>CALSCE010010657.1:20488594-20498759 GCA_943593645.1 Bovichtus variegatus | reverse complement strand
TGTCTCTCTGTCTGTCTCTGTGTCTGTCTCTGTGTCTCTCTGTCTGTCTCTGTGTCTGTGTCTGTGTCTGTCTCTGTGTCTGTCTCTGTGTCTGTCTGTCTGTCTCTGTGTCTGTCTCTGTGTCTGTCTGTCTGTCTCTGTGTCTGTCTGTCTGTCTCTGTGTCTGTCTCTGTGTCTGTCTGTCTGTCTCTGTGTCTGTCTGTCTGTCTCTGTGTCTGTCTGTCTCTGTCTCTGTGTCTGTCTGTCTCTGTGTCTGTCTGTCTGTCTGTCTGTCTGTCTGTCTGTCTGTCTGTCTGTCTCTCTCTCTGTCTCTGTCTCTGTCTCTGTCTCTCTCACTATAAGTGCTCGGTCCTGAACTTGTTGACAGGTGAGAGTTGGTTCTGCTGCAATGTGAAATCCAAGTATTCACAATGCAATGCTACCAAACACACAAAACACACTACTATATACACTTACATATTGTCTATCCCTTATTTCTAAGTCGGGTGCTAGGTTTTTATCTTGGATAGTGTCGGGTTGTATTCTCAAAATGTCACAAAACAGAGGATTTCTCTACTTTTGGGAGGGTGATAAGCAGCTGTAAAGCTTGGAGCTGGCAGCAGCTTCACAGTGTTGGTTTGTTAGAGGCATATGAAAAGGGGATGGTGATGCCTCGTCTTCTTGACACTTTGTACTTATTTTGAGGATACACCCCCCCCCACCATTTGCTATGGTCCTCGCCTTGTTTCTCATCCCTCACTCTTTATTTTCAGTTTTCTTTTCCTTCACTGTGACCCTCATCTACCTTTCGCAGACTGTCGTTGAGTATGAATATATTCTCATGGTGTGCACAATACAGCTGTAACAGGTTTTCACATTTAAAACCATTGTTTAATCAGATGTTAGCTTACAGCAAGTCAGTCAAATAACCTTGTTGGTTGTGTTGCATTACATGAACAGTTGTTTGTAACGATGGTCGTCCAATAGTCAGCAAGCTTAAGACACAATTGGTCACTTAAGCAGCTTGTAGCTATGGTAACTAGCTAGGTACCATTGCACAGTGGAACCAAACTTATCCTGGAATTTACGCTGCATTGTGAAAGCATACTAGGCAAAGATGCACCATAACTACACATTTGGTGCCTCATACTACGGTGTAAAAGAACAAAACACAGTTTATAGACTATGCTCATCCACCAAAGTAACCACAACCCAAGATTAGATTAGTCACAGAAGCCAAGGCAAAACCAGACAGCAGAGTGTGAATGAATGCATCTCACACAGCTAACTGCAGTCTGCAACTACAGCCAGCAAACCAGCCTGTCAATAAAAAACAGACAAGACTAGCAATCAGAGAGCCAGGCAGTTCCCAATACTGTAAAGATTGGATTAGTCACAGGAGGCACTGTCACAGCTACCCTCCAAGGTGATAATGTTAGACATTTCCTTCAGTTCCAGAAAACCTGACACCTTATACCAACCGTTTACTATAGTAAAACAATGTGTACAAGCTTTAGCATGAAACAGCACAGTGATATTAAGACAGACTGATTCACATTTTTCTGACCTGTAGATATGTAATTAAATCATCGTTTGTGCAAAAGAAATCTGCAGACAAATGTGAATGGATGTAATTCAAATGACATATTTCATTACATACTCCAACCAAAAACACAAAGCACACTTTAATTTAAAAGTTCATGAAAATGTCGTGAATCATCTCAAATTCATTTTCAGTAAATTATCTCAAAGCTGAATATCACTGAAAACACTGCATATCTCCTGCAGCCTTCATGACGGAGAAGTATTACAATCTAAAATGGATTTCATGCTTAATTATTACTTCTTATGCAAGAGGAAATGGAATTGGTGAGATAAACCATTTTAGAAACCGAATACCCTAAATGAACCACTTTGAAGGTTTAGTAGAGACATTGCCTTTATGTTTTCAGATGTTTGATTCAGAATTCCACCTCAGATTGTTCTGGATTGTGACCCAACAAAATTGAAGATAAAAGGAGTTTCCTTAATAGGGTGTCTGGGCTTATACTTAGACAGGGTGAGACCCTGAGACATCTGGGAGAAACTCAGAATAAAACCACTGCTCCTTCATTTTGAAAGAAGCCTTTTGAGGTGGTTTCAGGCATCTGATTAGGATGCCCCCTGGACGCTTCCCTGGGAAGGTATTCCGGGCACACGTCCAACTGGGAGGAGAATTTAAAGCAGACCCAGTATATGCAAGAGGGATTACATATCCCACCTGACCTTGGAGTCCCATTGGATCCTCCAGGAGGAGCAGGAGGCGACTGAATAGCAAGCAAGACAAATAGACCCCAAATATGTTTTTCAGGAGTCGGGGGACAAAAGCCAGGCGACAGCAGAAGCAGAAAAAAAGTTATTATGGACATAGAGAAACATATTACTACCAGCTAAATATTCATCTGTCTCCTTTAGCAAATAGCCAGCATGCTCTGCTGGCTAACAGCACACTTACTCAGTCAAATATTCAATAGTTATTTAATATTTTGTTGATTTGGTACCATATACTGTATATTAGAAGTGGACGGAGTCACCATGATGTCACCCGTTGGTTTGTGGACTACCGTTTTGAAACCTCCAGTTTGGCATTTTGACCATCGTCATCTTGGTTTTTGGTCACAAGGCAAAGAGTTTAAGTTCTAAGAGGAAAACAGGGACAGCACCCAAGTGACACAACACCGTGGAAGCGAACGGACAATAACAAGGAAGCCTTGCCTTAAAGCATACTCTACTTTATTGTCTATTTTACTCGAACCATATTTTACAAAATGAACATCATGCTGTATTGAAGAAGACTTGAAACTATGTATTGAGACCATGAACACGTCAAGAAAAGCTTTACTTAGGTAAATAACGTGAGAAGTCTGGTCATTTTCTCATAAACTTCCATACAATTGGATTTCTTTATGCAACCAGTGCAGTTTAAGGCATTTCTGCATTGGCTTCACTTTTCAGACTCGGAGGTTGGCCCTTGTTTGGTGCGTGTGTGGCCCTCCTCATGACACAACTCCACAAGATGGGAAAAGAGGGAATAAGTAGATATTTTCTCTGTCTCCATCCGCCTTTTACGTTCTAGTACATCTTTCTCCCATATCATCTTTTTCATTGCTGTACTGCAGTAACTGCTCATTTCTTCCATCTTTGCATTTTCTGTTATTTACCTACTTGTTTTGATCCGTTATCAATTGCAGATTTTCATTTAGCAGCTTTTTAGTGACTATGACATGTATGTGATCAAAGGATGTAATCAATCACCAAAGTTAAAAAAAAATGTTTTCACTATACTCACATAATATTTTGAGGGAATACAGATGGGCACTTTTGCCGTCAGCCAGGAGAATTCCAAAGTGAGACAACATGTAAGTGGATAACAACAAAGAGGGCGATACAGAACAAACCAGACCATCTGTTACCCGCCTTAAAACCACCTTGTGCTGTTGTGTTGATAGTCAAAACTGAGTTGGGCATGTTTTTTTTCTACCAAGCAGTCTTTATGACAGTTGCCAGATGAAACTGCTTTACAGTAAGTCATGCTGTTGTCTCACAGATGATTACCATAGGTCTATTAAAGCACATTATCGGATTTTCCGTCTCTTATGTCTGACGACAGTTGTCTATATTTATAACCACAAAACAATTATCAGCAATTGCAACTTGCACACTTTAACCTGCAGATTAATTAACACAGATCTCCGTTGTGCTTGATCGACACTTGCAAATGCAAACATATTTAAAGCAACAGCAGATCAAGGAACAAAGTATTATATTTTTAGTACATCTATGTTTTTATTTTAACCCCTGAAAACAGGATTTTGTTTAACTTTTGTTCTTTGTCTGCGGGCTGTTCAGATTTCTTATTCCATGCCATGATTAGATTTAACCAATTTTATTAGCAAAGACAAGTTAAGAGATTCAGCCAGCAAAATGTAATCTGAAAAGATACTGAAGCACAATGTCAGAAACCTTTAACATTTCAAACTGGTGTGAACATTTATTGTGGATTGAGGATTTTTTACTCTCTTTGTGGAATTATTCCAGATTCAAGAGACAAGAGGAAGTTGTTGAAGTTATTTGGAGGTTTATAACTTACATGGGGTCAATGTTGAACAGAAGAAGTACTCTTTGATTCCTGTTTGATTGGCAGGCCTCTTTTTTAATATCCACAGCAATGTTCACAGTAAACAATCCCTGACCTGAGGTCTAACTCACTCCTCTCCATCACTCCATCAACGCAGTCTTGACAAAGTAACTGCTAGGATGGACAGGATGATGAAAATAGAGGAAAGGGACTAGACATAGCCAGAGAGACTATGCAGGAAAAGAAGTAAGAGAAACAGACAATGACCAAGAAAAAGCTATCAGTGGCAAAACTACAGACAAAGGGAGACAGAGAAAAAGCGACTGTCTGAAAGAGAGCTTGAGAAAGAGAGAGAAGCTAGAATGGGCAACGAACAGGGAGAAGAGAGAGTTATACAGAATAAACTCTAGCTGTGAATGTTATAAGAAGATAATCCGATGGCTAGCGTTTTGAGGCAAACTATACAGTCCCACAAAAGTCTAAAATATATCTAACACATTGAAAGCACTTATTAAATACTATTATTTAACATCGCCATGAGCAATAATGTTGTATGTGTGCCAATCTTTGTACGTGTGCATGGATGGCCAGATGATTGTGCAGCTTTACTTTCATTATTACAGCATTTACTCCTTATTCTCGTTTTGTCACTGAGACATGACCAACACTGACTGGAATCACGCAGTAGCTGCATCTCAGCCCCTTTAAGATCCTGTGAATGCACACATCTTAATGCACATTTGAATATTTGAGCTAGAGAGGGGAGGCATGGTCGCCATGTTTAAAGCAGCCATCAATACAAAGGCATCAGATGGAGCAGGCATAAATGAGAGAGACTGCAAAGCTTCGTAGGGCAGATGAGGGCAGGATGAGTGATTGACAGCGACAGGCCGATTCAACAGCTTACACACGACAATCCCACTGCTTATTCACTCCCTTCCTTTTCGCAGCCTTAGTCTCTCAGTTAGTCTAATGTGTGTCTCTTTTCTCTCAGAACCGCCCGACTCTACAGTAGACTATGCTTGTTTATCTTTTCCTAATTCCACTCGTCACTCACTCTCTCTCACCAGACAGATCATTAGGATTAGGGCTCTGACACTGCCTATCCCATCCGATGCTGATCGGCCACAGTGGCAGAGTGTGGGAACCAGAAAATGAGCTCCTGACAGATAATAGCCCGCTCTGTACCTTACATCAGACGGAAGAGATTGAAGGGGGGGGGGTGAGAAAGAGGGAGAATTGCACGACGTCTCTTTGACACTCATCTTTAGACTTTAAGAACGTTGTTGTTCTATTGAGAAAAGATTGGCATGGAATGGAGATGGCAGCGGTCTCAGCCATGCAGGGTTTCTCCTCATCAGTGACAGCAAAGATGGGAATTAAATTGTACTTACTCCTCCTACTCATGATCAGGGAATTGGCAAGGAGATCTTTCCCAGTAGATAATCATTTATGTGTTTGCAGTGCATTTACCAGGCGTACATTTCATTTGCTTCACCTTTCAATTAATGCAGATTTAAGTGAACAAGTCACAATAATCTATGTTATTTTGTGTCGTCTGATGTTTGTTCAAAATGCACTAAATTCATCCTTAGTATATCTTAGCATTCACAGCACATTCAATATGAATAATTGAGTACAAAAGTGGTCAGTTTGTCACAGAGCTTTGTGCAGCACTAAATAGTTTGTAATTGGCCACTATATGATGTCATTCACACAAAGTCTAGGAAATAGGACACAATGCAGATGCAATCCACTGATGTTGTATTGCCCTATTTAAAGCCTAAGAAGTACAATTTCCAGGGACCACTGTGTTGCATTTATTGTATTATTAAAGGATCAAAGCTTATGAAATAAAGCAATTTAAAGATACTTCCCTTTAACAACAATGAGGATTGCCTGCTTGCCTGGAGCAAGTAAAATGCCACTTCGGGCTAATAAATCAAGCAACTCACTTGACTGATTGTGCAAGTGGTAAAAAAAGATCAAACACACAGTTATTTTCCAGAGCTGATGATGAATGTAGCTAAGTGGAGCCATCATGCTTCCTTCTCATATCTGTTGAGTCGCCCATGCACAGTAACGATAGGGCACTCGCAAGAAAATGGCGGCGGGTAAAGACAAAGTTCATGAGCTAAAGCGCAACCAAGCATGTCAATTATGAGTTTAGTTGGGTCATATAAGAGGATGTGGATGAAACTCCAGATTAGTTTGCTTACATAAGGATTAAACATGACAATTAACTTAAGTCTTGTGTTGTATATATGATAACCGCTAATTAATAAAATAATGTGAAAAGGGGAAAGTAAAAATGTACTTCAGGCAAGTAGATTTCTGACCCACTGAAGAACCATCAAGCCCACAATGTCCAGCTGTGTGGCAGTGTTGCTTAGTAGACCATTGTCTGCGACACTATTTGGTTAGTAGCGTATTAACTCAAGTTTTTTTACATCGCAAAAGGTGATTTGATCACAAGTAGGAAGTCTGATTACAGCATGATTTGAAATCAAGTACTATCACTATGGGACTAAAGGTGTCTCTATAAAGCTTATATCATTTCTTTATAGTAAAATCCTTGAATTTTTCATAAAGAAAAAAGCAGCTCTACTACTCCAACTTAATTATTTTAAGATTTTTAACACAAGGTTAGCCATTTGTGCATCATCTCTTTGACTGAAATTAATGAGGTCTTCATTTAACAAGTAAAGGTTTTAAAGGCTCTGTTGGTCTGAATGGGGGCTAGGTGCAGGTAATGGATGAATGAGCTTTAGTGATGTTGTATACAGCTTTTTGAAACTCTTTATGCACAGTAATCATGGACAAAATGGGACCGCTAATGGCATACAGGAGAGCATAGCATAATGAGCGAAAGACATCGCACCTCCCAGCTGTGTCGAGCCTGCGGACTAATGTGGCTTCCCTCACGACAACAGCACCAGCCACCGGCTCAGTATAGCTCTAAAGAGGAAGGTCATCTATACATTACAGTTAATTTAGCAGACGCTTTTGTCCAAAGCGACTTACAATAAGTGCAAACAATCATGAGGATACGACTCCGAACAGCGAGAATCTTGCAGGTACATTAGCTTCATGTATCAGTTACACATGAGCCGCAAACAGATGAAGTGTGTGTCAATCTAGAGTTTGGAATATGTTTTCCTTCAAGGATATACTATACATGCACATGTGAAGTGGCTGAGGGTGTTTTCAGCCTTATATTTATGCTGCAAATGACCTTGGATCAAAGCTACTTATTGAGCCCAACACACACAATACAAAACATACATACATGCCAGCTCTTTATACGTTAAACTGTCTACATCAGAATATCATTTGACACATAGCATATTCTTACTTTCATAGTCACATAATAACAGATGCCAGATGTATGAATTTTGAGAGACCAGACACCCAAGTGACCGTTGTTTTGTTCTCTGTCAAAGATAATCATGAAATAATGAAAATAAACTGATTGTTCAATCAACTTCTGGATTATTTGGCAACTCTTTTATATCACCGTCAAAGAGCATAGGCAGTTATGTTGTTATTAAAACACAATATACTGAAAAAGTCTTTCATGCTAAACCTATGTTGGTGTGAATTTTCTTCCGTTTCTGACGAGGGGCATGACAGAAAGAGAAGCACAGCATTAAGGCATCAGTGGCCTTAAAGCAACTCAAACAAACGGACAGACTCCTTTACAGTGTATTCTGTTACAATCAGCCTCATCTAAAAGGCCAAGCCAAAACTCAATATTTAATTTGACATGTTCTTTCATTGCACCACAAGATTACGTAAGGTTCAATATTAGGTTTTTATAACTGAAAGTATGAAATGTCAGTTGTCAACGTTTTCCTTTTTTTTTTTTGTTTCACTTCCCTTCTATGTTCTAAAGCTGTAAATGTATTTAAAGCTTTATAGCAGTGTTTCACTGCCCTCTCTGGATGAATGTTTTAAGTGTCTTTTACCTCTGACCCACAGCCCCCACCACCCATGGGTGTGGTCAGAAGTGTGCTCTGATGCGTGTAACTGCACCTAACTGATGTCACATGACACTTCCTGTATACTCGCCACCGTGGCAGAAAGGTCAAACATTAACTGCTCAAGGTCAGAGTTTCCCATGGTATTAAATTGCTCTTTATTCTAATGTGATAATGTAATGTGATATGCCTTCAACACTGGAAATCTAGGTCTAGGTAACTGTCCCATCTTATACGGCTACTGAGATTGTTATTTACATGACCACAAAGAATGATTGTTTTTAGCGTATATTCAACAGGAATGTTTGATCTATTAAGTTAAAAAATGTAATGTAACTGGTGAACACTGGTCCATTCTGTGTTGTCCCAGCATCCTCACACCCACATGCTCTTTATCTTCCTTATCCCAGCACACCTTTTGAAAGAACATTGTAAATATTAAATGTGTGTCCGTGTTGAATATACATTAAAAGCCAAGTGCCTCCGTGTGTGTTAAATTATGGATGTTCAGGTTTCAGAAAGGCGTTAATGTTTTTAAAAGAGGTCTCGCAGTAAAGGCCAGGAGAGTGGCTTTGCTGCTTTGCTGATTCATTTGGCTGGTTGTCCAACACACCACAGACACGCGCATTAAAAATACTCATGTTCATGCACGCACACACACATTCAAGTGTTCGTCCCAAAACTGCTGATGCTCTTAAAAGTAGCTGGCTCTGGGGTATAAGCAGTGACAGTAGCTTTGCTCAAGAGGAACTTGACATGCAGCTGGCGTGCGTGCGTGCGTGCGTGCGTGTGTGTGTGTAGCTCACTGATGTCAACCTTCATCAAGTCATTTTTCAACTCCTCAGAGCAGAATCTATAAACAAACTTATATTTGACCTGTTGATTTAGTTGAAAATGTCACAGGATATGTTTTTTTCTTTTCATTTCTTGGTAGGCACTCTGAACATACTATTTAATAATTAAAAAGTAGTGATTAGCTTTAACGAATTTCCTTATAAAATGACAACTTTCACATTTTATAAGACAACTGTACTGCACCAAGCAGCATACATTATTAACATTTTAAATGTTAAAGACAAAACATGTACACAGCTTAATGATACCCTACAGCATGCAATATTTTAACTTCCATAAAAAGAAAGGGTAATCTCATTTCACAAGAACAATGTTATTACAATAACATGTAATCTATTAGAGGTTGGTCAAACCTCTTGTTATTGCCCACCACTTCTATTGAAAGAAAATTGCAAAGAGAAAACCAATATCAAATGAAGTATAACTGAAATAAAGTGCTGCTTGATGGATTAAATGGATGCCAAATTGAAGAACGCTGTGCGACATTGAGTCTCACTTGCAAGATTACTGTTGATTACCAAGACATTGTTATCAATACTTCTCTGGCAGACAATTAGATTAAAGCACAATATAATAAAAATGCAATGAATGAGATTCATATTCTACTAAACCTCTTGGAAAAAGAAAAACGTCCACAGGGTTGTAAGAGTTCCAATAAAAAATGTATGGGGTCCACATATCCGGTTTCATATTCATTTCATGAAGCAGTTTCAGCTTTCCCAGCCAGAAAACACACTGGAGTTATAAACACACAGTGAAATGTCCCTTTGAGGGACAACAGGATTCTCTCGAGCTCACAGTCCCACTCTCACCTAAGTCTGAACTACTGGATAAGAAGCACACACCTCACTATCTATATAGCATCACTCCAACGTCAACCCTCATACTAAACTGTGCAAGCTCACAGAAACAAATGCCAGCACACACACATTACTCTCCGTGTTTCCGCCTCGAGCGGTCTACTTGACAGCAGACACATCTGGTCTGTTTAGTCTGTCCTTTCTCCTTTCCAAGCTATTTTGAAGATGGGCAGTTATTAAAGCAGGTAACTATGACAGCGTTCAAGAGAGCGGTGTGTGTGTGTGTGTGTGATGCCATTCATTGGGGAATACAAATACATACAGGAAAAATGAGTGTGCTGTTCAGCCTGAGGGCATTCTCTCTCTCTCTATCTCTCTCTATCTCTCTCTCTCTCTTTGTCTCTATCTCTATCTCTCTCTCTCTCTCTCTCTTT
>CALSCE010010657.1:20449905-20460618 GCA_943593645.1 Bovichtus variegatus | reverse complement strand
GCTTTTTTGAAGAAAATTAACTTTTGTTTTTACATCCAAGCTTTTTTCAGGAAAATTAAGTATTTTTTTAAATACATTTTAAAAACACCGCTCAAATTGACCGTGCGGATCATTTATGACGTAAGATCGTAAAACGGACCCACGTAGCTACGTAGCTATGCTACATCTATGCTACACTCTATAGTAGTCATTTTTAAACAGTTTGAGAAACACTCAAACTGTTTCTCAAAGACTCCGCGGACCACTCTTTCATCATTTAGAAATCAAACTGTATGTCCAGCACAGAAGCAGCCTAAATCTGGGTCATTGCCTCTTGCTATTAACACCTCATTCACAAAAAGCACTCCGCAACGTATTTGTGTTTCTAAGGCTTGATGGACAAATCCCCAGTTGGATAGATCTGTACAACACAGAATTAGACTAATCCTTATATATCCTTCACTGTAAGTGATAGTGCATGTAATCCAGAATGCTGCTTTATCAGTGCCAGTTGAAGTACTGTATTCACTTTCTACCAATGCATATACCCAGATGAGGGGCATTTCTAATCCAAGACCTGGCTGTCTGTTCCATTGTTATATTTACAGACAATCCTTTAAAAAAAGATACAAGCCTCATCATGGATGCACACATTCGACTGTTTAGCCCCAACTAATTAGACAACTCTCATTCATGGCAAGAACTTGACCTGAGACAATGAATATGTTCAAACATTTGCCAGTGAATACCTCCAAACACACATAAATGGAGTGGCACAACAGCTGTAGCTGCTGCTAGCCTAGTGGCAGCCAGTTGCCCCAGCGCCCTGTTCTTCTTTTCGTTATTTGTTTTTCTGCTTTGAGTTGTCATGTCAACTTCGCCTGCATTTCACATGACTGCACTGCAGTGAAATAAAAATGTCAATATTAAGAGACTGGAAATACTTGTTCTTGTTTTCTCTGTTTATTTCAGTTTATGGACATGGAAACCATGTCTGTGGCTATAGAGGTATAGTTTACACTCCAGTAATCATGTTGAGCAAAGTCTCATACCCAGTGGACCTGAAGAGGCAATACCACAAATACATGGCAGGAACAAAACACAAAGGAAGAAAGAGATACAAGGCTTTCTTTTACCTCCACTATCATGGAAAATGTAATTAGAGAGAAATACTTTTGCCATGTAAGTGAACCTTTTACTATTTCGCCAAGACATGGCTGTAGGGGTATCCTGGTCCATTTCAATGTGGTGTCTGGTATCTTAGCTGTAGCCTTTGTTTAGCTATTGAGAACCACTGTACTTGTGTATTTGTATATTTACCAAAAAAGCCTTTAAATGCACATAATCATTGTTTACTTTTATGAATATTTCTATCAATTGGCTTTGGAAAGGATGAAATGTCTGGGCTCTATTCTGGAGCTGGTTCTGTTATGTTGACGATATTGTCTACTCTCTACATGAATGTCAAACAAATAAGGTGATACTGTGCTGAACATTATTTTTTAATAAACAACCCTCTGTAAATGCATCATGTAAAAGGCTTTGATTAATCCAATGTACGAACCGAAAATCATAACCTGACATACATAAAACGAAAGTCATGCCGTTGAGATCCAGAGACAAAGATGAACAGTAATTAGCATAATTCCGCTTCAGACAACCTTGCCAAACGTGTGTGAGAAAAGCTCGGCTTCTTGTGTACAGAAATACAAGCTGCTTCCCTCTTAGTTGTAGGAAGAATGTTGTATATAATTACTTTGTGTCTCAGTTCTGGATTATGGGGATCACAGATATGCAACGGCTTCCACTCTTACAGCCATAAATCATGTTTACCATTTCGCTCTTAGGTTCATAACTGGTAGTTATTAGAACAATCGCCGCTGCATCTCATACAGTAAGGTCTTTTCTGACAAATCCCTTGAAAATTGCAACAATATATCTCATCCTTGATTTATGTAGAATATAAAGTTACATTTTCACCCAAAAAAAAACAAACATTTGCACCTCTTGATTATTTAAAAAAAAATAAGTTGGGAACACAGCCTTTGACTCTGGCTGTTGTGTTTCCTGTTAGCGATTCTGTTTTCTTTATTACATTTCATATTTTTCAGCAGAACTGTAAACAGATGCTCAGGCAACCTGTGCTGTGTATTAATAAAGGTTAAATAAAAATACCCATGACTTTCATACTATCATTATCAACAGCTTTCAGACTGTGTGGGAAGATAGTGACACCAGACAGCGGCAAGAAAAAAGCTGGGGAGCCTGACATTCCTTTCAACAAAATATAATCAAGTCCGCCTCATAGTGCTGCAGCGTTGAGGAGGATTACAGTGTGTGCTGACTGTGCTAGCTCTGTGTCTACACCATTTACCAAGAGAATATCCATTTACCATTGTCTAAATGTCATGGGCACGATGGACAGATTGTTGAGAGGCGCGTATGCTGTGTATATTTAGGACGCCATGGTGAGTGCATCACCAATCAACTGATCAAGACATATATGGCCATCTGTCTTTTATTTAACCACTTTTATTATGAGCCATGTAAGCCTGTCATGCCAAATATTAGCTTCACAATCCTTGTCCAAATATATTGCTCTAGAATGGAAAGCAAAACTTGGCTTTATTCTTTCTTTTTTTTTTATACTCTCAGAAATAAAACAAACATATACCATGTTTTATATATTCCATTGTCTGCAGTCACAAAGCTTCTAATAACTTCTGAATGAGATTTCAAACAAACACATTGACCATTGCACACACATACACTTGCTGCCGTGATGAAAACATCATACCAAACCTTTGCATTGTAGATATACTCAGACACATCTCATTAAGATTATCAAGGTTTTTAACATATTGCTCACTACTCTGACACAAATTGCCTGAAAGCCATACAAGACTTTAGCTAGAGCAAACAGAAAGGGAACCATAATACAACAACAAATCAAAATGTTCTACAAATCTTGTCGTTGGAGTGTTCAGCAGCAAAGCAAATCTAATGCTTCTGCATATTGGCCTGAAAGACCCCAATCTGAATAGGCATGGTTACTGCACACCATAATAATCCCTATTAAATCAACTCTCTAGAATAAGGGGGGAGGGGATTTTGAATGTGTGTGCGCTGCTATGTGTATATGTATATGTTTTTATCGACAATTGTATTTTATTATTATAATTTTTTTAAATCAAGATCCAGTGACTGGCTGCTTACTCCTAAATAATATAATGTGCAATAAAAAGAAATAAAAACATATACCAATTACAGTATAAAAAAGGAAGGAATAAAACTCCAGTGACCTGGACTGCAGAGAGGAATATTGTTGTAGAAATTGTTGTGCTTGGGGCTGTTTAGTCCAATCCAATAACATATTCTGCATATCTTCATAAACGCAAAATTGAATTAACTCACATAAAATGATCTATATGTAGGGGCAAAATATAATACTGAATGTACATGACTTGTGAAAAAAGCTGACGAGTTGGCAAGCTGAGCTCTTGAAGTGTTCAAATATTTCAAGAATGTATTAAATAAATATGTCAAATCAGTTAATGGGCAGGAAAGCTTCTGCATCCATTCAGTTTTGCGCCATTGACTATTTTTAGCCACTGGGAACACCACATCTTAAAACCAGCATCATCATTCACATGGAATAATGGAAATGGAAGATAGTCATTCCTTGAACATAAAGAGGCCTTTAACAGTGACAGGCCCTACCTCAAATCAAGCCCATTCATTTTGTCCCGATGCTCATAACAGTATTTAACCAAGAATTGACGGCCTCATTGATTTTTACTACTTTGTAGAAATTACACGGCTATTTCTTTAATCATATATACTAACCATATTTTACAGTAAAACGGTAGCATGTGCACTGGGCTGTAGTGGCAGTCTCGTCTCCCAGCTTCCACATTAGAAAGTGCTAAAGCCAGCCAGCCAAATTAACAGCACCCTATTAACCACTGTAACTGCGATATTAAGTATTCTCTGATGCTGCCAGTATTGGTCCTATGACTGTGCAATAATTAAAACATTAACGTGACAACCAACACATAGCGTGATAACTGACATCAAGTAAGTAATACATTTATTATTTTGCCAGTTATATGGGTTTCTTACATACAGTACACGTATGTGCAATTAGTGAACGTTCAATGATGCATTCTGAGAACTACTACAGTTGCTCGCAGTCGTTTCTGTGAATCAACATTTCATATACCATAACAAATATATGCATTAGTAAAATGTTCTGTAAAAGAATGACTTGTGTGCCTTTCCAGTGCAGTTGAAAGTCTTTCTAAAAAAAACTGGGACTTGGACCTGTGTGGCAATTCTGTCATACGCAGAACAGGGGGCCGCTCACCGAGGGTATCACAAAGGTCTTGTACAAAAGAATAAAACCACAGGAAGCAACAGTGTTCTGATTGAATGAAGAGGGTAAAAACTGTTCAAAATTGTCTCTCTGCCCACTGCCTGTCTCTGTCTGAGGTAAAGAAAAAAAAAATACTGAAAGAGCCCCCAATCACAAGTCAAAATTGACAAATCCATTGAAGTCATTCAGCATGTTCTTCCCACACATACAGTACAGTACATATGCACATACACACAAAGCATTTATGTCTATGCAGTTGTCCAGCCCTGGAAAATAATAACTATTTTATAATACTCGTGTGTTCCCAGGAGATCTATAAAGTCAGTCCATGAGAGTGTGCGCATGTATTGATTCAGACTCCTCCAGTCTAACTGGGTAATTGCCTTTTAACCGTAAGTCATGACTGAAGGACACTGTGGGAACCTGTCATAAGTGGAGTGAGAAAAGAAAAGCAGAGGAAAAGTGAGAAAGCAAAGGAAGACAGTGATTGGCGGAGAAAGAAACAGATAGGGAGACTAACAATATGCCAAGGTCTGTCGCTCACTCTGCCTCTGGTTTTATGTTAGGATTCTAGAAGTGTCTCAGCACACGGAGGAAGGAGAGAAAGACGCTAAGGACATGTTGTGAATCGCTCTGAAAGGACATTTCGCTTTTAATTCCTTCATTTTTTTTTTTTTTATCTCTGCTCCTTTTTAACCCTTAACTTTTATTCAAACAAACTGTTCTTTTAAATTCCTCAAGTTTGCCACTGTGTCCTGGGGATGATTTTCACCTTGTTGTCTTTTTTTCCATTCTCTGCTCCATTTTGAAAACAGCCAGGTTTGGCTGCGCTGGCTTTAAAACAGGTCTAAGAAATGTTCTGAGGTCTCACTGGATCAGATGTGGGATGGCGAGAAACGCCTCTCTCTGAATGATAACTGCTCAAACATTCTGTCCGCCTCTGCACTGATAGGCCAGATGTAACGATGTATGAAGGGGGCTGGTAATTGGAGAGCGACACAATTTTGACCTTGAAGCCTCCCCCACAACAACGTCGAGCCACCTCACTGACTACCTAAAAGGCAGGCTTTAAAACCACTTACACAATGGAGTTCGGAGAGGCAAACTTTACATAATTAACCCAAATACAAGTTTGTTGAAAGGTGGATTGTGTCTTCAACAATCCACACTATAATAAACCTCTGTCTGACCCTAATTCTGACTTAACCCCAACAAAAACAAGTAGCAAAGTGAAAATGACGGTGAGCACAACAGGTGAACACGTGTTTCTCTGAGACCAATCTTACAGTAAAGCAGCAGACGTGCCTCTAAACTGTAAAATCCCCTCAGCTCTCTCATGCTACACACAGACACACACTCTCAAAGGAGCACAGTACAGGGAAATGCTATTCTAACTGTGAACTGTTGTACTGATAAAACACTCGGGACTATAAACAGTGAATCAGAAATGGGATTGAAATAAAGTATTCGGTCTTGGTCCATTTCACCTGACAATGCTCTAAAGGAGCCTGAATGTGACTACCTTTATATACAGTAATGGGTTATATGCAAATAATTAATGGTCAGATCGATAAAGTTAACTATTAATTGCCATTTGAGTCAAAGGGTTTTGTGCCATTACAATATGAATCATACCTGTAATTGCTGTGTGTAATCAGGTACAGATTAATGACTTGGTGGGCTGTAAATGAACAAGGTCACGTTACACTATTTGAGAATAAAATAGGTAATCCAAAAATGTGCATATTACCTATCGGGATTCATTGTACTTTTAAAGATAAAGGATTTTTAATTGACTCTTTGGTTTGAGCTTTGTGACTTTGGTTCACAAGTAGCCTCATCCTCTTATGGGGTATCAGATAGTGGGGAAATCATTAAAAACGACTCAACCCTTTGCCGCTGTCCAAGAGATAAATGCTGCCGCTTGGTGGGAAGAGGTGACAAGGGAGCCAGCGTGCTCAAGGCTGACTCTGGTATCAATCTGTGCAATGTTAAAAAGTTTCTCTAGGCTATGAAGAGTCAGTTTTGGCTGCTCTGACCTCTTTTAGCGTTTTAAAAAGATCCAACGGGCACAGGCTGGGTACTGGGCATGAATCACGTGGCAATGTGGGAGTAGAAGGGGGCTTATGAGGAGAGCTTTGAGTCGAGGAGTAACTTTGCGTGTTTCCTGAAGAGAGAAATGAGCTGCGAGATATATGTACCTAGCTGTTGCTACTAAAAAGGGTTTTAACCACAGAAATATGCAGGTGTAAAATGTCCACATGACACATAAAAACATAAATCACTACCTCACTGTGATGTATTTTATGGTGTTGTGTCAAAAGCTGCCATGCCAACCTTTATGTACAAAAATAATTGGACACTTTCCGTAAATTAGAGGAGAGTCCATTATGTTTCAGTTGAGCACAAGCCAGCAAGACAGAAAGCAGCACTTAATTGCACAGCCCGGTAGCGCATTGTATCTGTCATTGGCTCTCAACCTCTTCCACAGTGAAAATTCGGACACTTCCTGGTAATTACAAGTCAGGCTCATAGCATCAAAGGTAAAGTACCAGCACCAAAAAACGTTCTTACTGCTGGTTAATGTACTGTTTTAATGAACACTAAAGGAGCAAAAAGGATTCTTGCTTGTATAAAATGTTCCTGTACTCTCAAGCAGTAAAAAAAAAAAAAAAAAAAAAAAGCCTTTGAGCTGGGTAATTCTCTAAAGTAGTTTTTTTTTGCAATGTTTTCAATGCAGCAAACTGTTTACTCTAGCCTCACCATAGGATATAGTGTCATTAAAACACACTATAGTCACAAATAGAGACGCACCATAACCAGCCCTGAGATCCATTTTGGGTCGGAGAGATGCTGCACTTTAAGATACTTGAGTGGAAACTCAACCAACACAAGTCAAATATGCCCTTTTGTAATAATAACAATATACCTAAATGTTTACAGGGAAGGAGGTTTTCTTAGAGTTTTTTTCTCTTGACAGGAAGGTCAGAGCACAAGGCGGAATAATGGGCAGGGCCTCTGGTTCTGGTAGAAATTGAATGTCTTGCTCAAGGACGCTTCAATAGTGCAAATGTTACAGTGCTTAGTTCCACCTCCAAGCTTATAATTATCTCAACACCAGACAGTGCATGGGAACTCATATCTGTCAGCCTATTAGGTAGGTCTTTTTCATTATCTCCTCAACACATACTCAGTCACTACTCCACACGTCCCTCAGTCATTGCACTAAATGAAGCGGTTTAGTTGGGCGTTGTCAACTTTAGTGTACACAGTGAAGAGTTTCTTTGCTATAATGAGTAAAGATCTTCTAACAAATGCAGTCGAAGACCCACCCACTTATTTTTATTAATTTGCTTCTTCACACACACACAACACACAAACACACCTAGGTCTCATCACAGCTTCCCACTTCCCTAAAGTCTTTACCTAAATATCAAACTGAGCAGCCAAGCACATGTACTGGCAATAGATGGTGCAGAGGAGAAGGTAACACAGGCTTTCTACCGGAGAAAAAAAAAACATATTTTAGTACCTTCATTAGACTGTAGCCATAAAACCTTAGCGTCTTTGACAGCGGAGGGCCCGCTATAATAACTTTGCATACTGTGATGATTTAATAAAATGTATTAAATAATTGTGATATGAGCTCATAATGTAATATTAATTACTAATAATGTGAGAGTAATGTTACAAGATATCACATGTTATGTTAGTTTGAATCTAGTTGTGAAAAAATTGTCAGCATATGAAATAATTAGATATTAAAAACGGATTTTTTTTTTTATATTTTAAAAACCACATTGATTTCCAACTAAATTCTAACTATTGAAGAGTGTTTTACTATATTTTTTTGTTACGGTCATAATGACAACACTGGGTAAGTTATCGCTGTATCGGCCCATATACAAGAAGACCTTGATTATAAGACAATAACCCCCCACATTCACTTTCCTGACAGCTGTCGAGTCGTGAGGTGTTTTCACTTATCCAGGCCTGACCTCTGCTCAGGCTAAGGGTGGACAAAGCTATGCTGAGCATAACATGAACTTAGTGGACGACGTGCACCGAATGCAATGATGAAGGTGTTGTTTGTCACATCGTCACAGGTCCAACAAAGCAAAAACAAGAGTGAGGAAGAGCTCCAATCATTTCAGGGTGTGGTGGGACAATGGGTGTACAATGCCTTAAAGATAAAGAGCACTCTAAATCAAAGGTCAATAAAATAAATGAAAAGTAAACACGAGGAAATATAGCCTATACTGACATTTCAACCAGTGTATCATATAAAGCATCAACAACTGTGAGGTCAGATCTAGGCAACTATTGTCTGCCATAATAACTGCCACTTCACTTTATAAGGAGCGAAAAATGATTGAAGAGTGTGACACTTAGAGACACAGGTAGTAAGAAAGACAGGCAGGGAGTGTGTTGAATGTGTAAAGACAGCTATGTCAAATAAAATGTAACATTATCAGGCTTTTCCACGTGTAATATCCAATAAAGGGCTTATACTCAGGCCAGTACAGTATATTACGAGTTGCCCCAAAACGTTGAATAAAAACACCTGAGAAACCCTAAAGATTAAATAGTAGCTAATGTTTAATAGAGAAGTGCTTTGTAATCACCCTTCGGTCCACTAAAAACCTCTGGGGTCTCATTTGTTTTATGAGTGGAGTTTTTTCTGGCTGGAGTAGGCTAGAAAATGACTTTGCCCCAAAATAGGAAGGTGCAGAGATGCCACATAATATAGAAGACTCTCAAAAGTATGTGTGTGTATGCATGCGTCTCCGTTTCTTGTGTGTCCATGCCTAATATGTCACGGTGCACTTCAGTGTGTGTGTGTGTGTCTACGCCTGTTTACCAATGCATGAGGTCAGAACCCAGTGAGAACAATCATCAGGCTCTTTTTTTTAGAGAACCGCCATCTCATCTCTATTGCTCGCTTGCACTGCTTTCGCTCCCTCTTTGTTCTCTCCCACTTCTATTGCAAAGCACACACTTATTACCTTTCAAACCCTTGGAAACTTGTTCAAAATTGGCTCATACAAAACCATGATGCCTTTTTGTTAATGAACAGTCAAACTGCAAAACACCAAGAGATTTCAAGTCGACATGAAACAAAGATGTTTTCCACTTCGCTCGTTCTAATGTTCAATGTTAGGTCTAGTTTTTTTTTTAGTTAAATCAAAGTGTAAGATAAATATTCAAAATGTACACACGTTATTTATTTATTGTCTTATATTAACATGATCATTTTCCTAGAAAACTGTATATTTTGGGATGAAGCTGGTTGCATTGACCTCGTGCACACAGCCCATAATTCCTAACAGCTGGCTGATTTGCGTCCATCAGAATACCAAAACAATATTCTCACCATCTCTTCCACTATGACACCTGACACTGTGAGTTTCCTCGATACCTCTTCTTCAGCCTCGTCACTAATCCTTACTAATTTACTTTTAACTTTTCTTGAAGACCAGAGTTTCTGAGTTAACCCAAAAATGTTTTTTTCTTTTTGGAGTTAATTGTTCTTTCCTTAACCAAGCTAAATAATGTAGGGAGAGAATCAAGACACTATTTTGAGCTTTACAGCCAGGAGGAGAGCTTTTTATTTTATTTTTAGAAGTAATAAGTGCTCTGAACCAGAAAATGTACCTTTATGTTCGGAAAATCCTCTGAGCGTTCTTTCAATTATCCTTGTCAATTGATTCTCAACGGAGATGTACTCTCATGTAAAATCACAGACTCAATCAAAGACAAATGCTTAACTTCCTTCTGTTGCTGCTAGGGGGAAGATAATAATGGAGTGGCCGTAGCTCAGATGGTACAGTGCTCTGCTTGTTTTTTAATCTCATGTTCATTCTGTCTACACGTCCAATTGTACTTAAGAAAGACACCAAACACCAGAATTTATTAAGGCTGCAATTAGCAATTATCGGTTAATCAACCAATATTTCCTCGTTTGGTCAATAGAACATCAGCAAAATAGCAAACGGAGCCCGTCAAAAGTTCCCAGAGCATTCTTAAAATGTATTGTTTTGTCCAAACAACAACCCAAAAATTACTGAACTGATTAACTGACAAACAGGTTGAAGATTTTTTTTTCTGTTTACCAAAACTGATTGACTAACCAGTTAATTGACAAACTCTTTGTCTTTGTATGTACATCACTTTGGATAAAAAAGCATCGAATCAAAATAAAAGGTATGTCGTGTTGAAATAAAATAATATTCAATCGCAAAAAAAATCTTAAAATCATCGCGCATTCCAAGGAAATTTGCCAAAACAAAGATTTTGTTGTTTGAGTGTAAAGTACCGTAATTTCCGGACTATAAGCCGCTACTTTTTTCCCACACTTT
>CALSCE010010657.1:20410563-20427292 GCA_943593645.1 Bovichtus variegatus | reverse complement strand
GAGAGAGAGAGAGAGAGAGAGAGAGAGAGAGAGAGAGAGAGAGAGAGAGAGAGAGAGAGAGTGTGCACTGGTCAATGCTCAGTAGGGGCAGGAAGGAAACCTTTCAATAGAGATGCACTTCTGATTTCTATTCAAATGACACTTTCTATCTAATAACCAATCAACAGGCCGACCACCAACTGAGCACATTCACACACACATTGCAAAGCTCCAAAAGTCTGGTTGTATCGGGTTTGTCCCCAGCTGTCAGCTGCTGGACCCCATTACACACACACATGCACAAACAAAATCGCATCATATTGCCTCTTGTAAAATGTCAGTGTTACCATGGCTACCCCCCCCTCCTTTTTACATTTAGTAGGGAGGTTAATTGAATCTTAATTTATCACTGAATAAAGGCAAAGATTGAGAGAGAAATCTGAAAGGAAAGTTGGACAAAGAGATAAAAAGGAGACAAAAGGAGGGCAATGTAAAACAGAGGGTTTATCATTTTTGGAATTTAGTCATGACTACTGCAGAGAAGAGGAAAGATACATCTAGTGGAGAAAGATGAGCAACGAGTGTGTGTGTGTGTGTGTACAGTTGTTTGTTAGGCAGTTAGATAAATGGGTAAATGAAGGGAGGATGGCAGCAGAAGGAGGTCTTCAGGCTCTGAGTGATTGAACAACATTAGAAAATGAGTTGTCTTTGGTCTCTATGGCAGCTAACGAGACTGCTCTGTGAATTCACTTCAGAGCGTGCACACACACGCGCACACACACGGACAGAAACATGGTCAAGGGAGTCAAGGAAAGAGAATGGGGCGTAAGGCAACATTATTTTGGCCTCGGTTTCCACGGCAGCTAATTTCATTGTAAGTCTGCATTGTGTGGAAACAAAAAGTTAGGAGGGTTGAGAGGCCGAGAGAAAGGAAGGCCACATGACCGAAAAGCTTGTTGTGTTGACGTTTTTGATAGAGGTAAGTATACAGATGCAGCCAGATGCAGCTGTGACTGACTGCATGATGTTGATTGACAGACGAAGGTTGATGTATAACAAAAAAATAAATGAACAAGTTGGTTTACAGTAATGAGGGAGATGTTTGAACACAACATTTTCCCTGGTTTTAAAATGCAAGACATACATCTGCTGCCAAGTCAAAGTCGCAATCTGCATCTTTCCTTCACCAGCCATTTCCCAATGCCTCTCTGGTTGTAGGTTGTAGTTTGGGCAGAAGCTCTCTCCAGCTTTCAGTCACATTCAGAACACAGACTACACCACATAGAGACTACTGGAGCTGTAAGAGACCAATCAGATTGTCTCGGTAAAGCCAGAGGAAGCTGCAATGTAGCTAAAAGTACACAGTAACATCCTGTATGTGTCTATAACGTCTGTGTTTGAAGTCTGTATTCTGAACTGAATTGCAAATATGAGAGTAAAGACAGAAACAGGTGCAGACACAGTCTCCACAAATCAACCAAAGAGTAGCATAACACAACACTTCATTCATTTCATACAGACATAGGTCATTTATTTAAAGGATGAACCACACTTTTCAGATGGGAAGTGCTGAAAGGGCGAAGGACTCCATGGTCTTCCCACTTTATTAACTTAATTCCCCCCTCATGCACATAAACAGAACCAGTAAACAGTCCAGGCCAATTTCATCCCCACAGAGTCGCCACGTTTGAATGTGTCCTCTGAGTCCTGACATGGGAGGACACTGAATCCTTGTTGTGTCAGAAGCATCATGACAGAGCCTTCTGATTCAACGGGGGAGATGGTTGAAAACACAGGATTGTTCAAATAAAGATATCATTGAGAATAATAGGAGCATTACGACTGATCCAGTGAGCCTTTTTGTTCTCTTCATCTGGGAGAGTCATATGCACCCATCATGAGAATGCAGAACGGTAGAAATATACTGCAAATAAAATGTTATTGATCGAAGTTCTCAAGAAAGGCAAGTTCAGGTGTCATGTTTACCGGATGTGGAGACAACTGTTTTCACACTGGCCCTAACATTGAAGGAAATTATTTTCTAATGGACAGTTTAGAAATGTTCTACCCCTCAGTAGCTGAGAAATGTTTAATCTAGCTTTAAGCGTTGCATTACAAGTCTTTTAACGAGGAGCATTCAACAGTGAAAGAGAAAGACAGAAAAAGACAGTTTGGTCAACGCCGCAAATGCGAATTTAATGCCATGATCTGCTGCTGCTCTACATAGTAAATCCAATTCTCTGTCAATAATGTTCAGTGTCCACGTCTCCAATCTAGTGCTTTGACTTTTCTTCTGGTTCTGACACTTTTGTTTGTGTTTGGGTTACAGACTGAGACTGCAACAGAGGGTCTGCTAAACAGCACATTAATGTTTTATGAACAGAGAAGATATATCATTGTGATATTCTGAGGAAGAATTCAAAATGCCCTGATTATAAAACCCAAGTCAGTTACTTCTTTGCAGTCTGGATGAAAATCCTGCTTCAAGCATAGATAAAGACAGAAAGAGTGAGTGAAGATATTTGTAATGAGGAGTTCATGTTCAATCTTAATTTGAAAACGAGCTTCCCTTTTATAACGACGTTTTTTTTCTTTAATGTGTTTACATTAACACAGTAATCTCATCAAAATGACAAGTCAGATTTAGTTATTCTCACCACTCGCTCAAATATTTCACACACAAGTTTAACTGTGTCAGAAAACATCAATTGGAAAGACGACAAATCTTTTAAATATATTTTCAATCACTGTAATCCATTGAAAGTTTAATTAAGAATTTAAGAAGATTCACACTTTTGCATTAGCATCCCTAATAATTAAAGATCCCCTCCACTCAAAAAATTAGTTCTCTCTCATGTGTATGTACCATAAATCGACTGACCTTGACTATACTGACTTGTATCTGTGCAAAGTTTGTCATTAGAGAGGCGTCATCACATTCCTCTACTGTGCACTTCCCTGAAATCTGAGATTCAAACGTATCTCGGGTAAACTAGATTAGGTACATCACATATTTTGAACATCAAATCACTGTCTAATGGGCAAAAGGCGACACATATCCACAGGGAAACGGTCTTCAACACAACACTGGTAAAGAAACCTTTAACCTCCAGTGCAGAGCAGACTCATCAGTGCAGAGAGCGAGAGTTTGCATTAGCATCGTCAAAGTTTTGACAGCAAACATGGAGAGTGTGCAGCTTTTGGATGCAAACCGGACCCCGGAGCTTCCATTCACTATCTACAAAAAAATCTCTGTAGATATTGTAAATTCCACACCCAGCACGCCGTGTCAGCCACTGCCCGTTAATAAAAGACAAATAAAACAAATAAATAAAAGATGCTAATTACACCTACCATTCTGATAAGTCTGCTGGTCATCGATGTTGGTTCACACCAGACTCGTCACTAAATCTATCTCTAACGGAGAGAGTACACCAGACGCCGAAACTCATCGCTCCGGCGCTACACTGACGGCGTGCAGAGCTCTGTGCCATCATCATGCAGACAGAGGTGGGCGAGGCGAAATCCAGAATTTATCAATGAGGAAGTAAAAGCAGAAGTGCTTCCAGCTCCTTTTCTGATTTATTTTTATGTTGGAAACCCTGTTAAAGCCAATATTAATCATAGTAGAGTATTATTACATACTTTAAAACGTGCCTGGGGGCGGACTTTAATCTTCACCGCCACTGAAGCATTTTCACCACAATATTTTGTATCACATTACTACAAGCAAATATTTTTGAGAAAAAATAGGTTGACATGATTATATACTAAATACCTGGGTGGGACTACAGTCGGTCTGCAGAATTCATTCAAGCTGGAAATGGAATTTCCTTTATGTCCTTTACGACACCATATTCCTTGTTTGTGAATTGATTTACTGTTTTGTTGCAAATGGAAAAGGTTAACAGCACACACATTCTCTAAACTAACACCACAGTCTCCTATTTGTGTTGACTCAACTCTGTATAAAGTATCTCAGCAATTAATATTACTACAAAAAAAACATACCTGCAGTACAATGCCTGCCCAGTGTGACCACTGAATTATGTGAGGATTGACAAAAGTGCTAAAATTATAACACATTCCTGAGTGAACAGAAAAGTAAGTCGTAAACTTCTGGTGTTATGTATTTCACTGAGTATAGATCAATGTGCTTGGAAATGCTAAAAGTTGGCAAATTAAAAAGAAAGGCTTCAGCAATGTCATAAATAGCCATTTTGATGTCAAAGGCGAGCCTCTCTAACTCGTGTGATGTCTGGTGCCGTTAATGGTGCTGAATCTTCTCAGCCAGCCTGACAGAAATAAGGATTTTGCAGCCGTCTTCACTATGCAGGTGTAATTATTGAGGGAATTAATGGTGTTCTTGGATTAGCAATTATTGTACTAATTAGGATTTATTTTTTAAAGTGACTTTAAAATTAAAGAATAGTAAATCTAAACAGCTCACCATTTTGATTGGGACTCACACACTCCACTTTGAGAGAAAAAGTATAAAAAAACATGTAACTAACAGGTAGTCGTAGATGCTGGCAGGACCTATGGAGTCTATTAAGCTTTCTATCTGCGCACCTTCTAGCGCAGGTGGGGGGGGGATTGTTTTTTTTAATCTGAGAGTATGGCGGTGTGTGCATAAATGTGGCGGTGTGCCCTCAGTGTCAAGACTAAGCTGAGATGAAAAATAAGCTGAGACAACTATTGAGTTCTCTGCCTCCTGTGGTCTCCTCCTGTTCTGCTTTCCCTCGCCCCCCACCTTTCCATAGACAGTTATCCAATTAGGTGATTCTCATTGCCTTAATCGATGGAGACATGAACGGGCACACACTGACATGCATACAGACACACACTCAAATCCACCCCTTCCCTAAGTAATGTCTAGCCCGGGTTACTATGGAGATGGCGGGATAGGGTGTAGGGAGTGAAATGTGAATATAAGTGACAGGAGCAGATCCACAATTAAGTACCATGCAGGAGGGAGGGTGTGTGATTTATTCCAAGCCCCTTTACACACTCCTGAGACAATTTCACACACACACAGACACAGACACACACACAGACACAGACACACACACACACACACACACACACACGACCCTCAGGGCAGAGAACTCAATACATTATTTTGGATAAAGCTTTTGAATAGATAATTCTTTAAAATACAGTGGGAAGGCTCTATTGTAATATGGTCTGCACCGTTAGAGATATGGTTATTGTGATGTGCCATTTTGTATTACTCACTTCAGTATAACGGTGCTAAGAGAACAGAAGAGCATTGTTATGTAATGCTGCACTAAACAAACTCTCTAATGTTACATTCTCTTTAAATGTTTGTTTTCTCAATTCAAAACTAGAATTTAATCTTTGATAATCATGTATATATTAATGTTCCTCTCCCCTGTTATTTACTTATGTATTACTGTATATCTAGGAGTGAGCCAAGCAGTGAACTGTGATTATGTACACGGATCACACAAATATTGAGAGCAAATATGAGTTAAAGTAGCACATTTGAGATGCGAGGGTCATTTTTCTGTTGAAAATCCGGCACCTCTCGAGGACAAAGTGTGAAAAAAACATAAAGATTACAGAGAGCTGCACTTTATTGAATTTAATGAAAATAAATGAATTGGTTTGAAAAATTAAAAATAAATAAATTAAATAAAAGATTTGTAATCATAAATGAACCCAATACTGTATCTGACTGGTTTGGAAACACCAAGCACAGAAGTGGTGGGGGGTGGGGGTGTCGTGCTTGTTAAACTTGACAGAGTTTGTTTTAACAAGTTTAAGGACATTAAATATGAACTCTCATGCCTCCCCACACCATTTGAGGGGGCTTCGTGTAGAGTACTGCACTGCTCTTTTTCAGTTACTTAATTAGTCTGTTTTTAAGCAGCATTATTACTTTATGATTGATTTAAGCTTGATGATCGCTGACTCATCCTGTCCCTGAAGTGCACCTACTGATTGAAGCTAAATGTGTCTTGGAGAGTGACATGATGACGTGACGATGAAGTGATGATGATTGCGTATTGAGCGTCTTCCTTAGATAGCACAAACTGCATCAAAGGCAAAGTGCAATTGACCCCTATACGATTTCATATACGTAAATCTAACCCTTAGAGAGGACATCCGGTTCATGTCCTTTACACTAAGTGCTGGGACATTTACGATTGTTCCGCACTTTCAACACTGCAGTATATTGCACATTTTATGAGCAGAGTAAAAGAAGTGAAAGTAACTGTAAGTGTATATGTTATTTCATAATTTAACTACTTGCTATAATTTCAACATACATAAAAGGAAAAAATGTCAGTGACATGGTAAGATCGGACTTAATCATCTGCCTAATATAGATAATGCACAGCTTAAAAGTATTTGCATTTTTCGTTGAAATATTTCAATTGATGTCACCAATTGTCTTTTGCTTCCGCTTAAAGGGGCACCAACGTAACTGAAACCATAATACATAAGAGACGGACGGAGACAAAGACAATTGATTTGAAGCCAAGTCACCAGTTAGCTAGACAAATACACAGATAGACAGGCAGATAGGGAGACAGGCAATCAATTCATCAGCAAGCTAACGACACAAACAGACGGGCAAACAGAAAGACTGGCAAGCACAGTGGCAGGGAAATGAGTCAGGCAGTCTGTTTAGTACCAGGCAGACAGGAAGACAGGGAAGTATTCATTGGACCTCCCACAAATTTGGACAGACCAGTCAACAGACTGAGGGACTTGGAGGCCTGTAAGGATTTAATCAGTCAGGAATGGAAAAAAGCAAAAATTAAAAGCAAGGCCACTCATTTCCAGTTATTGAAAACTAGCTAATTGAAACGGCAAGCAAAAAAAAAAGAATTAGTGCCATCTGATCTGTCTTTAATGAATCCTGTAGTGCCTATAGATACTGTGTGCTCTTGAGATTCTCCTCATGAGCTTTCTATGGCAGCCAACAGTACTAGACAGTGGTGTGCCTGCCAAGTGTAACTGTGGCTCTATTTATGAATGTGATGTATGATTGCTGAAAAAAGAAAAAAAATCTGTAGAAAAACATGCCCTTAACTGAAAAAAAAAGTTGAAAACAAGAAGTTACACAATAATCTTGGCTAAATCCTGGACAGTTACGATACACAGTAATGTAAGAGAGGCAGTCAAGCAGCAAGCGTTCAAACACTGCCTCCTGCTGTGTTGTCACATCACTCTTTACTCACTGTCTTTATTTCAAACAATGCTGATATCCTAAATAAGACACTTGACACATGAGCTGCTCACCGACGTCAAACCGTAGAAGGAAGAAACAAACACAGACATGTATCCTTCATCCACACAGAGTCCAGATAATAGAGCTACTCACAATGAACTTCAAAGAATTACAGCCTGACTATGAACCAACATTGCAGAGCCCTTATATCAAAGCACAAGCCTTAACAAGGTCCTTAGGTACACAAACACACATTAAATTACATCCAAACAAGACCCTCCGAGCCAATCTCTGAAAAATAGATACACTTACAGTTTGGCCAGTATTGTATGCTACAGGCAGGCCGGTGCAAGAAAAAGCTCACATATGTATTTCATCTACACTCTCCTTTACTCACTCTGTCAAGGCTAATGCATTCTTTGTGTGTGTGTGTGTGCGTGAGTGTGTGTGTGCGTGCGTGCGTGTGTGTGCACGGTTGTTGATAATGGGGTCTTTGTATTTGATTATCAGTTAATTAAATCATTAAAGGGATATTAAGTTCTGGCATTTTTCATGTTGCCTCTTTAAATCCATTGGTTATGGTTTATCTGAAGCCAATAAGACAATTCTGCAAACTGTATATAATTAGCAAGTTTTGCCAGAATGATTTTTCTAAAATCTTCCTTAACCTGATTATCGTAATGATTAACTCAAGATATTCTGTAGTGAAAGAAAGACCGCTTGTCCTGCCATGACACGAATCTCCTTTACGGCCTTGCAGCGCAGGTTGCAATTGAGTGACTTGGAAATGGGCTTTAATAAGATTTTAATTCACTAACGAGTGTGTAGGTAAAGTACTTTGCTTGACTGGTTGATTGGATATGGTGTCAAATCATACTTCACTGTTGTACACATGAAAGGTATTGTTTATAGTGCACAGGAAAAGCTTGAGACGTCTACAGCTACAGTAAAGAATGGATAAATAAAAAATGACTTTTCATTTTGGTGTTAGCGTCAGTTGAAAAGATCATTTAAAACTGAAGACAATTTAACAAAAATCCCACAAACAATGTGCCGCTGCATCACACCAATACATAAGCACTGCATTTACCCCTGCTCATTGTGTTTGTGTTAATCCTCTTTTTAGGCTGAATTGATTCATTATCAAGCTTGAGAAACGTGCACTCATCGAAGTGTGTTAATCGATCATAGCCACTGGTCCATATGGGCAGCAGTTGTATCAACCCAAACAGCCTGATTGTCAGACCAGTGAGCTCAGTCCTACTTGTAATACTGTTGCTTTCAGTAATGCATCAACGAGGTGGTTCCTGTCAAGGCTGTTTTGTGAATGTCTATGTTCTATAGAAAAGATTTCTTTCTCCACTGAAGACTAGTATGAATCAACATTTCTAATTTCTAAAGAAAACCATTACCATTTTTCACAAAGCATCAAGAAGCAAATATGTTTTTAGAGTTTTTACCTACTTAACAAAGGCTTTTGGATGACTGTCAAACACAAAAACAAATGTCCTAATTAGTCCTTCAAACGCTGAATTTTAAAAGAATCGGTATGACATATAATCCATGTTGTCAGATGAGTCATTAGCCATGCAGGCAATGCCAATACGAGTTGTAATTTTGGGGGACTACCCCTGCTGAGTCGACAGCAGGGGTAGTCCCAGAGCCGAGCCGACGTCTATGTATTGCAGTATTGTGGAATCTCTGCGGTAAAGGGGCTCGTGTGACACTGGTCAACTCAGAGGGCATGCAAGTTATGTACGAAAACCTCGGGAACATTAGGTAATGCTGTGTTTGTCCATGAATGGATGTCCTGTGTCTCACTGTTAGAGGTAGAGATCAACAAAAAATAGAGACAGGACTGCAAGAAAGCTACTGAAACTCGTGTTCTGAGCTCATTCTAAGATGATCTACTGTATATTAACACAATTACATTTTCTTTGGAAGTATCCATGGAACATAAACTGTTCAGGAACTGTTGGAATGGCTGACAAATCACTAAGCTGTGCTTTAACAAGATTTGAACCAAAGTATTTGTTGCATGTTTCAGCAAAAGTGAAACTTGGAAACTGTGACAGAATGATTGTTGACGCAAACTTTTACATTTCAGTCCGACCCTGGCCCAGAACATTTGTGGGGCAAAGAGGAACCAAGCCCAGAAGCAAATGATGGTCCTCTTTGGAATATATTTTTATGTGAACACATAAAGAACTTTGACTTTGAAGCTAATGCACCTGCTAGGCCCTGTTGCTCCCAGGCACACATGTTCCTCCATGATAAGGTAGTATTATCAGCCTACCTTCTTGCACAGCCTGGAAGGGGTTGTTCCCATCAACGAATTCAACAGAGATGGTGATCTTCTCTGTCTCCAAGATATCGTTGTTCAAATTCAGATCTGCCACGGCAAGGCGAAACACCTCATCATCCTTCCGTGCTGACTCGTCAAATATGGCACCTATTGACAAGGAGGGAAGCAGAGACGAAAAGAGGAAACGATTACTCAGTATTAGAGGACTTTTGGAATGAGAAAGGATAGAGACAGAAATATGGTGATTCAGAGGCTAGAGCTTTAGAAGTATACAGCCCACAGGTGAGTTCTTCACAGAATCTGGGGCCGGGCTCAACCATCCAATTCCATCCCAGGTGGTTTAGCTTCACCACAACCTGAATCTAATTATGCCTTTAAGAGTTCCCTGACCCATTGTAAAGTTAAAAAAAAACGACTTTTTACCACCAAGACATTGCTAAACAGATGAGCGGACAACGTGTAAAACACGGTGGTTAACTGGGGCCAGTTCCATGAGACTAACGTCTACAATATGAGCATTGACTCAACATTAATGCAACGCTTAGCAAATCCCAACATATTCAAGTCAATAACAAGATCAAACAGTCTGGTTTGTACCCAATGCAGAGGATGTTTTCACTGCTCTAGGTTAAGTAAAAAGATGACTGAATATAAATACAATATGTAGGGTTGGGTATTGTTCACATTTGAACTCATACTTGTATCTGGAATTTGGTACGGGTACACAATGGTACCAATAACAAAAATATCATTTCAGTTGTAAAAAATGTGTCCAAATTTCTCAATTTCAACATTAATGTTCATTTAGAACATTTTGTTATTTATCAAGAACAATATACACACCACAAAAAAAAGACACCCCTCCCTGCCTCCCCCTCTCAAACCCGTCCCTACAACCGCCAGCCTTTCAGTCTATCACCAGGGCATAGTGTGAGAATCTGTCATGTGTGTCTCGGAGGAAGCACATGTGAACAGAGCTTGAAAATGTTTTCAGTTATTGAACGATTTGTTTTAATAATATCCGTCCATCATTTTGACGGATTAAAACACTAAGGGGGATCTATCGTAACTTTAAGTAATTCTCAGCACGTTGAAAAAATATGGACCGGAGGCTCTGGAGAGCATCTCCTCTCCTTGTCTCCTCTCCTTGTCTCCTCTGCAGCTGCTGCAGAAGGAGCGCATGCTGCAGGATTTTCTCATGGCGAGGCGAGTGCTTGCATGAGCGGGAAAATGTAATCGCACATCCAGAGAGTCTTGCCGACTTCTGATCATTTCCCTGGGAGAAATGTTCCCCGACTTCAAAACTTTGCCTGAAGTGGAGCTGCTAACTCCAGTAGAGCACCGCGTTCAGTCCAAGACAGAGGCTAAAACACAAAAATGTATCTGGTAAAATTGCATTGTTTGTATTTGCCTGTTAAGGCATAATGGCCACAGTGATTTTAGTGGCCCATGCTGTCACTGTGTGTGTTTAGGTCTCTGTTCATCTTTTCTCTCCATGCCCTCATAAAGGCATAATCTGTATATAAATTATTTAAACAAACGCTATTAAATATGGGTTATTCTAAAAAATTGATAGATGACAAAAATTTTACGACCCCGTCTGTCAAAATGAAAGTGTAACGCGACCCCTGTATGACACGTGTTGCCCCGGCCAGCTGTGCATTACAAATATTGCAGTAAGCGTTGTTTGCATTGAGTTTTCCGCTTTCTGCTTCCATTGGCCTGTGATCCACTGTGACACAGTCTCACTCTCTCTCTACCTGAGGCTCTCTGAACACTTCTCTCTATCACCCAAATGTGCTCCGAAAAGGTACTGAAATATGGCACTGATTGATTTGATGTGAATCGGTACTTGTATATCTGGACATAAGAAAAACCAACAGAAACCTTATTTAAACAGCTAACCAACATGTTAAAGGTTATGGGATTCTAGGGGCTGCAAAAGATACACCTCGGTTCTGTTATGACGTGCTCGGTCGAGAACTGAGGACTTAATTATGCATGTAGCCCCTGAATTGGGACAGAGCTTGAGAACGACAGGGTGTGAGGCAAAAATGGGTCAACACCACAGTTCATTCTAAGGTGAATTACTGCCCAAGGGCACACCGACTCGGACAAAATGGTTGCGACACAAAGCAAAATGGACGAAGACTGTTGAGTGCCAGTATCTGTAGTGGCAGATAAAGTTCCCACTAGTCAATACTAAATTAGTCATCTAAATAAATGTCAAACGTCAGTGAGGCTGAGACAGAAGAATGAGGCAACATGGGGCGTTGACTGGCTGGTGGAGATTTGGTAATTGCTTTGGTCTGTTACACACAATTAACCATGTGTTATCCATTTCTCTCTTTCTTGGTTTTTAGCCTCTCACTTCAACCCATTTATCCCCTGAACCCACTGGGCCACTAATTGTGTACGCTAGTGCAGTGAAGCACTGCTAACTGTTTTTCACTGACCAGAAAATAAGCCTCATACTGTACAGAGAGTGTGTGAGCATGTGTACGTGTGTGCGTGTGTCTCTCTGTGTGTGAAAGAGACACAGGTTGCAAATTCCATTAAGAACGAAGCAGGCTACATTTGCTCAGGGCTGTTTTGTAACACTTTTAGAAGACTGTTGCTGTTATTTGGTCGTGCACAGTTCATTGAGTAGAGTCTGGTGCTAATACAGCAAACGCTATGGTACAAAGTGCAGTACTTTGGATGAAAGCATCCTGGAGATGTGATAAGATTAGTATTCTCATTCCAGGGATGTGTCTAAGAAACCCAATTGTATGGTTAATTAGCGGAAAATGTGTAGCTTCGTAGGTCACTATAATGTAATTACACAGTCTAAAATAATAACCTTTTTGGCAGCATTAATCTTAAAGAACCTGAATCCTGAATCCAACCAATTCAAAAGCAGTTCAACTGTATGCTAACTGCCTCTTCATCAAAAGGCCTCATTTACTATGTGTCCTGCAATAATTTCATCCCTCAGCATTTGGCAACTGTAAATACCCTCCCGCTGATTGAGCCCTGCTTGTTTCAATAGTCATGCAGTATAGATGAGGTGAGACAGACAGGCCTGGACAAAGTGATAAAGAGTGAAACACAAGGATTCATTAACTATTCCATTAGAGATAAATAATGAATGGCATTCCAATCAGCTTGAAGATGACAATGCTCGGGAAGGATTTGTAGGCTACGCATTTTAAAAGTAGCTCTGCAACACAGGAGGACGATGTGAGGTTGTGGAAGTCTAGAGGACAAGTGCACGGAGAGAGTAGAGGACATGAGAAGACTGTATATATGGCTTTAAAGCAATGCCCTAGAGAGGTCAGTCAAAGTCTGACAAAAGCACAAAGGGCACTTGAGATCAGTGTCTTTTGCACTACACAGCATGAAAATATATTAAAGTTTATATAAAAAAATTTTTAAAAAAAGAAAAGTAGCAGAATACAATAATGGCTCCTTTAATCTTGGATTCCACAATGGAGTTGCCATAGTAACCTCACTCTTGCTTCCAGACATATGTTAAAAGCTGTGCAGTGTTGTACACCACTCCCTTTATATATGTTTTTTTTCTCTCGCTCTCTGAAATATCACACCAGCAGTGTGTTGTTTGGGTCTGGTGGCCACAACAGTCACAAGAGGACATTAAAATGGAGCAATGTTTACTGCATTAGGGCTATTAATCTGTCATTTGCACTTCCTTCACTTCCTTCTCCATCTTTCTGTATGATAGCTGTTGCACCTGTGCAGTTGTTCATCAGCAACCTGTATGTGATTAAAAACCACACTCTTTAATCTAGGCACTGTGAGCAGCAGGCACACAGAGAAGGAAACAACAGATATGAAAAACTGACAGACAATTTGATAGAAAGAAATATCTACAAGCTTATGAAATGCATTTGAATCATTATTAAATGTGTTTTAAACAATCTTTTCTTCTTGTGATTCGTGGTGGAAACTTTCAGTTCATTTACAAAGCGTGGCAGTTTTGAATGTGCAAACAATGTATGTTGGAAGTGGCCGTCTGAGCAAATATTCTCAACGTGTGTTTAGTCATTTCCATATTATGGAAAAATAATTCATAGACAGTGTAATGAATGTGTGCGAGAGTGAAAAGTAAAGAAGAGAGAGGAGAATGGGGCTGGGTGACTGTCTGTTATTCTCTGCCTTATTATTTAGAACAATATCACTGATTCTGATTTGCAAACACAGACGCACACAACACACAGACTCCTGGCTGTTCCTCCTTTCCAGTAACGCGATTGTGAGCGCAAAGGCAAACATCCCCACATAAATCAAGCAGGAAATAAAAGTATTGAATCTTCCTTTGCACAGGAGGCCCAAGGGCGGGCACACATACACGCACAAACTCACCCAGATAGACAGACATGACAGACAGTTGTTGAGTGGTATTGATCAAATGTCTGCCAATGGTCAACTGTTTGGTATACATGCCCTGGTTTGTTTACATTAATAAAGAGGCAATAGATAACTTGTTTGTCTGCTTACTGCCAAGTTACCCTTGGATTGGATGAGGGATGGTGGAGGTAAAAGAAAAAGGAGGAGGCGGGTGTTTCACTAGAAAGCGCAAAAAATTAAAAAATCTGCCATATAATCTTTCACTGAACACTTAGCGATGTCAGTTTTGAATATCAGTGATCTTCGCTTCTGCGTTTAGTTTCCTTTTTTATTTACAGTTTTACATTTTAATTGGAGCAAATCGTCAAGAATTCATTACTTGCCTACTTACACTTTCAAACTTTTAAGCGCTGATGAAAATACTGTATGTAGAGGCAGATGCATAATTTCTCGTTTCAAAATTGCTAAATCCATAACATTAACTAGCGCCATCACCATCCCAGCCTTTGATATTTACTGTATTAGACAGTTCCCAAAACAGGCAAACAATAGATGAAAAAACAATCTTCTGAAAGATGAAAGGTGATAATGGGCTAATGAGTCAATATGTGCAGGTCTTCCCAGAGCTGCTATATCAGTTATATTCCTACAATGGTATACTGAGCCATGCACATTCTTACTTAATAGTCTGGTTCCCACAACAGGAACCTAACCAAGGGTCAACTCTTATTCACAAAGTTGTAATGTTATCTCCTTCATAGATGTATGGTAAGTATTGGACAAATGGAAGTTTTGACTAGATGATGGTGCTAGAATGTCCCATAAATGTCCAGTGCTCGTGGTCCTTGGAGCCGGCAGCTGAAACAATACATTTCCCTGGGTTAGTGGGCTTGATGAACTAGGTTGCTAAGCGTCAGACCATAGAAAGATAGGATTAGTATTGAATTGCTCCAAATATTCTCTTGTGAACCAAACTCTCCGCTGCTTTATGGTGCATTAATACAGTTGAATTGATCAACATGAAAGATATCATCCACTGATTTTACCTGCTCTTTTTTTTTTTTTTTCATTCATCGCTGTATTCATTATGCTCATTTATTCATCACTGCATTTATTTATATATTTGTCTGCCTTTTCATTGATAAGTAACTTAATTATGTGGTTTTGTGTGTATGAAACACTTCTACTGGCATCATTGCGAGCTCCATCAATACACTCCAACTGGTCCAGAACGCATCCACCAGACTGACCCTAACTCACACCAAATCCTGGCACGACATCGCCATAGTCCTAGAAGACCCCTACTGGTTTCTTGTTTTCCACCGGATCAACTACAAAATCATGTTCTTCACCTACAAAGCCCTTTACCTCGCAGAACTCCTCTGCCCTACCAGCCCTCTTGGTCCCTCAGATCTATCCCTGCGTCCATTCTCTCCACCTCGAGGTCCAACTTTTGCAGCTTCTGGGACAGAGTCTTCTCCTGGGCAGCTCCCTGGCTCTATAATGTTTTCCCCCAAAACATCAGACGTTGAGTTTCTCTCAATCTTTCATTCCCGCCTCAAGACCCATCTCTTCCACTGCTTTCGCTTAGCCACCCCCCTCCCCTCCTTCCTATTTATTATTTTTTGTCTGAGCTGTCTGTTGCTTGTCCCACCAAGTACTAAAAATGTTCCATAAAATATATTTTATTAATATTATTACTAGTCAAGAAATGAGTTGTAACCTACAGAAATTAAACTGATTGGACTGATTATTTTTGAAAGCTGAAGTTTAATCACTCTCCTTCACCTTTTGTACCAATTCATGTGTTTACGATGTATATTTTGCAGACTCTTGAAGCTTATTCATTAGTTTCATGTTTTGGTATATGAATTAATGCCTTCATGGTTCAACATGAAGACATTGAATTGTTTTCATGAGCTTCAGTCCAGTTGGCCTGGAAGCAGAAACATGGATACATTTTAAAAGGGGAATAATTCATACAGCTCAGCCATCTGAGTAACGACATAAAATCAGATAATGGCATTCAGACAGACAAAGTCACATTGTTGAACGCACAAAACACAGCTCAATTTCCTTATTAAATGAACAAATTAGGATGGCACATCATCCAATGCAGAGTTATTATGTTCCCACACTTTAAAGACCCAGTAATTAAGCCAGCTCCTTCTCAGGATAATCATTCAGGATGAGTGAGGAAATGATTGTTAAGAATGATTTGAGGAGGGCAGAGGAGGTCATGAAACATGATAGATGTCACACAGTTAAAGCAAAATGAGTGTTGTGTCGTTCAGTTTAACTGACAGTTTTGAGGTTGCCATCTGTTTGCCTGTTTTAGGTGAAACAGCAATGAGCTAAATCACTCTCCCTCCGACTCTCTCCCCACACCTGCCTCCTCCTGGCCTTTACCTCTCATTCACTCAAGCTCTTCTCTATTGTTCACTTAAGCTCTTCTCAATTGTGTGCTCTCTTTCACTCTCCCTATCTCCACATGTATCTGCCTGCCTCTCTCTTGCACAGAGACGACTCTGAACAGGGCATTGAAGATTTTCTGAAAACACCATGGGGGGGCTCCATTCCTCTGCCGATCATACAAAATCACACACCTGTTGTTGCAGCTGTTGACAGTAATGCGACAGGAACACTGACAGAATGACAGGGATAATGACTATGGAGGAACACACACACACACACCCAAACAAACAAACACACGCACACACGATTGATGTATCGTTGATTTGTGACAAGGCTTGACCGAAGAGTTGCCGTCTCAGTGTGATGATGAAAGCAAGGTGGCGTTGAGTGATGATGGTGATGAATGGGGGAGGTTATCGTCCTGCGATGTCAAGCGTCGACAAATGTGCACACACACACACACACACACACACACA
>CALSCE010010657.1:20380575-20402586 GCA_943593645.1 Bovichtus variegatus | reverse complement strand
GTGTGTGTGTGTGTGTGTGTGTGTGTGTGTGTGTGTGTGTGTGTGTGCGTGTGTGTTCAATGGAGGCAGTGTTCTCATTACAGAGGGGCTTCTATAAAGCGCAACAGGAGTGCAAACAGTCATGCTTCGTCTTCAAAAATGGAATGTGCGCCCACGTATTATGTATATATGTATATATATATATATATATATATATATAATTCTTTGAAGCACTGCCCCTTGCATTGCAGCCTCTCCCCGAAGAACACGAAACATTCACGTTATACTAAGCCTTTTTCTTTTTGATACTTTGACTCTTCGCAGTAGGAAAAGCACCGGTGTTAATAATAAAATGAATGATGGCTGATGATGGCTCCATGTAGCTGCTTTGATTTCAGGTTCCCGGTATCGGGCATGCTTGCTCATCGCCACTCTCACTGGAACACTTGAGAAGAACAGAGCCATCGTTGGTGTTATTAGTAACGCCTGTGCTTCTCCTACTGTGACGAGTCAAAAACGTCTGCTGTGAGAAAGGCCTATCAAAGCTCTAACCAATGACCTGGCACCATGGTGTCACCCTGAACACAAGCTCTGCTGGTCCAACATTAAATGCTAAACAAGTGTGTGCTGCCAGGCGCTTACAGATCACGGTCGATCGAGAAAGCATTCATTCTAAACAAAGAACTATTTACTCCACCTTGTACGGTGTGCTGCACCAAAAGTCAGTTTGTTGAATTTAGAACCTCCCGTGTGCTGACCTTTGATAATGTAACCAATGACTGTGGGCTACAGTAGCTGCTACTCCCATTTAGAGTAGCTTTCAGGTACATTACCTGGAGCATTAGCAGACTAGATTTGATATATTGCCACCAAGTGTGTTGGGAAGCTTTAATAATCCACTGTAGAAAGGGGTACAAGTGTATCAAGTTCTTTGGTTTATAACAATAATGTGAACTTTTTTTCTCCTCAGCCCTGATTTTACCCCTTCTGAGTCATACAATCTGACTTTCTGCCAATTTCCTGCTCTCAATCCCTACGTTTCCTCCCCATGTGTCTAGTTTGCTCTCTTCTCTCGCTGTTCTCCACCGTCTCATTTTCAACATGAGAATGAGACAGAATTGTGTCGAGATGCAGGTCGGAGTGCATGCTAAATTCAGATTAGGAATTCTTTTTCGATTTGCATCACCAAGGCACAGGAGAGAAAAGAGACCCAACCCAGTGAGACACAAGCAGACAGATTTATATCAGACACATACTCTCTCTCCCCTTCACTGTCTTTTCCCCCACCTTCGATGTTCATTCACTCTGATTCTCATTCACTTCACTCTCTCTTTAGCTAACCCCATCTCCCTGCCTTGGCTTTTCTCCTTTTCTTGCTATTCCAATCCCTCTTTTCACTTGTCGGCTCATATGCTGACATTTCTCCCTTCAGAATCAAATACCTGACTGTACTGTAAGCTATTTCAGAATGTGTTTTCTTTATATAGGATTACAAATCAATCTAAAGAAAGTGGATAACAATATATACATGTGTAATCGATACATAATCCTCAATTTCAATATAAAAATCTAGATTGTTTTTACAGTGAATGTCTATGTCATCACAGTCATACTGTGTGAGCAATGCAGCTTCTTTCTGCTGTAAAGAAAATCTCTTTACGGGAAATATTTAGAACGGAGGGTAGTTTGGATTAACCAAGAGTTGAAAGCACAACTCGAAAGTCCTGTAAAGATTTTGTTTGTTTTGTGGCATTTCCAGACTTTTACACTTGGTGCATAGGGACAGAAAACAGTGCAAACAGTAAGTGTGGCTAAACAGTAACACGGTAAATTGAAATGTCTCTGGTGGCACTTACTGTACTTTACATGTTACACACATTGTGGCTACAGGTGTGCTTCCTGTAACCTAAATATTGATCTCATGCACTGTACCAACGTGCATCTGCTTTATATCCCCCCTTCACTGTGCCAAGATGCTTTTTGCCCCACTTGTGAGGCTAGATGTTCATAAAAACACTATATTCAATGAAGTGTGAATGCCAATGTGACATTGTTTCCCCTTATATGTTTGTGTGTGTGAGTTTGCATTTGGATGGAGAGGAAGGGTGAAGAAGAAAAAAAAGAAAGGATTGGAAAGAGAAGTGAGTGCACTCTAGAGACTGTGGGATGGAGAAGAAAGTGGGTAGAATAGTAAAACAGTTCAAACAGCAGTGGTAGAATAGAGTATGGGGTGGAGAATGTGTAAAAGGGGAGTGAAGGAGTACAGTGGGGCAGGTTGAAGGAGCAGTGTGTTATGCATCTAGTCAAGTGTCCAGCCCTATGAGTCAGCTTCCAGCTGCACACTGGATCTCCCTGTCGCCATGGCCCACGGAGCTATTTTTAGCACCACACATCCACCCTCAAGCACATGCAGCGCGCACACAAATACAGTATATGCATATACGCACAATCACACCCCAGATTCTTGCTGTCAACAAACAGATTCAAGTCACAGATTGCCAGACACAGAAAGACACTGAGGCCGACAAGAGGATTAATAGTAAAATAGAAGGAACGTGAAACACACCGACTGAGATGAAAAGTGTAGAGACAGACACAGACCAAACAGTGTGTGGGACTCAGGAGGGGGTAGCACAAATTCAGGAAATCCTTTGGGGATTACACGACAGTTGTAACTTTATATATGACTGCTGTTCATGTAAAAGACTGAGCAAGGTGAACCAGGGAGCCATAATTAGTCAGTGTGCTTAACTACACTGGAAAGCAAAGAGGGAAGGGAGTCAGGAAGAGGGCAAGACCTGCTCATTTAGCGACAGACTGAGATAAAACGGAGTTCTAATTAGCTGGTGTAATGCACAAAGACAAGACTTGTCAAACTCTATTGCAGTGACTGTGATTATGACAAAATTCAAAGGCCAACTTTTGAACAAATCATAAACCTAAGTTTGAAAATGTAAAAATGTGTCTAAATAAGGTCAAGAAAGTCAGAGGCAATATGTGAACCGTGCTGGACTGCATCCATGAAGGTCGTATGGAAATACAATTTGACCTTTAGCATTCACAACAAAAACATTTTGGCACAATGTCATCGTTCACTACCTCATTACTGTCATGCACGTGCTATGGTCCTATTTTATTTATATTCTACAATACAATTGAACAACCAAAGATCAAACTAATAAAGTGCAGAGACCTTTTTTAGCAAGAAAGTTCTCACATGCTCCTTGTCCATCCTTCCATTCAAACAGAATATTATTCAACCAAATACACATTTGCCTAAATATTAAATAAACGATCTCATCAAAGAAATAAATACATTTTTATCCAATTTTAGCTCAAACTGGCTGAATGCTTAACTAAAATCACGGCAATCTGTGTAACTGCTTACTCAGTCATAATAAGTCCAACTAGTAACATCTCCCTCCAGTTTTTGATATAATAGGCAAAATCTAGCAACCAAATGAGAGTTCAAAGAAGTTCCCAATCCCTCCTTCTCATTCAAAGAGAGAGCTACATGAAAAATCCGTCAAAACTTTATTTCAGTATGTGTACATGTGTGTGTGTGTGTGTGTGTGTGTGTGTGTTTATGTGCACGCGCTTGGGAGACCTCAGGCAAAACATCCCAGATGATGTTTCAAAAACCCTAAAAACCATTTAAAAGTAGAAGGCAGCTCATTTTCTTCCTTACTGCACCGCAGAGAGAGAGGGAGAGAGAGAGTGAGAAAGAGAGGGAGAGAGTGACCCAGTTAGAGAAAATTTAAATAGGGATTCCATTTAGAGGGCCACATTAATTGGAGCAGATGCCTTCTCAATTATTAAGAGGCCTCCAAGGGTGTTAGCACGAGCTAAATTTATCCCGCACGGCTTTGACTGGGCTTGTCCAATCTCATACAGCATCTGCAGACAGGGGGAAGAAACATGTAGGGTGTTTCATACACCAGTGTGCACACGTCACACACACACACACACACACACACACACACGTGACTTTTATGCCGAGTGTTTCTACTGACAGATATATGAACAAATAACTGGAATCTGAATCTAGACATACAGTAAGCACAACTAAAACACATGTACACAGACTCACAAGCTGCCTTAAAAGTATTCCCTGGAGAAGAGACACATTACAAAATCATTTTCCAGTGAGTCAATGACCCATCTTCCAGGCTTCCATCTCAAGCCATTTGAGACATAATGGCTTCCTAGTTTCCTCCAACCTGCACGGTAATGAACCAGCAGGCAGAAACTAGTCCTGTGAGGGTAACACTAGTGCCCTGATGGAGCATTGGACAAAATAGGATGGGAGGGAGAGAGGAGAGAAGCAGTGACAGACAGTTCTGCAACATTTCATAAATGTATTAATACCCTCTCCTTTCTCCTGTGTCATGAAAATGAAAATCTGGAGAGATTCAGAAAATGACAGGCTCAAATCTGACATGAAGATGAGGGATTCTTTTTGAGGGAAAGAAGAAGAGGAGTCAGTTTGTGATTAATTCATTGTCTCCATGATGCAGGCTGGTGGCCACAGGCTGGTGAAAGGAGCTGTAAATAGCACGCCTCCATGAGAAGCAATCTAAGTAAACTAGAGGCATCACTCTAGAGAAAATGCCTTGAGGAACCCTAATGAAATTGTTTTGTTTTCCCACTCTCCCCTCAGCCAATTTGTCACGACCGTTGTGCACAAAAGTCTGCATTTTAAACAACCATGCCCCTGTAGTGATGTCACCGTTCCTCCCTGCTATTCCAAAGCCCACAGGGCACCGGCGTTTTAACTCAACCCTACTTTCTGACGATAGGTTTGTAAAGTATATAGAGGAAAAATTCACCCTTTTCCTTAAAAAACAATAAATCTCCAGAAGCATGTGGCAAATGATAATCAAAGCCTTTCTTGATCCCCTACCCATTCAAACTATTTCCAAGGCTTGGTGGAGAAGCTAGAAGCAACTCTAAAGCAAGCAGAAATAGCCCGAGCCATATCATCAACGCAATCTGGAAAATCATCAGGGCCAGATGGATTCCCAGCCTAGGTCTTCTGCACTCCTCTCAACACAATTAAAAACTGTTCTGTCTGAATCCCTTGGGTTCAGTCCCTCCATCTCTAAATAAGGCATGTATAATTCTCACAGCGAGAAGGGGAGGTACCCTGCAGAACGTGCCTTGCACAGGCCTCGCTGCTGAACACAGATACTAGGTTTTTCCGCCCAGATTGGAAGAAGTCCTCCCCCAAATATCAACAGATGAGACCTTCATTAACAATCGTTACTACTTTTTTTTAATGTTGGATTTTCTTTTTGACATACTGTATTTACCCTCTGAAAAAGTCTCTGGGTGTGGACGCGGGGAAAGCATTTGCTCAAGTAGAATGGAGGTACTTGCTTATGTGCAGAATTTGTTTCTCAAGCTTTTTCATAAGAAGTGTAAAGCCCAACGGCTTTTAACCTGACCAACCTGCCAACTAAGTATATGTGTATAATGTATTAAAACACCCTCTTGTTTGAAAGCAGATTTGCTCTCTTTCTGGGGTGACCTTTCATTTTTGTGTCCATTTTGATGTGGCAGAAGTTAGGGGTATCCAGCTGTGTCATGTGCCAAATATAGCAGTGAGTCAGGCCGTCACTATTTGGTACTCAACATCAAAGAGAGGCATTGGGGTTACAGCAGACTAGTGTCATTTTAGATTAAACTGACTGAGTGAATGAGAACCCTGGGGAGCACACCACATAAAATTCTTTCAAAGTGCCAAGTCAACTATTTAAGAAGTCTATTACAGAGATTCTATGTAGGACACGTTTCCGATCATGAAATTAGACAAAAGTGTAGAGTTTAAGGACGTTATGATATCTTAAGAGATCTAATAATATATCATATCTTGTATCTCTTAAAAAGACACAAATAAATGCTGATGCTAATGCACGAAAAATTCAATAAGAAAAGTATTACATCCTCAGTGTGCTTATTGAAAGGCATCAGCAAAGACAAAATGTCAGAACTAACGCCGCTAATCTAAACAGCTAAAATGTTTGAATAGCATGTCAATGACTAAATGTTGCTCGCTGCTAATAACACACCATAGGGAGTTCAGTCAAGGTTGTTAGAAGCCCTTTGTCATTTATAACAAGAGGAATTAGAAATATTTTCCAAAACGAGATTAAACATCTGTGCCTCATGCCGTTTTTTATTCAGGAAACGAGGCGAGCTGCCATACACTGAGACCCAGAGCATGATGTGCAATGTAATGCTAATTTTCCGCCTATTCACTTCACGCTGCTCATTACATAGACAACTGGTACTCCACCTAGATTAATAGAAGCCAATTAATCTGTGTCAGGGAGGTGAACACAAAGACAGCGTAAGGAGACGGGAGGGCATATGCACTGAAACATGAACACACAAACACACAGAAAGTTTGTCCTGGATGAGAGAGCCGTGTTGGTAATGAGGCAAATGTGAGTCAATGTCTGAATGTGGGAATCAAAGTTTTCTAGGTTCTCTATGCGAGCTGTTAAAGGTAGATATGGAAGGAAATGAAAGTCTTTTACACTGACATGCTTGGCTTTAATCTAGCACACTCTTATTCTGCCCCCCCACCCCCGCACAGCCAGTTTTAGTATCTCACACTTATCTTTATCCACTTTTTCTCTTCCTCATCTGATACTTACTTTATTTCCGTCTCTTCAAGTCCATCACTTCCTCTGCCATCCAACGGGGTGGGGAATGAGGACGAGGTCAGCAAATATCTGGGCCATTCACTACCTCCACTTTGATATCCACTGTCCATTTTCTCTCTCAACCCCTCCCTTCCTGCTCTAGACCTTGACCCATTCCCCTCTGTCCCACTCTGCCCCCTCCTCCCCTCACTCCACCTCTCCTACTTCCCATTTTGGAATGATTGATGACCATGATGCTTTGCTCTTGGGCAGTTTATTAACTTCATGGGAGCTGGGCTAGATAGGCAGCACACTTCTTTTCCCCTCTCCCCTCCTATACTTTCTGCTTTGGTGGCGTCCCTCTTTCTCTCCCTTTCCTCCTTCGTTCATATACTTCTTCTCTGTAATCCTTTCTCGTCCTCTTCTCTCTCCTACACTTTATCTGCCCCTGTCTATTTCCATTGGACGAGACACAGCTGAGACAATCAATGTTTGGCATGGTCACATACGTCTCAGCATGTCCGTGTGTGTCCTCTTCCCCGTTTGAATGAGTGGCATGGCCGTAAATGTGCTTTATGTTGTCATTACTTACTACGGAGCAGCGGGCACACTTCATGGGAAGCGCCCGCTGCGTTCAAGGCATGTAAGTTACGGCTAGGCTCAAGACCACATTTCTTGACATGCAAATGCCATGAGCGCGTACACACGGCGGACATTTACACAGAGCGACATGCACACTAACTCACCCACACATGCCGATATAAATGTGGTCAGGTACACACCATTGGCCATGTAATGCCATGTTAAGGGAGACAGAGGGCGGGTTGACAGGCCGTATTGTAAGTAAATGGTATTAGTTATTGTGTCCATTACTGTTTGCCCTTGAAACTACCAACACATGTCATAGTGTGCGTGTGTGTGTGTGTGTGTGTGTGTCTTTTAGAGTGTCAACGAGTCACCTTTACAAACATGGGATATTTATGTATGAATGGACATGCTTCTATGTAGGTTATATATCTATTTGATGTTTCATGGAATAGCATACGCAAGCATAGTATATTCTACCAACAGTCTGATTCTACAGATTATAATGCTAAAAGCAAAAGTTATGTTATGCCATTGTGTACATGTCCGTGTGTCATCCTTGCCATACAATCCAGTATGACAGCAGCGAGAGGTTCAGTGCTAGTCGCTGTAATAATGTTCGCAGCAGCATATGTATGGTGGCAGTAATGGTTTTAGTAATGGAGGCTACACAGGCTATGGCCAACCTGACAAACTACAAAGCTAAATGTTGCACCTGAAGTTAGAGTAAGAGAGAGAGAAAAGAGTGTCAGACAGAAATAGTTTGAAGGGCTACAGTATGTCCTTAACAGATACAGCTGGATAAAAAAGGGATATGATTAAAAATAATAGAAGGAGATGTTTACATGAACATTTTAAAGCAATCAACACTAGAGGAAGATATAAAGAAAAAAAGAGATATAGACTAAATGACTAAGTTTAAGTATGTCCAACACGAAGCCAAAAAACCTAATGTAGCCTTCGACAAGTATCGCTTCCAATTAGTAACTGCAAATCTTCCTGTTACGATAGCCCACATATGACAAGAAGTCACGAGAAGAAATTACATTCTGCACTACGATACTCAGCCAATTTGTGCCTCTTTGCAGCCTGTCTGTTGGCTCGCACAGTTCTCGTCATCAGCTGTCTGTGACTCTCACCAACAAGCTGTTCATCACCGACAGGACTCCTGCTGTACGATTTCCCCCCTTTCTTTAAAAAACACATAAAAAACTAAGCAGAAAGTAAAAAGACCAGTATATTCTTACGCAACTGAAACTTAAATCCCTCACCACTTACACGAATGATCCGACTAATCAATCTGTTTATTCAGTTTTTTGTTAGCATGTCACACATATGGGATCCACTATCCGTTGGTACGATACAGGGAATGCAGATTTTTGTTTTTCTGTAGCAACTCCAAACCTTTTTGCGTGTATGTGCATGAGCCTCGCCCACTGGTTTTCCCTATATCACGTTGGATTCTGTGGATAAAAGCTTTTGTCAGACAGCCTATTAAATTATATAATTCTAATACATTAGAGAGATGGCAGGATTGCAAGACAGGCTTGCGTTTTATGTCCAATCCCCAGACAGAGGTAAAAGGTTCTGTTGAAAAGAAAGAACATCTCCAAGGCTTCTCTTTTCTTTGCTTGGTCTGCAGGGGATGAGAGAAAATAGAAGCAGGACCAAGCAAAAAAAAAGAAAAAGGACGATCAGGGGAGGTGGGTGATTGAGACCAATATCTCTTTCAAGACTTTGCATCACTGACATGGCCCTCTGCTGAAGACCTCTCACACCCCCTGCCTTGCTCTTTACTGCCTCCTCTATTTGTTCAGACTTCATCTCTTCCGTTCAGTCTGTACATCAGCACATACATTCATCAATCTGTTTTCCCTCTGCACAGAATCACTCATTTCCCCCCCTTGTTTGTTTGTTCCTTCCAAATCTTCTTTGCTTTCAATTTTTCTTTCAAAATCCCTCTCTCCTTTTCACTATGCGCCTTCCAATCCTATATTTTCTTTGTTTTTCATCTCCTGTCTCTGTGTAATACATAAATTCCCTGTTATTTTTCTGTGCCTCCTATTCTCTGTATTATCTTACTGTCTTCACTCTAGACCTAGTTTTGTCCTCTCATTTTCTGACTCAATATTACCGATCTAAAGCGAACAACTTGTGCACTCATTGTTTAGTATACACTAGCTCAATCAATCTTTTTTTTTTTATTATGAGGAGTTGTTTAATGTATACACTGTTCATGTCTAAAATCTGTCAATTAAAGCAAACAGGATATAAGTCTATAGTCCCCGTTAGAACGCAAACAAACCACTCGTGCTGATGTGGGTTGAATTCTGCAGTTGAGCAGAGAAGTTTGTGAATTGTTTTGATATTACATTTCTGAGGTCGCCTTTATAAAGGCTAATCAGAAGAGCCGATCAGATAACGCAGCGATTCTGAAACTTTTTCAATACTCATCTATATATGAGTAGATTTTTTTCCCCCGTGAGCCTATTATCACTGCTGTTTGTCATTGTATATTTTTTTTGAGCAGACACACATACAGAGAGCAGCTGAGCAGAACCGCTTGTTGATCAGCACGGAGCCCCCTGATTGGCCGATACTTCCTCCAGCAGGATGTGATCGTCCCCAAAAATCCTGATTGGATCACCCTCAACAACAAGGATATTTATAACCAACGACTAAATGAGCAGGTAAGATGTAACACGTAGGAGGGCAGGAGAAAAAGCATGCTTTTGGAAATGACTTAGACTAGACGCATTACTTTTAAAGCAGAATTTACAAAAACATGCTAAGATTTGAGCATTGTCTGTAAACAGTGTTTCACAAAAGTATAAAATGTTTCCCCGAGCACGCAAAACTAAAGGGATTTTTTTAAAGGCGTTCGGGACTCTGTGACAAAAGAACATTGGTGGTAACTGAAGTAGTTTTTTAAACATTGTGTGTTTGTTTATTTAACCAAAATCATGGATGTGTTCAGTTCATTCAAATATTAAATAAATGAAAATGTGTTGTTTTAATTTTCAAGCTGAACTTTCTGTCTGTTTTTAGCTGGTGTGGGGAGATGACACAGCTGTATAGTTGTTAATGTAGTCCATAGAAAATTGGACTACATATTTTATAAGTATTCTCTCTCTTACTAGTTTCTAAAAATATATGTTTTGAGTTTTTGTGAGTAACAAAGATAATGGTTAAATCATTTATAAATAAATGCTGCGCCATGTGCGGCACCACTTGTCTCAATTCCTGCTCCTTTATGTTCTCCTTCCTGTCATAACCTCCACTACTTTTCACTTATTTTTTCTCTTTTCTGCTCTATGATTTCGGGCTGCTCTCCCATGTTTACATTCATCCTTTCCTAACTTGTTCTTTTTACTAAGGAGAGAGACAGGATCTGCACAATACGCACACTTAACACTACACATCATGTGCACATAAATATACAGTGGACAAGAGCTGCAACGATTAGTCTGCTAAAGTCGATCAATAGACAAATTATCATTGACTATTTTGATAATAAAGGCAATTCTTCATATTGCATGTCAACAACTGGGACGTACAGAATGAGTGGTTTGATCTTCAAAAGTCTCTCTGCAGTCAGTGGGATTCAGTGCTGAAAAATGAGCAAACCTCCCCACAACTCGCTACTGCTGCTTCACCTGAGGTGATTACACAAAGAATAAGTGTGAATGTTGAATTAAATTTGGCTTTTTGTGAATACATAATGCACTCTTTACCACCTTACTCTTACCTGATCTATTGTCAGTGAAATAATGTTAAGTGACTGCCTGGTTAAGTTGTCTTTTCTCTACTCTCGCTCTACCTCCCTTTCAATTAAGCAGTTCAGAGAATATACAGAAACAGTGTGAATATTTGCTTGTCTTCTTTAACGTTCTTACCTTTCACAATAAAAGGCCAATACATATGCAATGCATCACTGCTTATGAGTCAACTTAAATTCATTGAAAGCATTTCAAGAGGCAGCTCGACAAACTACTTTAAAGTGCTGCGCGCACTTATCTCTGCAAGGATTTTTATAAGCAGCGCTGTGACACGAAGGTCGAGAGACGTGAGCGTGCAAACAGCTGATCTCAGTTACGATGTTCCATACCATGTTCTGTTGCATTTCATTCACTTCCCTGATGTTTTAGGTTGATAGGCAGGTATCATATCAAAATCCTTACTGTGCTTTTGTGACAACACTAGTTCACTAGTTGTGTATGTGTCCAATCGATCCTTAATTGGATTTTAATTTCTTAATCTCTTGCGTGTTTTTGATGAGCGAGCTGATGTTCTGCAGCAGCACTTCCTTCAGCGTCAGTCACACACATTCAAACTTGGGATCACACCACAGTCTTCTACTGTTGGCCACTGAGCTGCTCCACTGAATCTGCAGAGGGTTAAGTGCTTTACTTACTCAATGGCACCACTGCGGCAAAAGAGAGCATGATTCATTCAATTTTCCCACCCAAGAGTTTTCCCTCAGAGGTTCAACGCTTTGATATGGAAACCTTCAAATTACAAAGTGTGCTTGATGTAAAATTGATTTCACAACAGTTCAGGATAAGAAAGACAGTTTGAAGTTAATCTGAAGCTCCCATTGATGTCATAAATTAATAAATGAATGCCTCTTCTTAAATTGTAAATCACAGTAAGTAATGACAGAAAGGGAGTTGCAAGCAGTAGCACTATTGCCAGTGGGTCAATTCTTTAGAGTGGATAATATATTTAACTAACTACCAAGAAGAAATATCATCCGTCAAATATTCCTCACATATGAGGTTTGATCACATTATTAACTGCATGATTACACTGTCAGTCTTCATTTGACAGACACTCTTATTGTGCTTGTCCTTGTGTCAACATATTGTGATGCTGTGCCCTCCACATTAAACTACCGTATGTGTGCTAAACACTGTTGCTGTATGTAGAACTGGGGCTTTTTGCAAGGTTGGAATTTGTTAATATTTGAGTGTTGGCACCTTAGACGAAAGATATGATGAATGTGATTAATAATCAACAAAACGGATGATATAATTATGCATATTACAGGTGAACTCTTCTTTTTCTTCTCCTTTCAGTGGGGATGTGAGGATTCATTGAACCAAAAACTTCTGCGGCTTTTAGGAAATACTGCTGGGCTCTGCAGCAAAGGCCCTGATGGGTAATGACGTTTGTGATGAAAGAAAATAAAGTCTGATGTCTTTACTTGTCAAAAATGTAAACGTCTTCATGCTGGTAGCAGTTTCTAAAAGGATACAGTGCAATTATGAGCTGTTACGCTGGTTACAATGCTGCAATATTAAAAAGGCCTTAAGAAGAATTCTGTGGTTTTCTCTTGCCATGACTTTCTTGCTCAGCCCTTTTATTTCTGTCTCTAACACAGAAAGTGATCAAGCTTTTTCAAACTTGTTCGCAAATGTGACTTTGCTTTGAAGCCAAGGCCCAATATTTTAACACCGCTGGAAATATACTACTGTGTTAAATTTCTTTTCAGCCAAAATATCAGGCCCCGTCAAGGAAGAGGAAATGTTGAAAACTCAAAGCATTCGAGATCATTCCTTTTAGTTGCTCCATTCCATTCACACATTGAAAGCAGAAAACTCAGCTATGACTAAGGACTGAGAGGAAGAGGGAGACACAATGAAAGTCAGAGATTGAACCTGAATGTCAATATTAAATGAAAATGGAATTTAATTGTTGATTTAATTTTGAGCCTGACTTATTGGCCTGGTTTGGTGAAATATCTATAGTCATTTTAGGAGAAGTTAGAAGTACAGGAATGGAATCTGCACAAACTGCAGTCCCAGATCAACCCAATCTGCCTGTCCTTTAGAAAATCTACAGAGGCATCTTTATGAAACTTTTAAAAGCCGTCATTTTCTTTGAAATGGAAACTTGTCCTGTAGATGGCTTTGTATAATCCCCAATTCACTTGCTTGCTGTACTGTGACAAGGCCATAGTGAGATCCTTCCACACAGAGAGCTAAACCACAACATCCAGACCTCTCTGTTCTTTTCTCTCCGTCCGCCTCACCACCACAAACACACAAATGTACCTGCGCACATATTTAATAAAACATGTCCTTTTCCCGGGCTTTTACCTCCACGGCGATGCCGTCTGCTCTGTCCACTTTGACCATTTTTTGTTTCTCCCACATGGTATCACTTGGTCAACCTGATCTTATAAAAGATTCACAGACCGTTTACATGCACCAAATCACACCACATGCATTATGCAGCGCAGCTATGGTGTAGCTCTCCAATCCCCGTCCCTCCTGCTCTTTTCTCTTGTCCTTCTTCCTTTCCCTTTTCTTCTCTAGACCTCATGACTTTAAACTCTTCAGTTTCTTTGCCCCTGACCCTCTCTTTAGAATCTCTCATTGAAAAGCTTCTCTCTCTCTTCCCCTCTTACCTTCTTTATTCTCCCTTCATGTATTCGCTTTTTCATGCAATTCTGCTTTCAGTGACTCCCAGCCTCCTAATTTCCTTCCTACTTTTCTTCTCTTCCTACAGCTAGAGGTGAAAAGTGTGGCTCTTGATACTGCTATATCATGAAAGGCTTCCAGCAAAGAGCTAGACCACCCTCAGAGCTCAATCTGCAATTCGTTTTTTTCTCTTTCGCTCACTCTGTTGGTCTCGCTCTCAGATCCTAAATCTCTGTCTTATCTCCTTTCTGTTCCCCTCTCTCACCGTTGCCATCTTTCTATGTCAGTGAGTCCTTTATTTCTGTTTATATCGTTTTATAATATTTTTCAGCATCATGATTTGAGCCTTTAGGATGCCGGTCAGCTCGACAGTAAGGCTACTTTTGTTTGACCGTCGGTGACCTTGAAATAGGGCTGTCAGGAATTGTATTGTATAGTTTCTGGTGAAATATAAGTCAGAACTAGCCAGAATGTGGATTTTCGGTTCCAACTTACAATATGTAAAATATCCAACATTGTACATAATTGAAATTTTGTGTCCAAAGCAAACACCTTTAAGGAACGAGTAGCTGATCAGAGACCTCTTTACTTCTTAATAGTCAGACAGATTTGATTAAAAAGCCTCATCCATACACTGATACAATTTGTACTGCACAGTTACAAAAATATACGGAAAAACATATACTTTGGTTGCACATCTTTGGAGGTATAACCGCAATAGAATTTGACATTACATCCTAATTTCATCAGTAAATAAAAACAACCTGCAGGGGATCATTTCATTATGTTGGACTATTGATCTAATGTTACAGTGAGCTCCGGCTGTGGGTAAGAACCTAACTCAATTTGGATTTAAGAAAACAGAAAACGTAGCCACAAGATTATAAAAAATATATATTTCTTTTTAAAAAGATACTTAAATTCTAGGATAGTGTATTTGTTGTGGCTGCTGTGATTGATGAGGATGACAGTTGTGCCAAACTGCAACTGCTTCAATGCTGTCCATGTCAATGAGAAATAGCGTTTAATGAACATTTTAACTGCAGCAATCATTACATTGGCCCTCAACTGACCCGGAGAGATACTGAGAAGGACATGTGACCCAATAGATATGTAACCACCATCTGATACTGGACTGGCCTTTTTCTCAGGCTAAACACAAGTGAGATTAGTAATTTCCATACATATTGATACATATACAGTATGTGCCACCATGCCTGTTCACGCGCTTCCGCCTATACACACTCACACTTTGTCCTTGGTGCAAAACACATTATATAAAGCTCTCACCAGGGAGCCCTAAAATCACACATACATACGCACGCACGCACGCATGCACGCACGCACGCACGCAGACACAGCCCTAGATATCACATTGGGTCATAGGAGCCCCAGATAAACGCCAACTGTTAATCAGGCCAACCAAAATAGAGCTCATCATCTTTGGGTTGAAATGAGGTTGAGACTGAGATTATCTTTGGCTTTCCTGTGGGCAATCAGGGAAAAACTCATTTGCAGCGGAGAAGCATTGATGGTGTCGGTTTGCAATAACTCCTATGTGCTGTGGCTCGTAATTACATGATCTGTATCAAACTAACAATATCCCAATACCATGGGAAAACGGCTAAATTGCTTGAAATTGACAACGGAGCCATTAAGCCTAAAAATTGTCAATATAGCAACAAACAAAAAAAAAAAAATCGATTTCTTAACATCATACATTGTTTTGCAGTGCTAATAATTTGGCTGTTTCTATACGAGATGTAAGTGAAAGCGGCTAATGTACGTTTTCAGAATCCCTGAAAAGCAGTGTTATTTGTTTGTGACCATCCATTTTTCACAGCAAAGAATGAATCCATTGGAATAGACTAGAATTAAAAAGGTAGCCATTTAGAAACATGTTGAGCCATAGTGAGGTTTAGAAAGACTTTTCTGTACGACAGAGTTGTGCCACAAGATCGAACAATGATTTAGCAAAGAGAAGTTATTAGTTTTTCTCTCTATGCTTTTTTCCTGCAACATTACAATGCAATGAAAAGATTGAATACAAATCATTGTTTGGTGTCATGTACGTTCTGTGTGATTATGCCACCAACAATGGTTTGTAAATAACTATTGCTTTGTTTTGAGGTTTTTGCACACTGAAAACACTGGACAGCATTTGGTTAGACACGTTTCGAAGCCATTGTTTTCCCTGTTGAACATAGTGCTGCTGTGTTGCAGATAAATAACCCTACTTGGGATTTTTAAATGGCTCTCTTGGACAAGCCAGGAAAGGGCAGGAATGCCATGAGTGTAATCAATAGGCAATCTATCACTATTATGCGATGTATAAGCTGCACACATAGTCCGCATAATTACACCGTCAAAAAATGTGTAAGACAGAAAACCATGATTTGCCACTGTACTCTAATATAGACACGAAAATGATGATCAAAACGCAACGCATTCATACTGTAAGACTTTTTCATTGAAATAATCAGATAACCTTTGAATCGACAGAAAATCCAAACACCTTGAAACAATGACCTTAAAGTGGTCTATGAAAAGGAAATTAATTACCATTTACTGACGAATGTCTCCACTCATATATATTTCACTCATCTGTATGAAAAATGCTATAAAATGAACTGTATAGTTATAGCATTTTTTTACTATAAGAAATGTTCACCATAGTATCTGCAGATTTTATAAAAACCTATACATATGGGCATGAATATAAGTACAAAGTAAGGTCAATTAAATTCGAACCAAAATGCCGGCACTTTATGAAGGTTGTTTGTATTTATTATTATAAAAAGAAGCCAATCAGCATATTTACATTCATCTATACTACACTGATATTCCAAGTCAGTACTTCGAATCCTCGTGTGCATTTTAACACTTGCTTGTAACCCAATGTGGTTAATCTCTGCAACTCCCAGTCAGTCGCTTCAGATGAGCAAACTGCTACCTCACAATGTACAGCTCAACCAGGAGGCCTTGCAAACACGCTACAATATTTATACAACACAAGATCTGAAATAACTTTACTGCTTAAAGCGGCCCAGTCCTTTGTATGCACATGAATCAGCGCTGAAGCCAGCCTGTGGTCTCCTCCTCATCTCATCTCATTTCAGAGAAGATTGGGATGGTGTTATTTACAACAGCGCCGTACATCATCTTTATGTGCTCTCTGTAAGGAGAAATGTCGGGGAACGACGTATGTAAATGAAGGATAGGAGACTGATGGTGAAGAATGGAGAAACAGATGGAGGGACCAAGAGCGGGAAAGGAGAAAAGAGAGGCAGAGATAGAAAGAGGAAAGGAAGAAGATGTACTTAATGATAGGGAGGTGAGGAGTCAACGCTCAACCACCAACACTCTCAAATACACCCTTGGGACCTGTTCCACAACCTCCTGTTTCAAATAACACTTGTTAAAGGCTCTTAAAATCTTTGCTGCTCTCACGCTCAGACTTTCACTCCCTTTCACTCTGGTTCTCATCCTCTCTGTCTGAATCAGTGTTTTTTTCCTCTCACACCAAAGACTGATTCACCCATTAAGATTATTGATCAAAACAATCAGAGAGCAACAGGGAGAACAAGAGAAAAGGAGAAAGAATTGAAGCTTGCTACCGAAGCCTACTAATCTCCCAGAGAAATGCACGGACGACTTCCTCCCCAAAGTGCCTGTCAGAGTTGAACTGGTCCTGAACTTATGAGAAGAGCATGTGTAACATCTCAGACTGATGCAGAGCCATCTGGAAAAGAACATCTTTAATATCATGCTTTTTGCTGTTGCTGCTCCATTTTTTGTTGCCATTATGGGATTGTTTTTTAAGATGACTTGATATCGAGGTTGACACTCTCTCTCCGGAAATCTAATAAAGCGATGCATCATTTTTCGTTTTTTTTTTACATGGTCAGGAAATTTTATGCACTGTTTCTAAAGTGCAGTGAAGCTAATACACACAATTACATTTTATGGAAGGTCCAGGAAATACTGAACCCCCCTCCAAGAAAAAACATTTTGTGTACACGTTAGTGTATTGGACTATACAGAGATAGTACACTAACAGGGGACATGTACAGACAATATATATATCCCAGTTTGAGTGAGTGATAAACCTTTCAACAGGCTGCCGTGAATAATCCATTCCGTTAATGTTCCCTCTCTGAGACCAACAATGGGCCTCCTCAACTATGACCAATAGAACTTCATTACTTCCCATTGTGAGAGAGCCAGGTTTCCTATAACATTACAGCAGCGTGACCTTGACATCTTGTTAGAGCCAACATTAAACTTTATGGGCACCGCCTATGGTGTTTAACTATGTCTGAGATATATATGGAGTCTGCTCATATGGATATGGATAGGAAAGGGGGGGGGTGGAGGGTGAGGGGGAAGTCATGAGATCACGGATAGTGCTTTTGGATAGACTGCAATACTAGCCTGTCGACTCTCGTCCACAGCCACTGGCCCAAATGTTACACAACTATTTGCCTTCTTGTGTTAATCAGTTCAACAAAAAGTTGTTCAGAATTAATTACAAAAACAACTTTCTGGGACGAAATTGCAATCTTGGGCTAAATAAATTAACTTGATTATTCATGTAAATCTGTATATATATATATATATACACACCACAGTACATACATTGTAAACTCTCTCAATGTGGAGTTATATTTATGCCTCAAGAATAGTCATGTTTTACAGTAGCTAGTTTCTAAAAATCATCATGCTCATGCTAGATTGCGTATCACACAATGATCACAAGCCTGTATTATTTCCTGTGCTTCTGTCCCACTTCAGAGCAATTACAATGAAATGTTGGCCTGTGAGTAGGGAGTTACGCCTGGCAAATTAAAATGCCAAAGCTGCAAACCAGTAAGAAGACTCTGCCATCGTTAAGTTGACAGGCAGTGCTATATTACATTTATATCACAATGGGACTCGGTTTATGACTATAAGATTTATGCACTTACAGAGAGAGGGAAACCCGATAGCACTTTTACAACATCTCTGGATTAAAACTGAAGAACCACCTGTGGAAATGAAAGCGGGCAGAGTTGCGGGATGTGTGCGTGGAGACCGTCTTCAGCTACGATGTGATAACTGAACCAAAAAAGACTAATTGAGCAACAATCAGGAAAAGAAAAAAACAACATGAGATGCATTTCGAAGCCTGCGGTGAGTCATATGTTTAGTGAATCCAAGGGCAAAACTCACACAGCTTCTGTGTGTTCAAATGAAAATAGCATTTAAGTTTTGGAGCTCTCATCAAGTGAGGCTGTGATCAAAACCGGCACAGAAGAGAGCAAATGTCAAGAAATGTCACAATTTTATTACACATACAGAGCAGTGGCATTTTGTGCTTAAGGGCATCTTGTGCAATTTTGTCAGTGTTGTAAATTCTTAAGAATCTCATCCTATCCTGACTCAACTCACAAAACATACACACAATGCTTGGTTCATATTCATTTAATTTTTTTTTTTTAAACAAAATCAGATCTAAGGGAAATCATGATGGAAAAAGATTCCTTTCTTTATAATGAATCTACAAAAAATGTTCATTCATCTTTTCTTTATCGTTTTAAATAGACTTTCCTTATTTCTGAGGTAAGGTATAAACTATACAAAACAATGCATATTTCCTTTTCTTTGTAAAAGTGAAACTAAAAATATCTTCTGTCATAAACAAACAAAAATAAAAATGTGAATTTCAAAAACAAATTCTAAAACATGGAAACACAATGCCACCTCGTAAGCTCTTTGGCTCTCGCACTCGTTTGGGAGAGCGTCTTACTTCGTGCCGTTTTATCGCTGCATCGTGTTAGTTGAGCTATTTGTGCATTTCCTTATTCTCTCCCAAATTTGTACACTGGTTATGTCTCGTCTGTTATCTTCTCAGCTACTTTATGTTCCGACTTGGTGAATCCAAAATGTTGCTACACCTCCGCTTTGAAACAGGATGATTTAAAAATGGATACAGCTACCAACATAGTACGTCGAACAAGCAGTGTCAAAAGTAGATGGTGGCCTCTGAAGTTACATAAAAAAAAAACTGTAAAAAGAAGAGTTTCCCAATTAATTTTCCATCTCACCGATTTGAATCGTCACATGTTTGTTGTCTTACAAAGTGTCGTTACATTACTACTTAAAGTATATTGTGCTCTTCAATAACTCTGCAATGATGCTATGCAACTGTCTGTGTGTATAATCCTCTGATGCTTTACAGACCGAGGTTGTTTTTCTCTTCCCCTCTGTCGGCGTGTCTTCTCCGTCTTTTATAAAGCATGTCTCATTGCTGAGAGAAAGCCCCGGAAGGACACTAAAAACTGCATACATTTCAGTTTCTAAAAAACTTTTTTTTTTTTTTTTTTTTAAAGTGCATCACAAGAGGAGGAATAGTAGCATTATTCTATTTTAAGAAAACAAATCTGAGGGAGTGAGTGAGCGAGTGAGCGAGCGAACGAGTGAACGAGTGAGTGAACGAGTGAGTGAGCGAGTGAGTGAACGAGCGAGCGAGGGAGTGAACGAGTGAACGAGTGAGTGTTGCATGTGGCTGAGGGGGGCATTAATTAAATAGGGAAAGGAGAAAAAAAAGAATTTGTCAGTGGGATGCGTGTGAGTGAGAATTTGAGTCCTTTCAGCATGGCCTCACCCAAGTCATCGCTCTCTAAATATGGACGCTTGTATTCCTGAACCAGCCTACCTGTCCAACAATGCATGGCTAACAATACACACACACACACACACACACACACACACACACACGGTCACGCATATACACACAAACACGCCCTTACAGCCCAACTCTGCTCTGGATAGCAAGCGGTTCTCAAAGAACCCCCGGGTCTTTTTTTGAATTAGATTAAAGGGAATACAAGATTTGACATATTTGGATTTAGTGAAGCTGCAACAACAAATGTGCACATTTTTGCTACAGCATTATCTGCATTCAAATAGGACGTGGAGCAAAAGAGAAAATTTGGCACCGAATCCTCTAAATAAATTTCCAACAACAGAGAAAAGGGGCCTGCTGTCTTTTAGGTTTTGAATTCTAGTCACTTATGTTTAGACTCCCCAACTGTGTAATCTGGGACTGGCACAGAGAGATGGGAGATTCTCCACTGTTCAAGCATTTATCATATCCCTTTGAAGAAGAGATTTAGTGAATTGCCTCATAATTCTTTTTAAATGACTTGTTTATACGGAAATGAACTCCACTTGACTTGATGGCTCTGAATACTTTTGATTGGTAAGTTTAAAACGATTCTACCTTTGACTGAGCAATGAAATAATGTATGACAGTCTTTTCAATGAGTAACTTCCCATTTGCAAGTCCGTGCGTCAATATGTGCTTTGTTTTGTTCTAAGGTAAGTTGGAGTCGATAAGCCTACGAGCTTCTTGAATAACTGAAGCTCATACAAGTGTTTCTGCTGTTAAGAGCGTTTTACCTCTTACTGCCACAGTGCAAAAGAGAAATCTAGAAATAAAAATGTTTCATGACTGCAAAATGTAATGGTAAATATGATATTATTGCCTCATTTCATACTAAAAAGTCATTTTAAAAATGTGCATTGCAGCATATAGCCCGTGACTGGATTCATAGCAAACTCCACAGAAAGATGTAAATACCACAGTCTCTTGATTCCAACTCTGACTGATTTACTTTGTGAAATCCTCTGTATAATGTCTATTGTTATTTACACAGCCGATACTTTGCAAAAGCACCAACAGTAAATGGCCCATGAAAAGAGAGAACTTCCAAATACTACATCCACATAATCATAATTATGTCATGAAGCCTACAGTGATGCATTTAAACAGGATTATTACATAATAATCTAGGTGTCTGGCAGCATACACTTGCATTGAAAGATTTGAAGGTATTAAAAACATCTCACCGCTTCAAATGAAGATGATATTGGAGGCGAGAAGATTATATGTTATTAGTTAGGGGAAATAGGGAATATGCTGTAGCTGTGTTCAAAAGAAACTACTTCCTACATTGTGTTTGCCTGAATACTCACTTGATACACTTGCTTTATTAGAGTATGCATGCGCTGACTACAGAAAACCGTTTTCAGAGCACACAGCTTTCACCTTGTTTATTGACTTAGTCATTTTTTCTTAATTTCCAGAGCCTGTGGGAGTGTTTGTGTGTGTGTATACGTGTGTGTGCGCATTACTTTATATGTGTTCCTCAATGTTTCAGTGTACTGCCTCCACAATCATGTTATCATAAGTGCAAACCAATTTAGTGACAAATCAATACAGATTTACTGTGATCTGCTTCTTCATTGTCACACTGATTCTTGAAAGAAGGCTAGAGGGGGCACACACACACACACACACACACACACACACACACACACACACACAC
>CALSCE010010657.1:20349873-20380565 GCA_943593645.1 Bovichtus variegatus | reverse complement strand
CACACACACACACACACACACACACACACACACACACACACACACACTATCGATTTTTCTATATGGCAAAGTGTATATGAAGGAGATCAGTCAGTTTAGATTGGACTTCTTTTTGTATAATAACTTTGTGATTATTATACACCGTGACACTGATGGACCTGTGGCGTCAAACAGATTCAACATATCTGCATTAAACATCTACTGCTGAGACGACTGATTGTGAAAATAATATTGAGAAATAAAAACGATGATGAACACAGAGAATACAAGTGTTTCGTTGCTTGTTTAATATTACTACAGTTCTGAAAATTAGGACATAGTGACAGCTTGTCCTTTATCAATGTTTTCTCCCCGTCTAGCTTTGACTGAGGTAAAGAAGAAAACTTGATTATATCCACAGATATCCATGTGGAAAACTTAAACCAATCAACCAAAATGATACCATTCTAAATATCCCATCATTGTTATGTTGTTTTTATCAAAGACACTGTTGTGTTCTGCTTACAAGAGGTACAACAGTAAGGGTTGCCCAGATATGATATGGTTCTCAACAATCTAGCTCACCATTTCTGTGAAGTTTTAGAAGATTGTGACAAATATTTACTGGCAGGTAATTTCCCCAGTCTACATTTTCATCTTGGAGCCGATTATTACCAGGCAGACTCAATGGCAATCATTTCCTCTCAGCACATTGTGTTGCCGACACTATTCTGTTGCGTTAATGGCGTTTCATTATATTTGAGACCGAAATGTTTGCTAAATATTACCCCGGATTCAAAGTGGGTCCCAGGTCCGTTTCTCCAGAGTGACACTAACTATTAAGGCACAAGATGGAAGGGCTTTAGGGACTCATGATATAAATTGGAATTAATGGGAAATGTATCGTTTTTAATGTGCTCTGGAAGATGAAAGGCGAAAAAGAGGAATTATATTGCTATTGTTAGCAGCACATAACAGCCCCAGCCAGTCTGCCTTGGTTTCATGTTGCTGCTCTAAATAGAAAAGGACGTAATGGCCAGATAAAGGGCTTTTCCCCCCGCACTCCATCTCTCTTTTGACTTTCGCTTTAGAGTAGATATGTTGCTGTGCAGCAGCACTCATGTTTCTCTCTGTGGACGTGTATGATTAAGCTGCTGCTGTTGTTGCTACAGTACGTCTACTGACTCAGGGTTACCTATCAGTACAGAGGAAGATGAAGAAAAAGTATCCGCTAAAGATGCACTGTTACTGCCTTAAAAGTTTAAACTAACATCAGTTACTTTAGTTTCTTAGAAGCTGCTGCACAAGGTTACACACTCAAAGGCATCAGGAGTTAAGTCCACTTGAATCCTGTGAGACACGTTTGTACTGGTTCAACGTGTTGGTAATAACTGACCATTCTTTGTACTAATAGCTTGGTTCAATTAGCTGGGGATTCTCTTTGTACATTTGTTTTTACAGACAGAATATTATGTCCGTCTAAGATTAAGGCGATAATTCAAAGTGATCATTTGTCGTCTTTCAATGAAATCATATATCGAGCTATCGTGATACACAGAAAATCTGCGTGAATCTTGAGAGAATATCATTTAAAGACTGTGGTTTTGATTTTACATCACACTTAACATTAGCACTCAGTTGAATGTGATTAACAAACTGGACTCCAACTGGCAACCTTCCAGTCACAAGCATCTCCAACCTTTAAGCTTCATTACCCCACAAAACATCCGTGCATGCAGCTCAGAGCAGGGGATTCTCTGCATAATAATGGTGGAGAATAATGTGGGATGGTCCACTTGGAACACAAATCTCTCCTAATATAAATTGTCAGTCGTGTGCTCCAACAGCAGTGTGCAGGATGTTTGTAATTAATTAAATAAGCTTTATTGTTCAACTCGAGCGTGCCTACACCCAAGAATTCTGCTTATGGGAATAACCCAGTGTAGTTTAATCAAACTGACCTAATCTCATTATTCTGTTTTTGTGTGAATGCATCATGCATGTAGGCAATTATTTGTTTATCTGTAATTTCACCTCAAACAAAAGTTCTAGTATTCTTGTACTTAATTCACACAAGTATACACACATAGGCTTTACGCCATGTGGTTATTTCATATAGACCATTTATTCATTTAATGACCAGAACACATGATATATTGTGATGTACAACGATATCGACCTGTGAAATGACCTGTATCGAGATAGAACATTTTGGCCAAATCAACCTGCTGTACTCGAGGGAGAAATGCACAATAAGTAATGTGTTTTATAGCCTCATTAATGTTGATCCAACATCAGTGTTCTCCAGTCAGTGTCATCTCAGACAAAGTGGGGCTGCAAAGTTCAAGTCACAGAAAAAGCTGCTGTCAGATAAACTAATGAAATAATCAGTCTCCTTCTCTTAACATTTGAGTTTTGATTACACACAATATACAGCTGAATTGATATCAATAATGTTTTTAAATAACTGTCTGGGAGGAAGGGGTTTGATTTTCGACTCTTGACTTGGTGATTGTTAGCGCTGTGAATTGCAGCCCAACTTAGTGTCAGACTGAAAAGAGTGGATATTGATGTTCTGTTTTGCTGGCAGGTTACCACTGAATCCTTTTGAATATAAAGCAGTGTTGATTTTATATTGTGTCAGTGTTAATTTGAAGTTTAATCATTGAGTGAATAACACTGATTGAAATAACATTGAACACTGATGGTGAATCAATATTACTTTGAGGACGTTAAATGGAAGTGTTGATGCATCTAGAGACTGTTCTTGCTGATTACATGTTAGTCTTCTATTTTTGCATAGGGAATACACAGCGCACTTATTCAAAGCCAGCTGCAACTGAGAGCTGAGGCAAAACGTAGAAACGCTATATCTTCTCTTTTTATCTTGTGAAGAAATACTATTTTCGATCAGGGATAATTAAGTGTGGTTCAAGAAAGAGTTTAGCTGGTTAGACATGCAAAGACTCAAACAAAGAATTGTACTCTCTTCTACTGGAGAGAAAGAATAGAAAGGGTTCTTAATGTTTAAAGAGGACACGCTGATAGATATGATAGATGATCTAGATCTGTGCCGATTAGCAGCCTTATCCATGACCCCAAATATCTGCTGGGATTTCCTGTGGAAAGACCTGTGGGTCACAGCTGTGAACTGCAGCCGCAGTCAACATTGCTCTAAGCCTGCTGAATTTCAGCAAAGCTTCACAGGAGTCTTTCACACTTTTAAATGTGGCTTGAATCTAAATCTTAAACAAAGGATGATTATACTTTGCACACATTGGGAAATATGTCTCAATGACTAGACGCCAGTTTGTGCAAGGTATGTCTTGTGTTAAAGAGAGAAAACATACCGTTTCCTGTTTAGTGAAAGTCTAATCTATATACTGTATAGACTATATACTATATACTGTACTACAACTGCTAGGCAGTTTCTGTTCAAAGAGTATTTACTTTTACCGTTTGCATGCTCACAGCACACACACACACACACACACACACACACACACACACACACCTGTCTATATCTGACAAAAAAAAGTATGTCAACCATTACAGTCAATATCTACTGATATCCTCACTTCTTTGCATCCCTCAGGATCCCAATGGCTATGCTGCCTCATTTCATTTACACTCTGTCTTTCTTTCTCATTCTGCCCCTATCCACCCCCTTCAATTGTGTCCGTCTTCTTTTGTTTAATGATGTCTTTATCTCTCTATCCCTGCCTCCAACAGTCTACCCTTTTTCTATTCTCTTCTAAATTTCCTCCATCCCTCCCATATCGTGTAAATCCATCCGTTTCTTTCAGTTTATTATCCAGCCATCATTGTCTGATCCTTGGTTTTAGCGGCCTATCTTTAGCTGATCTACGCTGCATCAGAATGCAGAGACCCACACGGGCAAGCATGGCTCTCTTTCTTAGCATCCGTCTCCTGATAGATGTCACTCGCCGTCTTATCTGCTGTTGGTTTAGGATTTCTGTTTTTATTCTGATCTTTTCTGTTTCATTCACCATATCCCCTCTGTTCTGTTTAGCTTCTCTTAATGGTGGTTTGGTTCATTCAAACATTAAATGAAATATTATTCTGAGTGAACCAGCAGTTTTACTGTAATTAAATTCCGTGACTCTATTTGTAATCATTTTCCATGTGCACATATCGCCTGTTAACCATCCTTCTCTTCTTTATTTTTATTTTTAGTCATTTTTCAGTTCTGCAACACTTTTTCAGCAAACACTAGTGTTTTCCTGTAGTTGAAGGATATTCCAGTTTCTAACAATTTTGGTCTCATTTTCATAGCTTTAGCCATTATTCTGATCGTTAATAATAACAACATTGTACTGTTGAAATATTTTATAATAAAAAAAAAAGGAAAAGAGAGAGATTGACTTCTATTAACAGCTCTACAGTATCATTCTTGTTAGGCCACCTTCATCTGTATTTCTTTGTACAGAAAATGAGACTCACCTCCTATTCACCAATAACTGATAAGCACACCAATTTAAAATAACAAAGGCCGTCTTTGTTTCTGGAGAGTTGCAACTGCCATATCCCATGAATAGATATGTCCTCAGTGTAGGTGTCTGAAGTGTGTGAGGCAAAACATGGGGTTATCTGTCTCTGTTGCAGATGTGACCTGAACCGAAAGAAACAGAAACACACACAAACTAAACAGCTAGACTTAAGCAAAGAGACCGAAACAGACTGAAGTGGTTTAGTCAAACTGTTGTCATTTAGCCGATAGCCACTTCACATGCACTCTCTCTTTCATTGCCTTGTATGTTTCCTTGCATCTCCTGTCCCATTTGGCTTCTGTAGTGAAATCAAAAGCCCTGTAATAAGATGGAGATGCTGCCAACTCCAGTCATCCCTCTGGCTCTGACAAGCAGAGAAACAGGCAGGCATACGCCCAGGAAATTACGCAGACACATACATGCACACACAGACACACAGCGTAAATAACCAAAAGCAGAAAAATATTTAAGCTTGATGAAAAAAGTAAATGAATAGAATGATGTCAATAAAACACTGTGAATTGCAACTCTAAAGACATACCTGATTGTATACTGTGTATGACTTCATTTATCACCACATACTTATTTCCATAGTATTGGAAATAATATACATGTTGAGAGGGCTGAATATCCAGCTGTCAGAAATGCAAACACTCACATTCATGCTGACACATCTACAAAGAGAAACACATACACACAAAGTGGCAGTTCAACAGCCCAGCTGGGGACCAGTGCTCTTCTTTTAATCTCAAATTGGAACAATCTTAATGTGACAGTTTCAGTAAACACTTTGTCCTGTGGGGATACTGGGGCTGTACACAGCACAGTCTCAGAGAGGTTTGCTTTATGAGCAGAGTAACATTATATTTACATGAGTCAGTGCATTCAGAAATAACTTCAAGGTTGGGAAGGATAACTTTGAGTTGACAAGTTTTGTCAAAACATGTCAAAATTGTCAGAGTAAACTAAAGAAGCCACAATTGTATATTGTAATGTACACGTTTGTGTTCTAACCCTCGTCCCAGTCTTGTGATTGTATATTGTATAAACATGTGATTGTAACTTAACGATGTGTTTGGGAGTATGTGTGTGTATTACTGTCAAAATTCATCAAAGTTGGGGTCAAAACTTGTGGAACATGAACTCTAATGGGACTATGAAGACAGATGTGCTGACAGTCAGATTGCCAAGTTGAAAATCAAAGCAGTGCACTCCAACTGTCACGACTGATGGACAAGCTGTCATTGAAAGACAAGAAAAAATAAAACAAAGGGGTGGATAAAAAACAAAAAAGCAAATCAAAACCTAAAAACATATGACACTACATATAGACATGGGACCAATATAGGAGCAGGGTTAGAGGAAGAGACAGCAGTGACCACCGTCTTCTCTGAAACTTGCTTCTGATGCTCCCTGGTGAGCAAAAATGAACGCCACCGTTTGATGGACCCGAACTTGTCAGATAATGTGCTGTTAAAGGACAGATCTTGGATTGATGGCTCTAGACTTAGACTGAAGTCATAATAACAGAGCGGTCACGGATGTAATCTTCCCCGGTGGGTGAGAAGGTCCTTTTTTAATACATGTAAAGACGTACAGACTCACATCTCCCTTTAGAAAACCCCCCATCCCCACTGCAAATACCTGGAACAGCACTCGATACCTTATTCACCGCCTACAACTGTGACCTGAATATGTCGCAACCTATTCTCAAATTGCTCCAACAGTGGCCACTGAATTATGAGTTGCATTCTGAGGCATAAACTCAAATTAAAACTATGGATGCTGCCACAACTGCTGCTCCAAGCAATTCTGCATCGTAGGAGAACAGTTTTCTTTTCACTCGTGTGCATACCGGTATTCTTATGAATTTCATCCTGAGTTTCACCAGTAAGCCGACAGCAAAGGTCAGTCCGGGGACCCATTACTTCCTATAACTCGCTCGTCTCCCTTCAAAGTGCTTTACTCATTTAGCTTAAAAGTCACATTTTTGAGCCTTGTGAAGCCGGGCGGCTTCGGAGCAGAGACGGCATTCTAACACTTGGCAGTCCTCTAACTTGTTGCTCTTGCTACTGATATTAGCTGCTCTGTGTCCTCAAAATGTGCTCAAATAACTTACATGAAGGTTGAAATTCAACCACGCTGTTCTGTGACTTAAACTAAGTAAGAGGAGAAGAGCTAAGGGGAAGGAAAAGACGCTAGCTGAGGATAGGCTGATTGATGCAGTGTAAAATGCCACAGGCTTATGCTAATAGTGGTGACTACCCTCATATAGGAATAGGAATATGTCGTTCAATAAAATGGATGCAGAGTTTATATTCAGGTGCCAATATTAATATCAAAAGAAGAACTTAAAAGTTAATCATCTCTACAGCATGTTGAGGCTTCACAGCCACCAAAGTCAACTTAAAGTGCAACTTCAAGATTGATGAATTGAAAAATGTGGAGAAGTGACAGAGTGTGAATATTAATGGGATACGATGTAGGTTCACGCAGACCAGCGAGTGTTTTGTGAGTGTTCAAGTCTGATAGTGTGTCTATTGGACGACTATATTTAGTTGCCCCCCAAGCTGTAACGAGGCTTGATTCCTCTGTGCTTCATTTTAAATGGACTCTTCTAAAAGAATTATCTGCTGTCACTACAATTATCTCTGGACGCTGAAGACCGTATGAAACACTTTATCCCCCACGCAGCCACACACACAAAGGAATGCACGCACAGCTGAGGTGCTCACACAAACACATTCATTTGCTCACGCAGCAAAGAGTATTGTGTACGATGTTGATAACTTTTTTGTCACCATTAGACGTGAAATGAAACAAATGATAACCTCGAAGTAAGATTAGTATTTGTGTTACTGAAAGACATCATTGCGATGGAAAACAAACAACCACATGAGACTCTCGGTAGCTGGAAATTGTTTATGGAAACAACTTGTATCAGCGTATTGGGGTAGCACTACATGCTCAGGATGATAGAAACTTTAGAAATGCCTCTCTTATGGTGCAGCATATCCAGCAGTGCAGTCCTACATCAATTTTCTCAACTGCCACTGCACTCTTGCGATAAACGTTAAATCAATCTCTTCTGTTTAGTGTTGTTTGTTATGACACTTTCTTTTAGCTCACACCCAGCTTGTCTGGACCTCTGACACTCACAAATAGAATTTTACTGAGGGAGCTGAGCTGGTGAGAGAGGGAGAGAGACACAGAGGCAGAAAGAAAAACTGACAGTATACAAGGGGAAATGCATTGGAGACTGAAGAGCAGGGTGAGAGAGATATGAAAGAGAAAGAACAACGAGGAAGGAGGGAAAACACTCACAAGAAAGAAAACAAATAGCTGATATTGTGCTTACACTTCCGTCTCTCCATTTATCAACCCCTGGCATTCTCCCACAGTGATTACCTTTGTTCTCTAATGCTTTGTAGTTCCTCCTGTAAAGCATTTCTTTTTTCACATTTAGGGCAAAAAAAATAATAAAATAAAAAGGTGAATTGATATTGCTTTCCATTGCTGTTTGCCCCAAGCTGGGGACCTTGGCTTTGAAAATTATGCAGTCGAAAATCTTTGAAAAGTAAACAAGAGAGACTAACAGAGGAAAGGGATGAGAAGAAAAAACAGATGCCGGGACATGACGGAGGTGCTGAATTTGGCTTTTGGAAACAAAAACTAAAAAACATTGACATGGTGAGTATATAGTGGATGTTGTATAACTGGGGAAGACTGTTCCACATGGATTCACCATGGACTACATAACAATATGGACATGTCACACATTTCTGAAGAGCCATTGTGAAGCAGGTGGCTCCAGCCGGCGCCATCTTGGCAGCGACGGCACCGTCTAACACCCGGGTAATCCAAAAACGGGCATCGTCGGTGGAGTTGAGCTGGGCCTGGGTGTCGCAGCAGAGTAGACAGTCAGCGGCTAGTGACCTGAGATGGCATCCACCTCTCGCAACTTTAAACTCTAATATAATTAAAACAGGCAAATTATACAAAAAATACTAACAGTTGTTAGCTACGAGGACCAAAACCGTTTTTTGTTCCAGCTTGTAAACATGTTTATTCCTGCTGTAAAGTTGGGCATTTTAACATTGGGGTCCATGGAGATTGACTCCTTTTTGGAGTCAGCCTCAAGTGAGCATTCGATGAAGTGCAGTTTTTGGCACTCCCACATAGGCTTCACTAAACAGCCTGGGAGGTTGCCGCTTAGAATTCACATCCACAAACATATATATTTGCTTAAAACCACCGAAGGCAAGCTAAGACATAACTTAGATGCAGAAAAGTATCTCAAATTTTAAAATATCGCTCTCCAAATCAATATTAATCACTCTATTCTAAACCAAGACACGCGTTTGCTCACACACATGCATAAACAGAGAAGACAACTGAATCTTGAGAAGAAGAATGAGATCCTGTACAAAGACTGTTTAGAGAATTACAATAGCTGGATGGGGGGTTGCCAGGGACAGCAAGAGAGAGAAAGGGAAGGAGAAAAATAGAAGAAAAATGCAGATTAAAAATATGGAAGGATAAACTCTACATTTACATGCACACAAGAAACCAAGTCACGGGGAGAAATCAAGTTAAGGCAGAATGCATTTACATGCTATGCGATAACCAGGTTACTGTAAAACCTGCGTTGTTCACATGCAACAGGTCAGTCAGGTCAGTAATCACATTTTCACCAGCCCACACAGCCAAGTGAGTCTGTGCATCAGTGTGTTTCAGTGTTACCGTAATAGCGCCAAAACTGCGTAAGATGCAGCCACCAAACTTTACAGGTGTGTAGTTGAGCGCAAAGTGAAGGTCGAGTTTGAAGACGGCCGTGTTCCCGTGGCAAATTAACGCCCATGGCCCTTGTTCAACGAGGTCATGTGATTGTACGTGACTATATATGTTTTTGGTTTACTACATATACCCTGTGAAATATCATGTCTGCTTCAATTGTGACTCACAACCTCTTTCATTCATTAAACAGAAGACCTGTATTTGCAGCATATACTATACTATACTATATATATACTATACTTATATTTAGTTTGCAGAGGCACCTCCGACAGCAGTCTGAAAACACATCAACTTTAATTTAGATTGGTTTGCATTGCTGTCTAGGTTGCACGTTCACTATGGCACCACATCTTTATTTCCTCCCTTTCTTCTTCCATTTAAGTCTGTTGTCGATGGCTATTTGTGTGTTACAGTCCTACACTCTGAGGTATAGTTAGAGCACGGTGAGGATGATTTTAATAGATGAATCAAGCCTGCTCCTTCAGAACTTAGATTTTCAAAAGATTTTCTCACTCATACAGTTATAATAATGTGCAGAAACCCTCTGCCTGGTTTCTTTTTTCTGTTTTTTGAAATGATAGAGCAGACTGACACAATATATTCATATATCTTATCATTTTAATATTAATCAGTCTATTTTAATATTAATCTGTTAATGACTTATTCATTGTAATTGCCCTCAGTTCTCCTCAGATCTTTTTTAACTTTCCTTTTTCATTTTCTCGTTTCTCACTCCAAACTTCTCTTTATGTTTTACCTCCTCCTTCAAACCTCTCACATCCCCGGCTCCATCTCACTTTTGTGTTCCCATCTTCTTCTGCGTATCCTCTCCTCTCCCTTCTTTTTCCCTCCCACTGCTGATGTTGATGAAAACTAGTCCTCTATGGCAACTTTGAGCAGAGTCAAAGAGAAGAAACTAAACTGTTGACAAAAATAGTTTTGAAAGTTCACAATTAACTAAAAGTGACTAAATCAATTGCCAGGTATTTCCAGCAGATTTCCCCACTCAGCGGCCTCGGAGGCCTCGACATGTTCACGCCAATTGGTCAGTAAACAAAGAGAGGAGAAAGAAAGGACAAATCTACTCCAGAGGCCATCACATGCTAATTCAAAAAGGTTTATTAAACACTAGTTAAGCAATGCCAGGAATGATCAACAAACCAAAACTAATGGAAAAAAACAGTGTTTTACAGTTTTATTTTTACCTCCATACGAATGTCACAATCTCTGGCTCACACTTTGTCAAGACACACAAATAACAGAAATGATATTGCGCCAGCTATTTAATTCATTCATAAATCTGAGAGGCCACTGATGCCGTTTACTCCTTTACTTTCTAATGTTGACTCTCATGTCCGTTTGGCCCAAGCATGATTCATCCTATCCTTTTCAAATGTCAACATCAACTTTCTTTATTGGCAGAACTCGGGATCGAATTTCTCCGTTAAATATGTGCCATACTGTGTAGGCTATATGAAAGGGAGGAAATCATGAGATCATAAGGTGCATATCTCACTGCACAACTCTCCTTTTGACCCTTCTCATTCATTTATTCACTGATCTTCACATCTGCCGCTTCATTTTGCAAACAAACATCCTCCTCTTCCCTTTTACTTTTCACAGCCTCCCTTCCCCTCTCGTCGAGTCATTTTAAGCACCACTCCTGTTGCTTAGTTACTTATGAGAAAACCAGATTGAGAAATCATCTGTAGCATCTGCTTCGCACTATTGGAAAACAATAACAATTTTTGTGATGGATACTAGACGCAGTTAGACAAAACACATGTAACGTAATGACATAATTACAGTGCTATCTGCTTTCAGGGTAGAGCAGCACTTTTTCTTTGTTTTACAAGTCAGTCAGAATATAATCTGATAGTAAGAATGATTAAAAGTGTGGGCTGAAAAGATTGTTTCTTGTCATTGTTGATTCTGTGCTCGTGTCTAAAGGCATATCACACATCTTCATAGGAGTGAATACGAGCGAAGGGTTTAACAGTTACTTGGTGAGGCTGTCAATTGATTTACATTCTAAGTTTTATTTCCAGTAGCTCCCTGTGTTCATTTCTACACAATGGATGCCCTCAGACATACCAAGAGTTGTGTCTGAAACTCCTGGAGAGGTAGTTGTACAATATGTTTGGTTGAAAATTTATAAAAGCCAGTTTTTCAGTTTGACTCTAAAAACATTTCTTAATGGTACGTTTCAGTTTTGAATTTGAAGCATTCAAGACATTCCACCGATCAAACCGCGTCTTTCTCTTTCTGCCCTGTAGATGTTTTCTCTCTATGAACTATGCCAGTGGAGCATGTTTTCAGTTTGTAACACTGCTTTTGAGAAATTATGCATCATGATGGACTTATACGTCATCGAATATGACAGCTCTTCTTATCTGGATACTATGTCCAACATCGGCAAAGTCCCAATCTCTCTCTGTCATTCTCTTTTACATTCCCTCTCCCTTTTCCCTTCTCCCTTAGCTTTAACTCCTGGCTGGGTTTCATTGCTTTATTTATCAATGTAACCATGAAATCCTTCTGCGCAAGCGGCCTTGTGGGGATTGCGAAAGAAAAGTTTTCAAATAAAAAAAAGAATAAGAAGTTTTCAAAGATAATAATGACTAAAACTCTCATTGTTTCTCTTCATTTAAAGAATAGAGCACATACATGTCTTATGAGCATCCACCTTATCTCAGCAAAGCCTGAATAAGAACTGAGCGAGTTGGTTAATTACTTCTGATGTCTTCATAAGGAAAAGAACAACCATGTTGCTGTACGAAGCGGATTAGGGCTGTTTATTGTCAAGAACATCACAACATTGTTCCACTTCACTACCGTGGGTCACATTGTAATAACATTTGTTTTGTCACTGATGCCAGGGTAATTATGGGCAATATGTTACGCATAGCCACAATTTTTTCATGCAATGTGTAGTATGTTGTATTAATGTATATTATAGTTTTGATAAGGGAACACATTGAGAAGAAATGCATTGCAAAGCAGTATGTCTTTATTGGGTAAATTAAAGGCCACAAAGCACATATATATATATATATATATATATATATATATATATGTGCTGGTCGAGCACAATACATAATTCTTGTGATGCCTATCTGAACAATATGAATAAAGTATCCACATTGGGAGCTGGTTGTAATCTTATGTCAACAATGTGCGCATGGGCCCGTGTTCTACTTTGTTTAGTCACAGTAAATATGCCGGTGTGCACTCTCATGGGTGAACTCACAAAGAATGGATTTCAGCCGCTGATAGCAGCATGAATTTCCCATCAATAGCATCCACTCTCTGCCCGTCTCAACGTCAGGTTCACAAAAGATATTACAGTGCAGCCATGCACTTAAAGTTTTGCAGCTGAATACAATTAACCACCAAAGTTGCCACCAAAGTATAGTCTAAATGTTGCTCCAAGAACACAGCTACAGGTCCTGAACGACAAGGTGCATAGGCATTCCTCAAAACTTCAGGTCGCTTAAACGTGACGTATTTGTGATTTTAGGTGTTTTCAAATGCACACCTTCAGACTGTAAATAATAATAATTATTATTATTAACAACAACAATAATAATTATAATAATTATTATTATTAACAATAATAATAATTATTATTATTATTATTAACAATAATAATTATTATTATTATTATTATTAACAATAATAATAATAATAATAATTATTATTAACAATAATAATAATAATTATTATTATTATTATTAACAATAATAATAATTTAAATGTTTTACTTTTCACTTAATTAAATTCAACTAAAAAAAACAAGCAATATTAGGGACAACTGCAAGAGGTAAATGAATTATTAAAAGAAGATGGCATGATTGGAAGCAGAGGACAGTCTGGGCGTAATACCTTCTAAGTGCGCTTCACTCACCACCAACTCTCTGAAGATGCTTATAATTTCACTGTAGCCGTGTGTGGCTATTAGCACGGATCTTTGTGAATTGGACTGTTTTTACAATTAGGTTCATTTGCATGGAAAGGGTCCAATTTTGCACAGAATGTATGCATACTACCTATTTTAAATATCAGCAAATATCACAGGAGCACATTCTGAGACCCTATTTGCTCGGCAGCGCAGGTAAGTGTGCATTTCACCCTTACGCAGGGGTTTTGAGAATCACACGGTTTCTTTTGGTCTTATTTGCTCAGGTTTAGTGGCTTTGAAAGCCGCAAAATCCTTTTGTGAATTTCCCCCTCACAGTGCTATGCACAATGCACCACTGTTTCATAGACACCTAAATGTCTTGTTCACAAAATGGAGCCTGTGATGTTTGCCAATACAAGAGTCCGGCCTATCGTTTGACGAACAAACTCAATACGCTATCCTTCTGCCAAAAACATCAGTATGCAGTTCCTCTGATGAAGCTTATGAAAAAGAGCTGAGGTTCTGTATTTTTCTGTTTAAACGATTACACAATGCTCTGTGCATCACTGCCTGTCATTACGTTTTTTTACTGTCTGTGTGAGAACTTACAACAAAGACATGTTTCATCACAAAGTCTGGTGGGAAAAGAAAGTAGAGGCAAAAGACAGAACTGGAGAGATGCTCGACAGATAAGAAGAAGAACAGGTGATTGCATTCCTCGTCATGTTCTTCGTGCCCTCATATTGACCCTATCAAAGACGTTATAAGATATACAGACAGACCAAAGTGGAAAGAAAGATATACCTGAAAAACTGCTTCTTTTCCTCATTTTTCTTTCTTTTCTCTCTTAACCTCTGTTTCCCTTTCACAGTCTCCCTGTTTGTCCCTTTTTTTTTCCCCCCATCTCTTTCATAATTGAGAAAGAGGGGAAAGACGTTATTGTAGTTTCAATAATGGAAAAAGCTGCTTCTACTTAACAATCTCTGTGGTCTGAAATAAGAGAGGGTGAAATGCAAAGGCCCTTGCTTGGCTTTCTGTTTAGTTAGTATTTCATGTCAGACCCAAGACAAAGAGGGAGAGACAAGGTGAAGGTACATTTAAAGTGAAGGCACATGAGATCTACAGAAGCTGATGGCCAAAAGCCCTTAAACCTTGTCTTTGCTTTAAAAAAAAAATATATATGTTTTTGTCCAACATCAATCCCACATTCTGCAGTTTGTATATTTTATTTAATGCTGGGGTAGGTAAAAATTCTACCTTTCAGCATATTGTAATTCACGTGGTACTCCAGGGAAGGCATTTCATCTGGAACAGGCCAAACAAAGCGGCAACATTCTGAAAATAAAAATCAATCCATCTTATTTGTCACATGTAATCATATAAGGTACAATTTCAGTGAAACGTAATCCTACCTCCTCCTTTAATTTGTGCAATAAAAAAGGGTTTGACTAGAAAAGGGAAAGTAAGAAATATGTGTGTATGCTTAGGGGGGCAGTCGTAGGCCACTTCGATCCTAAATCAGGTCACTGACTGAGGGTAAAAGCTCTTCCTGAGCCTCTCAGTGCTGCTGTATCTCGTACCTTCATCCTGATAAGGTCATTATCATGGTTGTTGTGATCCTGCATTATTCTCCTCGCCTTATTCTTACAGCGTCTTGTGTAAATATCCTTTCGGCAGGATAGAGCGCTGCCTGGAATATGTTCAGCCGAACAATACGAGTGGGTTTGTTCTTGATTGCTCAAAATTGTTGATTGTATTTTTATTAATTTTTTTATTGTTTTACGTTTTTTTTTAAGTCAAAGCTTCCTCGTTAAGATTCTAACAATATATTTAAAGAAACACAAATGCATGCATGTTAAAAGTATTACTTTAACCGTATGAATTTACTATATTCGCAGGCTTTCTAACCTTCGCATTCAGTGTTAATGCTAATGTGGTTGATGGCTACACTCCAGTTATCTGACAACTATAATTACTAGTTACTTTGCAGATTACGATTTTACATTAAAAAACAAAAAGGATAAGTTTATAAAATATGAGACGAAAAGCGGTGTTTACTTGTGGCCCTTCACATGCTCAGTGGTAGTTGCAGTTCTAAAGAGTGATTTCCCGTCCAAACCTGTGAGAGGGGTTCATTTAAATAACTGATTAAAATGATTAAAAATCAAAACAGACTGTTCTCCCAGTAATCATCCCACACCCCTCAAATGCATCTTGTAACCCGTGTGAGGACAGACCACTAGGTGAGGAACCACTTGACTAAACTACCTAACTTAATATTAATAAATTAAAACTAGCTACACCTTGACAAACTACACCAGTCACATTGTGCTTATGCACTGATGCAATAATATCAACCACCTAATAATGACATATAAGATCATTTATCAGTCAAATGTCACTTTTGACTCTTTTAGTACATTTTGCTGCTAATACTTATGTACTTTTATTTAAGAAAAAACTGTCAAATGCAGAACAAGTGTTTACACATTTCTGTATTTGTACTTTTACTTATTTGAAGGATCCAAGTACCTCTTCCACCACTGCTTGTGATTGAATTACAAATCGAGTCTGATTGCACTCGGTATTTGCTTCGCTAAACAGTGTTACACTTCTTTCTTTCTTTTTCGTAATCACTTTCAACTTTCACAAAATCAACTTAACTCGCTATGGAGTGCAATCTAATGTGTTCCTCCTTCATGCCACACTTGAGTCCTAGAATTAGCTGAACTGCTCAATAATATGATCTAAATAACAATGATAGTTCGATCAGTGTGAGCCACCAACAGTGTCTGGCTTCTGAGAATGATCCGTCCTGTGCTGCTTGTACCATTTGTCATCAAAAAGCCAAGTTAGGCAAACCAAGCTGGCTCTTTTCATGGCTATCACACTTGATGCCAATGAGAAGTGCCAGCAGCACCTAGTCTGTATGTTGGCAAAGCAGGTAGCTGACAACATCTCATCAGGTCCCATTAATGTCCTGCCAAGACAGCTGAAGGGAGAGACTTAGCAGCCTCATGACAGACACGTCATTGGCCCTGGCAATAGTGCTGCATACATTTGCTGAACATTTACATTTAAAATGTAAATCATCTACACTCTGACTGGTCGTGTCCTAAAAAGTAGAAGTAAAAGTTCTGTTGCCTATGGTTTATCTTTCTGCAGTTTAGTGCAACATACTCACTAAAATGTTGTGACTGTATACACATGATGCTATTAGCTTAGGAAATAGATATATATCTTTTAATAGCATGTCAAAGCTAATGAAAGAATTGCAAAATATGTGGATCTCCAGACCAACTTGAAGTTATTAAATAGTATGTGTTGAGGCATCTGTTGCAGTCTAAGTTGCCCAATGAGTAACTTTAACAACAATTCAGTTGATATAATATTAGTAAGTTAGTAATATAAGATAACTATCAATTCATGTAAATCCAAAGAATTGGAGGGAGTTATCTAAAAGTATGGAGAGGAGGATTGATTTTTGAGGATGAGGAATGAATTATACTTTTTTTTTTTCCTTTATAAAAAGGTCACCAAGCCAATATTTATACAAAGTCATAGTTGCACCATGAAATGACCCACAAGTATCCTAAGCAACTGTCAGAAATATTTCAGCAAAACAGGCAGCAGAGCAGGACCTCACTAAAGTTGGCATTATTTGAAAGAGGGACTGCTCATCGTTACTATGCTAAGGATTTTCACCCGAGGTGGCTGGCAAAGGCAGAAACCTAGCTCGACTGATATGAGATAATGGTGCTGAAAGAGCATGTACTCTACCATTCCCGTCTCACTCTGCCAAAGGCATTCCCTTCAGACTACAGTCACTATCCATTGCATAACAACCTAAAAAAGCATGCACATAAACCAGAAACATCCAACCATATGTCTCAAGGCCACAGCACAAACATGCTGTTGCTCCTTGGATTAAAGTGCATAGCATGGAGTCATTTTTGGCTGTCAAGGCCATTGTTCTCATCTTTCTACCGCTTTGTTCTAATTACTAAATCAACAAAATCCTCCCAATATCAGATGACAGTTGCAACTATAGATTCACTACAGCACAACATTTTAAGAGAAAACTGCTTTACGCACTGACTTTTTTTCTCTACTATACAAGATGTGGTGTTAAAGTATTTAGTGCCTGCCTGGTCTTTTGCTGCCACATACATTAATACCTAAAACGGAGATAAGAAGCACTCTGATGACAGGATCACCAAAAATATACAGATGTATACATATACATACAGATGTTTCATGGCAGGCAATGACCAGCATGATCAGACACACAGACAACAAAGCCATCATAAGGTCATTTGCATTTTAACAGATCAAATCAAATTCAACAGCATAAGCCTAGTATTGGTTATCACACTTTACTACCTGGTCTGTCTTATGTGTCTTATACCTGTCTTATATGCCAAAGAGATACACTTCCTAGCTATTATGAGATACTTGAACTGAACACAGACAAGTTTTCAGGTGAACTGACAAAACTGACTACATGCATACACCTAGACTAGAGTAATATCACAATATAAGTGGCACCAAACCATCAAATCATTGGGAAAGTGGAGTCACTCTCTGGCTATGGCATAATTTGGGATTAAAAGGTCACTACCACTATTGATTGTTAACTATTGTCAAAATGACAAGTTCAAACCGCTGTACCAACATCTCTCAGACAACTTGGATGAAATGTGAATGAGGGCAAATCAAATAAACCTGATGGGATTAGCAGACCTTTTAAACATTATTTCAAATGAGCAGACTACACAATTAGCAGCTGTTTAGACACTTCCCACTGGAATGCATAATGTTGGCTCACTTTTCACATTTTGTCTAACCTCTTGCTTCTGCTTGTCTCTCTAGTAAGGCTACATTTCAGCAGTGCCGTCATTTTCCCCCTCAGGAAACTAAGGCCCATTACACAGCTTTTCCCCTGCATACTGCATGTATTCAAAGACATAGGCTCCATGTGCACACACACACACACTGAATAATACTGTACAAATGAACACACATGCCGGTATATAACTAGGAACCCTTTTATAATACAGTCACGGTATGTTAACACACGCAAGCCGACACACATTCAAACATACTGTACATAGCACCATGTACTGAGGTGACCTTATATCACACATACAGTATCCAAGCATGCACAGACGCCTGATTTAGTTTGACTGCACAGTAATGCGCGGGGGTTAGATGGCTGTCCAGCGTGCATAACCCTCGGCAACTACATGGAGATGGAAAAATAAGACTGTCTGTTCTCATATTCTGCTTCTCTGCACATCCAGACAGGACGGCTCTTGATAGGAGTGTCTATGTACACAGACGCAGACACACAAACAGCTGACTGCCTAAACCTACCACGTCTAGTGTACTGTACATCTCCACAGAACATCTGCAGTACTGCCATCACCGTCACATATAACAAATCTAGGTTTAACTCATCAAAACCCATTTGAAATGGGTTTCATCACTTTTATCACATGCATTTTAAATAATGGAATTTGGACACTTACTGTATGAAAGGCACATCACATTTCCTCTGAGAATTTGATGCTACATCTGCAAGATTAAACGTTTCCATAATGCTGGAGAGAGCCTTGATGTATCGCTCCAGTCTATATTGTATTACCTTGATGTTACACTGAACCGGGTGTTACGTCACCCACACCACCGCACGTAACACCGGACATACCTTCAGTGACACAATGTAGAAGTCCAACAACAGCCCTCTCACATCTACGTAAATGCAATTAAATAACACAAATCCATGACACGGTACAGACACATTTTCAAACCATCACTACAGTATGACCATGAGTAAAAAGGAGTTCGTATGTGAACGTGCATTCATTTCACAGCTCTCTTTCGTTATTTAAAGTCAATTCCACTTTAGTGCTGTATCTTGACTTTAGACTTGTAGCCACAACACATACTAATCCACTCCCTCTCACCACTAAACCTTTCCTGAATTACAGTATTGTCCTATGGTGCTTGTCCTGTTCTAAGCTCTGTTAACTCCCCTCAATGTGTGTGTATGTGAGGGATTTTGCCTGTATGTGTGTGGTTGTGAGAGAGAACGTGCATTATAGTTGATGACAGATAGACGATTTCAGAATGGAACACAAACTAGAATGACCTTTCCCTCCAAGCATTTATATCCATACACAGAGAGAGAGGACACACACACACACAACACACAACACACAACACACAACACACACACACAACACACACAACACACACACACACACACACACACAGGTCACCGGAAATCAGTGGAATTAATAGGACCAAAAACAACAATATCCTGACGATTAGAGCTGGGACCTTCAGACTAAAGAGGATTTGCAGCTTAACTTTTTAAGATTTAGCTACAAGACTTATGCTCAGGACCACAGTGTAATTGAATAAGACATTTGCATAAGGATTACCAGTACCCAGTTCTAATTCTTTTTATTTAATACCACAAAGATATTTTCACTCAAGTGAATAATGGTTATAAATAACAAAAGGTAAGTACACACAAACTGTGTGCTTAGAAGGATGAAGAGTAAGCAAAAAAAAAAAGAGAATCAAATAAAACCCATCAAAACATTCATGCGTTGTGACTTACATTATAATGCCTTAGATGCAACTGTATTAGTGGTGATTTTACTTTGTGCATGTAGCGTCAACGTTTTAAGGGTCCAATCTCTTTTTAAACCAAGACAACGCATTACCTGAAGTTAACCAATTTCCCTGAATCTATAAAACAAAAGCAAGGCTGCACAGCAGTATCCTATAACTTCTCATTTTATTGAGACTATCAGCATGAACAAGGATGTGCTGAAAGGAGGGGCAAATAGATTGGGAAAAGAGCAATACGAACAATTAAATGCATCCGTTAAATATAGATATGAGGACGTGAGCAGAAAGAATAACTGACCTACCCCTTGTTAAATCCGGAGATTTATTTTATCAAACAACTGTAGCCAGATGTATGTTTCTGTGCAAGACCATTGCAACTAATCTCTCATCAAAAAGATTAAAACCACATCTTACAGACACAAATCAGATAGCAAAATGATTTCCCCGCAACTGAAGTTTTGTTTTTTACTAGAATAGAAAGTCTTTACTGTATATGTACGGTATTGTGTTTAGTGTTGCAAACTTCAACTGTTTCATGGCAGACAATTCAACTTTTGTCACAGCAGGAAAAACACAGATGAAATTAATAACACTGATTATGTCTGCATCCCAGGGCACAGTTATTGTGCATGATGGCTCACTGGTGTGGCTTCCTGAGACACTTAAATAAATCTGAGCCATCGTTAATGTAATGAGATCCACTTGGGCTTTTCCTGCTCCGTCAAGTCAAAATGTCTGCCACGAAAAATATCTATTGAGATCTGCAACATCACAAACATGCAAGCAAGTGAGCAGACCTGCATTATGTAATATCACTTTTCATTATTATTTCAATGTAATGCCACTGGAGTTATCAGTGGTGGACGATGTAGTTAACTGATCAGTGGTCAGCCAAACAAACTAAAACCTTTATTTCTATTAACCTTTTACATCTTACATAAGCAAACCTATCAAAACTGTGCTTCCCAAAAAACATCTGTTCTGACTAATAGTAGACGGCAAATATGAAGAGTGAGGAAAGGAAATAAATGTAGTGTTGCAATACAAATAAAGGAACAAAAACAATAAAAAAAAAAAACAAGCCAAAACAAGAAACCATCTATATTTACTCCATATTGACACTCTCACTCAAAAGGCATCTCTGCCAAATGAAAACAGACAGGGGGAAGTGGACTGACACAGCAAGTTAAAGCAGTTTAATTGGCAGATTGAACCAGGGGAGTGAAGAATCCAGGAGCCGGAGCCGGTCATAGTGTATAGATAGATCACAGTCGTGTTTTGCAGAAAGTAAAGACCAAAATCTCTCTTTGCGGCATATGACTCTGAGTTGAGGAGCACATGTCCAAGTTTGTACTTCTTCACATCGAGTATTGTCTGTGACAGCACTTCTGATAGTATAGTATTGTTAGTGATGTTGCAGTTCTCTGTAACTCGGACACTACTTGCAGAACAGACTTCATTTATTTTACGATATGAATAAGTACAGCTATGAAATGTTCTCTCCGTGGGTTCCAACACACTATGCATTTATGAAGCTGGTAACAAATGGAGTACGCTTTAGATATTACAAAAACTAAACTAAAAAGAATGAGCAAAAGAGGAGCAGAAATATAAGCTTGATGAAGAGAAAAGCAGAGAAGTGAATTTTCCTTTGATTGTAGGTCTGCAGATGGTTAAAGAGCCTGGAGTTAAGAAAGTGCATGTGTGGGAAAAAAAAAAAAAGGGGGGGGGGGGGGGGGGGGGGTGCAGAGGAGAGAGGCTGAGACAGTGGAGTAAAGGAAAAACAAGTGAAAAGCAGAGGCCAGCCCAGAGGGCTGTCCACAGCCAGATAGGTTCTAATGATGCTGTCTCAATAACAGATTCCATTGTGCCAGAAGTACTGGTTGTGCTCGAATGTACTCTGAAGTAAGACATTTCTTTAGGAGTTCCTGGTGTGGAAACATGAGGGAAATAGTTCTGTGTGATACTGAAACCATTTTTGGATACCGAACAAGGTCATACAAAAAATGGTAGCATCTCAAAAGTTGTTTATACTTTAATCACGGTGGATTTATAATTATTTCAGTACTAGCTTTTAATGTCAGATAGTCTAAATATGAATTCAGACATGCGAGACTTACAGGATACATTGTGCATATCTTTAAAAATGACTAGTTTGAGGCATATTATTGATATAAATTTAAATAACAAGAGGTGGCACACAGTAATGATGATGATGATGAGGGTCAAGGCACATCACACATAAAACAGCAACACATTTCCCAGGACCTACAGCACCTAACATCCAAACCCTTTAATCTGGATGTTGTAACTTTTACAGTGACTGTGTAGTCAGCACAAAAGTGCAGCCATAATCAATATGCTAGCCTCCTTGCTACCAGTCCCAATGCAATTCATTGCTATAAATAACAATGGAGGTTTTTATTCAACCTGCTTGAGGATACAAGTTTGTAAGCTATTATGAAGCTGTGAATTATGTCACGTTGGAGGCAGCCGAGAGACAAACACTTGTAGATTCATTGTAAACAACACACAAGAGCTACACATCCACTCAGCATGCCCTATGTAAGGGATGTACGAGATTACTCGTCATAAATTACTGTTGTATGCCAACGCCTGCATTACTTTTATGTGTCTTCAAAGATGATTTGTTCTAAATGACACTTTTCAGACATGCCACTATATACATATGGGACAGTGCAAAACAAAAAGCATACACTGCACCTACAATGGGGCCTGCAATAATACAGTAAAACCTATGTATATCACATTTTTAATCACCTAGTGCTGTTTGAGAGGCCAACACAGCCAACTCTAGCCCCCATACCGTCATTGTCTGCCTAACATACTGTTATTACCTAACGATGTTTGCACTGCATGCAGTCACTGCATAAATCATTTCACAGTACAGCTTTTTAGCCTTAGGATCCGTGTTGTTGCAATCTACTGCATGATCATGCAGACTGTTCTCATTTACTGTACATTCTTAACTAATGCCAAAGGTTTCATAACAAATTTATTTTAACCCAAAAAACCTAACCATGCATCTTTGTTGCCTACACAGGCTCTGCACTGCAGAGGGCTTGTGTTGCTGGACATTCATAGGAGAGCGCACAAAAAATGACTTTTGTACGTGGGTGACAAAACTGTGACATAAATGAAAAAAGATGATACACACTGTTTACAGAGTACTTTTAGTTGTATGCCCATGTCTCTATGCAAGATGTCGGCTCTTATGCACAAGACATACCCGTTTGCATTCAGTGTGCTCAACATTTAACATCACTCTGATAAGAGAAACGCATAATATATATACACGCACGTAGCATACACATTCTTCCTCTGAAACCCTGCAATTAGTTTACACTTCAGAGGGGTTAAGGCAAGAAAAACAAGCGAGAATGTGTTTCAGATATTCAGCAGCTACACTTTGGCTGCAGTGGGTCAATTAATGAGGGTTACAGCTGTAGAGGGAGGTTACGGTCAGTGAGTCAGGCTATGACTAACGCACAATTGGTTTGAATCTGATGTGCAGTCGAACACATTACATTAACAGGACAGAAAGAGGCCGTGCACAATACACCGTTAAGCTCTCACCTTCTCTCTCATTTCTGATTTAAGAAGTTGAATCACAATTTATTCAGGTTATCATAAGTGACTAACCACAGTAACCTCATATTGTAGGCATGAAAGCACCGGCAGCCTTTAATTATTAATGTGGGCAAGAACAAAAGTGGTCAGTTGCTCTGTATCTGCACACCGAGGAGAGAATTTTGAAAAGCCAAAAATGCAAACCATAGGCAAATTTCTGCTCCGACTGATCTCTCCCACTCCATTTGTTGACGTTTTGTGAGTCTAAAGGAACACCAGATTAAAAAGCTACAATCCAGTTGGGCACATGCAGGCAGCTTTGTGACGTGTTGCCAAGTGTGTCAGAGAGTAAAAACAAACAAAGAGCACATTACGATTCCACGACAGTGATTAACAAAATGTTCGCAACTCTCAGTTATGATGCCTGTTTCTGTACTCACTGAAAGCATATCAAACATTAAGAGGGAGACGTAGACGAGTAGATGCAGCTACAGAGAGAGAACAGCGCATGTCAGAGAATAAAAGTAAAGACAACCTTTTAATCTTAAAGAACCCCTACAAGAAAAATACATCCTGTAAATATAATGTGTTCCTCTTACACTATCACTACTCTTTAGTACTGTAAATGCTTATCAATCAAAAGTGTTTTCTTTTACTTAGACGCGGAGTGATACCGAATTGTGCAAAGGAATTAGATTCATAGCCTTGATATGTGGTTATTATACTACGACTACGAACCAATCAGATTGCTTCATTTGAGATACCAGTTTTAAATTAAGGCAATTATTATTTTCTATCTGGTCAGGTGGTAATGTTGCTAACCCAAATAGCATACTTCACAATAGTTCTACTTTTTAAAATTTTTTTTATTCCTGTATTTAATGGTTTGAAAGAGTTAACGAGAAAGATGATGAGGTTGGTCGGGTTGTTCTTGAAGCATAAAAAGAGGGTGGATTCAAAACCACCGGATCACGGGACATGGATGCACTTTTACTTAAAAGGCTGTAGTACAGCTCTCAGCCAACCATGTTCATGCTTTACAGTTCAATGAATCATTTACCAATGAATCAAGCAAGAAAAAACTATAAAGGGAATGTTTCTTGAATTTAAAATGTGTGTGTGTGTGTGTAAGCGCACATGCTTTAGTTTATGTGTGTGTGTGTGTGTGTGTGTGCACATTGTAGAACAAACGTGCCAATGCCATGCTTTCTGCTTTATAGTGCTGTGTGAATAGCAGCCTGCTCATGGCTGTCATTGGTTGGAGAGGAACTAACTCAGAGTAGAGAGAAGCACTGCCAGCAAATGACATGCACACATATAGATGAAACACAGAAATATACACACCAACTACACTGGCATGTGCCTTTAAACAAAGAATGGAGTCTGTGTAAATGGGCACTCCAAGATGCATGCAAGTACAGGCAGCATGAACAATGCTTACTGCGTTAACATGCTCACACATACAGCATGCACACCTGAGATGCTCAAGCTAATAAAGCATGCATATATAAAAAGACCACATCGTATGCACATTTAGAGCACCCTCCGCCCTATTGAGAAACAGTGCAGATTGCTGGAGAACTAACATCACTTTCGTCAGCAGAGAGACATCGAACAAGAGAGAGAGGGTCCAGAGGGCAGTTGTAAATATTCACTCTACTGCAAGAATGTAGGAAGTACAGATTGAATAAACACCAAACAAGGACCCTTACACACACACACGCACGCACACACACACACACACACGTCATACTAGTCCTTGACAAGAAAATTCTACTTTCCTTTGAAGTTTCCCTCATCATTAGCATGACTACATAGACCTAATGCATACGGAGTATTCTTCCGGAAAGAGACTCCCTGCATACAAATGGTATTATTCTTCTGAGTATCACTGTTTGTTCAACATATTTGTATTTTGCTTGTCTCTGAATAATAATTGCCAAATAGTGTGATTACTTCCTCAGTGTGAGGCAGTGTGATTAGCTAGAGAGCTGTGCGTAGTGGGAAATGTCCCCAGTATGGTTCTTAAATAATCTTAAATACAGATCCCCATGCATGCATGTCTCACCCAGTATGCAACCATAGTAACGTGATGAGCAGCTGCGGAATTTACCAACTCTGGAACATGGCATTTCGGTATTCATTATGGGTTTTAAATCAGTAAATCTATGTCCTAAAACTGGCCTCTAGTGGCTACTTTTGTATGTTGTAAGAAAAGCATGGCCTCTATAAACAGCGAGCTTTTCACTCCTCAAACGAAACATTGACCAGAAAATGTGAAAATGTCTTCATTTAAAACAAGCTCATACAGAGCCAAAAGTGTGCACTTACATTTATATATAATATCTTGAGTGTCTGTCTGCCTGCCTGCCTGCCTGTCTGTCTGTCTGCCTGTCTGTCTGCCTGCTTCCTTGCTCACAGAAGCGGTTAAAGTCAATCTCTACAAAGAGTAAGCAGAGTTCTGGTGAACAACCAGAGGTTCTTGTCCCCAGATGACATTAAGCGTGTGTGACTCTGCGTGTCTTGACGGGATAAACACAAACACACAATCATCCGGGAACAAGGGCCTGTGTTGTACAAGTCCTTCGCAGGCCATCTGCTCTGTTCTACCTGCATCACTGACTGCTGCGGTGAGACGAAGCACCTTCGGCAAGGCAGGGCTGTCTCTCCTCGCCTACATCTGCAGTCAACCTCAGACAAGCAATCATACTTCTTCTCAAAGCTACCTGTCAGTCCATCTCAACCTCAGAATCACACGCACATATTCCCTCTTTCTCTCCATCTCTGTGGCCTGGTTAAGGGTTCTGCCTCAGTGACCAGGTACAGACGTCAGAGCTGCTGCCCATCTCTTTCCCTCACAAGAGGATGCACAACAGTCTCAAATATCTCACACGCACACGCACTAAATCTCCTCAGTCAAAGACAGCACGGACAAGCACATCTGTCCACACTCATGCATAACTCAAAATATGTGAAGCATTTATTATATACTGCTTAGCCCCTTACCCTTCTGAATCGGGACGTAACTGCAGATTAAAATTCACAATGTGCATGCACGCACACACAAGCATAATTTGATAGTTCAGAAGAGGAAGCGGTGTTGACAGCTGTGAAACTTGTAGACAAAACCAGGCAGGAACCGCAATTCACACACACTGAGATGTTTAGAAATCCTTTTCCATGGAAAAGACCGGGATAGCACCAAAGTGAAAGAAAAACCATGCCATGCCAAATCTCCCCCTCTGTCTTAGTCCCCCTTATTTCCTCACACTACAAATAATAGAAACCTCTCATTCGGTCTTTCAACTCTGTCCATCTCAATGACAGAAATCCTTTTCTTTCTCTCACTGCTGTTAAGGGACACAGCAAATGTTGGACTATCTTGTTTAATGTGCCTCCCAAGAGTGAACCGATTTTTCTAATCTAAAAAAAATGTCATCAGTTTAGAATCAGATTATGAAATGTCTATAATACATGTCATCTTACATTACAGTAGTTAGATGACCACACATGCTGTTTTTTGGTAGTTATCTTACACAGAGTGTATATGTATATGCACCACCAGACCACTTTCCTGCAGAGCATCAAGCCTTAAATGTTTTGTGAAGTCCTTGAATAAAGTGTCTAATTTGTCTAATGACTGCAGAGGTGACAATGTCTGTTGGATCAAATCCCTCCAGAATGATTTTATGTGTTTTCCTCTCTACTCAGTATCCCACTCAGTATCCCTACATTCCTAATTTATCAATGATTTAACAAAATTCTTGGCTAGATGTTGGCTAGTAAAAACGCTTGCAAAATCGTAAAAACTCAGCAATGAATGATTTGCATATGAAGCGCTTTCTAGTAATGCGCCTCTTCACACTGTGTCCTGTACAAATGTAATGCTTTTACTGCAAGATAAATGAAGCCCACTGAGTTCCCTCTCATCTAAGGTATAACACTGTAGATAGAGCCTATGAGTACATCACATTATTGCAGGCCACACTGCAAAGGGAAAGACTGAGCAAGGCATGATATGAAAGATCATGCAACGGATAGTATATGTAGTTTTACTCTTCCATTAGTAATTGCACAATTTTATCACCTCAATAGTCATTCGTGATTGCTTGGGAAATAACATATCAAGCAAAAAATGTTCTCCTTCCTCTTCATCCAAGTCCATAACCTACAGTATTTATAATATATCGGCGTAGAAGATATAGAAATCATGTGACATGTATCCATCTTATATTCATTTTAATATGCTATGCCCTTCACATTTGAAATGTGTGAACAACAAAGCACATTATTTATCTGTAGGCTCAGAATACGCATTAAAACTCATAAGCACAGCCAGGACAAATCCAATATACTGCGTCTCAGTGTTTGGTATGTTAGTTCCTGTTAAGTGTGTCAATGTACAACACGTGATTTGAACCAGGCGCTTCTTTCGCTCATCTGTGATGCATGGCGAGCCAGTGGATGCATTCTGACACGCTGCATGGCTAAAGAACAGTACGACTCGGAAGTGTGGGCTTAATCTGGCTGCATAAATCACGGTGACTTTCTGAGTGTAACTAATCAGGAAAACACACATGTGCAGAATCCATATGAACCGCTCTCATAAAAGCAGAAGACCATTGCAATGCAGCACACGAGAGGGCCAAGAGGCAAGAGGCAAGTGGACCCCCCCCCCCCCTTCCTTATGCATGCTGATCATTAGAGGGAGAGAGAAATAGAGGGGGAGAGATGGACGAGGCATTGGTGCCAGCTCCCCAGCAGCTCAATCACATTTAATGCCTGGACAGTGCAAGATGAAAATGTCTGCCAGTTACTGCTGTTAATATCACAGAAATAAAAAGGCAAGTCTGTGAGAGGATGGCACAGGTTTTCAGTACAGACAGCTAAACATGGTAGATGAGGACAACACAAAGCCCACCTTCTCTCCCCCCTGGTTTCCCTCTCTTTTACTTTGCGTCCCCCCATCTTTTCTCCCTTTGATATACATCTCTGTCTATCTCTCTCTCTGCTTTTCCCTCATTCCATCTTTAGCAGCAACAAAGAGATTAAAGAGGGATTACTTCTGACATGTCAATGTGATGTGCCTGCCGGGTATAGTATTTTTTTTTTTTCTTTCTTTCTCATGCAGTCCTAAGTCAATATCACACACACACACACACACACACACACACACAGTGAGAGAGAAGATAGAGTGAAAAGAAGAAGAAAAAATCTCGAGGGATTTTGATGTGCAGAAACTAGCGGCTACTTTTTCCTTACAATACCTTATGTGAGAAAACAATGATCGCAAACCATAATGCTCCTTTATGTACTTGCTTACACTGTATCTGTACCCTACTTTACCTGCAGTTTCTAAGGTATTTTGAAGAAGCGAGGATGAGGAGGGTTGTTTGAGGGATGGGGTGAAAGAGAGAGGCAGAATGAGAAAAGAGAAGTATTGTTTTTGGGGTGATTACCCTAGATGTGATTCAAAGTACTTGCGGCGAGCCAGGAAATGAACTATTGATTCGAAAAAAAGGTGGAGGAAAGGGAGAGAGAGGGGGAAAAAAACACAATGACTGAAATCACAGCAGCCAACCGCCCACACTGATCCTTTGTCATCTCAAACACATTCACACACACTTACATGGAGTTGTAACTAACCAGGAATAAATTCAGCCAACCAATAAACGACCCATTGCTTTCACTGTCTACTCTACTAATTGTAAACCACTCCCTGGCCTGCGTTTCACTAAAGGGTCAAGAAGGAATAGCTGGGTTTTCTCATTATCCATGTCACTAAATGTGCTCCTCAAACGTATACTTGGGATTTGTATGGATTAGGTTGCAAACTGGATGTGATTTGAAAGCTTGTACTTCTGTAAATCCCATGTCTGTACAGCCTAATTTTACCTACTGTCTGTTCCAATATAGTGAACTGCAATATATTTATCTTTATGTTTGTCCATCTCTTTGTATATAAATATAGAGAGACAGATAAACACAATCACTGAATACAATCAAAGTGGTGTCTCTAGTTAAGGTTGTTGTTGAGTATACAATCTGTAAGTGTAGTATTTAATGTAAAAATATAATAAGTATTCCTATTCCTAGCTTAGCATGTAATAAATGTCTCTGCGCAATCATTTATAAAAAAAGAAAAAGAAATATAACATTTTCAGAAAGTTTCGCGGACTGCAAGAGATATATTTTCTCTTCAAGAACTTAGATTTTATATGAGAGTACAGCAAAAACCTCAAGTCAGGTTACATGTGATTGGTCAACCTCATGGAGTCTGTAACCAGAAGATAGAGTTCAGTGAGACACCATGTCTGAAAACTACAATATGGTCCCAATACAATATCGAGAAACAAGACCAGTCACTGTAGAGAACCTTGACCCAGTTCCAGTGGCTGACAAAAATCTATAGTTAGCCTGAGAAATGTCCCATTGCTAACATTTGTATCTAAAGAAACTAACAATCAGTGAGCTGGTAAAGTGTCAGCTTCTTGCTGTGAGACACTTCCAGAACTGATGTGATCAAACCATCCAGTCACAGGATGATCTGTCTAAACAGTGGATTACACTGCCACCCTGCAGGGCCAGCACCACAGCCTACAACCCTGCATGTAGCATGAGGCATCTGCACATGTGTGACTTCATCAGCCTTCCTGCTGTACTAACATTTCTGTATAACCTAATATGAACATTTAAAAACAAAATTCCATTAGAACTATGAAGCCAGATAAAACATTGTGTAAAAGGCATCATCTGTTATGTCTGCTTTCCCCAATGAGAGGTTTCAACCTGGTTTGATGGCATACTGCTTGTTCTTAGTTCTGCAAAGGACATAATACACAGTCACTATGTTCTTGACCTGTGCAAATCTCATTAATTTGGCCATGCTGCTCGTGTAAGTCTGATATGAAGCATCAGCTTGGTCTACAGCCCAGAGAAGACCTCGAACTGATCCAGCTCTTGGCAAATTGTGTCGAGGTAGCCGCTAAATTGGCCTCGGATCTGCTCTGTAAATCAGCTGGCCAGGGCCTAAATGGATCAAACAGGCCAGTCCTTCCTCCCTGGCAGCATAATGCAGCGGGTTAGATTGGTGGCTTATAATGTGCAACGTGTGGATGTGAGCGAGTGAGTGTGTCTGGTAAAATATGGATGTGATCTTGGCCATGTGCATGTTGTGAACAAAAAAAAATAAAAACTGCTCAACATGGACAGGTGCTTATCTTTATGCTGGTGTGTGTGTGTGTGTGTGTGTGTGTGTGTGTGTGTGT
>CALSCE010010657.1:20293180-20349473 GCA_943593645.1 Bovichtus variegatus | reverse complement strand
CTCTCTCTCTCCCTCTCTCCCCCTCTCTCCCCCTCTACCTCTCTCTCTCTCTCCCTCTCCCTCTCTCTACCTCTCCCTCTCTCTCTACCTCTCCCTCTCTCTCTTTATCTCTCTACCTCTCTCTACCTCTCTCTCCCTCCCTCTCTCTCTCTCCCTCCCTCTCTACCTCCCTCTCTCTACCTCTCTCTCCCCCTCTCCTGAGCAGGAGGCGGTGTTACATTGCCTGAAAGAATAAGCTCCCTGATGTAGAAATCACACTCAACACAACAGTGCCATATATAGCCGGTGGTGGTGGAAAGCGGAAAAGACGTTAGGACATAAAACGTTTTTCTTCTCTGGCACTGCAGTAGCTCACCTCACGATGGAAGGTGGTAGTGCCATTGTGTTTCAGGGGGGGGGGGGGGGGCGAAAAAGTAGAAAATGTGCCGTCCTTGGTAATCCCCCTGCCATGCAGAGCAACATCACGCAATCCTAAACCACCTGTTTTTCGCGCATCCTGTGCGCACACAGCCATTACTGTATATGGAATTATAGGGAAACGTTGCACGTCCACCTATATTGATCAATCCATACGGCCATTAATGATATTAACCACCTGGGGGAAAAAAAAACGACTTTTAAGGAATTCTGAAATATCCGTTTATAGTATGATGCTCAATAAGCCCCCGACTCAAATGCAAACTTAATTTGAACGATGTCCATAATGGTGCAACACAGATCGTTATTTCATCAGTATGCTAACACTGTATAAAGAAGTGGATGTGCGAAAAATCCTGCTTGAAAACCATTTCAAATACATCGTGAATGCAATAGTTGCATTCATAGAAAAGCCCACTAAATACCACAGGGCGTCAAAGAAATCTCCAGTGATGCTGTGATTTAGGCAGCGCAGCCCATATCAAGACAGAAAGCTCCAATCTGTTCCCTGAGAGACGCACACAGAGCCTTATTGTGGCCGCGAATTAGAGGAGGAAAAGCGCAGCAACTCACCGATGTGGATGATTGAATCCGAGAGCGCCGACTTCCACTCCTGGCTCCAAAAAACGGCAACGAGCAACATAGCAGAGATAACTTTCATGTTGTCCAGAAATATTTCCTCCAAAAAAAAACAGAGAAAACCACAGCTCTCTGAGTGAGAGCGAACAGAGTTAAAATCCCGAGAACCGAAGCTTCTTTTAGTCCATCTGTAGGGCGGTCAAGGAAATTCCCTGTAATCTCTTCCTTGATATATTATTCTCTTGACGTTAAGAGTGTGATGCTCGTCCGTAGAGGAAAATAAGTAGAGATTCCCAGGTAGTCACAGACTGGCGCCCTGTTGAAATTCCTACAAACATTAAATCATATTCTGGGCGAGCGGAGAGACGCTGAGCCGCAGAGAAAACAAACCGCATCCAAACGTCGCCGCGTTAAAACGAACTAAGGGACTGCAGGATGTGTCCGCTCATGTAAAGCAATACATCTGTAACCATTCAGAAATATGAAGGGAAGCCTGGTTATCTTGAAAAAGCGGGTCCTGTTACAATGACCCGTGATTCCCAGCCTTTCAGACTTGGCGACGCAGTTTCCCCCCTGCACCAATCACCAAACCACCAGCAGCAGCAGCCTCAGCGGACCAAGCCAACGGCCAAAACTTCCATTTTGCCCAGGGGCTTTTGATTTTTCCTCCACTTAGCCCCTCTTTAAATATCGCCAGCGCCAGAATACACAGACGAACCCAGCGACTTTTGTTGAAGGGGAAAGAAATACCAAATGGTGAAAAGCCTTGTCACATGGCATTACCACGGAGAGGTACCATATTCCGTAATTGTCTCTAGTTTCCTGTAGAGATGAGAGAAGGACCGGGATGGAGTGTCTTGCACAAACAATGACAGAGAGCTCCAAAGCCACTCTTCTTTTCTGCGTCAGGAATGAAAAAAAAATGTAGGCTAGGCTATGAGGAGAAGAAATAACCGAGGATGCGCGCAACGACACTCCGCGGTCCGCACTCCGTATGCGGGTACTCGCGTCAGCCCCAGCACGCACGGTGGCTGGTGAAGAGGAGGTTTGCCGCGTCCGTGTGGGAGAGAAAGAGAGAGAGAGAGAGAGAGAGAGAGAGGGGAAGAAAGAGAGGAAGGGAGGGAAGGACAGAGAGGGGGAGGAGACCCAGGAGAGAGAGAAAGAGAGAGAAAGAAGCAGCAACTATAAGCAGCAGCAGTTGCCAGCCAGGGCGCGCATCTACTGTCTGGAATTACCTTGTAGAACGAGAGAGAGGAGATGTGCCTATCAGGGCGGGCCATGCAGAGAGGGGTATAACAGAGAGACAGACAGATGAAAAAAGGGGTAATCTGTCAACCTTAGATGTGGCATGGGCACCTCAGGCAGCCATCGATCTGATATCCAACTCTCACTTCAACAAGAGCTGGTGGTGGGGTGCCGGTCATGACATTTAAGGTCATCTCGGTCACTTTAAAAAATAAAATAAAATCACTTTAGCAATGGATGTCCATCGACTTCATCACGCTGTTGTGTGGTTTGAGAATCGTGTGCTGTAATGTTCTCCCGCTACTCAGTTGTATTGTTCAAATTACTCATAGCAATTACTGGGAAAGGATGCTTTCATCTTTAATACCTTTTCCAATATCTGTCCATCATAGGCCCATTCCTCTCTCCATCCTGTACAAACATATTTTCTTTTGCTGCAACTATCCTCCCATCCTTTTGTCTGTCTATTATATCCGTACCAATCGCTATCATCCATTTATCCATCCCTGCTTCCCTGAAGGACTGGAGTCCCCAGGGTTCTTCTTAATCTGCCCTAGACTTTGGATTAGGGATTAGGAAGGTTGGGAGCCTCAGGCTACTATTGGATTGACTGTTTTGTACGCGTTCAAGGAATGTGAGATTTAACTGACAGTGATACTGATGCTGTGAAAGCTGCTCTCACTTCTCTGTGTGACATTATTGATTTATTATTACATGTTTATATTACCACTCATGTTGAAGGGGAACATCTCTTGTTTGGCGAGAAAATACAGAGATAAGAAGAAGCAAAGGGACCGTAAACGCAGAAATGTGGAGGCAAGATAAAATAATTCATGATGAGTAATTCATATAGAATCAATAGAGAGGAGAGGGCTCGATCTTCCATTAAACTGATCAGAGTCGTATGTCTCGACAGTAAAAGTTATTCTGTTCATTGTGAAGCCTCCAGTAAAGTAAAACCATGGACCTGATGCTTAAATGTCTAAAATGTTGGAGAATATTTGGACTGCTGCTAAGCAAAAGAGACTATTTGACATTATTGATTTATTATTACATGTTTGTATAACCACTCACGTTGAAGGGGAACGTTTCTTGTTCGACGAGGAAGTACAGAGATAAGAAGAAGCAAAGGGAACGTAAACACAACTATTTTTTGAGGTAATAACAAGATAAAATACTTCAATATGTAATGTTTGTGCTTGCATCTAAATGAAATGATACAAAATGTGGTCTGCATATCAGTGATATTGAAGAAAAGATTGACTACTGAGCACTGAAAGAAAGTAAGCCATTTATTTCTCAATTTAAAACTGACTGAAGGGGTTTTTGTTTCTTGCTCTCCTCAAAAGAAACAAGTGACACGTGTGTGTCTTTGTGGTCGCCTTGATTAGATTCCACAGTATAAACCGTCCAGAGCAGGAACTTTCTAGACATTTGATGATTATGGATGAGTTTTACACATCTGCATATTAATCATTGTGCAATCACAGACTTTAATTCACATTCTGGCTGAGATATAAACTTGGTAAAAAAGACATTTAGGAGGTTTGCATGATTTGATATGACTAATTCATAAAGAATCAATAGAGGAGAGGGTTCGACCTTCTATTAAGTTGATCACAGTTTTAATGTCTTGAAATAATCCGTAAAAATTATTCTGTTCATTGTGAATCCTCGAGTAAAGTACAACCATGGACTTAATGCGTAATTGTCTAAAAGGTTGAAAAATATTTGAACTGCCACTGAGCAAAAGAGACAGAGTGTAACCATGAACATCATCCCTACACAATACAGTTAATGCATTTCTGGAAATCCTCTTTTTGAAAGAGGGATATCTTTCTCCCTTAGTTAGTTTTATCTGCTGGGAGCAGAGGACGCTGTGGATACTTGAGTAGGTGTGTGCTGTGACCCCGCATTAAATACACGTACACATGTAGTATCTGGCACAGGTAAATAGACTTATGCTGTACATATGTGGGTGTTTCTGCTTTCAGTTTACAACCTCCAACCTCCAACGTATAATTTTAGAACATAGTAAAATTCACCGACTTATTATGGGTCATATAAAGCTTTAAATCCAGTAAGAATGGGAAAACATTATTTATTGATTTTTCTCATTACAGCAACAGTATTGCCTCCTGTATATGCTAATACCCTAGATTATTTACCCCTCGGTTTACCTCCTTTTGGACTGCCATTTTAGTTCTTACAAAAAGAATCTTTCAAGAATAAGATCTCACCATAGTACTAATACTTAGAAACTCAGTGTCTTGTACCAAGACCATTTGGGTATTACAAGTTTTACACTCCGTTAATGCCTCGCAGCAATGTTTTACTTTACTTTTTTTCACCGTCTAGTTGGTGGGGACAATGGATCCTCAGGGAAGAAAGTTTTTTTCAGCACTCACTGTTGATAACTGTAAACAAAATTAAAAAGGCAACATTTTCTTTGTAAAAAGCAGGGCCATGGACACAAAATTAAAATCGGGCAACTCTCAGTCACACAAACACTGAGTGTACACAGCACAAATTGCACACACACAAAGGGTAAAGTGTCTCAAAGGTCCAGTTGTGTTCGTCATGCAACATTACTTCTAGGCTGTGTCATTAACGTGACACTTGTTCATTAACGCCGTTAATTGAAAGAGGTGTGTAATAAAGTAAAAGATAAGCTCCTGTGACTTGAGAAAGACAAAAGGAAGATGAGAATGACAAAGGTAAGGATTAGTGTACGTGCACTAAGGAAAAAAGAAACACAAAATAAAGTGCATGTCACCTGAAATGAAGGAAAGACAAACTTATAAATATGTTAACACAATATGTTGGTTTCTGTCATTTCATTGAGAGACATGTTTTCTTTTTCCAAAATGAATGATTATTAAAAAAATGTCCTTGATTACTTGATTAATCAGTCTGTACAATGCCAACAACGCAGACAAATTCCCATGAAAGTGTAGTATTTTAAAGTGATAATTAAAAGATGCTGAGTATGTCTGATGAACAGTCCTTGGGGACTTACAGTACAAACAGTTGAAAGGCTTTTAAAAAATAGTTTTTAATGTCTTCTTTTGGCCCATTGTTACCTTTACTGGTGCATTACTGCTACCAACTGGGTGGGATACTCAACATTACTGCATAATAACAAATTGTCAACTAGCAAACATTTTCCCAAGAGGATGAAAGAGAAAAGCGCTTTAGACTACCTTTCGTTTTATTACCGATAAGTTATGTTTAGTATCCACTTCAACATAAAGCTTCCCAGGTCAAATTAATGTCCACCTTGTAGTAATCAAACAGTTCTGGATGAAGCGAGTATGTACTGTATGATAAACGGTCTAATAGTCAGTGGACATGTTGGAAACTGTTCAGCATGGTTCACTATTTCTGTCTCAATGTGTGTACACATGGACAACATTGAAGACTTTCAATGTCTCTTGTTTGTAGCAGTCGCTTTTGCTATTAAATACACGTCTTGTCAAACGCATTGCAAAAAGTATTTCTCCATTTTATGCATAGAACTTTTCTTTTTAGTGAAATGACAAAAAAGTGCCCAGAGCCTTTTTTTTTTTTTTTTTTTCAACAATCTGACAAAAACATTTATAGACGTTTATATTCTCAAATATTGAATTAGGATTTATATACCATCTGAGGAGTGTGTTATACTGAGTTCATACTAAGCTTTTTAGGATGCTTGAACCTTGAAAGTGAAGGACAATTATATGAAGCTTGTTTCTACTGGTTCACTCACCTACTAATAGATATTTGAGCGATAAGAGCTTGATGAAAACTGTTAAGACTGCTATGGAATTTGTGAAATACCACATCTCATAATGGATTTGAATTCACAAAACCTTATACTTTCACTTCCCTACCCAATAATGTTATTATCCACTGAATACAATATGAATGACACAAAAAACATCTAATTGTAAGATTAAATGCATTTGTAAAGTCTATAAACTCGTCCTTTTTTCTTAAACGGCCACTCTTATTTGTGTAAGCTGATAGAAGAGTCACCTTGGAAGTGTTCAAGGCTGTGTAAGTGAGATTTTATCTGGGTGCTATAGAGGATATACATACAAGTATTTAGATGAGCTTACAGACATAAAAGGCTCCACATACACAATGGTAAGAGCAGACAAGACATACGCCTCAGAAAGAGACAAAGAGTTATTCAGGTGTGAGCTGGGTGGCTTGTTAGTATGCATGTCTACTGCCGTCACCAGCTCTCAAGGACATTGTCTGTCTTGTGTGGACATGGATGCGTGTGAGGTAATATCAGATATTTTGCACATTGTATAAAACAACTATGCCTCTCTTTCCATGTTGCCACTGAAGCTTTTAAGTGACAGGGCAGTCAAAAGCCAACACTATTTTGTCGGAAGCAAAACCTGCTATCATGAGGTTGCGTACGTGTGTCTGTCTGTGTGTTAACTTGCTTCCAAACAAAAGACCAGACAGCAATTATTAAGCCCAAGTACCACCAGACACATTCAAATGGCCACTAACAACCAACCGAGATGATTTATTCTCACACAAACACAACAAAAAATCAGCACAAAAAAAAAAGCCTAAGCGGCATGACTTAGTCATTTGTTTTTTTATTTAAACCATCAAAAGAGGTTGACATGTGTCAACCTTTCTAAAACAATAGAACATAAGTTTGTAAATCTTGATTACAATCCTTTTTCTTTTGTGTGGTGATGCAAACAAATACTTACAGTAGTTTTTTGGTATTACGGTTTGTTTTGTTTTTTAAAGAATTCGATGCTTGCATAGTCTAGAATTGGGCCACACACACGAGAGCAATATCTCTAAAGACTATTTATCACCACCCTTTCCAGTAATGCAATGAATTACTACTGTTCTGCTAATAATTGGATGGCCCTTCTTTTTTATTTATATGTTGTGTTTATCTAGCAATATTTTAGAGGCGCTTCACCTGTCCACCTACCCATGGCTTTTGCCTGCTAATGGCTGCCTAATGGGGCAAAGAGGAATGTGTTTTGGGGCATCTTGGGACCTAATCTAATCCCAAGCACAGCCAGGCAACATGGCATTACATCCCGAAGAGAGCCTTATCCGAGCCACCGTAAATCTAACTGTGGCATTAAGATCACACACACACACCACAACCTCCCTCCCTGCACACAAACAAACAAACACAACATAGATCTAAACTCATTTTAAGTAATAATTGATACATTCACAGAGTTTTCCTTATCCAAGACTGGAGAGACTGGCAGAGAGGGCAGACAAGTGGAGACAGGTGAGGAAAGAGAACAAAGGGTGAGGTGAAGAGAGCAGAACAAAGCGAAAGAGTTTTTGGTCTTTATCATTTTTTAAATATGTGGGATTTGGGGATATTACCCAAGGGGTGAGAAAAGGGGCGTGCTGTGTGAAGATAAGAAATGTAATGGAGGCTTTGACTTTTTTTTTTTTTTGTGTGTGTGCATTGTGTCTGTAGTATTTGCATACTATAACAGCTGGCTAAAATCTTGTTTCCCCATCATTTTGCCTGTCTTTAATTAGTAATATATTCACCTCTCTGTCAAATGGCTGGACTTAAATGAAGTCTTCTGAAGTGAGACATAAACTGAAATCCCTTTATACCCTTCATTCCCCTTAACCCAGGAGATAAAGAAAAAGGATAGGGTGGGGAGTACTGGGAAGGTGGGGGTGGGGGGTTGGATTTGATGGGTAATGGCAGGCAGAGATTGAAAGATTGAGAAAACATGAGAAAGAGTGAGAGAAAGACGTAGATCCTAGCCTGGGGCCTAGGTTTTGAATGTATTCAGGGTGCTGAGAGGAGGTTCTCAGGGGTAATTATACAGGAACACATATTTTTTTCCCCCTTTTCTTTCTCTCCCTATAATCACTCTTTTCCTTTTCCCCTGCCTCCAAGTATATTGAATGGTGGGGACTGTCAAGTGCAAATGAGGAAAGGAATATTTCCCCATCGCAATAATGTAATGGTGGACATACAAGACATTTGCAGTGCAGGAATGTGAAATCTCGTCCGTCTCAGAGACGTTCTTTAACCTGGCCAAGTCGGTTCCTATGTTATCCCCTCGTTGATTTTCCCTTTAGTTGTTATTGAGCTAAGAAGAGTGTTTTTACTCAGCCGTTAAGAAAGTAAAAATAAATAAATATACAAAAAAAAAAAAAAAAAAAAACACAATTATGGCAGGGTTAGATGGGTCAAGGGTTTGAGGGAAACGAAAATGAAAATGAAAAATACTAATTTCAGCTGTTGTAGCTTTGCCATAAAGTAAGGCATTTTGGGGAGCTGTCCACGTGTAATCGTGCTGAAACACTCAGCTGGGTCCCTGCTCAGCATTGGAGCTGTCCAGTAGGGTAGTGCTGAAACTAAACTGAAACAGGCATTTTCAAAAAGCTTCATATATGTAACATTTCCTAAACAGTGTATAGTGTTTATAGTGTCCAGCACAGCATCCTACATACTATTGTACATTGCTTGTACAACTCTATGTTTACTGGTAACACCAGGACTATGCTTCAGTCCTATTCTGCTGACTACATCCATAACCCTTCCCGTCTACCATATTAATGCATTTTGCACAGTGTTAGTAATATTAAGAGCTGTCCAAAACTACTACAGGGGGAGGTTGACCACACAAACTCCTTTCTTGACTAGCGTTTCCGTTAGAAACAATTGGTGCAGGTTAACGTGTCCAGGAAGAGTTCAATGTCCCTGACAAATGATCAAATATTATTGGTGTTTATTGAGCAAACAATTGATAGAAAGGCTATATAAATACTCGCATCAAGGCATGTAGATTTATAATATTTTCCGTTCTCAAAAAGGCTGCTGATTCCACTATAAATCAATGAAACTAGATCCACCAGGCGTCAGAGCACTGTGTAAGTGATGCATATGTGTCATAGAGATCAGCTCTAAAAATGTAAAAATAGGCCAGTCTTCTATTTATATTTTTTACACGAGGTGAGATTTACACAGAAATAGGTCATTGAGTGTCTATTCTGTTATTAACCGATATAGAGGAAATTACTTAATGACTGCCAATGAGCGCATTGGCAGATTGGTTTTGAGACTTTCTGTCCCCATTTAATTTGCCACTACCAGCTGGCAGTTGCTTAGTAAACTTGTACCTTACATAGCACACTGTAGTCTGTAGATATTAACTTACGCATATTACACAACCCTCGTGAAAAGGTTTCACGGTGGTGTAGCCTGTAAAAAGATACATCCCGCAGCACATCTGCTCTGCGAACACTCGTTACATATTCAATGTAGCCAAATCGGGCATTATGATCGGAGAGATTTAATTATGTTGGTCTTCAAAAACAAACACGGCAATTATCAGATAAGAAAAACACCGTTCTCTTAATGATGGATTTAGACAAAATCACAACATGTAGTGCATTTAAAAAAAAAACTGACAAACAAACTTGTATCACCGTCTTTGTACGAGCAAGCATCAACTTAAAGAGAGTACACCTTGTTCTATATTATAGACTCACTGTTATACATTTGAAACACCATAATGGGAAGAGAACATTATATAATTGAACAGCTGAAAGACCAATGTGTCTGTCGGATCAATGGTGACACCTGTTATCCGCTTACAGTCGAGAATGGTGAGTGCGTCCCGCTTTTAAATTGCTTATTTATACCCTCTTCTTAATACAGAGTGCTCAGTCTCTGCAAGTGTGACACCACATGAAGTGACACTCCATAATGAAGTGCTTGTGGAGGCACTGATTAAGGAAAAGGCCTCTATGGACCGGATGATGACTTGCAAAGTTGCACTAGTACTGGAAATTGTGCTTGTGTTTCCTAGAACCAGACAGCTAATAAAAAAAAGGGCTTCTCAAAAACACCACCCATACATAATTAAAACATGTAACAAGTCGGGCTAAAATTGTGACATGCTTTATAGCAACAGGCACTGAAATCATATTTTATACACAGGGGTGACAACATTTTAGTTAACGATGTTAGCTGAAAGTTAGGGCATGAAAATGGTTGAACTGGGTTGGCTCTCGGCTTTAGGATATAGGACTGACATACACAGTATAGAGTGTCTCTGTAGGCCACCATCTCTGCCATAAGCCTATTATTAGGCTCCAGCAGTTAACAGCATGAGACATATCCAATATAGTGTTAAAACTGAGAAGTGTTCACTCTGCAGTGTTGAAAAGTGGAACTTTTTTTTTTATCAGACTGCGACAGCCCACAGCATTGGAACATTCCACTGTGGATGCAGTTGAAGTCTTGAGTGCTACATTTTATCCATTTAAAGTGACTTACAACACCATAAGTGTATGCATTTTACAAATAGTGTCCAGCAGGGTTGAAAGCATACACTGCACAGCATCAGTGACTTGCTGTGCTTGTGGGGTTACTACCATATGAAGGTTGTCTTCATGTTTTCTATTAAAACAAATGTCCATCAGGTGCTGTCAGAGATCTATTAAAAGCATGCACACAATGTCAAACAGATATTTGACTACCATCATTCAGCTTTAGTGTTTTCAGTGAACTGATCCTCTTCTATTATACCATGTAGTAGAGAATTTGGCAAGAGGAAGCTTTGGCAAAAATATCCCAGTTGCCGTCCACCAAGGGTGGAAATTAAAAGCCACATTCAGAAAAACCGCATAGGGAGCTGTCCTGACTCAGTGGAGCTGAAATATGGTAATATAGGCCATTAACATGTGATATTTGGTGGATGCTTTTATGCTAAGCACCTTATTGTTTCATGAGTGTGAATCATTTTTTAGCATGAGTGGCCCCAGTGGGAGTTCAACCCCTAAAACTAAAAATGCTACCCTGTAAGATATAGATATATGCATCTTTTGCAGTCCTGACAAAACTTAGAATTTAAGTTTTTTTTTCTTTTCTTATACATGTCAAGTGTTGAAACAAGTAGAAAATACTAAACAGAAAACAAGTGAAGAAGTCACAGGTAAGAGTGTAAGAGGGAGTGAGCAATAAAGAGCTAATGTGTCTGTGACAGAGGAAGGGGGAGAGAAAAGCAGCCTGTGTGTGAGGGAGAGACCATTATGTAACATTATCTCTGCTGGAAAAACTGTGCCCACAGTAATTGTGTAGCAGGATGCAGCGCTATTCTAGGTTGAGTATATTCAAAATCTGAGTGCATTCAGGGAAATATTTCATCAATTTGAAAACTCCTTCCTGTTTAGCAGGATGTTGCCCAGCAAGGCTCAAGAACTATATTGTGATGTTTAAAACAGAAAAACACGATCAAAATGACTTATACGAGTAAACAAATTACTGCTATACGTCATCAAATCAAATTTAAATTTGATTGGCAAGCAGCCATAATGCAAGTAGGATAATACCACCCAAAGCCAACCTTAGCCCACGCATCATCTATTAAAATCTTGCAAATTACAACTTGTCGGGGCTTATCGCTTACATATGTCACTGTCAAATAATGAAATATCTAACTTTGGGGTTCTTGCTTTTGGGCCAACAAACTATTTATGTATGCATAAACTACTGCATCCCAAACAAAGATTCAACAATAAAACTGATTTGCATGTTTGGTAAATAGACATGCTGTCTGATAAACCATTTTATATCAGTACTCGTGCACTCAGAAGCATTAACAAATCATCCTGTTGCTCTCTGTCATATCTCTATTGCATTCCTTGGGTCGGTTGTGTAATACAATCCGATCTAAAACCCATTATCACATTAAAGCAGCTCACTGCTCAGACAGAACCTATAGAGATAAAATACACCTTTTATCTGAAATCTCAGTGCCTGCTCAGTCGGAAAAACTACTACATAACTGTAACTATAAAGCACAGCATGCACAAATAAATCCACATTTTAATCACACATGCAAAACAACACGGACACAACCTTGTTTCACCCTCTGTCCTATCGTACCACATTATTGGACCTATTCGTTATGATAACATCCACCAGTTAGCATTTTTCCCCCGCTCGATTGAATATGGAAATCACCATAGTATCCTGGCACTATGACTGCGCAGAAATGTTCAAATCCAAGGCATTGAAAAAAGACACAAGATCTGCTGGCACTGCAAGATGTAGTGTGATGTTTAAATTGTAAAAAAGAAGAAGTACCATCGAAAAGAAGTACACATTTTAACAGTCCCTGTGTAATATGGAGAGGTGTTAAACGTCTTAATGTATGTTGCTTTCTTGCAAGACCAAAAGCATCACTTTCTGCCAGTAAAAAAACATTAGAGCGCCCACTGTGGCTTGTGCAGAAGAACAGATTGTCTTGTTCTGATCACCAAATAGAAAGCACTTTGCTTCAGTTCATCCCATCTTTACGATTTAGTCTTGTTGTATTTAATTTAATTCAGTGGGTTTCCTGAAAGTAGAAACTACTTATGCTAAATAAAGTTTGTTTACCTTACAAATACATTCACTCATACACAAAATGCTGTTAGGATAAAAAAAAAATATGTTTGTCACTATTGAGGTTAAAAAAGACTCAAGATTCAATTCACTATGTTCTTTGTAGATATTATGTTACTGACCAAAAATAACCTGACTGAAATCCAACCAAAGCCCCACGAGGCTCCAGAACATAGGAGTTGGGTCTGCTGTTGAAATGTTACTCTCACCGTACTCAACAAAATAAATAAAAAGGTGTTAGACTCCATGTAGCGCTGACAGGTCATTTAAGCTCAGCATTTTCCACTTTGTTTAATATAGAGAAACATTTTCCTATTTACACACAGAGTCAAATGAGTAGTAGAGAACCTACACTGTGTAAACTATGCCACATGTATTGTATGTGCTATGCAGTGCAACAGCAATACGTGTTGAGCAGAAAATCACAAAAAAAACAGTCAAGTACACTGCTCAACATTATAGGTAACTTTTCAGTATATTCTTTAAAAAGGACATTGGATTTCAAATGATCATGTTGAATACAGGTATAAATATTATCATATGTTGAAAGACAGCCTTCAGTGAACTCAGAAGGCATTCTGATTAGTATGTATTGATTCATTTTGGATAGCCCGCTATTTCACCTTTCCGTCTGTGCACTCGCCCTTTCCTACTAAAATGCCATTCCTTTCTTTGTTTAATGCAATCACAGCTGGAAACTATCCTCTGTGATGTTGATGAAAATGAGATTATCCAGTTTTAGAAACTAGTCGTATACAGTTTCAACCTTCTCCCGAAACAATTGCAAAATGTGTTGTTCAGTTTGTCTGTGGTGCTGGAAAAATAAAAGATGTGGTCTGTATAATACAGTCACAGCAGGGAACTGTTCTGATATGAGTCATGCTGAAATCTTGAAGTTAGCTTCAACCACAAATCAAAAACAAAAGCACACTTCCTAACTCCAAAGGAAACACTGAATATCTGAATATGAGAACTGCGTTGACTCAGGAATATCAAGCCATAAGTCATCAAAGCACAACGTAACTCGTAAAAAATTGGAGCAGCTACTCAAACGTGATTTATTTGGTCATTAATATAGAAAGTGAAATAGTAATTCCTAGAAAGTCTGGGTGTCCCTAATGCTGTGGCATTTACACACTGTGTAAATGATTGTCCAACAAAGTCTAATACAACCTTGGGGTGTTTTCTATTGTCCATGTCAACAGGCTTATATGAACCCATTACAAGATTTGCACTCCCTGCAACATTTAATGCTTTGCTGTAAGGGATTTCATAAAGAACCCAGCTTGAGATCAGCACTCAAGACCAAATCCTAAAAAATGTTTAAAGCTTGCCTACGGCACCACCTTGGCTAGAGCCAGCACTGACAAATTGTCATCAAAAATCCTTTCAACAAGGATTGAATGAAACTCTGTTGGTATACATTAAAAAAATCAGAGAAAATAACAACACTACGTGCACTTAGTGCGGGAAACAAAAATAGTAAAACCCCATAGATTGTTTGGCATCCTGCGATTGGCGCACACTTCACCACTGTAGCAACAACATAAACAATTGTCACGTAGATGATGACTAGTCACGTCCCGAATAACATGTATGGGGCTTTAAAGCTCAAAAGCACAGGTGCTCAATTAAATCAATTTAGGAAGAATCTTTACTATAAAATACAAAATAAAATGTTGATATAAAGGGGCGCATACTCATTACTGTTGGTAAATGATGAGAATAAAGTTTTCTTTAGAAATATGATCCATTCAAAACCATTTACTTACCCTGGTTTTCGCTCAACACAGACCTAATCATAAGGCGTTATTAAAGCAAAAAAAAACATGTTGGATATGTAGGGGAATGATAAACACAGGTTGGCAGAGACTGGGACACACAGACTGAATCACACTTTACAGTCCCTGCTCGACACTGTTGCACGCTGTTAATAGCAGGCTGCCCCAGCTTTAGCCCAGCTGTGGCCCACATCCACTTTCATGTTGCTCAGTCACACATTTCTGCACACCCTCCAACCATCCTTCATCTCTCCCCGTGTCTTTTTCTCTCCTTCTCTCTCTCTCTCACCCGTTTCATATCTCTTGTCTTTTATTCCTCTTTCCCCATCTAGCTCTACTTATCTACACCCTCTCCTCCTTTCTCCCTCTCCTCCTCCACTGACTAAAGAGCCATTAGTTGATCTCATGAGAGTTACGAGACAACGTTTTCAGAAAGACCTAAAAGAAGAAAAAGGGGCCACAGTATTGAAAACAGCTAGAATGGCATATAAGGACGTTGACTAAACGACCCAGAAGTCGTCTTCACAGTTTGTGTCTCTGCATTTTATTTTATCTGCAGATTATCTCACATTTGCCATACTGAAAGTTAGCCTACTCCAAACACCTGAAGAATTCCTATTTGATGTCAAGCCTTACAAAAGCATCATCTTTGTGGACATTAGCTAGTTTTACTCGTTAATTCATTGGTATTCTATATTCTAACAAACAGGACCAGCCGAAGTGTGTGGTGGAAAACATCTTAAAGCTATTATTAAATGCTGATGGCGTCGGGAACATTTATCTTGGTTTGAAGCCTGAAGGAGGGAGGAGGGGCTCTCTAGAGTCGTCCTCACACCATATCTACGTACATTTTCACCAACACTGCCGCAACGTCCTCAATCTGCTGTTGGAACAACTTTGAAAGCATCAATATACTTTGACACAGCAGGAAAATGACTGTGTACATGGGGTAGTGGGACGGTGTTGAAATGATATATTCACAGTTTTTCATCCAACAAAGAGAATGAACATATAGACTCAAATGACAATAATCAGAACCAAAAAAATGAGAAATGATTGTATTTACATGTACATTTAGATTATATTTATTATATATCAATGCTATTTATACACTTAAGTCTGTTTTTACGATTATAGCCAAGTTTGAAAATGTACTGGCTTTTTTTTTCTTCTTTTTTTTTTAAGTAGCACACTAGAAACTAGAAGGGTACTCAGAGAGCGCAGACCTCTGCCAAGGCCGTGACCCCAATCTCGCAATGTTAATGAAAGTGTGAAATAATTTGTGTATCTGCCTGTGATTCGAATTCGCTCCTAAATGTAATGGCTTCTTCCTTGGCCCGTTCTACACCCTTCCACCAAGTTTCATGAAAATGGGGACAGTAGTTCTTCTCCGTAATCCTGCTGACAGACAAGTCAACCAACAAACTGAACAAAAAACACAACCTTCTTGGCAGAGTAATGTAATGGTGGTTAATCACCCTACAAGAATGTAGTGGTAAAACAGGTGACAAACTATTATAGCCACTGCTCATTTCAAATCCTGGTATTGTATGTGGACCTCCAATAGGGAATAATTATAATTTCTTGGCAGTCATGTGAAAGCGGAGCTGATGACTTCCTCAATTGTGTGAGAATGATGTATTTATACTGTACTCCGCTGTATCTTTTAAGGATTTTTAGTAACCTTTGGAAACTGTCCAAAAACCTGTTCTTAAAGAATAAACCTGTGGAAAACATGTTGTTTTACTACTTAACTTTCCGTCTCTCTGCCTGACTCACAGCCTTCATGTCTCTGAGGTGTTGAAGTTTCTCTCACTCTGACATGGAATCAATTATGTATATCTGTGTCTGTACTATATTTTATCAATATGTGGCAATTATATTTAGCCAGCTGAAGATAAGATGCAGATTCAGATAAGGTTGTCGGAATCTGAATGGTATCTTAAGCTGTCTAAATTGAATGGCAACAGATTGATTGGCGCCTCTTTCGATGATAAATCAAGGCTCATGTCTAGCAAGTATCCTAACATAAATGTGGAGGTACAGTGGGATAACTACATACACCTGCTGTAAAGATGAGGTCTCATTTCTTCACCAATGTGTTGCTATTCTGATCATATAAACCAACCACAAATTACCATTTTCTCTAAACACTATATCCAGTTGCAGGATCCATTATATTCAGGCATTAAACAGAATTTCCATCTTTAATTTCCCCATATTAGCATATCAGAACTAGCTGTTGAGTCAGGCAGTATCCCAGCATATTTCAGACGTCAGTGGTGTGGTTGGCTGATGCATTGTCTCAAACAGTATGGTATGGTTTGCAGTAACCTGTAGTACTTTCAGCCGACAGCAGAGGACTCTGTTCCTGCTATGTGTCTGACTTATATCCTTGGTTCTGGTCATAAACACTCAAAGCTAATGTATGGAGATGAACAGGATGGCAACTCTTCTGTAAAATCTGTGAACAATCCTTTTAACTCCATACAACCTGTAAATGGTGTATGTAACTTGAAAGGTATCTGGAGGAAAACTAGTTACCCCAGTACTACCCTATTAGTTAAAACTGAACAAATAACCTACTATAAACATTTACAGAAACAGAGTTTGGAGGCAAAGATACCAAACACTGGATTTTCTCATCACAAGAGCAGTAAATAGAGGCCTTTTGATATTATCTACACCTTTGGCCTGTGTGTAAGCACTTAAGATGAATATAGCTGACAAAAGAGGGTGCCAAATGGCATACCCTCAGGAGAGCAGAAAGTGTTAAGCCTCTTCAAAGCCAATATAAAGCCTACATGACAGTATTGTGCCCTTCATCCTTTCTTTGTTTGAGTTTGTGAGGATTAGAGACTTCTAAAGAGATTTTTTTTCGAAAGGCCAGCAATGTTTGACTTTCAGTTTACAATAATTATTACACTTGAATGTTAAAGAGTATTATAGGTAGAAATAATACCTAATGCGACACAAACAAATGGCTTATAGACCAATACTTCAGTGGTAAATCCTTATCATGCTCCTCGTGCAAAGCTCTTTGTACTAAACCTATTTAAAAACAATATAAAATGAGTCCTTTGAAAAGTATTCATGAAAACCAATCAAAATGATGTCTATGACTTTGAAAATGTACAGCATATTTCTATTGATTCCTAAAAAGCTTAATTAAAAAGATACACGTTTACATCTAACAGCACAAATATGCTGAACATAGGAAATTGTGAGCCTACAAGTGCAAAAGGTCTTAGTATCCAATTCATTTAGCCTTTGTTTGGACCACAGTGAGCTGGAAGGTTGCTCAAAAAGAATCATTGAAATCTGTAGCAGCACCCGACTTTCATTTGACAACATGGTTGTTATGTATGGGCTCCAATACATTGGCCACAAAAGCAGAGGGAGGAAAGGGAAGGACCGCGCTGTGCCAGCGTTACGTCATTAGCCGATACCACCCGTTAGAAACAAAGTGCTTCAAATGAAGGGGAGTAGTTTTCATGTCATTGTTGATATACAGACATTTCTACTTTAGATGCCATACTAGGAATATTACTTTTAATATTATTTGACTGTATAATACACTGTATGTACACTTGCTCAGGGTACATTTTAGCAGTAAGTCCACTTGATGTGTGGTTACAGCTTCACAGTGACTGATTACTGACAATAACTGGATTGGCCCAGTGTACTGTGAGGACATTCAGCTAAATGGAAAGGATTGCATTCAAAATAAATGTTCTGCAAGTGTGTAGTGCCTTGCACTCTAAGTTCCCTGGACTGTTAAGATATTTCAGACTAGGGAGAAAAAAAATGTAGGAAATACATCCCATGGTAATAAATAGCGACAGTAATAAGTCTTACAGTTTCATTAGATGGGGAGGGTTTTACAAAGAATCTTGAGCAGGCTGGATAAGTAAGGCAACAGCTTTTGGGAAGAAGATTTAGAGGAGATGGGAAGGCATGTGGTCTCATATATAAAACTCTGCGTAGAATCCACAATAAATGTTTGTGTATAGTCAGTGCGCAATTGCTTTTATAAATCCCAAATCAAGTTAGAAATGTCCGCACAGTAGATCGGCCTCATGTCCTCTACATGCCCACAGTTAACCAGAAATGGTCAATGCAAAGCCCCTTAATGAATGTTGATGAATCAAAGGTTCTTTAAGGTGAATCACAGCAACTACCGAGAGGAAGAGCAAGGAAAGGATTTTGTTTCTGCTTGTGGGTGAGGTTGTCCCTGAAGACTCATACCCTCCTCATTCTAACATTGACGTAGTCCACTGGCAGTGCAAGTGCATCCATCCTGCAGCACTATGCATTACAAGTGTCACCGCAGTATTTATACGTTTACAGCAAACAGACTGATAGCTTAACAATTTGCCAAAACTATGCCGACAATCAGCGCTATTCCCCACCATGGCATATCATTCGAAAATGGAAGTTTAATAGGTGAACACAATTTGTTTATTTAAAGTTGTGTTATGGCAAACTCGGGCTGCATTATGATTGTGCAAGAGCTGTCACTTTTAAGCTCATTTAAAGCGTCCATATGTGCAGGTGGTGAAGATGTTCCAGGTGAGGTGACTGGAGAAGGCAGGTGTGTGTTTGCTGCAGTGTCTGACACTTGCATCAGACAGCTATGTTTTTTTTAGTTTGTCCAAGTATACTATTTGTCTCTATCAAATAAATAAAGTCCTGTTCACTGCAGCGATTTTACACACAAAAACTATGCGAATATGCTAAAATACTTGGTGATATAAGCACAGTATTAGAAGATATTATTAAAAAACTATTGCTGCTCTGTTCAGCAATTCTTTAATGCGATTTGATGTTATCTTGGATTTCGACAAACGATCATTTCTTCAGCTGCGGTGCGCTCTACACTGACCACGAGTGTCAGCAGCAGAGAGTCCGGCTCTCTCCTCCGCACTCCAGGGTGCAGACAGCACTGATAAAATATTGAGCGGAATTTTATTTGAGATTTGAGTTGGCTTATAGAATAGTAATGGCGCAAATGTACAAATAACACTGCTGGTTTGAACGTTGTGTATGTAATGTATGATAAAGTGAATCGAAAAGTTGCGTTTTGATATGAAGTGAAATCATTTGTGTGCGAGGCACCATTATGATTCCTTTCACATTTCATTTCAACAAACTGGCTTAAATTCACCACCTCACCATCTGTCTTCAATTTCCCCTGACTCAACAATGTGCACAAGCATGGGTCAAATACTAAGGTCACACTGCAATTTGAAGTCAGGAGGGCGAGCTGTCCCATCACCCTGGTGTTGTTAAAACGGATGTTGCGTTTGGGAAACTGCAGGCGTGTTGTGAACTAGGTGCAAGTGTGAGTTTAAACTGTGAACCGCAGGTGTAGTGTAAGACATAATAATATAGTATTAAGAGTTGGTATGATCAGTGGTTGTTTGTGGGAGGACAGAGAAGTGTTGCACCTTCACAACATGTATTTTGATAGCTGTATTCATATCCTGGCAAAGCTACAGTTACCAGTACTGTAAGATATTGCATTGCATTGTCAAAAGCACTTTGAAACAGCATCAAAAGTATGAGGTTAGTCTTGGCATGTAAATGAAGCCAATGTCATGCAAGCTGTCCACTTTATAATGACTATTAGCATGATCTAGTATATTTTAATATAAAATATGTAATGTTCTACTTCTTGAGCTCTAAGAGATGAATAGAATAATGTTTTTTACAAGAACAAAGATGCTAAAGTTGTAAAAAGGTCGTGTAAGGAGACCGGCCTGGCTGGTTTCCCTAGACCCATCCAGCACACAACACACATTTAAATTGTTCTGGGGAATTAAATAATGAAACTTTTTATAAAGAAAATGTATTTCCTGAAATGAGTCATGGTTACAGGTGTCAATTCCTTGTCCGTAGACCCTAGGGTTGCACGATTGGATGAATATATTGGCTATTGGCGATTTGCTGAGTACATCTGTGGTCGTGTTTGTGGTCGTGTTTGTGGTCGCCCCTGAGGAGCGAATGACAGACGCTGCTCAGCGGTCAGCTGCTCGACGGACAGAGAGTGACAGCGGGGGGAGAACGGTGTGAATTTAGCAGACACTCTTATCCAGAGTGACTTACAGTGAACTAACTACAGTGAGTCCCCTGGAGCAACTCGGGGTTAAGTGCCGTGCTCAGGAGCACAATGGTGGCAGCCTGGTATTGAACTCACAACCTTCCGGTGTTCTGGATTTACATCAAACTCTGTGAATTAAAGCTTTATTTAGACCAAACCAGAGTTGCCGATTGTTGAAACAGTGGAAAGACTAACAGACGGGTTTGGTTTGGTTATTTACTTTCTGTTGAGTTTGAATGAAGTGTGTTTTACGATGCTCCCCCGCTCACTGGGGCAGGGGGCACAGCACCGCACACACACACACAAGCAGACATACATTCGCACACATACACACACCTGCGTGAATACTATGGCAACCAATTTAGACCCTTGACTAAATTGAAAAACTGAAATAAAATGAAAAGTAAGAGTATTATGATGACCTTGATGAAGGCCACAAGCAAGTAGGTGAAATTGTGCCAGAAATCCTACTAGCATCTGCAGATTATAAAGTGTAAACACCTGGGATCACAGTTAGATGCATCCATCTGCACTGCAGTCTACTTCTACGGTCATGTACTAAAATATCTCCAATTACTATGTTTGCTAAATTGCAGAAAGCTACTGCAGTAGCAACATGATAACGTCCAGGGTTGAATACTGGTTGTCAATTATGACGTAACCTTACATGACAGGTTCGGTTACAGAGTCATAGGCAATCTCTATTGCATGCAAACCGGACTAAATGAAGTAACTTTTAAGCAGCCCATGTGAACAAATAGTATTATGTTAAACAGATTTTGAAGTTAAATTAGGGCAGTCCTGTTAAATGTCACACAAAGTAAGCCCTTATTAGCCCACAGACTGCTGAAGTTGCCACTAACTGCACCCTTTAGGACTATAAAAGCAAAATATTTTAAAATGTGTTGTCGTCGTGCGTCAGTGGCCTAAGGTATATATATATTTTATAACTGATGTCCTGGATTCTAGTGTGAAACCGCACCTTTATCCCATGTTCATTCCCTCTCTTTCCCAATCTTTCCATACTTTAAAATCCATGAGAGCAAAACATTTTATTGAAGCCCTCGAGCCTCTGGCAACACTGTCAATGCACAGACCGCATGTTAAATTGGGTTGGTCAGTTTAAAGTGTCCCTCTGCTATTATTTAGTATGCCATTATTTCAAGGGTATACACATTGAGGATAGCTACTTACTTTGTAAGTGCTGATACATCAGGGGCTGCCTCTCAAAAAGGAGTTTACTTTCCCCCAACATGCATGCAGGCAAACACACTCAATCACAGTCACAAACGCAGTTGTGTGACAAAGCCAAGGGAAGGAACCCACTTCCTATTTAACTTGTTTCTATGCTTTCTGCCTCCTCATTGGCGTGGTGTGATTAATGAGGCTTTCCCACCTTACAATCACTCAGGTGACTGTGGAGAGAGGGGGGGGGGACGGTGTGTATTTGTGTGTCCGTGATGTTCTTCCAAGCACCAATACTCTACAGCATTAAACAGTTCAGTATGAAAGACAAGCATTGAGATAGAAACCAGAGACACTTGTCAGAAGAAATATATACATTTACATTTAATAATAAGCAATTGAAATTTCAATCATTTACCCATCTCTCGATATTTGTTCTTCTCTAGACATTTATTTGCGACCTTTGCAGACGTTTCCTTCTTTACTATGCAAAGATCTGAAGGGCCTCCAAAGATGCAATACCTAAAGGTTTATTTGAACAGTGCAGCAATGTTTTCTCCCTGACACATCAAACTGTCGTTTTCCATGCAAAACTGAAGTGATAATTAATTAAGTGACAGTTTCTACTGGTAACTGTGATCATAAATGAGTTTCTTGTCATTCTCATTCTTGTTGTCTTCTTCCTTTCTCAGTTTCCTTCCTTCCCCTGTGTCTAATCGCCCCAGGTCAGAGCGGTAGCTTTGGTATTTGGCCCACCTCATGGACTGAAGGGAGGAAATACAACCCAGCAAAAACAAACTGCACCACCAGCTACTGGCAGGAGGGAAGAAATTGTGCACCAATAATTTGCTTATGGTTTGCAAATTAAGGGCTGAATTTGCTCCTAGCTATATTCTGCATCTGTCACTTCCTTTCTTTTCCCCTACACAGGCATCGAGGGGCCTTTCTGCCTTTCTTCCTCTGTTTTCAAGAAGACTTGCGAGGAAAGTAGGCTATAAAAGCCCTGAATATATGAGGCAGAGAGGGCATCAAGCGCTCATGTAAATTATCCCAATATTTGCATCTGGGTTTCACTGCAAAAAGGGTTCCCACAACCCAATTCCAATTTCATCTAGCGGATAATTGTCAATTCAACCAGGAGTGTAAATTCTATCAATACCCCCCATCAATCCTCCCTCTCACATATACGCTCATATTCTATATTGCTCGTTTGTTTGCCTGAATGACTTGTTTCAGTGTAAGGAGGGAGGTGATCCGTTTTTAAAATTTACTATTCTCATTGCTGGCCCTGCTATTGCTATTTCTCCTTACTTACAGATGAGACGAGCTTTGCTTCTCTGAGCCAATGGCTGAGGAGAGGAAAAGAAAGGGAATACTGGATGTGAGGGGAAATATTTCTGTTGCTGCTTATATGTGTGTGCCCGTGTACATAAACCACCACAATGTAACAGTATAAAAAGGCCATATGCCATATTAATATCTTCACCATCAGACTTTTCATGTCCCCGATTGTTTAAAAAAGCCTGAAAATAATATCCCCTTGAGTCCTTGTACTGACACAATTGGTCACACTGACAATTAGGGATGTCATAATACTATTACATAAAAAAAAATATATATATATATATATATATATATTATATTATATCTGGTAGTCAATACCAATACCAGCGAAATTCCACAATTTCTTTGCCAATTAGATAACCACAGTCAAAAATACAAACAAAAAACAATAAATCCCATTAAGATGCACGCTTTTATTACCGTTTACATGCTGATTTCTGTTGGTTAGACAGGTCATAATTCTCTCTTTAATATCCATTTTATATTGCTGTGAAAACATGTAACATGTAACACAAATGTTAAACTAAAAACTAAGAGATTACATTTGAACACACGAGTCATGTGCCATTTTTTACTAAATAGAGCTTGAACGCACCATAATGCAACTATTGAACCTCCATTCACCGGCTGCTAACAGCAAACACTAACTAGATTTCCTAGATTTAAACATTTTGTTTTCACATCTACAAACAGTTTGGAAGGAAAAGAAACAAGTTTTTTATTTGAAGAACATAACAAAGAGCATGAATATCAAATAGTCAAATTAGGTTATTATGTGTTTTAGAATAATCAGAATGATTAGATTAATAAGTAAATACTATTGGTCCATTGAACCCAATGAAGACTATCAAAACCCCTTGGAGGATGATATTGCGTGTGTTCAGCTTCTGAATTGTTTACATACTCCTCTTAGATATTTCTTTGAATTTCCTGTAACAACAGTTCTGATGCTCTGGAAAACTTTAACGTTAACTTTGTTTAGGTTCTTCTTCTTACAGACTTGTGTCAGAGTATTTGCACAAGGCACAACACCTGCCCTTAGATAGTGTTTAGGGGCATTACCTACAGTGTGCTAATAATACAATTTATGATCAAGTGGGATTCATCATGGTGGTGTAACCTGGTCACCTGGGTGAGAGCGGATTTGGATGGTTAAGAACATTTATAGCATCCGAATTTGATTCCTCTCTTTTTTTTCCCTCTCAACAGAAAATATAAGAGAAATTTAAGAGAATGTTGCTGCATGAGGCCCAATGGCACATACAGTACACACCCACACATGTATATGTATACATGCCCCTCAGGTCATAGAGAGGAGGCCTAATTGTCTCGCCAGCTCACCCCGACAGCTATCGGAAAAAAATAGTTGGACAGAGAAGGAGTGGGTAAACGGAGAGAGATAAAAGGAAGTCTGGTCTATTGGGCCTCTGTCAGATGGACACTGGGAGACGCAGAAGTCAATGGACTCAATGACACACACAGACTAAATTCCCAACCACTGATGAAGGCTGCATCTACTGTAGAGGTTGCACGAGATGACGTGGCTGAAGATAAGTAACGGAGGTATGGTGCTAGGTTCAACAAATGTGTTATAGTATTGATTGCAAAGGGAAATCCTTTTAAAATCACCGACCTCCTCAGAGGGTCGGTTCAGCTACAGAAACGCATTGGAAGCTGAAAAGCTAACGAACACTGTACGTTGTTGCTGTATGTACTTGAACCTTGATGCACTGATGCACTACTGAAGTGGTATTTGGACAAGGTAAACATGCTGTTTTTAAAGTGAAGGGATGGTACACACTATGCATCAACTAAGGCTGGGCAATTGAAAAATAAATCAATATTGGTATACATTGATTACTTAAGTTTTTTTAAGTAAAGGAATCGTTTTGAGATCATTAAAATGCGTAAAAATGAAACAAAAATCAAGTTTAAAATATAAATAATGATATTTGCAGTGTAAAATCTCCTGTTTAACCAATTACTTTGTTTTTTTTGTTGTTACTTACTTCAACGCAGCATATACAAAAGGTCAATACTATACTGGTGTTTGAATGACAAGATTTTCAACAGTGTGTTGAAAAACGTGTTACAGATTTATAAAGAAAAAAATAAACTGTTGCAATGACAATTTGATATTTTTGGATTTCACTTTGTTTTGAGGAACTGTGTGATATTTAGTTCAACTGCTGTTTTTGCAATTACTTAGCCATGAATGGAAAAATGTTATTTCCCTTCAAACTGTTCCATTTAATCAGTTCCTTATTGCTTTTTGATGTTTCAGCAACTATGCATATACAGTGGTATATATGTTTGCACAAATAATGTCAGTTACATCACGTTGGGGCAAAAAAAATAAATAAAAAAATGAACCAGTGCAAGTATTTGACCACATCAATGGCTGGCTCGGTAAATCTGCCTGTAATGATAATGGAAGGCTCAGGCTTTAATCCCTGCCCATCCACTGAACACCCTCAACAATAAATGCAGCTATTTCCATTGTACTTATCATTAAAATAGATAGACTGCGGGTAAAGCACTTGCAATGGATTTGTGCCTTGTGTGTAGCACAGTAAACTGAAGAGGACACAATGTGCTTGAAAAAAGGTTCAATGTGTAATTCCGAGCCACCTGCTCCAAAGAAATAGGGGGCGGTATTTCACCTCTAAACTGGGTCCACACAATCTCTAATGTTCATATTTTAGTTGTAGTAGTTTGGCATATTATTGTATTCTAATTTATTCTTCATATTGTGTATTGCATTTACTCCTGTGTACTGTCAGTCAGTGGGCGAGAAAACCAAAATATGTGGAGTTCATCCATCTGTGTTTAATCCAAAGTGGCTAGAAAACTCAAAAACGACCTGCATATTCATCTCGTCTTCCCCGGTGGCGCCGCAGCCAGGACTGGTGGACCTGTGTAACAGCAGCTACGCCGTTTCCCGGGGCTGCCAACACATAAACACTCAGAGAAACAGCCTCCTGGCAGCTGTGAGGTGAAGCGAGGTGGTGCGGGTGGTTTTCTCGTTTCTGCCACTTTGAGTATAATCCAATAAACAAAGTATAAAACAGACACGGAACATGGCTGTAATATTTACAGGTGAGTCAGGCAGCTGTGCTTCTTCTCCCTCTGGTCTGAGGGCAGACTGGAGCTACAGTGACTCACTATCACCTCTAGAGGAACACGTGGTATTACAGGCTGGACGGAGCGGCGCTAGTCAGTTAGCATGCTAATCTAAATAGATATCTCTGCAACACAACACAGAGACGTCTTTGACATAATGTAACACTGTTACCTCCTCACACTCTGTTGATAATGTGGGTTAATTGTTTTAATGTTTCAATTCTTGCATATCTTGCACATTGAACCTTTAGGGAGGACAAACATGCTTAACACTTTGGCCCTTTAGGCAAGGTTAAGCATGCTGAAGTAGCTTAAGATAAAATGTACTGTTGAATACAGCGCTGGATTGATTTGTCATGCCATAGGGGCCTCTGTGATGACAGCCAAGATTACAAATGGGCATATAAATCTGTCTAAGCATGTTGAACGCAGACACAGTCAGATAAAGAAGTGCATTGCTGTAATTTGATCTAAATTCAAGTATGCAATTCTTATGGAGCTAAGCAGCTTCAACTTGAAGAATTCAGCAATCAATGTCAGAGAAGTAAGAGAAAGCTTGGAGCAACCTGTGGGGGTCCAAAGGGTTCAAATCACTGTCAATAATGAAATGATCTTCATATAGTAAAAATGCTATTATCATACACACGCAGTCATGCTTTCACTCTTCTCACTGAGTCCTCCATATATCTTGTCTGACTAATGCACTCTGGTTAAGTCCTTTTTCCCACGGTCTGGTGCATTTTCTTTTTCTCGTCTGCATATTATACAAATAATGAAGATAATATAAGGGAAATGACAGAGGTGGGTCTTGAGACCTTTAATTTGGAATTATGTAACTTTTGAAAGCATAAATAACAGAAGAAACAGATTCATAAGCAATAAAAACGCACTGAGTCATTCAATACACTTTTTCTTTGCTTCCCCACTTATGATACAATGTTTTAGCACCAAAAAGTGTCATATCATAATTAAAAATATTAAACCCATATATCACCAGCTCTTGGCAGAAAATGATTTATCAAGATACTTAATGAATATATTAAGAACCAAAAAGAAAACGTTTGAGACACAATAGCAGTGTGTGACGCTCACCGCCTTGTTGTGGATGTGAAGAAACCTGAGGAGATGATATCGGATCCAAAGCAGCAATCACTCATGATGCGACCATAAATCAGCTTTATTCATATGAATATCTTGTGCCCACGTTGACTGATCGCTCACATGGCATGTGCATGTTAAAAACCTTTGTTCTGGGCTGACACCAGGGGGTCTCAACTGTTTGTAACTTAAGGCCCACTTCTGATCGCGAGGAACTCCCTCCCTATCAAATGAGAAGAAAAACAAACATAACATGAGCAAAAAAGGAGAACAAATAAACCGGGCTTTAAATATGGGTTATGCCAAGAATCTGTAAGAATGCCATGTCAGCAGTAATGATCAAAATAAATGTACAGTTTACCCTCTTACCCGTCATTATGAATCCAAATGAAATTAGTTTCCTCACAACTCGCTTTGGAGCTTTTATGTCTCCCACATCACTTTTTGTTTTGAAAGCAGTGGGCTGTGGTTGAGAATAGCTGGCTTAGCCTCCATGGTGTGAATAGTAAACTGTGAACTGTTCTTATTCTGCGTGTGGCAGCTTAACCTTCCTCAGCAATAAGCCCTCCAAGAAACAGGCAGGTGTTGTGTTATGACTGGAATTTAATTATGAAAAGTGTGAAAGTAAAACCAGAACAGAAGTAGACAGAAACTAATTAGCTTTCTTTTACAGTATAAAAGTAGCTTTTGCAGAGTTAACACCATCCAGGTAAGTATTTTAAAGTATAAGATGCAACTATTAATAGCATTAAGTGGTTACTGTAATTACTGTAACTGCATTTAATAGACTGTCAGGTTGTAATGGGAAAAACTTCACATGACTACAAAAGGATATTTCCACAAAATACCATATATCATATAGCTGCAGTCTCCAAAAGATAATGCCACGTTTGAGGGTAAGATCAGAGGATTGATTCTGTAAAGCGTGATCCCCTTGAATGTTCAGTCTATCAGCCTCCATGGAAAAAGGACCTGTATTTACAAGATATGATGTTAGTATCATTACAGGAAGCACCGTTTGCCCAGATCACGTTACCTTGAGTTCAAATCCAGCTGTAGGAGAGTGAAGTTAAAAATGCAGAACAGGAGGCATTCAACCAACCTAGGATGAGGAAGAACTCTGGTTATATGATTAACACACATTTGCACACTGCAGTAAGTTATTTTTTGTAAGTTGTCAACTTTTTCAAATGAAAGATGAGCAAATTCTGCAGTAAAAGTCAAGCGTTTTTTTTCCTTTTAGTATATTCTAAAATACAAATTTGGCCATTCAATCCACTTTGCCTGCTTGTCCTTCAGCAACACTACATCTCCCTCCTTTAGATTTGGTTTCTTGTGGCGCCATTTCTGCCATTTCTGTCGATAATAACTGATAGCATTAATTGGTCGAAACTATCATTGGCTGTTCACGGTTAACATTCAAAAAACTGTGTTGTCAATAACATAATGATAGAAAATTGTCTTAGTTTAGGGGCTCACAGACAACATTAAAACACCCATGAAAGACTTACATAAATTACATTCAAACACAAAAAAATATCATAAATAAATGAGAGCAGGAGTGCACATCTGAATTAAAAAGCAGGGACAGTTTATTTGGCCTCGTTTCCAATGGATATTGCAGTAACAATGAAAGATGAAGCTTTTTTTAATTCCTTTAAAACAAAACAGTCTCAAACCGTGAGTTGCTCAGACAGAGAAGCGCCTCGCCATTGGTTAATTATTAACATTCTTATTTGCATTGTAAAATATTAAAGGCAAATAAATAAATACTAAATGAATGATTATGTACAGTAGGCTATGTACATGTCTAGATGTTTATATTCCATAAAGTGTGACGGATGATATGTACATATAAAAAAATTTGGTGCATTAAAAACTGCAAAATTATAATCTAAAATGACAGCAGTGTAGGTTTTGGTGTTATAGGGTTGTTGTGTGACTGATGTTAAGTGTTTATCAGTGACAGCCTGTGGGAAGAAGCTGTCTGCGTGGTTGTTTCGGCACACAGTGTTCTGCAGCGTCCATCAGAGGGGAGAGTTTTGACCAATGCCCCATCGATATTATTTGAAAGTTAAAGAACTACTGTCTCACATTCAACATGTGAATTAAAGCATGTTTACGCATGAGTGAATTTCTGTATTTATGATTTATGCGAATGTGCATTTTGACGTTGACAAGTGTGTTGTGTGATGAAGCGGCTTGGAGCCCAAGACAAATTTCCCTGCGGAACAATAAAGTACATCTCGTCTTAAAAATGGTGTGGTCCGTCTATTGCTCAGAGGTTTGGTCATGTTAACATGCCAACATTAATATAGCATCCTCAACTAAATGTAGGCTAAATAAATGAATAATTAAAATAAACACAAGATGGAACGTCGCAATTGGCAAACGTCTTTGATTTTGTAAACAACACAGACTTTCATGAGCAGAACAGGAAAGTTGGCTCTGCATTTCATCCATCAAGCTATTTTTATGATGTTTGATGAGCAATTAAAGTTAGCCAGGCTACATCATTCAAACCTTGTTTAAACATTGTCTGACTAAATGGTCAGACCAGGGGGAATAAAATGAACCAGAAGTTTGTTTTGGAGGAGAGTGAAAGACAACTTTGAAAGAACAAATTAACAAACCTGCGAGGTACAAATATGTACGTCAGCAGCAGGGTCTTGCAAACACACACACACACACACACACACACAGGAAGATACAAAAAATAGAAAATAAAAAACTAATTCACCCACTCACACAGACACACATCAGATTAGTGGAGCCACAGGCTCTAAAGCCACAAACAGCAGGAACTTAATTGAAGCAGGCAGGAACCAAAGGATGTCCTGAGCGTGTCAAATGCTTCCACTTGCCACTGAGATTGTGACACACACATCTGAACCAATGGGTCATCATTATCAAATAGATGCAGGAGTCGCCCAACCACACTCTTTATGTCCATGACCCTCTCAATCCCTCTCTTTTGTTTCCCCTTTCTTTCATTATCAACGATACACATGACTGATCACAACTGTGATGCATCAAGGGAGCCATAAAGCCGGTCGGAATGAATATTCTCCAAAACACACGCTTTAGATTTCAGAAAGGTTCTGAGGGGGGGAAGAGAGGAGAGGAGAGAATATATATATATATATGTATAAATTATTTATTTTTTGTATTAAATCTTTACCAGTATAATTGTGGATTGGAAAGCAGTAGATGGCATCAACAGAAGCAACACAAGCTCAAGCTTCCTTTGACATAATGTACGCCTGCATTTCTTTTTGATAAATACAAAAACAAGTCACTAAAGCCAGTGAGAAAGACAACAAGGTGGGAACAAAGTTGTTGAGTTTCATTCAAAAACACTCAATAATGTGAAATAAATAGTTTGTTTTGGTTTTGAACCTACTGCTTTTAACTAACTTGAATCATCCAGCCCATCAGAAATTGATGAATTAGATATTTAAACGAATCAGATTCTTTGATAAATGTCCTCCTCTAACATTATGCACAAGGAACCACAGGATGTGGCGCTTTATCATACATGAATCAATAAAGACTTCAATTGCAACCACAAGCCCCGGACAACAACGCAAATACGCCTGCATGAATTTAATGAAAACAACGATTTAATATCTGTACCCTTCTTAGTTAATAATGGACTTCACAAGCACAAATTATCAACACAAATCTGTAGCTGCTGTTGCTTACACGTTTGTAGCCGACGTATATTGTGCTTTGATGTATATAAATTATAAACATTACTGCATACTATTAAACTGTTCTGCACATTATTTGTTTTCCTGCTGCTGCAGCTACCACAGATCTACAAACACTGATCGGGAAGCATTGTCATACATATCAGTAAATAAGGAATTTACTATCGCCATCAGTTTCCTGCATGCTTCAACAAATAAAAACAAATCCATAAGCAGTCAAACTAACATTTTACTGTGGGCATCCATTGTGAAGTTAATAATACGGTCCTCACTTTCTAAATTCCCTTCAGGGAGGAATCGTATGAAACAATATCACAAACAAAAAAAAAAACAGAGTGACAAAAAGTTAAATGTTCATCCAAAAACGACGCTGCTGTTAACCATTAGCAAACAAAAAGCCAACACAACGAGATTTATTAATTATCAAAAAGTAATATATTATGCTTTTAGATGTACAGGCACTGAAGTGATTGCCACAGAGGGACAGAGACATTAACTCATCATGAACCTTCACTAGAGGTGGGGACACTTTCAGGTCGATAGAAAAGTGTCAGGTACATATCCATACCAGAGCCAGCGGGGTAGATACAGTAGGAACATCACAATACCAAAAAAATCTAGTATTCGATACCAATAGCGGTGAAATTGAACATATATCGATACCAATTTAATACCACTATAAAAAACAAAACAAAAAATCCCATCTAATCCCAAATTTCTCACCAAAATACAATTTTACAAGTCTACAATTAAACAAATCATGATGTCATTATAATTTACATTAGCCCAATAGTTATTTTTACTGAATGAACGCACCATAATGCTCTATGGAACCAGCTAACAGCTAACAGCTAACGATAACTAGCTTTCCTCCTGCTGATGTGAGCACGGATTTGTTGTTCGCAGTGAGTCATTATCAGGGGAAAAAAAAAAAGGTTGTATCCCTTACTGCATCTCAAACACATTTTCTATCATCTCCGGGACGTGGGGACAGCTTTAGTCTCGAGCCCTGACGGTGCCTATTGTACTGTAGTAAATAGAGTACCTTCACGTTTTCAGAATTTTGGCATCGACTTGGTACCAAAGTATCGGTTCTTGTGACATCCCTAGTAAAGAGCGAATTGCTCAGGGCACTTCTTTTTCTGACTGCTCAGCAGGGCTTTAAGTAATAGCAATTTTTTTTAAACAAAGCTCTACCAAATACACAAACACAGTCGATGTTTCACAGTTTTTAATGCACTAGATGCATTAATTGAAACCCAAAGAAAAGAAACATGAGGCAGCAAAAATACAGCAATATCTCTACATAAAGTCAACACTCTAGAGTAAGTGAGTCTTTATATTATATGACTAATAGCCTACTCTGTAGATGCCATGCCTTAATAGATTTTTGACACCATGTGCTCGAGGTCCAAAGTCTAAAGCCGTCTCAGGGACCCTGGTAGCACCCAAGTACCCAAACGTCCCACTCTCCTTGCCTAATGCAGCTCCATCATGTGATGGGTGGAGCAAACCTGAACAGGCCAAGACTCTTCTGCACACTCACTGCTCAACGGTGAGAGTGTCAAACAAATAACACACACATGTACAGGGTTTACAAATAGTGATAGGACAAAAACCTGAGCAGCTTACATAAAGCATGCGTCTTCCTGAATGTCTTTACTCCGTTATGTAACATTTTGAGTTCTAAAACCGAGATGAGTGGGCAGCCACGCATGAGATGGTTGCACTGTATTCAAGCAATACTCAATCTTCACAAGGCTGGTGTGGCTTACATCTTATCTTCAACAACCTCAGACATATCTAGAATTAGCTGTAATGTTATTATATCTTCTTATCCGTTATTATTTTAAAGTTTAAGTTTATTTGCACAATTGAAAATACACGCGTGTGTGTGTCTGTGTGTGTATATAACTTGCATGATCTTGCCTGGAGCGCCAACAACATGGGAGGTGGAACAGGTTTTGTGGCCATCTCTTTCTAGGAGCTCCCGCTCTGACAGGATACTAGGTATAGGATGAGATTCTTTCCAAAGAAATCTACTGTATAGATAAACATAATGCCATATTATTCTTGTTATTGTGGTATTGTGTTGCTGTTTTAGAGCTGGTTTCAAACCTGGGCACATTCTTTTTTAATGTTACTGCCCATGTTTTATGATGTTCAACCATAATAGACAGATTGCTAGAGGTCTTAATTAAAACACGTTGAGACTTTTCATGTCTATTCCACTCATTGGCATTCCCTGCCTCTTAGTCTGCGGGGAGTAGAGGTGTACAAAGAGCATCAACATTTCTCTCTGCTATTTCGTGGCATACTGTAGCTACATTTTGGCTCATGCTCGGAGCCAAAATTAATCTAGATTCAGATAAAGAGCCGTAATGATCATCATCCAAAATCACAGACATCTGAATCCATGTCAGACTATGTTGAGTCACAATTAAGCAGCTGAGCAAGGGCTTCATTTACACGCTTTCACTTGCTGATTCCCCTTGTTGTGCAATCAGGATACTGAGGTTGGATGCCAGATCTGTAGGTTGTGATAGTGGTTGTATTTTCTAAATCATAGTCACTGTATGAAATTGTGCAGAATCAACCGTGATGTAATTAGTCTGATTGTAGTCTTGTTTAGGTGAACCGATATGTCTTGGACATTGAGTTAATTAGATAGTCAGAACAATACTCTAACAAGCACAGGCCCATAAACATTTAATCAAACCAGATCATTTGTTTCACTTTTCTCTAAAGACTAACGTTCTTCTGTGCTATAGCGTCTGCAATGTTAGTTTTCAACTTGAGAAGATTACAATTTGTTCTCTTTTAACGCATAGTGAATGATTTGTGTTTGCCATTTCTCCACACCATGCCAAAAGGACAGGAAATGAGAACTAAACAAGAATAAAATAGTCAATATTTGAAAGAAAAAAAGAAAATCAAAAGATACTGTACATTGCACCTCCTGAACTCATGGATTTCAAATCAGTGGGTTGTTTATATGGACTTCTCTTGGAAACCCAGTTGAAAGCACAATATATTTGGCTAGATAAGATTGAACAAAAGACACATTGTTGGAGAGTAAAGAAGCCGACTCAGATAACAAGAGGTAGTATGTTACAGCCCACAAAGGAGGAGACTGAGGCCAAGAAAAGCAATATTTCATTGAGAATGGCAACATGATGAGCAAATATTTTAATATCCTCTAAGCCTTATTAAACAAAAAATACATTTAGATTCAAGCAGCTTTTGTCATACTATCACTGCTATTGTATGCATCTGTTATATTGACAATATATCAAATAAAACCATAATATATTTAGGAAAATAGTTATGATTTGAGTTCGATTTTTGGACAAATTGAGTGAAAAAGTAAGACGGACAGGGAGAGAGGCTGCTTCACACTTGGGTGTTCATGTACCAATGTGGAACTTTAAGAGAAAATTGCAATAAAAACGGCAATTAAAATTAACTTTTTAGAATTGTGAAAAGGTAAGCCTTTCCATTCCTAATATTAGTGAAATAATAGAATAGAAAGGAAGGATGTAGTCAGTCTACTTATCAGTGATGGAGAAATCTAAATGTGTAAAACCCTGTGGTAACAGCTCATAACCTTCTTCTGTGAGGAGTGGAGATTTGATCTTCACGAGCCTGCAGTCCCACTTTCCTTAAGCTTTGTGCACGTCGATGTGGATGTGTATGCAAGTGGATGTTTCGCGTGCATGTGTGTGCGTTTGTGTGTAGGTTTGAGCAGGTGTGAGGGATTTTCTAATCTCTCAGTGGTCTTCTCAAGCCCGAGGCTGGTTCCTCTTTTCAACACTTCAAAAAAAGTGGGTAGTCGATCATCTTTAAGAATTTCACGGATTTTCCACAGAGTTACAAGAGTATATGGTCGTATTTAATATCCCACAATAACAAATTATGCATTATCATTTAAATAAAATAGAGATGGCTGAGTAATACATTTGATTTAGATATATTCATCTGGATAAAGCATCATATTGAAGAACAAAAGCACTGAGACATGTCATTTCAAATTCAGAAAGCCAATTTAGAAACGTACTATAATCCACAATACTTCAACATGACATTGTACCTGTTATACAACATGTGTCTCTATTTGAATTCATATATTATTTTTTTTATTTTAAACCAAATGAATCCAACTTCTGATTTAACTCTCAACTCAAATCAACAGTGTCTCCCTGTGACTTTAGAGAAACGCTGTGTGAACTTTCGAATCCCTTAATCCATATTGGATTACTGTGGTGGTAGCGCTGATATTATTACCCTAGATTGAAAGCAGGCTGCTCTGCTCAGGCCCTTCTGCCGTTTGTCTGGGATGCTGCTAGTCTCCGTCAGCTTCTCTGTCTGACAAAATCCTCACTCCACATCCATCAATAAGATAAATACCTCTTCACCGTTTTGCTCAATTTGCTTGACTGACCTCTTGTTGACCCTGGCATTCACTGGCCTTAGAGGTGTTTTTGCAAGAAAATTGAAAAAGAGGTGGGAATACTGTAGGATGCTTCTGCAAACTTTAATTGTGTCATTTTGGTTTTCAGCACAAGAGGAAGAAAATTGTGAAAAAGCCGTGGAGTGAAACGTGACTATTTGCAAGCTCTGCCGGTGCACTGTGGCTTAAACAATGGCTAACACCCCTAACACCTTCACATCATGAGGACAGACGTTGCTTCTGCTATCAAGTCAGTGGGTGAAAGAGAAAACATAAAACATCAGCATTTTTATTTCCAAAGACATGAGGCCGATTTCAGTCGTCGGGGACGAAGGATTTAGAAAACTTGACACTGTGCTGAAGCCAAGAGATCACATTTCATCCCATACACACTTCAGCAAATCTGTCATTTCCATGTATAAGGATATGAAGATAAAAAAGGTAAAAGGAAGCCCTCCAGAGGCCGAGAGGGTTGCGATAACCTTTGACAGCCGAGGCCTGTAGTACAAAGCCAGTTCAACATACCCAGGATATTTGTGTGTCATCTGGCTTAACTAACCTGAAGAACTATCCCGCTAAACGGTCCTATGATGGGGTCATCAACTCAGCAATTCAACCCAGGGTTTGTCAGTCTGGCTACGGGTGCATTCACATAAAAAAACATGTTTTTGTAAATTTACATACCCAAGAATGAATGAATAAGAACAAATATTTATTTGATTCATCTTTAACAAGTTGCCTCGACAGTGCTGGATTATTAGGACTGATTAAGATTTCTCTTTCTTTGTCATCTGCCCTCAGGCTCCATGTGACTTTGTGCTATAATGACACCATTCAAACACACACACACACGCACACACACACACAGAACAACAGAAGCCATATGGCAGGTTACTGGCCTGCATAATTGGCTTAAACAAGAAACAGTGTGTGTGAGAAAGTGTGTATGTAGGCGGCCTTTCCTCTCAGTTCCAACAACCCCGTCGATAATCATGCAGCAAATGAGCCTGCTGTCACTGCTGTGGTCCCTTGATGCAGCTGCTGCAGCCGCAGAGCACCCCGCACACACACACTACACCGACTACTACCACACACACACACGGTTGAACTGCAATACCTAAAAAGCACACACACTATTCGGAAAGTCCATCATTTCCTAATTCTGTTTTATTTGTCCGTCAGCTTCACCTACAGCACCATCTTCGATCAGTGCGGTGCCTCACTAGCACACCACCAATTTTCAGTGGGAACAAACCCAAAAGTCACATTAGGAATACATAAAAGATATTTACTATACAGAGGGATACTATGGAACAATTAATCACTATACTTTCAAATATTTATACACTTAATGGAAAGTACAAGCAAACTTTAATACTACGCTCAATTTGTAGCCTGTATAGATCTCACACACACACACACACACACACACACACACACACACACACACACACACACACACACACACACACACACACACACACGTCCGTTAGATGTTTTGGGTTGTTTGTACTTCCTGTTTTATTTTGTTAACAGTATGTTCCCTCTTGTGTCTGTTGTTTCTACTTCCTGTCCCCAGCTGTCTCCACTCTGTTCGTTAGTGTCTCCACCTGTGTCTCGTTGTCCCCTCCCACTTCCTGGTGTATATAGTCTGTGTGTTGTTTGTCCCTTGTTGCCAGTTTGTCTTCGTACATTTATGTCAAGAGTTCCAGCGTTTATCCTGTTCCCCGTGTTCCTGTTTCTGTGACCTGACTCCGTCTTCGCCTGATCCCTACCTGTTGTTCTGCTACGCTGAGGACCTACCTGTGCATCGACCTTGTTTCTGTGACCCGACTCTGCCTTTGGATTTCCCCTGGATGTTTGTATGTCCTGTTTGTCTACTTTACCCCAGTAAAGTATATCACCATCATCATCGTTATGTCTCTGAGTCGTGCTCTTGAGTCCCTCTCTCCGTGTGTACTGGTCGTACCGTTACATACATGTTATAAACATGCAAGTATATTTAGTTAGCAATGAAAAATGTTAACTTAAACATAGCTGGTGTTAACTGTTCATGGTAAAGTGTCACAGCATCAGCTACTTGATGCTTGACCTGTTTTTAGAGGATTGGTTGACAGTAACATTCGGGTCGTCCCTACAGTTTCTACTGCAGATTTTGGAGGGACAGATTAATTGGAGGTCATGGATATTGGATTTAAAGAACAGAAGAACTTTTAGTTAGAGATGATTACCCAGTAGACAGTGCAGCAGAAGTAATTTCTGATGGCTTTTGTTTTGTTTTACAAATCCAGAGACACAGAGGTACTTTGACTGTAGCAGCTGGGCAGACTTTGACTAATGTTATCAAATCTGATATCTGAAAGCCCACTTTATCTAACACACTTAGCTGGAATTTACACTTTACACCCTTGAAAACAGCATTTTCTGCCATTTTTCCATGAAAGATTACTTTAAAGCATAAACACATGTCCCCCCCAGAGCTTCCAAGTGGTAATATTGTTGGTGCTGCTCTTTCAGTTTCCCCAGAGCTGCTGCTGTTGTTTTTCATATGAACAAACAGAGCGATCTACTTGTTCATATATCGTTAGCAACATGGATACTGCTAGCAGCTAACGTTACTGTCCAAAGCAAGAAACAACCGCAAGAATCCCAAAGATCTGGAAGAAGTAGGCAGGTTTAGTTACTTACTGTTATAACTTTCCCTCTTTGCCTTCTCCGTCAACAGGGCTCTTTTGCAAGTTTGTACAGTTAGTTACACCTGGTTGTTCTGCTACCCGGGGACAGTTACTGTAGCTATCCGTAGTTGCCTTAAAGATAAGACAACTTCTGTTGATCAACTCGCCGACTAATTGTTTTAGAACGAAAGGTAAACGCCTCAAAGCAATAGAAACTTAAACCTCCATCGTCAGTCTGTGACCAACCAAATCTTTCCTTTTCAAAAAGTTGATCTCAACTTTACAGTGACTCAGCACAAATCTAACTTAACAAAATGTCATACAATTATCTAATTAACCTTGAAAGGAACATGGAGGGACATTAATAGCAGTAACTATATAATGATGATACTATACTGTATATCACAAGTATCTACGTACCATAAATCAATTTGTCCGTGCTTGGTCACTGCTACATGCTGTAACAATCTCAACAGACTCAAATAGAGCAACATTAAAAACCTGGAAAATGCATGCCATCTGCTGTAAAATTCCCCTGTGTTGCATCTGGGGAAAAAAATCTCCCTCATGCAATATTTATTCAGTAGCTTAAAATTAATTCTGTATGGAATAAATGTATTAATTTACTAATATTACTATTTTTCAATAGCAGGCTCATAGTTACTGCCCTTAGCTATAACATCCACGTATGCATGACATGAAGTTGCTGGTTTATTTGAAATAATTACAGATATTGATTGACATAGTTTCTGCAGTTTTTGTTGAATCCAGGCTCTCACTGTTCGATTCAAATGAGCCAGTTAATTAAGTTTATTTCAAAATAGATAACTGGGCCAGGAGTGTTGAGTAGCTGTCTTGAATGATTATGTTCTGTATAATCTACTGAAAAGTGGACATTTACTCTGAAGTCTTCAAAACCTTGTCCCATGGGGTGAGAGAGTAGGACTAACAGCAAGTATAAAGGTTTTCTAAAGGCTGAAAAGAAAGAAAGGCAGAGATTATGTTGACTTGAGTTGCACCGGAGTTATTCTCTCAAATTAACAATTGAATGTCCTCTTCCGTCTAAAACCATTGTTTTCAGGAAGTTACTGCAGATGGAAATAGCACAATAACTGCAGCAAAAGTAAGGTCTGTTGAACCATACATTGATGGGCTCACATTAGCCAACTAGAGGAGCAATAGAGAGCTAGGGCACTGAAGGACGAGAGGATGAGAGGAGAAAATCAAAAGAGTAAAGCAGCGAAATTAGGCTTTTCAGTGCGCCGATTTCCTCCTACAAGCCAAATATGGGACATAATGTTTAATATTTTCGTTCTCGGTGGAGGAAGAAAAGAGCAGAGATGCCGAGTGGGCCGTCTGGAAGAGTCATCAGTGGTATCACAGTATTGTCAACATAATGCCCTACCATCTGCTTCCTGTAAACCCGGGCTAAATTTGTCTTCTTGTGTTGTACACATGGTAGTCAGTAGCAAAGAGCAGAGAGACACTGAGTGGGCAACATGAGCACCGTAGAGTATGTCCACATAAAAACTATGCCAACTGTTACGCCGACTGCCTAGTTCAAAAACAAACAAAAAAAAATCCATTCTAAAAATGTCAGCCCAAATCAGTTGTGTTCCTTTTGTTTTTGGGAGACAGCAGAGCAGTGGAGAGTCAAACCGCGCCAGTGTAAAGATGTCGACGCAGATCAGGAAAATCTCTGCTTTTACACACAGGGCTGGAGAGGCAAAGTGGAAGAATGCTCGGCGGGCTGACGGGGCCAACAAATGTGAATCATGGTGCAAACCATTCTGAACCGAGTGCTGAGGGTGGTGGAGGATTTGTGAGACTGCTGGTGAGTGCGCTGAGAAAGGCATAAAGCCTCTTATTTTGTGGATGCCAGTGTGCCTTCAAACCTTTTATGAGTATTATTTGTGTAGTTATGTTAACAGTGTGTATGTGGTCATTAATATCCTGCCAATATCTATAAAATATCTCGAGTGGCCCAGGACCAAGAGACGGGCACCATACAGAGACCTGGGTTCAGCTCCCAGCAGCTGTACCTCCAGCTTGGTTGTATGTTCCAATAAACAAAAGCTGGCAGTGCTCAAGGGAGGGAGACCAATAAGGGATCATGTCCTTGACTCCTGCTAGATGGTTCGGGCTTGTGTACAAATGGGGGCTGTAAGGGGGATAGCATGAACCTCAGCATGCAGCACCCTCTTGGTAAAGCTCCCCACTAGCAGGTGAAAAGAGGCGGCTGGTGACTCCATGTGGGCCTCATAAATGTTGAGTCTCCATGTCAAAAGGCATGTAGTGAACTAATATGTACACTTTACTTGCCCACCACAGCTACTTGTTACATCGTCAGCAGTGATGCGTCTGTGTTGTTGGGTAATGTGCACTGATTGACACTCTGTTTGAGGCCTGTTGAAAGAGTCCCTAATGTAGGACTAGAGTAGCCAGCGACTGATCTCGGCACTGTTAAGACGCAGGTGGTAAATGAGAGGCGTGTCACTAACAGTCTTTGGATGGTTACTTAAATGTCCAGTTTAGCAAAGTTAAGAGTATTTCATTTTTTGAAAGACTTCAAACGTATTATTTTCCTCCAGATTGACCAAGCTACCCTGTTCTGTTGACTGTAAATATGCTGCTTCAATTCTGATCAATTCTGCTGAAAGAAATCTCTTCACTATCTAACAGCTTCATAGACTGTTGTTCTGTTTCTCGCTGACTTTACACTGGAATTAGGAAATAGTTTGTGTGTCTAACCAGAAGAGTCAATTAGCTCACACACAGTAGCTAATAAATGGCATACATTGCAAATACTTTTATAATTATTCATTTATATAGTTAGATTAATGAATACATTCCATTTCCAGTAGTTAGAAGAAGTGGATATCAGTGGCTCAACAGCTCAGCTATATAACCTAATTGGTGTGGAAAATGTTGATAGGAATTCTGGCCAAAACTATAAAACCAAAGACCCATATTGTATAAAAAAAAAAGTAAAAAAAAAAAAAACAGTTCCAGCTAGAACGGCACTCCGAGAGCGCAGACCTCCATCAAGGCCATTGGTGCATTTACATGCTCCTCGGATTGTCCCATTGGGAAGTGGTTCTCCCGACTTCGGTGTGTTCATGAGCTTTAAGTTGTAATGTGGGAACAACGTGGACGCTACAAAGAAGATGTGTTGTTTTGTTTTGCTCAGAGTGTTTAAATAAAAAGCTGAAAGCTGTTTCCAAGTTGTTGTTCCAACATTTTTCCGATTATTCTGGAAACGCATGAATGCACCACAAATGCCCGACGTCAACAAAAGTGAAACATCATTTCTGAATCCACCCCATGATTCAGATCCACTTTAAAAGTTAATGGGTTCTTCCTCGGCCCTCACACTTCCACCAAGTTTTCTGCTGACAGACAACAGACAAACTGAGCAGAAAACATAATATAAAAGGAGGTAATAATTGTCTATATACTTAGATAGCAGTCTTAGATGAATCATATGCCTTGAATATCAGTGAGATCTTGGCTCAGTGTATCACACTTGTATCCATCTTGCAAGATTGATGGACTGCGTTGGGTTGCATCTGTAAAAACAGCCAAAAAGGCCTGTTGAGGGAAAAATGATCAGTCTTGCTTTTTATATTATATCTCACATCTTGCAACACGGGAAGAACAACTAGCCAAGCAGATGGTCATCTCTTCCTGTCAGTGACTGACAGGAAGCAAATTAAATTGTGAGGCTGAAATGTCTAAAGACACTAAAAACCATAAACTGCTGTCAACTGAAAACTGAACAACATAAAATGCATTTTACAATGCTATCTAACCAGTAATGAAATGTAATAAGTGAAACTTAATGATCTGTCGTTGAAATTGAGAAGAGCAGAATTCATGACGGAGGCCTCGAAATATGAACCATATCAACAAATATCTGTGTTTAACCTTGTCGGAACCATTTTAAACCAAGAAAGGGAGCAAAGCAGGTCGGATGCAACATGCTAAGCTCTTCACAGCGAGGTGAAGTGCTTGCTTTCATCTAAAAAGAGAAGAGTAGCTCACCTACATTCTTAATTATCGCACCATTGCTGCTCATCAGTGTCACAACATGCGAAGTCTGCTCCACGTTCTCTCGCTGACTGGCATGTTACAGATTAACCGCATTTAAATGTTCCTTGGCTCCAAGTTCTAATTAAGGGAAGTTTTTAATAAGGTTTTAATAGTCTAACTGGCTGTTCAGCGCCAGCATTAGCTTGAGTTGTGTCTGGTTTTAAAGCTTATTTTGAGCAGCAAACTAGACATACAAGAAATGAGCCTGATTTTAAGTGGGCTGGAAGGGTGTGCGTGACCGCGTGCAATCTCTAACTTCAGGGCAAGAGAGATGGTTGCGACTGTGTACCAAAAGTGCCTGGCTGCATGCTGCGTTGAGTGTGACTTTGCTGCAAAGTGGGCAATGTGATAGCCTTTTGGCCATGCAGTATAATAATATGGTTTGCTTTGGACAGTTAGGAGAGACAATAAGAGTGATTTGCACAGAGAAAAAGAGAGAGAGAGAGAAAGAGAGAGAGGAGGGGGGGGCAATTACAGACACATATTGTAGGAGGAAGAGCAAGCGAGAGACAGATGGGGACAAAGCTAAATGGATCCAACGGATCCACACTGATTTTGACAAATTGCACAGTGACAGAGAGAGATGACTGTGATACACACAGACTATGAAACTAGAGGCATCAATGATCAGGTGTCACGGTGACGAAAATGGTTTAAATCCAAACTTAAGTTGAGCCAGAATAGTGAAGCAGACTCAAGTGGTAAGTAATTGAGAGCAGTTTGACACACGCCACACACATCCACCAACACACTAAGAGAAAGTGTGCGCGTCGGCTGCTTCCATTCCAAATCCGGCACCTTCCCGCAGGGTTGTGCGGAGATGTGCGTGTGAATCCTAGACAGATCAATAACAGTTTTTGAAGCGCTGCCAGACCACTCTGTCAGCCTGTCGCTTTTAGCTTAGTCTGCTGCGACAGCCACGCTTCCCTTATGTCTGCAAGCCTGGAGTGAAGGGGTGTGTCTGTGTGCGTGTGTGTGTGCGCATGTCCGTCAAACTGACACACACAGGTAGCAGCACACAGCAGCCACTCTGCACCTAAGCAGAGGAGAGGGACGCTGGACAGGGGAAACACCGAGGCACATAAAGATACACAGCAATGCAACAACCCTTTCTCTGCCTCTTTGTATACATGCTGTGTCGTCAGACGTCGAGGGTCATGACGACGTGGCGGCGTTTGGCGACCTAGGAATGAGAGCAGGATGCACACCCTGCTTACTGGCTAAAGGCTCTTTGTTGATGCCCAGAAAGGTCCCCAACACAGCAAGAGAAGAAGAAAAGAGAAAGTACAGGGTCTCTGTAGATACAGACACAGACACACTTCTAGTGGCTCAAGTGATGATTGAGAGGGATTTTTTTTTTTTTTAATGAGTCTATACGTTGTTTTCTAGGAAGATGCTGTATATTGTACCTTATACAGCACATGCTTTTTATTGGCTTATGCCACTTCTGTCCTATTTTAGCACTTGTGACATATAATATAGATGCAAAACTATAAACTATAAATAGTTATTCAGGCATTTGTGGTTTGTTGTCACCAGTGATCTTACTTCAGTCCCCAGCAGGGATGTCGCAATATTTAACCTCACAATGAAATGTGCATTGAAATGTGAGCTAAAACAAAATTGGTTACAAATAGAAGACATAAGGTAATGAGTATATGCAAAATGAGGCTAATGGAAGACTGAACATTACTTAATATTCTTCAGATCAGACTTTTTTATTATAATTTTTTTAATTTTTTTTTGTTTTCCAACCCAGGATCATGTATAAGCAACAAATGCATGTTCAAATCTAAATGAAACGACGCACATAGGACACAAATACATGACGTGCAGCTCTTAACAATCAGTGGCATAATACACTTGAAGAAAAAATCATAGCCTGCAATGCTTGTACATATGTATTCATTAAGTGACCTACTCAAGCCAATACTTCACACTACAGCACATATTAAGAGAAAATATTTCTGCAATAAAAAAATGTAATAAAAATTCACTACCTGTTGTTTAATTTGACTAAAGTTGCTAAATGTGTTTGGTTTATTTGGTGTGATGCCAAAAGTGTTTAGCTTCCTTTCAAAGTTGTTCCCAGATTCCTGGAAACTGACAGTCCCCTGAAGTGGCCTGAACTGAGTCACTAATGAGGCCAAAGCACGTGGGGCCAGATGCAAACACTACAGGAAGTCACGTGCACGTGCTCTCCACTCCTCCATGCAGGTCGCTTGAAAAGAAGGGCAAAGAAAATGTGCAATTTTTTCAACAGTGCGCCAGAGCAGCTCGAACATTACGCACAATAATGTTTCCTGCATTAAACCGGTGAAACACAATCAATGCTGGGGAAAAGAGTAGAATAAGAGACAGACACAGTAAATGTTATATGACAAAGAAAATGGTTTAAACGTTTTCTTCAAATGACAGCACTACTCTGAACAACAGAATAATAAGCAGTAATCACTTCAGCTGTAATAACACAATACGAACAAGGTTGTAAACACAATTTTACCCCAACTTCAGCTTTTTATCCCAAAGGTATCCAGTATTTACAAAGAAATTGATTATGGTATAATTTATTTTCCAATTGTTACGCCATTGTTCCCTCTTGTTTTCTTTCACTGTACAGTTACTACATTTAAGTATCAGTTGGAACTGGTCAGGGAAAGAAGGAGTTGTGTGGCTGTTGTGCAGCCAGCTAAATACTTATCATGGTTTACCACAATAAAAAGCGATGCCTTGAAGTTGTGCGTTTTGTCTGACCATTAATCCAAAACCCCAAAATATTGAATTTACGATGACATGAAATAGCAAAAAGCCTAAAATCCTAAGATTTCACAGGCTTGAAGTGCAATACGTGATCCGTTTCGATTGATAAATGAAAACAGTTATCTATAATTCTTTATTAATATAATATAATTCATTGTCTGCTGATCAACACATCCATGAATCGCTTTACCACTGGACTTTTTGGACTACTTACCAAAGACCAAAAACGTTAATTGTGCCACTAATTGTGGATCCTTCATCAACAGCACAAACACACGTACTGTCTACTTCTTGATCTCTTTGGACTTCAAAGCTTTGTTAATCAGACGTGTGTTTACTGATACTACTGACCTTCTGTCGTACAAATTACAGCAAGTTATTATCACAACTGATCCAGTGTGTTTGTTGTACGTGTGCTAGTCAGTCATAACCTCAGCAACGCTAATTAAGTGAGTCCAGAAATGAGAAGCATGCACAGGTTCTCCCCCAGGGGTAAACAGTCAAAGCTTACATCCCACACACACATGCATGCACACAAATTCAATTTAACGTAATTGATTTTCTAAACATTTCCATACTTTATGGTCACTGCCAAATGAATATTCAGACAAATAGGTTGGAGGCTAATGTCAAATGAGGTAAAACTACCTCTGTCTGCACACGGTGCCGTGCACAACCTTTTAAAAGTCCCTTCAAACGCTGCAGCTGGAAAAGTTTTTCTCAGTCTTTTATATTGATGGCCCTTAATATTCTTTATTCATTGCTTTGTTGTATGTTCTACTTTCACTCTTTGATTTTATTCATTCTTTTCTTTGGAGATTTGTACAGTGAAATCTACCCAGCGTGAGAGATGGCGCCTCGTTCCCATAGATCCACTGCTTTATTATTCCACTGACTGTCATTTATTCTCATTGCTTCAAAGCATCCAAGTCATTTTACAGACACACCCTATTTTATAATGAAAAGCCTGACATTAGTCATGGAAAATCGATAATAAAATCATGATCTCCACTAAAGGTTTTCATCAATTTTATTTGTATTAAATATTAACAATAAGGAGACAAGGACAAAAATATTTTGATAAAACATTTCTCATGTGAACAGTGAGTGTGAAAGTGACAAAAACAACTTTGTTGGACAGAAACTGAAGAGAAATACTTTGGGTAAACACACACTGCAAGGTTTTTTGACCTTCGATAAGCTCATCGAACAGTTCTTTACAAACTGTTCACAAGGACCATGTAAAGTGGAAAATGACTACTATATGACGATAGATGTTTCGTTTTTTCAAAATGAATTTATGGACTAACTGGTCAGAGGCTCACAGTATAAGTCTACCCAACAGTTTTATATACTTAGACACAGACTTCGTCCTGAACTGAAAAAGCAGCTTTAATAGATCATCATCCACTTTTCTGACAGAGTTAGGCAAAAGTTTGCAAAGTCATGTCTTTCAAAGTGATCCGAAGCAGAAATAGGCATAGTGCAAAGGCTGGATTTCAAAGAGGGGAAAAGTTAAACCAGCAACCCAACACCTATGAGCGAGTCAACTGGCCTTTCCGTGAAAAACTAAGTTTGTTAGATTGGTTTTCTGATGTGTAACTATAGCCTGAAACACTTTGGTAATAGCTCAGACCTCTGACTGCATTTCACATTTGTCAACAAAAACAAATCCCTTTTTTTTTTTTTCTTTCTGTTATGTGCCAACAAACAATGTATGTGAACCCTAATCTTCAGTGTCATTTACATGAGCACGAAACATTTGTGTTCATGAACAGTAAACATCAACAGTTATAATAATTTATGTACAATTATACAGCTCAATTTTTATCATTACAGCAATTCGTAAAGAAATCAAAAGTAATTACAGTGAGCACATTAAAAAGCTAGGACAGTATAATATCTGAGATTCATTAAAATGATAATAATAACATGATTATTATAATTGTCATTTCATGACCACTTTCTTAATTTCTTAGTGCCAAGTTGCTTTTAGGAAACTGATTCTCTGGCAATAAATATAAGTAAGGCAGAAAACAATAAATAACTTCCCCACAAATGAAATGCAGTGTCTTTAATGCACGACAGGCTCCTAAGTTAGAAGAAGAATTGAGGTTTGTGAGGTGTGCCCACTTCAAGATTGGAGACTCTTGTTTCCCAGCAGTGAAGTTCAATTACAGGTCATTCTTACAAGTACACAGGCTTGTGTTTATAAGACCTCAGTGCCACGTTTGAACTGCCATCTCAGATGTGGCATTTTTTATTCTTTCAAGACATGTCTCATAACCGGCAACACACCTTTGGGGTTTTCGCAATTTGAACACAGCTGAAACGACCGCAGCTGTTTGAAATACAGTGAAAAAAAATAATAAATTAATTAAGATCTGAGTGGGCAGTGCAAACCGAGCCAAACACTCCCTTGTGACATTTCACAGTGTCAACAGCATTATGATTCATGCATTGACAAGGGATGTAAATAGTATTTCTTAAGTGGTCAGCCAGCGACACGGCATTGTCACCCTCCACATGTAAACAAACCAAGCAGGGAATGTTTAGTTCCCATTACAGCTGCAGTTCTCAGTCCAAGTCCTCTGGAGCCACATTACTGCTGGCCGCCTTCACTACCAGGTAGTTAATTGCATTCACCCGGTGTAAAATGACTCCCTGATTAGACAGCTGGAATGAAAATCAGGCCCCGATGCCCAGGACTGAGAGCCACTGCAACAGAGTCTGTTATAGATACACTGTATGACAATACAAGCTCTGGGGAAGTACGCTAAGCAAGGGAGAGAGATGGAGCGAAGGAAAGACATGGGACATGATAGTGGGGCAGGAAGATAACTCATTGAAAAAGAGGACAGGAACAAAAGGAGCTACAAAGTTTGCATGCAGTAGAGTGGGATGATGTGGGATAGAAAGAGGGAAATGTTTAGGGGGATATTGAAGAGGAATAAGGAGAGGAGAAAGAAATAGGGACATAAATAGAAGAGACAGAAGAAGAAAGGGAGGATATAGTGTGCAAGAGAAGCAGACCAGAGGGAGAACCGTAGTTTACACCAGTGGGAGCAGAACTGTCTGCCTTTAGGCTTTTCTTCACCTTTATCAGGTCCTTGTCTCATGAGGTGTGCATTACAACACACACACACAATTTATACAACCTCCCTAGAGCCAGGTGCCGTTTAGAGACAGACAAGGTCAACAACTTCTCCAAAATCTAACATTTTCTGTAGACGCCGGGAGCGGTGAACTCCTGGCCTGTATTTAGCAGCAGCGCAGGCTCCCAACTCCCGCTGGACATTATAAGATTTGTTTACCCCTAAACCTATGTGGGAAAAAAGGGCTGTTTGACAGTCTATTCAGTTCAGCAGAGCAAATATATTCAACAGTGGCAGATTGAAAGGGGTGTTATGCAGTCCAGGTTGTTCACAAGTCTAAAAAAGGTGGATTTTCTTATTTATCAAATTGACACGTTTTGTCAAATTTGAAATAATGTTGTATGACTCAGCGGGTCATGGCAGTTATAATATATGTTAATCTCATTCAAAGGTATGACTCATACTGTCCATAACCAACATAATTGCTATCCTTATTATACCATATGCCATCTCGTTAGCTCAGTTTTTTAAAAGATAACTAACACATCTGAGATCAGGAAGATAAAAGAAGGTCAGCACATAAGGACTGGGTATCAGTCAGGAACTCAGTGCTGATGCTTTTCCAAATAGGATAGTTTGTAAAATCATGTTTTCTGTTTCTTTCTTTTCGTTATTTGACCAAGTAAACAACTTTCTGTGCAATATTTGTTTCCGTCCCTTGCCTCCCTAGACAGAATCAGACTCCACTCAATTGATGACTCAATAAGACCGTTATAGAAAACGTGTCAGCTAACAGTGATAACATTATTTGAAACATTTTTCCTTTTTAATCCTAAAAATGGATATTGATTCTGTCCTTTAGCAAAGCACCAGTATGTAGCCATGGTCAATACCCAGCCCTGAAGAAGATTTGAAGGGCTTCATTCCAAAACCTGATGCTTTTTCCCCCATTTTGGAAGAAAAAAACATAATGCTGGTTGTGCCAAATCTTAAAATGTTGTTCTGCTCGATCTCATTATCTGTTGTGTTTTCAGTAGCGCTTGTTACTTAAGTGTCATTTTGTCATTATAAATACCAAACTATTCAAATGGCAGATATCTAATTTTACAATGAAACTCTTCATGTCTGTACTGTACTAATCTAACATTGCAGATACACATGGACTCTTGTATATAATGTGGGTAATATTTCTACACAAACAGTGGTCCAGTATTTAGTCAAAAGTACTTCTAATGTCTTATTTATGTGAGCAAAGGGATACACATTTACTTCTCAAAACACTCCACAGGCTCATGTCTTCGAGGTTTTCTTTGATTCCCTTCTTGAAACACTGAGGTGAGAGTTGATACTGAAACGTTATTAAAAGACTTTAAAAGTCACCCAGATCCCGCTTTTGTTGCAGTACAAAAATGCTCACCTGTATTCTCCTTACATTTTAAAAAGCATGCAGTAAAAGGGTCATGGATGTGGATGTTGATCTAAACAATGTACTTTCTTCTGGACTTCTGTCACTGGACGTCAAGGAATGAGGAGTTGATCTGATAAAGGATTTGGCAATGTGAGAATATATCCTCACCAGCGCAAATGATGGTCAGTCCCATAGTTCATTAAGCAGCACATGGTTTTCACTTTTAAAAATGATCAAATAAATGAATAAAAAATGAATCTTTAACAACACAAAAACAAAGCTCATCTCTGCGTTCAGCTTTAACACCCTGTTATATGTGCAGATTTTGAGGCGGAGATATCACAGGTGATATGTCTGTGTGTGTATCTAAGTGTGTGTGAGTCTCCGTGCACGTTGTGTGTCTGTTAGCATGACACATTGTGTAAGTTCTGACAGGTCAGTGCCTTTTTCATACTCACAGTGTGACCTTGCATACGAGTGTGTTTAAGCGAGCAAATCTGAGAACAAAATGTCAGCAAAGGGTTGGTCTGAAGACAGACGAGCATGATTGTAAGCGCGTGTGGTTGATGACTCAGGGGGAATTGGGCCTGTGAAACACCAGCAACTGGTACCAAAGGAGCAGCAGTTTTTCTATAAAGTCACACATTTTGTCGCTAAAGTCAATATGGATGGTGTAAATGTTTGTGTGCCCTCAACTGTCTCTCTGCGTCAGAGCTTGCAGTTCGGCAGTCTGTAGGGAATGTTGGAGGAAGACATTTTTACGACTGTAGCTATGCAGAGACAGAGGGCCTCGGGGGGGTTGTCCTAAACGACCTGTAAACGTAGAGGAGGAGGAGGAGGAGGAAGAGGAGGCTGGGGAAGGAGTAGGCGGTGGAGGGGAGGCTTGGATGGAGGATGAGATGCTTGGGGAGGGGCTCCCTCTGCTTGCCAGACTGTGGAGGCTTGAGGAGGCGCTGGCCCCGACCGCACGAGGGATATGGCTAGGGGGGTGGTGCTCTCCTCCTCCTCTCCTTGCCCCACCTGACAGACTCACGCCACCTCCACCTCCTGGAGTTAAGGACTCAGACGATGAGGACACCCCCTCTGGCTGCCTGGAGGACAGAGATGGAATTGCGGTAAGATTAGCAGCCGCTGAACTGGAGCCTGGGCATTGATTTGGACCAAGGCCCACAGCAGAAGTGGAACATGACAAGTTGGAGGAGGCTGGAGCCAGATTTGGAGCAGGGTTACGGGCTGCGGACTGAGCCAAGACCCCCTGGCAGTGGCGCTCCTCCCTGGCAGTGTGTCGTTCAGAAGGAAGAGGGCGGCCGTGCAGAGGTGGATAGTGGTGGGAGAGGTGCTGATTACAGAGGTCCCCTCCGAGTGCTGCCCCCACACCCCGCACTACCCTTCGGTCCCTTGAAGCCAGGCTGCTGCCGAGTCCTGACCACCGGCCTGGATGGCTGGTCTGAGAGAGAGGAAGACACAGGAAAAACACATGTTAACTACACTTTCATTCGCTCAGTGAGTGTGTGGTGTGGACGCTTTCAAGAATTATTCACTGAAAAAAAGGAAAAGAGCGCACGCGAGGGAGACACAGACAGGCCGAGACAGAGCGAGAGGCAGCATGAGAGAGAGAACTGTTGAGTGTTCAGTATAGATTGTTAATTGGGTGACATTTGGAGAACGATCTCTCTGGGCTCCTGCAGCTTGTTCTAATTGTTTCTAAACCAACCGGAACCCTGCTCCCAAAAGAACATACACACCAAACACAAACACACGTGCACACACACAGAAACATAACATTTCTATGTATGGAGATGTGCGCTCAAGGTACGCACAAATCCCCAATCACAAAGCAATGGGATCACTCACTCACGCACACGCACACACACACACACACACACACACACACACACACACTATGGGGAAGATGGCACATAAAGCTAGATGGCAGAAACGGGAGCCACCTGTTCTCTTTCACAGTCCACTGCACCCCCTTATGCAACATATCGCATCACAGTCTCCCTTCTCTCTCTCTCTCTCAAACACACACACACACACACACACACACTCACACACCCACAATCACCAAGCAACCCAGGGGACCAAGTGTGCAATGTTCACACTAAAGTAGCACAATCTGATCTGACACTGAACCTCATGGGAGAGTAAGCTGAGTTGACATTTGCCGACACGGTGGCTGTATGTGTTTTCTTCTGTGCTTATGTATGAGCATGTGTCTTTGTAACTGTATACGTGCACATACTGTACGCACCACGCGGGTCAATTTGCATGTCTGTGCATATAGCGTACATGCATGCATTTATTAAGACGCCCATGTGCTTTTTTGTATGTGAATATGATTATGCTTCCATGTGTTTGTGCGTGCTAATTATTATTAAAAGTAATGTATTTACTATGTTGAGGTTGTCGAGAGAAATTTGCCGTGAGAGGTAGAGTGGTAATTAACCAAATCCCAGCTAACTGAATAAGCACAGTATAACAGAGTATATTCATAATACTTTCAACTTGAAATCAAATTAAAGAGGGGAAGGGAGAGAGAGGGGGGGGAGGGGGGAGATCGCAAAGAAACGGGAAGGGAGATTACAAATGATGCTCATTGGGAACAGAAAGATTAGCAAACAGTTAGCTGAGATGCATAATTGTGTCACAAGCACCAAAAGATAATACAAAACACTGAAATGAGGAGTTAGTGGATTTGTACACGAGACACCTTATCGCTGATCCTTCAATAGAATTCAACCTAATCGTAATTTTACAAAATGATCCCACCTATATGTTTTCTGTAAAGGGCAACACACAGTGGTGTATGAAGTAAGATATAGCTATCCAAGGCCACACACCTCCACGCCTTCACACATATCCTTCGCGGTGGCATCGGTCATTGTGTCAACATATACCTCTGCCCCGTTTCCTCAGTGTCAACGCTCCAGAAAAGCAGCAGTTGTATCGTATTCGCTCCCTGAGGTGTGCCATCTCAAACACTGTTATTTGACTCCTATTTCTGTCTGTATGAAACGTCTAGTGTGTGCTACAGGCGTCAATTTACATCTCCATAATGCAACACATACTCACACCTTGGAGCCTTTCTGCGTTTTGTGGTGTACATCTGGCTCAGTACTTTCTATAATGCTGGGATTTGATTTTAAAGGCCAAATTAAGAGATCAGCTCAAATTAACGTACATGTTGGGTCAAAAGATAAAATAATCAAACCCTTTTTGCATACGGTACACACCTTTTATGAGTAATTGGAGAGACAAATTATATTTAATAAAGTAGTCATTTTCATGCAGTAAAAAGAAACTAGTACTAATTATACTATGCGGTTGGGAAATGATGTCGATGCAACGGCTTGTAAAAATGTCCAGCCCCTGAACACCACCAGACTGTTAATATCTTACTGTGAGGTGCTATTTCTAGTATTTTATTTTAGGATTGGGATTAAGATATTCAATCTTGCGTTGAACCTTTCTCTTCTTGATATTGATGTTCATAATAAGGAAATATTTTTATTTGATCCTCTTCCTTTAAGAATAAGGTAGAGGGAATTTCTACAAAAAGACATTATGACAATTTCTTATTGATAATTAAATCTTAATCTGTCCACACATCTCTAAAGCTTGTATTCCCCCATCTACAGTACAGAGAAAGAGTTCCTGACATGCTCATATCATCATTTATATGGCTTTTAAAAAAATCTGAATTACAGACAAACAATCTGCACTCAAAAAGCTCAGTCTCTATGTCCTTTCATGTCCAAAAAAAAAAAAAAAAAGAACCATCACAGTGCTCTGCCAAAACATCAAACAGTGTGTCGTTGTCTATACAGCTTACTTAAAGAGCTTGGGGAGTATGTCTCTGCTTTCTAATGGGCTCTAATGTGTGGATAAACACTACAAGACTTCTTGCAGATTGCTTCATCTAATTAAAAGAAGTGAAAATTTCCATTCCAGCCAAATTTCCTGCATAGGGGCGCTCTGAAAAAACATAAGGGTATTGCAACGGTGTTGAATATCCACTATGGTGGTGTAGGTTTATGTGGAACGGCTTAATTATAGCTGAATCTCTAATCACACAAAACATTCTGTTGTGTTTTTCCATCCTCAGACGTTTGATAAAACAACAGAAGGTAAGGTGAGAATAGTGAGATACAAATTGGCCGACAACTTATTTACCAGGCAGAGTTCAAAGAGTTGGTAATAGAAACATATGGTCTATATCAAAAAGGGGCATTGCTGATCCAGTTCCTTAGTTTGAAAGAAAGAAAAATAAACGGAAAAGATTCATCAGATACAATGAATCAAACGCGACTAAAAACTGGGCTGAAGCTGGTGCGGCGTATGTGTGAGTGCACATGAAAGAGAAAGAAAAAAGGACAAGCACAATGAAAGAGGGAGGTGAACAAATAGAGAGAGAAAAAAAGTGAAAAACTGATCAGAAGGTGATTAAAAACAGGGGTAAAGAAAAATACTAACAAGAATAGAACAGACAGCAAGACGCAGAGAGAAGGAGAGCAGGTCTGATTTACAAACTCAGGTGTCCTTCCTCAAGTGCACGCTCTGCGACAAGCAGGCTGCCTCTTCTCCAGTGACAGAACAGCCACACACACACACACACACACACACACACCTAGGTAAATCAGAGTGATTTAAGGGGGCCCTCTCCTGCAACCTTAGTTTTTATTGGGCAGTGAAGAACACAGCAATGTGGTAATGGCCAAGAGCTCCTTAAAACCCTAAAACATCCCTATACAATGTTTGCTATTGGCCTGTCTTAGCCATTTTTATACTGTGACAGGAAAGAGGGAAGGGGATTTATTTCCTGACTTTTCTTCCCCTAAAAAAACTAAAACAAACTAATTATAAAGAACAGGACAGACAATGTAAGCAAAGCACTACTACTGTAACTGCCATTCAATCGCACAGCGTGGCTCAGTTTCCCTGCACCCACACATCTAACTCTAATGAAGGCCATGGGGCTGAAATGCATTGGACCCCAAAAGTTTCCAACTCTTCACAGTTAGATTAGAGAGGTAAAAGTTTGTAAATGGGAATTATTTATATTCGTTGACACCCACATACACTCTGAACAAAGTAATCCTGTGGTTCTTTGAAAGTGTGAAACGCCGGGGTGTTCAGCGCGGATACAATAACAGTGCAGTACACCCACACAGATGGTACTCTAAAATCCTATTTAGACTATAACCAAATACATTTTTCAACTGTGATGTGTGAGCCCAAACCAGCCCACCTCATCCTGTCTACCTTTATCTTAACAGACAGTCTCATTCATTTTCTGTTTGCATATTTATTCCCAGCGTGACATAAAGAAACCCAGGATCTAAACTCAAAAGATAAAGCCATAAAACAAAAAAGTTTGAATGTGCTACAAGTGCTGTACATTGGTTTGCATTGGATTGATCAAAAGTGGCAAAACAAGCTGAGAAACATGATCAACACTGAAGAATCCCACAATGCTTCAACCATCATTCCCTTAGTTCTTGCCCAGAAAGTATCATTGAATATTCACAGACAAGTTTGTACAGCAGTCTTCCACAACTGAAGCCACTTTGCCGTATAAACCTGCAACAAACAATCAAACGAGGGGTGAAACTGCAGCCTGAGGCTGGTGTCTCCAGGCCATAGCATACCTTTACTTTGAACCTGAAGGTTTTCATCAATACACAACCCCCATAGGAAGCAAGTCTCGTGTACAGCCTGTAGCAGCATCCTCGCTTCCCCCGCCCTCTCTCCATCTTAACTTTGTTGAAGTCTTCCATCCTCATCTCCCCTCTATTCCCTGCCTCTCCTCACTATTTCCCTATACGGCTCTCCCAATTTTCTAACCGCTGTCTCACTCTCCATTCCACCCGTGCCTCTGATTTTTATGTGAAATTGGACTTATATTATATGATACAGGAAGCACATTAAAATTCAGGCAATACAGTCGCGGTAAATCTGCAGATCAAGATAGTAATTTCACCAAAGTAAGAACAGAAGAGGACAGGACAAAACAAGTAAATAACATTTGGGGTCAGAATTAATACTGTGAATTACTGGACTGGGCAGGAAGTGAAGGAAAGGACACAAACAGGGCTGAGACAAAATAGCATTGCACATTGTTATGCTTATTGTAGTTATGGTCAATCACTTTGTAGGTATTTACGGTAAATCAGTAGGTTAAAGAAACTGAATCATAAGGAACTTCATAGATTTTTAAAAAATAAAACGATTAAGAATTGCGAATGAAATGGGGACATGTGTTGTTGAAACGAACATTATTTGTTAGTAAAGCTGTATCATTTTGTGTACATTTAATAGGTTTGCCGATGTGTGCTTAGTCTTGCAAGTCAGTATTTCCTTCCCCCTGATTGCCGATAGGATAAATGCTTCAAACTGTGAGAGTATTTGAATAAAGATACCGATGTTAACAGTAGGCAGGTTGTGCTCCAACAGCCTGTTCAGGACCCTTATCAAAATATACTGAATGTGTGGGTCCAGGAAGTCAAGTAAGCATAAACATAGCCACCAAGTCTACTCCCCTTCCGCCGTCTGCATCCATCTTCTTCCTTTTCCTTGTCTCCCTATCACTACCCCCCCTCCCTGCTTCTCTCATCTCTCACCTTCTCCACCACCTTTCTTTTGTCCCTTCTTCAGTCTTTCTCCGTTATGTAACTTGGTGCTTAAGAATGCCAGCGGCAGGCAGGGCTGAATAGACCCTGACAGCTGGGAGGATTGATGGTACGCTACTGCGGTCTGGAGACCATACACAGAGAGAGAGAGACAGAGAGAGAGAGACACAGAGAGAGAGAGA
>CALSCE010010657.1:20270909-20293080 GCA_943593645.1 Bovichtus variegatus | reverse complement strand
GGAGGGAGAGAGGGGGGGGGAGGGAGAGGGAGAGAGGGAGAGAGAGACAGAGAGAGAGAGGGACAGAGAGAGAGGGGGAGGGAGGGTGTGTTTTGTTTTTTCTTTCTCTTTTTGGTGGTGACGGGGTGGGGTTGCAGCTGAGATGATGAAGGAAGATGGAGGACAAAAGTTGAGCTTACGTCGCTCCAGCTGTCAATCCAGCCCACACTGCAGCAAACTGCCAACCAGATGTCACATCCTGGACCTTCCTGCTGGAGGCACACACCGAGAGGCGGGACACTAATGTGATGCACTGCACAGCTAATTGGCTCACAATGCTCCCAATCTTTAGTCCTGTCACTGTATTACTGCAAAATTACCGACATTAGTCTGTGATGTTATATTGAGTAACAGCGGCCAAACACAGTAACCTGCTGCAACCCACAAGTATTAAAAACGGTTGTATGTGTGTGTAACTCGATAAATATTTAGACTAACAATACCTCAGACACGGCATCTCCACTGCATATCAATGTGGCTGAAGGCCTGAATATCTTAAAATGTCAGAGACTGAGTCATCTCTTGCCTATTTAGCTATAAAGAGATTCAGAAAAGAAAACGTACTTATTTACAGCCATGGCCTGGGGGAAAAGTTGCAAATCATTTAACCATATATACAGCACATAAATCATTACATGATCTCCCACATGTTTACGCACACATTTGGTAGTGGCATGAAGACTCAACTTGAACTGGTGAAGGTTTACATAAGTACTTGAGGGGCATATTAACCATTGCTGCAAACTTGATGCTTCTGTGAGATCTCAGATCTCCCAACAGATGTGTTGATGTTGGTCCACGCAAACACAATTTTAGTTTTTTTTTTTTCTTGTCCGTTCCAAATAATTCAGATTCAAAGCACTTCATACACACAGCGCAGCCGCGTCCTCTGCTAAGCACCTGGGGAGAGCATGACCGGTGAGGCAAATACTGTATAATCGTGATGCAAATGAGTCCACCATGAGTCCACCGTGCCCTCTGGTAACTTTTAGTAACTTTTAGGAGCTGCCAGTCCGCATAGTTCCTTTTAAAACAATTAAAAACATTAATGCCAAAGCTATTGAGCATCAAACTAATATTATCTACACTTGGACATGAAGAATTTAACTAACAACCTGTGGTCATGAATTCCGTTTTACAAAAAAAAAAAAAAAAAAAAAAAGGAGAAAAGTTACTCGATATTACGGTACATATATTTGGAGTTTCAGTAAAATTTTAGATTTGTTTGTGATTACGGTTTGTGATGGCCTGAATGTAGCTGCTGTTACTAGATAGTTACTGTGTGTATCTTGCAGGCACACACTGATTGACAGCCGATCCCACGTTGCCGACGCCTCTCACTGAGAAGACGCCTCAGTGTGACCCGGATCACAGCTGATGGGGGCGGTAGCATCGCATTTCACCTCGCTTTTGAGGCGTCCAATGAGACCCACGCCTAAGACTCGAGTTGCTGAGGTTGGGTCTGATCAGTGATTCTTAGTCACTAGTTATGATTGTCGATGTTGAGAAGTGTATGGCCCCTGGACTTCCAATTGTAAAAAGGCAGGCTGGCAAGTACTGAAGCCAGTGCCATGCTGTGGCCAGGAGGCCTAACGAGGTTTCTTGAGCAGCTCTGATGGGCATAGATGCTGAGTCTGGCATTGCTCATCAACCACCATCCCCAACAGGTCTGTGTGTGCACGTACATGTGTGTGCGTGTCTGTGTGTGTAATCATGGCGAAACTCGTCGACCACCAGCCTGTGCCAATATGCTTGGTGAACATTGCCCAGAACCACAAGCAAGAGGAGTGGGATGGAAAAGGGAAGGTGAGTGAACGAGTAAATATGAGGGAAAATGATAGAGGATGGAGGGGGGGATGGGAAGCAGTAGAAATAAAGGAGGGGAGGGGGAGTAGTCGAGGAAGAAAAGAGGACTAAAAAGTGAGAGGAGGAAAAGGTGAAAGAAAGTGGGATAAAAGACAGAGAGGAAAGATAAATGAAATAACAAGGACAAAAGAGTGGGTAAAAGAAATAAAGGGGGGGGGGGTGAGAACAGGTAATAGTGAGGTAAAACAACAAAGGGAGAGAGGAAAGGAGGAGAGGAGAGGAGAGGAGGAGAGGAACAACGGGGGACAAAGTTAGAGTAAAGGGTGACAGCACACACCCCACATCAGAGAAGATGAAAGAGAGAGAGATAATTAGAAAGCTAGAGTCTGGGATAAAGAGAAGTGTAAGACAGGTAGCGTCACTATAAGGCAAGTAAGAGAAACTGTTGGGAGTCACTTCAATGGAAAGTTACATGGTGGAGAGAGACGTGAACTACTCAGAAGCAACTAATGGGTCACAAACATCCATTTTCAAGGGTCCCCTTGGTATCCACGAAACAATAGTTCCCCAATAAAGCCCTGCTAAAACACACAACATATATTTTATTCTGTCAACTTAGTGAACTTTGACCTTACCAGGAGGTTCAGCATGTGTACGCCGACATCTTTGTCGGTCTAACACTGATGAAAGTTTTGTTTACCAACATCATAATAATTTTATTCATTCTATAATTCTATTTTTAAAGGATTGCTGGGAGTTAAATGCTTGTCAAATGCTGCTGCTCATTTTAGCTCAATGGGATTGTCTGCCTGATTTAATGCCTAATTTGAGTCATAAAAATGTAATTATCCACAACACAATTACCCATTAGGCTTCAAACATCAATGTATCCATGTCACCCTGAACATAAAAACTGCCTATTGCAATAAAATGTTCGCCTTTACAGTTGAATCAATTAACAACAATGGACAGCCATCCCCATAATCTTGCTTGGATCTTCAATCCACGTCTAGTTATACCATTTTTCCCTTTTTATGTCATTTCTTTAGTTTTTAATTCTTACTCAATTAGATGGGATATACTGTTGTCAACCTGGCTACTTTAACTGGCACTACTGTCTTTTAAAATGAACCATGCTCAATTTTGGTTCTCAGGATTGTGACTTCTCTCGGAGATTGCTGCCATGTCAATTCTGTTTTCTCTGCTCTCCTATACAAAGAGATGCGGGTCAGGTGAATTGGAAAGTCTACATGGCCTGCAGGTGTGAATGTGTTTGCCTGTCAACGCGTGTCAGCCTTGTGACAGACTGGCACCAGACTAGGCGTAACCTACCTCTAACCCGACGTGTGCTGGGAGACTATCCAGCCCCTCCGCACTAGCACATGAGGGTAACTATAACGGGATTGATTGATGCAACTGGCTGCTCCCCCAGGTGTCAACACGGTCCCCACTGGTGCTGTCTAATTATTGCAGAACCTGTGATCTATGCTCAGCATTAATCTCCGCCTAATATCTTCCTGTAAACTGTCACTACTGCTCACCATGAGCACACAATTATTCCTCTGGATTACTATGTACTGCTCCATCCGTGTTAACCTTCCACTCCCATACTATACTTCAGAAATGTCAAATGTTCACTAAAAACCCTAAACTGACATTATGACTTCTATTTGAACCTCAACTTATGTTGACATTATTGTTTACCAAGGGTTATCCTCACAGGAGGAACCCTGGCCACACCACGAGCTGGCCTCTTGTCAGTGTACATTCCCTTGGCTTGACATTCCTTGTCAAGCTGAGACCTGGCAGTATAGAGTACCTGGGATTATTCCACCTTAATCAGGTTACCACTGTTGGCTGGCTTCTCCTTCTTCCACCGGTCTCACCCTCCAGGCAGCGGGGGCGGGAGAGCTGTACTGTCCCACTCTATGCCCAAGGCTTCCACTGTAACCCTTAAATTGTCTGCTTGCATGCCCATTAATCACTGTCTTTTACACACCCAAACATTTTATTGCACTTCTCTGTACCTTCTCTAAACTTTTAAACTCTGGTTATTCCATGTCTCTCCATCGGTTTCAAATCTTAGTGTTGGCTTTCTGTCAAGTTATGAAAATCTAAACGTGTTATTTTATTTAGACTCACTGTCACCATCCAACAATGCACTATATTTCCAGTTGCACATAAGAAACATCTCAAGGACTGCAAGTTTATACTCTCAAAATGTCTTCTGGCTACAATACTGTAAGGGCATCTTCTCTGGACTTCTGGCAAATCTGACAAAGAAATGTCCAACTCATCCAAAACTTTGCAGCCTGAATCCTCACTTCTGTCATTTCCTCTGTACATTGCATCCGTCCTCTCTCAGTTAGACTTGTCAAACTTTAGAATTCTGCTACTCACACACCCAGCTACCTGGGCACGGTACATACTGTCTTGCATAAACTGCACCCTTGTACTTCTGTCGTCCAGGACTAGAACCAAGTCAGTCAATGCTCTCTGCCTCCTTTCCACCCTCATCAGTCCTTTTGTTGTGCAGTACCAATGCACACACATCCACCATGCACACAATGCAACTTGAATCAACAATTATTACATTAAATATTAATTGGATTAGAAGACTGTAATATCTACATCCATCCATCCATCTTCATCGTCTTATGCAAGTGTTTCTAGGTCTCTTCAGTGTGTTCTGGGTCTACCCCGGGCCTCTTACCGGTTGGGAGTGCCCAGAAAACCTCTAACGTGTGGTGTCCAGGAGGCTTCCTGATCAGAAACCCAAACCACCTCAATTGGCCCCTTTCGACAACACGGCTCCACTCTGAGCAGCGGCTGTACTCCGAGAACCGTCCCTCTGTAATATCTACAGTTGAATAATATAGAATATAAAACTTTTTTGCAAGGTTGACATAAAAAACATAATTTCTGTCCTCCTTTTCTCTAATAATGGAAATTATGACATTCGGTTTAAATGTGGCCAGTTAAGTATAGAACAACTATTCTAAAAATACCTTATATTCTTTTGAAAATGGATATACTATAGCTGGTATGAATGGGGCCAGAATTATGACAGCTTTTAAATATCCAAAATGCTTCTGACAACAGACTCATTATATTTAAGAAAAGTAAAGCAGATTGGACACATACCAGTCAGCTTTATGAGTAACTGTTTACTCTGTGCTATAAAATACTTGGTAGTTTCCATGTAATAAGATGTTGTGGCCAAACAAATATATGGGAAAACAATAAAGTATTGAGTTTGATGGGATAGATTGACAGCCTGACAGTAAGGAAAACAATGGAGATTGTAGCAACGGCAGTGTGGCAAGGACTGTCAGAGTGATGCATCATGTGGGAGAGCTCGAGAATTGTAGCAGTAGTGGTGCTTGTGTGTGGCCGTAAAGATGTTCACACAGATGTGTACATCTAATATATATATATATATATATATACAAGCTGTATGTGTGTGTCCTGTACATGTCTGTGTGTGAGAGAGCAGTGGGGTTTGTAACACAATGGTGAGCACTGATGGAGCATGAAGCTGATGGGAGACAAAAGTCTTTTTCTCTGTCTGTGTGTATATATAAGTCTCCCCCAGACGCATCAGCACACGCGTGCACAGACTGATTACAAAAACTCATACACACCAGTGCAATTATCTGCTCACACTGCAGCAAGCACGCACACCAGTATGCACACACACAGAAGTATACACCAAGCCCTATTGCCAACACATATAGTCTCTCTCTCACACTCACTCACTCTCTCTCTCTCTCACACACACACACACACCCAACTACCCTCCTGTCAGTTGGCGCAGCTGATAAGCTGCTTTCCCCCATTTCTCATCTTGTTTTGTGTGACAGCCCAGGAGAGCTGAAACAATACAGGAAATCTGAAAGGTGTAGGTGTGGGAGAAAAAACAGAGATTGAAAAGTGACGGATGAAGAGGAAAGTAGAGGATAAGAAAGGAGACGTGAAGAGGGGAAAAGAAAAAAAAAAAAGTAGATTTTCTATCAGATATCTGGGTGGCCTGATGATAATGCTGCAGCTGTCACCTGTGTCATCACACCGACAACAAGTGACTTCCCTGCTGCACCCACACTCCAGTCAACGAGACAGGGAGAGGAGGAGAGAGATAGACTTCTCCCATGATACATTCATGCAAGATATTTAACACCAGCTGCTCTAAAGGATCCACTTGGTAGCCAAGAGTACAATGGTGACATTGCTGGAAATGGGATGTGATTGCAGGGAATCCCTACACTCCCTTTTCTCCTTCTCCTCTTTTGCAAAGATATTTTGTGTCCTGCAGGTTATATAATCTCCTGAAGTGAAGTCAGAGAAATACACCCCCCCGCTGTAAAAACATTTTAGCTATGCAGTAGCACTAGGGTTTTCTGCATACAAGTGAACAGGCTCTTGTTGGTGTCCATTTGCAGGCCACTATCAGAGCAGCTAAGTGATTGAATCACCACACAGGCAGGCAATAAGTTACGCTGAGTTGCCAAAAAAGTTGTGATCAAGCAGAAAATGTATGAAGTTGGAGCTTGATTTCAAATAGCAGCCAAACATAACACCAGGAGATACAGATGAACATTTTGCTACCAGGCTATTTATTATTGTTCATAGGATCCTTACACCTCAATCAATGGCTTAACAGCGAATGCCCTATTTGTGTACTTTTTCAAATAAAATGCAGTGACCTTGCTCTAGCAAACTGGTTCTTTCGTTCGGCTTTGTTCTTTTGGTGACCTTTTAAACAAAAACATTGGTTTCCTCTTGGGTGAAGTTGGCCTGGATTCTCGTCTCCATTAGGCATCTGTCAGTGTGCCATGACAGGGAACACGGCGCTTAAAAGAAAATAAGACTAGCTGATTTGATTGGCTATGACTGTAGCCAACTCCTAACACACCTATAATTAATTCTTCCCAATTCAACCAATTGCATATCTATGCCCGCACCAGCACCACGGGTCATGAAATGACCAAGTACCTGTTTGTCACAGCTAAGTGAGCATGACCTGGGAGCTCATCATGTGAGACATCATGAGGCTAAACCGAGTCACAAAGATAAGCCACATTTGGTCAGTAAGCTCCAGACAAGTGACCGTCTGCACAGGCAAAAATGACAAAAAGACAACGTCAACCGTTTTTATAGAGACAATTTCTTTAGTAGAAAGAAGTTTCAATGAAAACCGTTTAAAGTGAAGTCTCTGGAGATCAACAGGGACATTCTGGTAAGACGTATTTTAAATATTATTTTCAGTGTTATGAATAACAATAATAAAATGACATTCATCTCCATTGTGATGTGGTAGCAGAAAACAGATGTCACAAAACCTTTCGCACATAAAACCCAAAGTATCTGCGTAGATACTATAAGAGGAAAGAAGATGTTTGGATAGAGAAATATAGGGAATCCTGTTCCGAATCGCTTATTGAATTTGAATCCTTTAGAATCCTATATCAAAACTTTTTGCTGGCGGGAATTAAGACATCTCTTAGTTACGAGAACAATCATTAACCCTGTCCTGACTCATCTTATTTTTGCTTTAAGGAAAAAATTGTGTTTGGTTCTCACTGATGGGCTGTGCGACGTTAAAGTAAAAACAATACAATGGAACTAACATTATTTCTACTTCATTCTCGTTTAAATACAAGGATAAGGAGTCCATTTACACTTTATGAGTGCTGCAAAGACCACAGGGGCTTTATTCCTATGAACTTAAACCAAACACCCACAAACACGATTTGATTTTTTATGGCCGATGCTACAGAGTGGAATAATGTGTCGGACTATCCAGAGCAGCCAAACACAACCAGAAATAATTTCACTGAAGGAAAAGGGAATACGGTCACGTCATCAGCATAAATTATTAAATGCAACCATCTTTTTTTGAGCTACTAGGATACGCTGAGCAGAGCTGCCATTGTACCGCTCCTGGAAAGAATCCAGAAAGACATTATTTTTCCAAATGAGACACATTTTCCAAATGAGGTTGGACACAGAAAATTAGTTTGCAAAAGTTATTTTGTTCTAATTATGTTTTAATGAACTATTTTTGTTCTGAATAATTGAATCTTTTCTAATATAAAAGCCACAGAAATCATTAGCCTACATTCTACATTGGTATTGTCATTGTTTCTGCACTGTGTCCCATTTTTAGCCTTGTTATCGGCGGGTACATTAAAAGGCAGTATTTAATTCACTGCTGCAGCAGTTAGGATGGCCACGGACTGACCAACCTGAATGGAAGATTATCTGCAGAGAGACACAGTAGCTTCAAATACAACCTGAGCTAAACAAGAGCTGAATCATTTTTCAGGACCTTTAAAACACAAATTGTGCTCTATTCATCCAAATGGGAAAATAGCGAATACAATTTTAGACGTGTTATCTGCTGTGTCAAAATGAGTCAATCCCATCTGTTTCAGAAATTTAACACAACCTTATCCGAGCAGAAATCAGAATTCAAGCAGTCAGAAGATATTATTTAACAAATTCGTGGGATGCTGAATAATATTAGTTGAATAATCCACGAATGACACGTGTACAATTTAATATGTACAATGAATTACATTTCATGTTATCATACCGGATGCCTCACGAATCAAATTAAGTAGCTGAATATTGAATCGTTCAGAGGGACATGTAAATAGCACGAAGAGAAAGGAGGAGAAAGCACTGAGAAAAGAAAAAGATCTCTGTCCTTTATGGCATCTTGCTGTGGATCTGTCAGCTGTCACTGGTATGCATGGGGAACGTAATGCATATGAACGTTTATGTGTATATGTACAGGGGTTTGTGTGTGTGTGTGGCTGTATAACCAGTGTGTTATCAGTGAGTGCAGAAAGTGTCATGTCTCATATCTCTGAGTACCTGAGGGTCTTGAGAGTCCGGCACTGACCTTCTTTCTGTCAGTCTCTCTCCCTACTTATTAAACACCAGGAGAAGCAGCAGCAAAGAGAACACAGAATGAGGAAAGGCAAAGAGGCAACACAAAGAGAAGACAATAAAGGATATGAAAGAGAATAGGTTTATGGGCAGACACAGTATTGATGTGAGGGAAAGAGCATAGATGGAAAGAAAAGATTCATTCTATGATTAATTATCCTCATTGTATCTCTAAAAAGCACAAAGTAAAGAAAACTGTGGGAACTGGAGGAAAACACAAAGACCCTCACTCACATACACAATCAAGCAGAGACAGAAAGGTTTATAAAAGTTTGAGCAGCAGCGTTTATGAAAGATATTTAAATTCCCCTGAAGTTCTGAGGAAAGATCACATCTAACATTTCAGCTGAGGATGACCGCCTCTCAGCTCATGAGGTTATTAAATACACACCATGTGTAAACACTTTTGCTTTGTAGAGTCTGAGGCTCGTTATCTTTCATGAAAACAAACTAGACCTACATTTGATTTTTGATGAGACTGCCCCGGAGTTAAACAATCTGGTATGTGAAGGCATAAATAGCCCCAGCAAAAAAAAAACTATTTCCCACACTCACAACCCCACTTAAATTGAAATGCACACAAACACAGAAAATACTCAATACACACTTCTCTGATAGATAATGTCAGTGGCCTGATTATTCTTGTTTGTAAGATGTAAGGGGAACTATTTCATCACGTAGGGTCATGTGAAAACACACACGAATTGTAACACTTCAAGGAATAGTTGTACATTTTGGGAAATCTGCATATTAAGAGTTTGATTTTTTTTAAGTTAGATGAAAAGTGTGGAATCTTTGTTGATCGCCTGGCGTCCTGAACTAGCGTGGGAACATGGGAGTTAAGGTCTTCACCACCATTAGCGTCATTGCAGTCAGCTTCTTCAGCTCAGGAATTTTTACTGGGAGCCAGGTTAAAAAAAAAATATGGTAAAAACACTGAATAAACCAGTTTCACTTTAGAAATCAGTGTTTCCCCCATGGACACAGGAACGAGGCGCTACGACCGAACCACTAACGTTTGCTCAGCTTGTTTCTGTATGACTAAGAATCCAGATGTCCAAAGACTAAAATCCTTTATCCGGTATAAAAATTTGGCCTAAAACGGTTAAAAAAGTAAATTTCTGACTTCACAACCACAGCGCTGATGCTTGTGCAAAAGGCACCAAATGAAACGCACCGTTACCTAAATTAAAATGATGGTTTTCTCTAGGTTTGAAAATAGTTGGAAACATTTAAGATCAGAACAAAAAATATCTAAAATTGAATAAAGTGATCTTGAGTTTTCGGTCTGTCCAACATACTGCAGTTCAACTTCAACCACCCACACAGGAGCACACACAGACAATGTTAGACATATCAGCTCTATCTTGGACACATGAAACCAACAGAAAGAAACACAAAAGTGTGTGTGTTTGTGTGTCTGTGTGTTTAGGCGTTGCCTTGCTCAGAGGGGGAAAACATGAGACACTCAGACAATTTCATGTTGTCACTGAATATTCATTTGCAATATTTGTCAGTGAAATATTCCATCTTTGTGTTGTGTGTGTGTCTTACTATTTTGCCTCCAGGCCATCCGGAAGGAGCAGATTCCAAAAGAATAGCTCATCAATATTCATATGAGTTTATGCTTTCATTAATGTTGCAGCAAATTGTATCAGATCAAACTCACAGCTTGTATCTGCGTCCACACAAGTGTGCCTCACAGAGAGAAAAAGTGAAAGAGAGAGAGAGAGAGAGAGAGAGGGAGAGAGAGAGAGAGAGAGAGAGAGAGAGAGAGAGAGAGAGAGAGAGTGGGGGCTAGAACGGCTACAGATGGTTCTATGTTTCCAGCAGATGAAAAGGAGACTTTGAAAAAAGAATTGAAAAGATCATACAGATGAGTGGAGATGAGAGGAAAAAAGGAGGAGGTCAAGAGAAGAAAATAAAAGAGAGGAAGAGAGACTGAGTAGGAAGGAGGGGGAAGAGAGGAGAAGAGAGTTAAGTTCTAAAGGTATCTGTCCTACTTTGGTTTGACTAATGAACCCAAAGTGTCCTGAATCTGTCCTGAATCACCGGAGGCCCAGTTAGACCACCCTGCACTGGGAGTGTGCCTGTGTTTCCTCTTGCATGTGTGTAAGCGTGTGGGACATCTTGATGTGTGCTTGATTTAATATGCTCTCTACTGTTTATTGAAGTTGTGTGTATGTGATCTCAAAGCCCTGCATGTGTTTAATGAACCACTGTCACTTCTAGTCATCTGGCTTCATACCAACATGTCACACACACACACACACACACACACACACACACACACCATTTGCAACAAAAATAGCAGGATCATCCGATGTCCAGGGAAAGAAAAGACACATATTCATATATACAGCACAAGTAATGACTAAAAGGCCTTATTGCATAATAGCGATAATACAACCACAGATGCCAGCTTCCAAATCAAAATGTCATATCAGCGTTTATGTGTTTGCATGTCCTTCAAATAAACAATCCCCAGCGCCTTGACATGTTTCTGCATGTGCATGCTTCCTAATCTCTATCCTCTTGGCACCCCATGCATAATTAACCATGTTCAAAGGGGACAACTATATGAGTTAATGAGAGTCATGTACGTGGCTTTCATGCACTAGATGGGGATACTGTATGCAGCTCAGAGAAAGAATGAACTAATGCATCTCATGCCAAACTGAGATCAGCAGAAGAAACTAATGGTATTGGCCTGGTTTCAAAGTTTATACAGTAAATAAAGTCAAAATAATAAATAGACGTTATCTTTGACACGATTTCTCCATATTTAGTTTTGACTCTGGTACTCAGTTTTCAAGAAAAAATGGTAAATTATGTGCATGCGGGGTTTTTTTTGTGCAACATTCTTTTAAAAGTGTATGCGTTTACTTTGATGGCTACCATTTTTTTTAAAACAACAGACATTTGCTACATTTTCACCTAATTGAATTTAATGGTGTCTCAACTTTCTATTAAATGCAATCTTTAACAATTTAAGCATTAACATATTGTGTGTTAGGCACTTAAGTGTCACAGAAGGAAAGAAATGCAATTTCAAATACATGTTGTATGTTAACTCTAATGAACAGAGTGAGCAGCACTCAGTAAGCAAACTCCTAATTTTCCTTTTCAATACAAAGCCTGGAGGGAAAATGACTTTTGCTGCTTTAAGCAATAACATGCACTTTTTCTTCTTCTGTGGCTGAGAGCTGTATTTTTCATGTGGGTTAAATATACGTCTCACGTCTCATGTGTTCCCTCTGCTGGCATCCCAACAGTTCTTTCCACCAATTCAAGCACACCTGTTATGCTCATCTCTCTGTGCATCTTTCCATATATGGCAGCACATACTTATGAATTCAAATGTATGGAGCCTACATTTCCATCGTTCTCCTTTACATCCTCCTCCATACTTCCCTTTCTATACTAATACGCAACTCCCATGGCTTTTACTCTGATTCTCAAAGATGGAGCTCAAGCTAATTGCTTTTTTAATAGTTCGGAACATAGGTTATTGTCTGTGAGTGTTTGTTCCCAGGTGTATTTGATTGTATGGGTGTGCACATGTGCAGATTTACAGTGATATGATTGCTATAAATTGTGAAAACAAAAGAGGTTGTTGGAGTTGAATGTTTTCTCATTTTGTGTTTTACATCAATATGCTATTTGATGTTGCTCTAATGCCTCATTGTGATGTGTTTTTAGATTTATTAGCTGCTTGCCATAGGAGCAAAGTAGGAAAATATAATTTTAGTGTTTACCTCTCATTTTTTCAAAATTATTGAATGTAACTCCTGGGGATGGCTGGGTGGTAGAGTGGAATGAAGAGGATAATGATAGGAATAGTTTTTCGATTTCTTACTACTCTTTAGGGCAATATAAAATCTGTTACTTGGCTTAATGGACCTGACTACAACAGGAACAGGAATAATGAGAAAACTCAAACACCCAAACCTTAGTACAGACATATCAGACTGAGGTATGAAGTATTAATATAAAGAAATATCATCATGGAAGAAAAATGGGAGACAGAGACAACGTGTGGCAACAAAAATGCAACACATCATGTCACTCTGAAAGGAATAACAATTATAAATAAAATAAAAAGCTTTCAAAGTTTCAAAATAGCTTTTTAAAATGACAAAAAAAAAAAGAAAAAAGGATTGTGGTTTCAAGCAGTATGTAGAGCAGTGTAGAGCTCTGATATGGGCCTCTCTTCAAAGGCAAATGGCCTTTCATCTCAGCCTGCAGAATCTCACAAGCACTTGTACGCACACACATTCAGTGACTATAAAAAGTATTCATCCCCTTTGGACTTTTTCCGTGCATTAATGTTTACAAAACTGAATCACAGAAGATGTAATTAGGCTGTTTTTTATTTATTTATTTATTTTTTTTAAATATATTTTAAAAGAAAAGGTTATTTCTTGTGGTGAAAACAAATCTATACAGATGAGTCTAAATGAAGAACAAATAAAACACACAATAACCCATTGCATAAAAGTATATGCTAATTCTGGATGATTAGACCTCAGTTCAAGTAGAGGGTGGAAAAATACTAGAAATTCTGTGTGGTCTCCAAGAGAGTGAGGGCGTTGTCAATCAAGCATAGTCATTTATAAACTCACACAGTCCTGAGAGGACATAAATATCAATAATTGAAGGTCTTTAAAATATGCTCAGAAAAATCTCATTTACCATGACAAAAGACTGCGTTTACACCTCTTAATTTATGTCAGTTATTCTTGTCTTGTTGTTCTTGTGTGATCATTCCATCACTTAAACACAAACACAAACACCATTTATCTCCGTTTCTCTGTTTTTTTTCCTACTTTCTTTGATGATTTAAATGACTACCAGACTGGATGTTGAGCTAAAACCTCCACGACACACCGATGAATGGATTCAGGAAACTTCCATTCTTGCTTATTCCTATTTTGTCAGGACGGCGCTCTCCAAGGTGCTGAACTGAGCTATCCTGGGTGCTCTCTCTGTCCCCCGCCAACAACAGTGGGAACTTCCAGACAATCCCTTACCTAGTCTTCACCTGTTTCCGAACATATATTTTACCAAAGAAAAAAAACACTCTGACTCATATTTCCACTGCTGGGTGATTTAGACTCTCCAATTTCCATGAAAATAACATCTTGGGACTATAGGATGAAATCTACATGTGCACAGAGAAAGAACCAGAGCCGTCATTTTAATATAAGACTACATCCAATTAATACCAAATCATTCAGGAAACTGTGAAGTCATCTATAAGAACATTCAGTGGCTTCTTCCTTTATCTGTGTTGTTTTCCAGTGCCTGCTGGGGGAAATATTTCTCAGGGCCTTCAGGTTAAATGCCCTGGAGATTTTTACAAGCAGTGTATGCTTCCGCTAAAGGGACTCCAGTTTTCTTTCAGTTGGTGCCCATAGCAACTCTGAGATTTTCTGTCTATGTCCCAATTCTCCAGCTCCTTCTAAAAATGTGTCCTAAATTCTCTTCCTTCCTGACAAAGTGTTTGCCCTAAATTACCTACGCCGTACTTGTTTTATTTCCAACAAATGCACCCTCATGCTTATCTTTTTTTAGTGGGGGAGTTAGTAAATGTGCCTTTCAGGTGTAATCTATTTGCAGCCTCATGTCCTTTTAACATAATCAAATAAACAACTAAAACATTAAATGCATTGCAAAGGTTTTAAGTAAGGACACATAACCAGTTCTCTACTTTACCTATTATGACGTTTTTTTAATTTGCTAAATTTGTAATAATTTCCCATTATGGATACACTTGAGTACACACTTCATTCCTCTATTTATTTATTTATACAGCGAGAGGAAAAAAGTCAGATGACTTAAAGAGCAAGCTTTTGAGATGAGGCCGAAAACTGTAAAAACAATTCATTTTATAAATTCAGTCAGTATTCTTCTTTTTCTTCTTACCGTTAGTGCTCATTCATATGTATCCTTTTCAACTTCATCTCTGTTACACAAGTATTTTCTAACCAACTGCTGACTGCAGCACTTTTCATTTAAACTTCGGGAATTGAGACTTTATAAACTAAACATTTAACATTATTTATGACGCACACATACATACTCGTTATACTCCGCATAACAAAGAGTTTGCCACCCATGACTGAGCTTTAAAAGAAATTAATTTAAAAAAAAAAATGCTCAAAGGTGTGCTTGCTGCATCAATCTTTAATTTAGGAAGATCTTTCATAACTATACAGCCAGAAATCTCTGTCTGTCTGTGAGTATGTGGGTGTAATGCTATCGAAGTTGGTGCAACTTGGATGCTCGACACGTTCAATATTAATAAACGGTGAATATACAAGCGAATAGCGGTCTTTGCAGCAGTGGGGGCGGGGCTTCAGGGCTCTGCAGACTGTGTCGAGCATATCGTGCGGAGGGGGCCTTTACAGGCCGCAGCTCAATGATAGCAGTTCACTTATGCTGCTGGATGCTGGGTATACTAACAGTACAGAGCAGTTCTCGAAAACGCTGCAAGCTGCACTTACGGGGGCCAAGCAATTGGCCCGCTCTGAAAGTGCACACCGTGAACGGGCACAGCACTAAGATATGAAAGCGGTTAGTTGTTATTAATTAAGGCGGAGAATGATGATAGCATATGCAAATACATTTTAAAAGGGCAGTTATCTGGAAGTCATGTTCCTTTTTTATACTAAGAATATCAGTGTTGATCTGACCTTTTGAATAATTTTTCAGCCATTATCTAACAATGAAAAACTCATTAAAGCTGTTGAGGCCCATTTATTAGAGAGCTTAATTAGCTTGTCTGAAATACCCACAGCAGCCAATGCAAACCAAAAAGGACAGCACTCATTGCAGTGTATATTGCATCACTTTCTGTACATCACAGTACTGAACCAGGGCTGTATTTTTGTTCTACTGGTAATTATTCTGAATGGGAAGATGTTTTTCGTTCAAAATATATCTTTCATATTAGGCTCAGTCATTAACACAAAACTGCCTTATCACCTCTTTTGAAGAGGGTGTAGATTTCCCTTAATTTGCCAAATAAAATTCGGTGTTCTGTACGGTCAAAGGCCAGAACTCTTCTCTGCACCACGGAAGGTGACAAATGACAAAACATAAAAACACTAAACCTGCTCCCAAATAAGCCCTCTTTAGAGAGAAAGTTGTTGACAGCAGATTGTAAATCTTCTTTAGAACACGGATACATCAAAGTTGTAGCATCGAAATAACAAGGACTCCCAGATTACTGCGGTTAGTCAGGGTCACACCCACCACAATGTTTATAAGCAAACTATGAGAAGATTCATGCGGATAAACAGGACTTTAACAAGCTAAAAGAGGCTTCCAAATGCTTGGACCGGACTGCAATTAAACAACTGTGGAGGGATGAAGTAAAATGAATACCCACATTTGTCCTGATTTATTCATTACTCAAACTCATGGTGGCATCCTACTGTATGTTACCAGAAGCAGTGCTGCATAGCTGGCTCACTTATCTTACAAAGTTGCACCAATACTACATAATTAATACATCCACCCACCTAAAGCCTCCCCCTCAAACTGACAGAGAGAAAGAGTTCAAAAAGGAGTAAGACGGAATTACTAACAGACCCCATGTGTGAGATTTCTCATCAGTTCTTTAATTGGAGCAACCACCTGTTTCAGGATCAGTTATCAACTCAGAGCTTTACTCCCTTCTTATATTTTGGCAAAGGGAAAAAAAGGATTATTTAAAAGGAACTATAAAAATTTAAAAAATGCCTATACGTATGCACTCAGATAAAAGTCTAATGTTGCACTTTGCTGCACCTGCCATGCCATTTATTAAATGTTGTACATAATCCTGCATAAAAATTGCCATCAATTACAACTCTCCATCTTTCGTTCTTGCACTCTATTTCACACTTCTTTCTATTCCCCCATCTCTTCTCCCCTGTGTCACAGTCTTTCACTTACATGTCACAATCTTTCATGGACGTTGCAGTCTTTCACATTTAATACCATACATTCCACTTATTCCATGTATAAGAGAGTGTGTGGGCGAGTGAGTAGTTGGCCAATTGAGATGTATACATTTTGCATATTTGCTGGTTTCTTTCATGAATGCCCTTGTCCTTAAAAACAAACTAGCAAGGTCATTTAATACACTGTTACTTTGAGAGGCAACGAAACGGACTTACTGTTGGTTGTGAAAGATTTTTCCAGCATGTCTCTTTAAATTGATTTTTATACCATATTGGCTTAAACTGAGAGTAAAAACAAAAATTGTAAACTCAATGTATAAACATGTGTTATTTATACAATATAGAAAAGTATACATTAAATTATTTGTAGTAGGGCTGCTAATAATTTTTAATTAATGTGAGAACTTCTTTTTACAGATTAATTGTTCAGTTCAGAAAAATATCTGAAAAGAGGGGAAATCTTCATATTGGAGGAGCTGCAACCAGAATATGCATATACAAATGAGTGCAAATGTGTGTGTGTGTGTGTGTGTGTGTGTGTGTGCGAGTGCGAGTGCAAGTGCGAGTGCGAGTGCGAGTGCGAGTGCGAGTGCGAGTGCGAGTGTGTGTGTGTGTAAAAGCTTGAATTTGAACCAAGGCCATAAAACAACAAAAACAGCACAACACTCTTGCAGACTGACAGATCAAAGGTGTCTGACAGTTAACCTGCCTGTGTCTCATATCCACACCTCTATCCCTCCTCTCCCCATGACCCTGCTCATAAATGGCAGCTTGCTTGTATCTTTCTTTCTCCAACTTTCACACCGATCCATCCATCATTCCCCTTAGCCTTACCCTAATTAATACCCTTTCCCTACCTGCTTCGTTCTCACTCTCTTTCTCATCCATCACTCCATCCATCACCCTTGCTGGCCTGCCCAGGTCATTACCCACTGTGATGATGGTTTTGTTGCTCTAATTAGCCTAATTATAGTTGTCAGTTATAACCTGGTCCTCTGCAGGGACCTTGTGATCCTACTGTGACTCTATCTGACCTTGGCCATTGATTCTGCGCATGTGTGTGATACTTCTGTGCCCATGGCTGACCTCAACACTGCAGTACACTCATAGTGTGCCTTTCTCAACTACGGTATTACTTTCTTTCTTTGTCTTTCAGTTTCTTTATATTAGTCTCTCCTAACCTCCATTCTTTTTAACACTGCTGCTTTTCTTTTTTTTTTGTTTTGTACTTCCTACCATACATGTCAAGTACAGTCTTGTTTTTTAAACCTCTGTCAATTATTTCTAATTTTTTTTGTCCTTTTCGCTCTTTTGTTTGTAAAATACAAATGTTATTTGCATTGAACCTATCTGTAAAACTGAGAAACAATAAACACAAAAAAATAAAATGAAAAATGTATTACAGAAATAATATATACAAAAGTACTATCCAACACTTTTATTTTATGACTAGCCCATTTCGTTCTACTTTGTTCTATGTTGCGGTTGTTTCACATTTTATATGCTCTCTAACCTAATCTGTTTTATTCTTTCCATTTTATGGACAATAGTGAATGGAAGTTGTGAATGTCCAGTTCAATTTCATTTTATTTTATTCAATAAAGGACTTTCAGGAAACATAACACACCTTCTGCCAGTTATAGTGAAGGCTCCTATTCAAGAACAACTTTCTGTGTTTTTCAGTACAAATTGGCTGTTTCCACATAATTCAATGGATGGTTAACTTTGGTCATGAAATTGTTCTGTACCTGTAATTCACATATCTGTCTTGGACACTAGCTAACATATCAGCATGTGTCCGGCTAGCTGTACTTACTATGTAGAACGCTAGCGAGGTCAACATAACAATAATAACAAAACTTAAAATGAGTGCTCGGGAAAGTGAAAACAAGATACGATAGTGTGTCAAAATATCATGGCACGTTGGTGCATGTGCCTTGTCCTATGTGTTTGTGACAGAAATGTGCAGCAATTATAGAATAATACTGAATGAGAATAAATACTGCGGATGACAACTCTCGAACCAATTAGATTAGATGAATGTCTCATGCAAGAATGACAGTAATTCAGTCTTTCAGACTGTATGAAAGTCTTTCAGTCTTACAGCCATGTGAAGGTACCAGGTCAGATGTGTGCGTTGAACATGCAGCCTTTAAAGAGCCGCAACAACACACATGATGAACCTTCGTGTATACCTTAAATCATGCACAACCAACACATGGTCGCTGCAAAATGACCACACAAACATCTCCAATTCTGAGAACATCAAACAGGTTGGCTAAACTGGTTTTGTGTGCAGGGCACTGCATCTACTGTATATGAACAAAAACAACAACTCCACTAAGATGAGCCCCCATTGTCCTTGTGCACTCTTAAAATAGAGCCTCTACTATTATTTAACACCGTCATTCAATACATTCAAACATGTTTTCCAGATGTATTTTCTCCTGCCTGTATGTTAAATCCTGAACTGTAATTTCTGCACAGGCAATTTCAAACTGGTCTTCCATGACGGTCTATTCTATTCTATGTGTTTTAAAAGTGGCTATTAGCTGGAAATTGTCTCACCATTCCTCTGTGCTAGATGCCATAATTATGATTAATGAAATGCTTTACTACTTCATACTGGCGCAGAGCAGTATGTGTTTGTGAGGGAATTCATGTCTGTATTAGCTTTTTTTATGATGATGTATGTGATGTGTTTATGTGATTTGTACATGTAACTGTATGGGTGAGAGATCAGCGTCTATTTCTACACTATATCAATCATTAAGATAAGATTCCTGTCTAAATGTCTGGCATTGCTTCCTCTTTTTTTCTTGCATTTCTGTTCTCTTTCACTTCGCCTTTTACTTTCTTTTACTTGGCCTCAAACCTCTTGCAACCACCCACCATCTCTTTATGTCTGGCCCTCCCTCATTCTTGCTCTCTGCTCTTCTCTAGACCCTCTCAATCCCTCTCTCTCCCAGGAATCTTGCTGCTTTCATGAAACAGATGTCTCTTCATTAATGAAGACCTTCTCTACCGCAGTAATGAAGGAATGACCAAGCGTGCATAAAAGAGAGGGGAAGAAGAAGAGTAATAATATAATATTTAACATGTATGCGTGTGGTATGCTACAAACCAGAACACATTGCACTACATCTCTAACTAACTCCATTTTTCTCCCTGTAAGCAAACACAACATGCAGACACTTTAAGTCACTTCATTACCTTCATTAGTTTCAGCGCTATTCTCATTTTGTATGGAGTGTCTGGCTGTTGCTGAATGACAGCAAAGCATTTCCAAGCCCCTGTAAGCTAATCAGAACATAAACTGGAGAATTATTAGTGTAAATGTGGAATATTGAGCTATGCCAAACAAATTTTCTTAAAATGGTCTTAACTGCCCAGCTAAACAAGAATGTCCAGGACGCGCTTGAAAAAACAGATAGAGCGTAGACCTGAGGCTGAAGCACAGCGTGAATCCCTCATGCCCAGGATAGCGTACTGTAGCTAAAGGAAGTGCTTGGTTAGATTCAAAGAGAGTTTAAGTAGCTTCCTGTTGTGCTCTAAAGATAATCTCATGTCTTTTCCCCTTGAGATCCCCACACGCTGAGACACACCAGCTGTGCTCCCACTCTCCCACACCAACACAAACTCTTCTCAAATATGGACACCAATACGCATCTTCCCTTCGGCAAATACACACATGCTTGATAACACGCACACACTTTTCAAAAACTGCTCATGAAATTATCTGCTCATGCCCTGTCTACTAATACTAGAGATAGATCAATCAAGATTTTTTTTTATTTCTAAAACGCTCCAGAGTAACTGAGTTATCTTCATGTGGCCAGAGAAAATCAATCAACCTGTGAAGTGACAAGATGGAGATGGGGAGTCAGGGGAAACTTTAAGACCTACCACTCTCAAGTTAATATGGTGTGTCTTCAGTTTTTATCTCCCTCTGATCCACTCTTACTCTAAAAGAAAGAAATCCAGTGTCTCTTATTTCAAAGAGTGACTTACTGGCTTTGTTGTTGTCTGAACGCTGACTACCATTGTCTATGTGTTTGGTGCTACACATTGTTCAGTTGTTTTCTTCATATTTGTCAAATTCAGTCAGCAACACATCTTTTATCAAATCATCAGCTGTCACGTCATCCGCAAAGGGCCGATAAATTGTCAACTTCCATCCTGACAAGCACACTACAGACAAACTGAGTGACACGGCCTTGCTCTCAGTGGTGAAATACTTCCATCAGAGGCAGATTTACGCAGATTTACGCAGCTCCGAAGCGATTAAGCTAACAATCGTCCATGCTTCCTTTGTTAGATCATTTGCCCAGAATTGGGCTGTGTCTTGACTGGCCAATTTAAAAACCAAATCAGACTCCCTCGGACACTGTTATCTGCCTGAGCTCATTTTCTAACACTGTCTCGCTCAGCTGATGGAAATATCATAAGAAAAGGCTCTAAAATCTACTAGATGACAAAATAATACTCTAGCCTTAATCGAGCTGACACTGTTGCTTTATACAAAGTTCACATAATGACCTTTTACATTTTACCTCTGCTAACAGTGTGATCTTAATTACAAGCACCCAAACAACATTAGTCGTCTCACTGGGAGAGTAACCAAAGACAGAATAACACTACAGTATATCAACTTCAATCTTCTAGAAGAACAAAACATAATCCTTTTGACTAATTGATTTGTTCAGGTACATCGGATGCACATAAATACAGCGTGATGCGAAAAGTGCAGTTCAACAACAAATTTAGATTAAGATACAGTGACGAATTTGACTGGAGATGAGATATGACACCCAATTCTGCCAACAGGGTAATGCAATGACAGCAAATCAGCTGCCATCACTCACAACAGCCAACCTGTGGCTTCACTCAGTATGAATTACCTGTAGACAGTTAGTTAGGGCATATAATACAAATCACTGCTGAGTCAAACAGTTTCATTCCTCTGAATCAAAAGAGAATCATGTACGACGGACAACAAATAAGAAATGCTGATTAGGAATGAAAAGGAAATGATGAATGTTGATTATTATGATTATTTTGAGCACATTAATCTTGACATAATCGAATTATCAAAGTATAATTTTTCAAATGGCATTATAAGAGACAGTCGATGAAGCTGGAGCCTGTTAAAGACAGAGAAGACGTCAACTTCTGAAATACATGACATCTTTTATTCTGTTACCGTTACAATCTACCCACTTAAATCATTGCTCAAGTGAATGAATATTTTAAAAAAAAAAGTGTCTCAATAGTTTAAGAGGCTGTCTTGATGTAATCCATCACTGTCTTGTTTTTCTGTATTTAAATACATGCCGTTAAACTGTAGAGATGGAATTAGATTTCCATCTTTGCGAGGAGAGGAGAGGAGAGGAGAGGAGAGGAGAGGAGAGGAGAGGAGA
>CALSCE010010657.1:20250748-20270899 GCA_943593645.1 Bovichtus variegatus | reverse complement strand
GAGGAGAGGAGAGGAGAGGAGAGGAGAGGAGAGGAGAGGAGAGGAGAAGAGGAGAGGAGAGGAGAGACTTGGCAGGGATGAAAGAGCCACTTGAGAGCACCGAGACCATACATAGAATTAGATTGCTTTGGAATACACCCATGAGGTCACATTTACCATAACGAAGGTAAATCAAATGTTCAGCTGTCTTGATTGGAGAGAGAAACAGACTAAGCAATGAATGGATAGATAAATGATGGATAGATGGCAGATGGCACATACAAACCTGGGCCAGTTGTGAGCTTATCCCTGCCTAGAGGGCGAATAGACCATTACATAGTCTATGCCTGCCAGACTCGATCAATCAATTACAAGAAATAATAGAAAATGAAAAAAGAGCAAGACATTCATATGGATTTTCATACCATGTTTCTATGATGGTAGCTTTCATAACAGATCTGGTTAAAAAAAAAATTGAATATATAGCTGGAATGCAATAAAGAAAAGAAGGAATCAAGCAATTTTCAGACCCAGGTTTGTAGTTTGACCCAACCCAGACACCCATACCTGTTTCATTCCTCCGTCATACCATGCTGGTTACTGCTTCCGGACAAATGGAGGTAGACGTATGGATGGAAAAACATAAGAGAAGACACAAGAGAGATGGTGTAGTGAGATGAGTAAGGTGGAACATGAGCATGATGACTACAAGCACATGGATGAACATAGATGCACATATAGATGGGGAGGCACACAAAGAAGTGGAGAGGAAACAATATGGGTAAATGTCATGACAAATATACGCACAAAACACCACAGTCTATAACTCAATGAGTGACGTATCTAGTGAGTAAACCAAAGGCCCTTTGAAGGGTAAAATAAGTGGGAGCTGAAAATCATGACAAAATGTTTTTTTGTTGAATGGATAATAATTGTGTATTTCAATATTTTGCGCTAGAAAGTATCTGATGACGAACACAAAACACAGTTCTAAAGTAAAATCAGTGTATCAACAAGGCTCCAAAAAGCGTAGTGATGCTCAGAAGAGTGTTCAAGAGACTAAGTGTACTTGAACCTGTATATGAAGTGCAGAGCCAATACCACATAGAGATTACGTGAGACAGTAAGAGAGCCCTTAGAGCTCTGTGTGATTGCCTGTTTGTGCTTGTGTGTGTGTGTTGTGTGTGCATGGGTCACGTATACAAAATATAACAGCCAAAGAAAATGGCCTGTGTTATACATGCGTGTATGGAGATGTTAAGGAGAGGGCTTAAACCGTATCTAAAATACAGCAAAAGTTCTTTCAACAGCTGTAAAGTTTGCCTCAGTTTGAGCACATTTGAATCCTTACTCTCAAGCCATACCATACACAAACACACACTCAGAAGAACATGCATGCATATAGTCTAATTACGCAACAAACGGACATAAAAACATGGATCAGTAGTCATTTGTAAAAGCAGACAGGACAAGCAGAAGCAATGGTGATCCGCAAAGGGAAGTGAGGAAGAAGAGTGAAGACAGAGAGACAGAGAGAGTGAGAGAGGAGCCATGAAAGGCAGCAGCACTTGGAGACGATGCCAAGACAGTAGGAGGTCTGGAAAAGGGACAGAGAATGGTGGCAGATGAGAGGAGGATCAAAGACCAGGACGACAGGATAAGGAGTGGAGATGCCAGTTCGATTTCCGAAAATGGCCTCATCCACTATCTATAGGTGATAAGATATACTCAGTACTTTAGTCTCTTAAGGCAGACAAAGCTGCGTTCAGCAATAATGTTGTGTTACCGCCGCAGAAATCCCTGTAGCTAGGATAAAAATAAAACGATGACAAAATATACTGTCATTTATAATGTTCAAAACAGGTGAAAACCCTACACATGAAATGACAAGCGTACAATTATGAGTTAAGAGCTAACCACCTTAGAGAATTAAAATTTGGTGGCGTGTTTGGAACATAGTGCACACAGGGATGGACAGCAGAGTGGATGATGCTGCAGGGTTTTTTTCCCGATGTTGTCGCTGTGAGACTGGGTTGTGTTGGAATCTATTGCAGCTGTTGTAAAGCCAACCAGACCGCAGCTGCCGTCCTCCACAAAAAGGAAACGCTCCAATCTTTTCAGACTGTCGTTCATCTTCACAGTCTGTAAATGATGGACGAGATTACATCCTATAACATTTGAAACTTCCGAGTAATCCTCATCTGGCACGCCCCGTCTCTTATTTGTCATTCTCTCTGCATGTGTGAACAATAAATTCACTTTTTCTTCAATCGCTCAAGTTCAACCGTGCTTCCTTTCAGCCTTTGCAAATTAAATTATGCACATTTTGGTTAGTGAAATCAATAAGAGTGATTTTCAATTTCATTTCAATGATTTCTACCTCCATTGTTGCACCTTGCTCCTGCTAAAACATATTATATCAATATTAATTTGATCAAAAATCTATTTGGTTTCATTAAATGTCTTATACTCAATACAAGTGTGGCCGTTTCATTGTTGCCCTCACTTTTGATATACATTTAGAGCTGTAGAATATGCGGATGGGAGCCGTCATGAATGAATCAGAATTCCAGATGAACGCAAAAGGAGGTTGGACAGAGGGAAGCATAGTAAAGAGAAAATATGTGACGCAATTAAGTTACGATAGAGTGATGAGCACATTGTGACTGTATCATCAAATAGAGGGAACATTATATAAGAGCAACATTTGACTTGCTCTGACAGAATTAAACAAAACACAGATTGAAAATGAGCAAGGGTCGGAAGTGAGGGAAGGAAGGAGAGGGATGCCTCTTGACGCTCAAGCTAAAATGTTAATCTGGTCTCGACCTTTTGGAACCTATCTAAAGGGGATGAGAGCCAGCACGCACGCACGCACGCACGCACGCACGCACGCACGCACATACACATCTGCTGCAGTGGAACTCTGGGCCCCTAATTATGTTAACATACTACTCAAATAAATGAATATGTGAACACTGATATGGTGTTTGGTACTGGAAGCTGGAGAGCTTGCAGAAGCTGGAGAGAGAGAGTAAATGATGGAGAGGGGAGAGGACAGAGGGGAAGATAAAGAGTTTGAGAAGGACAGGAGAGGCAGAAAGAACCTCTCCTCATTCGTTACTGATAAGAGCCGTTACAGGTCAGCAACATGACAGCGCATGCGTGCTGCGGAGCAGACTTGGCATATAATAAAACCCAAGACGGCAAGTTGTTATGGCTGCACCAGTCCATCAAATATTTTAGATGTCATGTTTATTATTTTAGACACATTTCCCTAAAATTTAGACTGGCATATTTGATAACTTAGTGGCACACTTGGCAAGACACACACATACACACACTGGACGCGTCGACCTCCTAAAGTCATTGAACAGAGTATTGCTTTCATTTGTCTTTCACTTCTCCTTTCCATGTACAGTTTCTCTTCCCCTATCATTACCCTCTCTAGTATCTTCATAAATCTAAATCCCTCAAACTTTGCTCTGCCCTTTTTATCCTGCATTTCCTTTTCATACTTTTGATTTTGTTTCCCACCGTAACCCTGCCCAATCCATTCAGCTCCTTTATAAGAGCTCCACACGTAAAACTAAAGAAGATTGTGCCCTTGCGGTTGTACAGTAGTTCCTCAACTGTGGTACTCAAAATGCCTCTGGACTTAAGATCTGTGGACACTGACCTCAGGATTTGCTTGCTTCGTCTGTTTAGTTTCACCATTCTCATATAGTGTGTGTAATATCAACAGCTGTTGATATTTATTGGAGCTCATACACTTTATTCTCTTCCACCATCCCCTTTCTTATTTTTTATTCGTCCTTCATTTCCTTTGCCCTTCACTTGACTGCTCCTAGTTTTCTTTACTTTGTTTCTTCTCCACACCTCCCTCCCCATCTTGTCCTGTTCCTTTGCCCTCTCTGTCACTCTTTCTCTTGGCCTTCTCAAATCCTCTCCTCATCTTTTTTCCTCATGTCCTCCCTTCCAGTCTCCTTCTGTACCCCTCCCGCCTACTCCGGTGTACCCAGTGTCATTGTTCGGATAATTATTTATTAACGTGTTTATGTCGCCACCGTCCCTGTCTGTTGCTGCCATCTGTGCCCAGTTAGGTGCCCGCCTCCCTGTGCCGTTCTGCCCTGCCCGCGGGGGAGAGAGCCATATATGGGAGCACACATCAGACACTCCCACACAAACACATACACACTCTCTCTTGATCTGTTCTTCTTTCTTTGACACACAAACCCACACACTCACACCTTCTGCTGACAGCCCCCACCCTCCCCTGTGCTGCCCCTGGGGCTAGGTGGGGTTAGCCGGGATGAGAGGCACGCAGCAGTAGCCACCACAGTCCCTTATGTCCTGTCCTGCGCTGTTCACTTTGTTCTCTTCTGTCAGCATAACGCAAAGATGAAGGAGGTGGTAGCAGGAGTGGTGTTACCTTGATTAAGTTATTTAGAGGACACAGGAAGAAGGCACATAGAGACAGATATATATATACTGAATATGTATATATATATATATATATATATATATATATATATGGATTGACTGGGAATGTTTCAAAAAGGTTTGAGGGCCATACTGTATAAGGCAAATTAAATGCGCTCTATTGTTGTAGCTTACTTGTTGTGTATTTGAAAAAAAAAGACGTGCTTCCCTCAATGCTCACGATAAAAGCACAGCTGTGGTGGGCTGGGAAGCTGTAAATAGCTTGTCAATGCTTGGGCTATCTGTAAACATGAGAAGAAATGTTGCCTTCACCTAAACAAATCCAGATTTGGGCTTCTGCTTTCGATTTGGGTGTTTTGCGAGGATATTTTTATCGAATGTTACATATTGTGCGGTGATGTGTGACATGCTAATGCAACCTGAGCCCGATCCTGAAGGATTTAAGATTCTGATTGAGTGTCATCCTCACCATGTTGTGGTATGAAAGAGGGGGGAGGAAGAGGGGGGTGGACAAAGAAAGAGGAAAGAAAACAAAGAGAAAGATAAAGGAGGAAACAAGGAGAGGGAGGCAGACAGAAAGATAGAGGGAGGCAGAGAAAGCCTGTGGGGCGGCAGGGGGAATTGTGATTATGCATCCTGGATCTCAATAAGTAAACAGAACAAATATTCTCCATCTCTTCTTCTCCTTCTCTGCTCTTCTCACAAGCCATTCCAAGTCCCCTGTCGTCCATTCTCTCATCATGATCTCTATCTGTTGGCTTCTTGGCAGTCCATCTCTCTCATCTCCTCTGCTCCCCACGGCAGCTTTCTTTCATCCCTCCTTTTTTTTTTGCTCTATTTCTCGCCGCATTTCTTTAGCTTTCACACGTCTCTTAGCATCAGTTTTTTTGTCAATACAAACTTGCTTCTATCTAACTAAGCCTTCTTCTCTATCTCGTTGTGTCTTTCTGCACGTATGCATGAGTCTAACTTTCTCAGAGTAGAAGACTATCAGGGAGGCTGGCAGAGGAGGTGGTCCTGGTAGCCTCTATCAAGGAGCAGAGAGGAGTGTGGGTACTTCCTCGGGGAGAGTGCCTCATTAGTGTGAATGGTACACAGGAGAGCATGTAGAGAGTGTGTGTATATGTTTCTGTTTGAGTGCCTCTGTCTATAATTAGGAGTCACAGCGAGTAGCGCTGTGGATCAGAGTTAGATAAGTGCTCTGGCAGCTAGCCAGTACTAGGCGAGCCTTATGTGTGTGCGCACACACACACACACACACACACACACACACACACCCACACAGACAGCTCCCACCCCGTTGGTTCTTGTATGGCAGTGCAGTGTGGTTGTTGTGAATCATTTGGCTTCCGCCTCCTCTCAATAGTACCACCTGCAGATGGCAGGGGCCAGTTGGAGGTATCCAGTTTTACCTTGACAATATCTGTCTCTAGCTGGAAAACCATATCCACAGATGCACACACCCACACACCTGTACTTTATCATCTGTCTGTCTGAGGCAGGCAACAAGGGAACCACAATAGGTACCCAAAAAAAGAGGATCAAAGACGTGATGCAGACACACATGCAAGCACACACGCTGCAACACTCAAAATAGGGAATCGCTCTTGCCCTCATTCAACCCCAGAAGGGACAACTCAGGCACATGTGCAAAACACACACAGAACATTTCCTCCGGCATGCGTCCTCCACCTGGGTAAAGGAATCTTTCATCTCCTCGTGACTGCCACTGGGCAGGCAGGCATACTCACTCACACACACACACACACACACACAAACACGCACAAACAATCTTTCACTCTCTCCACCTGCATCCCCTTCCCACAATGTCGATATAAGCGAACCACCTCCACCTTCACCCCTCCACAAACACAAGCACTGAATTTGCTTGCCAACCAACAAATGCAGATGTATGTTTACAAGGCACTGAATCATAAACAGTGAATGTATTTAATATTTAAATGAATTCACAAACGTTCAGAAAGCTCTTGTCCACCAGGAGCCTCCTCTGCAAGGCCTTTATGTGACACTGCAAAACACTTCACCTTAATGTTACAGTTTACGGCTTCAGTCAGACTTTTAAGACTCTAGAATAGATGTGGTGTCTGTGCAGCTTTATGATGCCTAGACTTTAGGTTTACCACTCATGCCAAATAGCTATTTGTTTGGAGGATGAAAATTCTAAATTGGTGTAGTCTGAGAGGTGCTCAGCTTTTAGTCAATGAGCAGACATACATAAAAAGAGGTGCAATTAGCCATCGCTATGGAGAAAGATACTGACTTTGTATTTCTAAAGAGAAGTCAAGGGTAGTTTTCCATTAACTTACAGTGCATACAGTCTTTTTTTGGCACAAGCATCTAGTGGGCATTATAAGAACTGCATCATGAGGCTTTTCTGGCTTGCCACTTGGTTTCACCTTGCTGAATAAATGAGGTTTAGCTCATTAATGTTGTTTGTCCTGCAACAGGTCCAGAAGTGACTAATAATTCAACAGCACAGCATGACTGTCAGACCTTGAGGAGTGCAATGAGCCAAAAAAAAAAAAAATCACACACACACGCGCGCACACACACACAGATGCACGATGAGGGACTTGTTGCAGGAAATCTGGATGTTTGTGTAAAAATAACTCACACATCCGCCCACAGACAGACAAACATACACAGGCGTAATGCAGAAAACGAATGCAGCTTTAATGGCTCTTACTGTATCTTTATATATTGACCTTCAAACACATGGGTTATATCCCTGAAAAGCACACGCACGCACAGCATGAGCCAGACTGAGCAAGTCCTTTGTACAAACAACAACCTAACATTAGATGCATCCTTATAGAGTGTATGTTTGTGGAGTGCCTGTGTCTATGAATGTGTTATGTTTTGTGTAATCAAGTGTGGTTGAGAGGAGGGTGGTCTGAATTAGGTCAACAGGTCACACGGGGCATTAAAAAGTTCTCTGGTGCTGTGACAGGTAGGGTTACAGTTCATGGCAGACAGGGTAAAAGTTCATACATGAACAGGTAGAGGAAAGCTGGGATACTGCATTACACAGCGGTGCTCTTAACCCTAAAGCATGCTCAACTTCAGTACAATCCAGCACAGTGCGGGTGGGTAGGCAGGAAGCAGGGAATCGACATAAGAAAAAGTTAACTTTGTTGAGCTTTCCTCCCTGGAGGCACTTTCACTTTGGGAAATTCCTGAACTCCCCTGCAACATAATATTTTATATTTTCCGGAAACTGTTTCACACTAAAGTATTTACATTCAAACCCAATTTTATGAGATTTACATTTTTACACTCCAAATTACACTTTTTTTTTTTTATTATGTTGGAAGGCTGTTGATGAATTTCCATAAGTGAGAAAAATTCAGAAAATGGAAATAGAAATAAAAATGCACCTTTATAACCATGGTGACTGCATTTGGTTATTTGCAAATCACTGATTGGTTGCTCAGTTGTTAGGATGCTATGTGCCAGTCGCCTTTACAGAACAGGACGGTGCAAATAGCATCTTATAAATACAGGATGTATTAATACAGTTAGCATATTGGAGCAAAATGCCCATTTGGGTCCTTTCAAATGAGCTACAATCGTTCAGATATGCTTGATTTGGCATTTTAAGCACTTGAATGCCCTGAGACCGGAGGGTTCTTTACATTGTTCAATATCTGGAACCATTGTCATTTGTCAAGATCATTGGCTTATAACGGGAAATGATCTGCACCATTGGATAGCAATAAAAGAGAATCTGTACCACTGACATATGCTTGAACAGAGAATTTTTTTCCTCCTCTGTCTTTAACCACGTAAATAAGACACTGATTCTGCATTGACTTCCAACAGACAGAGCTGTTCTGTTACATTGACTAAAACCAAAAAAAGATGATCTTGGTACCAAGATCCTTTAGGGTCACCATCACTTTGGGTAGGGTTAGTTAAGAGAGGTACAATAGGCAGCATTCTTGTCTAAATTACAGGACAAGGCAGTGCAGGTGGCATTCTTAACTCAGAGGGTCTCCATACCAGGATTGATAAACTGGCTCGCCTCAACCCTTCCACTATCATTTCACTTCACATAACCAGCAACTGGATTCTGTGACACAATCCGTTTTATTGTAAGTCAGGCTTGTCAAGGGCATGACATAACTGTATCTTTTGTTTTCATAACCTTGAAAAATGTTACGTTTTACATTTAAAGTAAAGTTAAAGTATAATGTGTGTATAACAACATTATTACTACGCAGAGAAATTTCAATCAATTCTGATTGTGGAAAACATATGTAATAAGAACTGTATGAGCTGATTTGTGAAGTAAAACAATTGCAGATCAGTTTAATCAGCCCGTAGAGCCGTGTAGATTAATCAAGCCTCAGTACCAAGACCCCCTGTTCTCCCATCTAGTACGGTACATTAAGGTAGATCACTACAAGACACAGTCACGTCCAGTCAGGTGATATCAGAACAGAGACACTCACTCAGTTGTCTCCTTGACGACAAAGTGGCGCTCCCATGCGCCATGATGCCCTGGAAACAGAAGACATGTTGACATAAAGAGCAACCAATAAAATAAAAAAACAGGGGACGGAGACAAAGAGGGATTGTTGTTAGATCAAAAGAGAAAGCAGTACTTTACTCTGGTATATTTCACAGCAATCATCGAGCTCCAACACTGCCTGCACCCTAATGATGTGTATTTATCAGTGGCAGCCTGTCATTTCTCCTTACCTGTAAAAAACTGCAAACGTGTCTTTGCAAAGTGAACAAATATATATAGTGTCATTGATGCAAAGCAGCTTACAAAGTTGAATGCTGGTTTATTTTGTAGTCTGTAGACACAGGGTCCCTGTTATAAGTAACATTTTCATGTTCATGTACATGTCATATGCTTAGTTCATTCATTCATGCATTCACTCACTCACAGCTACAGTACATTTCTGCTAGTGCCTTAAAAGACCTGGCAACGTGCAATAGCTGCACACAGAACGAGGATTCACTTGCTTCCTTTCTGTAATAGTGATGAGAAGTGTAAGGTGCTTTGCGTCATTGATGAACAGAAATAAAAATAGAGCGAGTGGGTGACACTGCAGCAAAGTACAGGGTTTATAAATACTGGTTTGTTCTTCATGTTCCCACACAGGGTTGTAATGTTATACCTATTCAATAACATTATGCATAGAAGCCATGGGGCAAGGACACCGTTTTTAGGCAACTGAGCAAACATGTATGCACAATGCCCAAATATCAATATGTCCATGTTTTTTGTCCTCCGCAAAGCAAGCTATGTTGTCCATATTTATGTTGCCCCAGCTGGCAATGCTCTATTCCTGGTACACATTTCTTTTTGAAATGCAAAACAAACTGTATGAAGAAAAAGGATTAGTAGACAATGCATCCTCTTTTAAGATACCAAATAATTTGTCATCCTGCTACTGTAATCGTAATTTATTTTCAGGAATCCAATATGGTGTCGGCATTTCGCTGTCTGCATATTAATGGAGCAGCAGTATTAATTGTCCTTCAATATGAAGGTCTGCTCAGGAGCTTAGCTTTAAGTGGACATTTAAGCACACGGTATTGTTAATCGTACTACCTTAATGTGTGGATGCTTTGCTATGTTAATATTGTTAAATAATATTGTCTTAACAATACTTTTGGCTGCTAAACAGGCTTTAATTGGTGAATTGATTGAAGACACTGCAGTCTTCAAAGACCTCCAGGGGTGCGTGCCAACAACACTGCAGTGATACGGAGCCTCTCATCTCCTGCACGCTCACCGAACCAGGACCCTGCCACCTTTGATCTTGTGACCTCCTTTACAGTCAAGAGCCAACTCACTTTAATGACCATCACCTCCACATTTAATATCACAACTCGCCTCTGGGAACCAGACACCAACAGAGAAGAAACATCAACTTTTACCCTCAAAAGTGAATTTAAATAACAGAGCAAGAATTGAAGTGGATCAGCAAAAAAAAATAAATAAAAAACAGACATAAAGACACCAGACAGTTATAATGTTATAATGTTGATAACAATACGTATCATAACTCGGAAGAATTATCTGACTGGACGAATAATTCCATAAATTATGGATAATTCCTCCCTCAAATCGTACCATTTGAATTCACTAATTCTTACAATGTGAGAAAGTGAATGCATGAGCACACCACTCTCACTGTAACGTGAAATAGTTAACGAGTAATGAGTAAAAGGAGAGGAGAGGAGAGGAGAGGAGAGGGGAGGAAAGGAAAGGAAAGGAAAGGAGAGGAGAGGAGAGGAGAGGAGAGGGTTAACAAGAGTTGGAAGGAAACTGTAATAGAGGATGAGCAGTGACAGGGAAGGGCAAGGCAGGGCGAGAGAGTAACGTTAATAAAAGAGAGGAGGGAGAACAGGGAGGAAGGGAGAACAGGGAGGGAGGGAGGGCATGTGAACGGAGAGGTATACAGGTAAAAGGCCGACCATAAAGATGACAATGTAGTAGGGCAGAGCGAAAGGATATCAAGGAATGAATGGATGAGAAACATGTGAAGGAGATAGAAAATGAAGGGAGAGGAGAAAGATAAGAAAAGAAAGATAGAGGACAGAGAGGAAAATATAGTGAGGGCTAAGGACAGAGAATGGAAGAGCAATATGAAGATGGAGAGAGATCAGAGCAAAGAAAAGGGATGAATATGTGTAGAGAGAATGAAAAGAAAATCAAGGGCATTTTAGGGAAGGTGGAAGGGAGAGGAAGAAAATAAGGATTAGGGAAATCACACAATTTATACAAGAAAGGGAGGAGAGATGGAAAGACAAGAAGACTGACAGACATAAAAAAGAAGAATGTATAAAAACTCTAAGTAGGACAGAAAACTGCCTCTTTAGTGCTCAGCCCCCATCTCCTCCTCTTTCTCTCCATCTTTCTTTCTTATTTCTATCCTTAGCAGCACCATTACTCAGTAAGGACTACGGCTGTACAAAATGATCTAGTTTACAGGAATAGGAGTTGGAGACCTACATAGTCACAATCAGCCCTAGACCCTCCATCCTCCATCTTAAATTGGCACAGACATGGAGAGCACTGATGACGTGGGTTCACATGATCCATGTCATTATACATATTGATTCAGGGTTCCCCAGTCCAAGTTAAGATAAGAAAGTGGCACTCATTAGTAGTGCTCTCTCAGCAGGGGTGTGCTGAACACAACCTTTGTCACCACCGTACACAGCAATAATAGCTGGACATAAGTAAAGGAAAGCTAGACGAAAGCCTTCTTTTTCCCCTGACCCTCTGGATCAATAACCCTGGACAAAAACATCCCCAGAACAAAGACAAAGAGAAATAATCGATGGCTGCTCTTATTTAGTTTGCACAAGTGTTTGGACAATGCTTTTCACACAGCTGAAAGGTGGCACGAGTTAGCCAGAGACAGTAATGCTATTGAATGGGAAAGCTTAGCAGTTAACTATTAGGGTGCAGTCACGGAGATGTAGCAGGGATAAACTCAGATTATCTAACTCTTTCATTTGCGTTATACAGTTCATCCACGATTAAAGACTGAAAAATCTGTCTGACCTCAGTTCATATGTCACAGTTAGTGCTATCAAAGTGTTTACTGACAGTTACTGCACATTATTGATGAAAGAGGTGGATATATTAGACATGATGATTTGCAAATAAAGACTTAGACTTTGACATATAACACTTGCTATATCCTGTAATGTTGCACTTCAATTCCAAGATAAAAGACCACAATGACAAAGAACAGATCAAATGCAGTGGTCAGGTAATGATCTAACCAGAAAAAAATAAATGGAAAGATCAAAGTGCAAGAACAAATGTCCACACATTCAAAGTACAAAGCTAGTTCTCTCAGATAAAAAAAGGAACAGCATGTTTTTTTTTTTTCTTAGACAACTGTAAAGGATTGTCCTGCACGTTGATTCAGTGAGAGTAAACAAGTCCTTTGCTCAGAGATTCCCATCTCAACCTCAGGGACATATCTGATTATCCATTCTCTATTTTTACTGCCCTGTCTTGGCTGTTTTTTTGGGTTTTTTTTGGCTTCCTCATACTGTTATAATTATATGTAACACATTGTCTGCCACAGCTGTGAGCAGTCTCTTAAATCATAGAAACTGATAAATCGATTTAGAAGAAGGACTGGTTGCAAAACTAGTACTAACCCATAAAAATAAAGTTGGTTATACTTTATGTACCAATTATATTAATAATTGTTGAATTCCTTGTTTTTCCTTACAAATAGTTACAGCAACTAAACATGCCAACTGTTTGTCATATAGCTCTTTTTCTCTTCCATCTATCAATAATCATGCCTTATTCATAAAATATCTATATTAATCACTTACTATCTCTCTACTATGTTTCGCAAATGATGGCTCGTCAGGTCTCGAGTTATATGGACAAGCCGTCAGAAATTAGAAAACAAGTCTAACCTGACGGGGTTTTTTTTCCTCATATGAAATTATTTGAGTAGCCCAGAGATGATTCCTCTGCACATAAAAAAAGTCCCTCCATACTTCAGTATTCTTCTTTTAAAATGGAGAGGAGAAAAGCAGAATGAGAGACAAAGAGGGATGAATGTGCATGATCTACTTAAATGTTTCTCCATTCAAATGTAATAGCCCACAAACAGACAATAAACGATCCTCAACTATCCCTCCGCTCCTCTCATTCCCTTCAGAAGCTACTAAAGAGAGAGGGGATGAAGAGAGGGGTGGGTGGGAAGCCAGGAGGAAAAAAAAGAGAGAAAAAAGGCAGGAAAAAAAGTAAAGTTGCACAAATCTAGGGAGAATAGAAAGCAAGAGAGAAGAGTGAGAAAGACAGAGCGAGAAAGGGAACAAGAGTGAGCTAACCATCAAGCGCTTCTGATTCCCCCCATAAAATTTTCCTTTTAAGAATGCCCATGAAATTAGCTTCCTGAAAGAAAGCAATCTCAATCGATTCAATCCCCTCTAAAAATTTTAAAAAACCAGCCACCATACCTCCAGCTCTTAAGAGTCTCTGCGGGACATGAAAAAGATTCTCGCCTTTTCTCTCTAACCCCCCCCCCCCCATCTTTTTTCCCCTCTCTGTCTTATTCTTTCTCAGTTTCCCTTTCACCTTACCTGCAATCTCTACATTGGCACACTGACAGAAAGAGAATAAATCCATAAATGCAGAACTAAAAAAAATGGATGCCGGTCCACACTTCGTGTTAGGCCCTCTCAATACACAGCCACTTGCCAGCTTCAGGTGGACAGCTGATCTTCCTTGGGAGCAACTTCACAGGGTCCCAGAACATCATGTGTATGTGTATGTAGAACACTTACCTAATGACCTACCTCCCAATGCATAAACCAGGAATGGAAATGTGTTGTATCTGCTGATAAATGCTTTATTCACATTTGAGGATTGAACTTTTGAATGAGGATGTAGTTCACGTTCACAAAGCTTTTCCATGCATTCTGGACATCTGGTAGATTGAGAGGCCCTATAGTTTTTATTTTTAATTTTACTGCATGTCGATCACAAACTGTATAAATATTTAAAATCAAACTTCTTCTCTCAGAGTCCTGAGAGGTTTTTAATACCGCCTGAGAACGTGGCGTAGTCCCATGATGATGATGTCACTTCCTGCAGGCCTTGGAGCGCAGCTGTCTCTTAATGATCAGATGATCGACTCCCCGAACATGATGCCGGGAGGAGCGAAGGAGGAGAAGGAGAGCGATCACCTGATCATTAAGAGACAGCTGCGCTCCAAGGCCTGCAGGAAGTGACATCATCATCATGGGACGACGCCACGGCGGTATTAAAAACCTCTCAGGACTCTGAGACTAAAGAAGTTTGATTTTAAATATCTGTACAGAATATTACATTTAACTGTGCAGAAATCGAGAAAAATTACATTCCTTTAGGAGGAATGGAGAATACTGTATAGGGGTGTGTGATAAATGCAAAATGGTCTTTGAGAATACAGTACATTTACATTTACTAGCTACAGCTGTGAAGGCTAACAGGATGAGAATCTCAGCTGCCATTAAATCTGAATTCCCTGAATTAATCCTGAATTTCTTGAATTCATGAAAACAATCATTTGAGAGCATAATGGGACTCGTCAGTGAGAGGTGCACTCCAGCAATCCAAACAAGTGTTTCTTTTCTGGACATTTCTAGAACTTAGCAACACACAAGGCAGCCGTTTTAAGTCGAATGAAAGAGGAACTTCGAGGCAAGTTGGCCTAAAGCTGTATGGGAGCCAGGAGCTGTCCCTAGGACAGAGTGTTGGATGGTGGGGAAACCAGGCCATGGAGAATCCCTGATGGTTTCCTTGAGGCCTGGAAACCTTGGTGAGGAGAGGAGAGGAGATAAACTTCTGAAAGCTAACTTCTTCACTTTCAGGGATTAGCGAACAAAAGCAGATAGAAGAGAAGGACGAGGACAACTGAGTGAGGAAAAATAGGAGAAAGCGTTCCAGAAAAGAAAGCGAGTGAGGTAGAGGAAGAGGAAGAGTGAGGTGGCCGACCTTGTGAAGTGGCAGAAGCAGTAGAAATAGCTGCCCCACTTGTAGACACACTTTCTGTTGCTAGCTGACTGTCCTCGATGCACTGGGGTAGCTAACCTATATAGGCCTGCTCCATGCTACAGCATCTTTCACACACTCACAAACACACACATACACACACTCAGTGTCTCGCTCTCACTCCCTCTCTATCGGATACACACAGGCATGCAAACGTGGGATGGGAGGGGAGGCTAAAATCAGGCCGCACATGCTGTAGCTACTGCTGAGTTAAGTCACCTGTGCTGCTAGCCTGGCTTGCTAGCGGGCAGCCAGCTGCTCCTCTAATTAAGAGCCCATCTACTTAAGGAGCCTGAACATATGGAGGCCACTATGTCTAATAACTGGTTTTTATAACAGATAGCAGTGCCATAAGGTTGAGTAATGGCCAGAATTCCTAAAGTTGGACTCTGTATTAGGAATAAAAGGTTATTGTGGTCCTGACCAGACACTCTGCATTAAAGGAGGGGATACTACGACACCGATAACATACTTCCAACAATCAGAGACGGTGATGAGCTTGCTCAGTTGATATTTGCGTATTGCCCTTCTACTTTTGAATAGACCAATATCGTATATCTGGTATGCTAATATCCACCTGCAGAGTAGATGAGGCACTTAGTACCACTACTTGAATTCACCTGATTACCTGCAATTTAATCAAACCACTTCACCTCAGAGAGGTGATATAATTGAATGAATCTTTAATGATTAAATCTCTCCTTATATTCACTGCACTGTAGGAGCAAAGACAGAGCAGCTTTCTCGCTTCCCTCCTGGAGAGGCAAATCAAGGTGATTGTCTGAAATTAGTTTTCATTAAATTAATTTAAATTAATCAAAATGTCCAAAACAAATGACCAGAACTGAGAGTATCAAACAACATAAAAATACCTCTGGGTTTTTTGTCCAAAGAAAGAGGACAAAGAAGTAAAACAAAGTGGTTCAACAAAATACGAGCTCTGTTCATGGCATCACCATACTAATGTGTGAATTAGTCCATGTGAGGCATGACAACACATAACAAAACACAACCAACCAGAATATTGAATGAATTATAATGTCTGAGGTATAAAGCAACCTACGTATTTGACTGAAGTTACTTTGACACCAACAGCATTTTTATTGACTTTGCTGTCCAAGGCCAGGACTAATGGCTGCTTCACAAAACAAGTGTGCACGCACACGCGCACACACGCACACACACGCACACGCACGCACGAACGGGAAGACACACAGGTAATGGACAGGCATACAAATGTGCACACTAACACATACTGCACGCACAAACCCACACCTTTGCTTGGTGTAGCCTCCAGTACCGAAATATTTCAGGCTACATTATGAGAAATGCATTAGTCAGTGATGGCGAATGGAGCAGACATATCTAAGGCTGTTTGTGTGTGTGTGTGTGTGTGTGTGTGTGTGTGCGTGTGCGTGTGTGAGAAAGTGATGCAAAGAAAGAGACAGAGAGGGAAACCTTCAATGTAAGTAAAGAACAAACTGATAAAGGAAGAACGATGACTGTTTTAAGATTGAGGGCTGTAACTTAATGCAGACATAGTCGTCAAAGTTGCATTTTTATGTTTTCGTAGCCTGCACCCTTATCCCCCACTGCACGGCAATTTGTGTGTTAACATTCACCGTCTACAGCTGTACTGCACTTAGATCTGTGCTTTTTAAAGATTTTAGTTGGGGGGGACACAACTCACACATGACTTAAAATCAGTATGTAATCCTTTACATTATTTCAATAATTTACACAATGAGGATATGTTTTCGGTTTGGTCCGTTTGTCTGTCAGCAAGATTACGAGAAAACTACTGGTCTGATTTTTTAAATGAGAGTTGGTGGAATGGTGTAGCATGGGCCAAGGAAGAACCCATTAACTTTTTGGAGAGGATCCGAATCATGGGGTGGATACACAAATTATGTTTCATTAACATTGCTAGATAGGGCATTTAGGCTGTATTCATGTGGTGTTGGAATCATCTGAAAAATGAGGGAGAATTCTTGTGAACGCCCTCTCAATTCTGACAAACATCACGGAAACAAATATCAACGTGTTGTTTGAACGCTCTGAGCAATAAACTACAACACATCTTCTTTGTAGCGTCCATGTTGTTTCCACACACGACTCATGAACACAGCGAAGTCGAAAAAACAAAAAGTCCATCCAAAAAAATGGGGCCATCCGAGGTGTATGTGAATGCACCATTGACCCTAGACAAGGTCTGCGCTCTACGAGTGCCATTCCAGTTTTATTTCTGTATTTCTAATAATTCCAGCAAGGTAGAGTAAAGATTAAAGTCTAGTTCTTACCAGCAACCTTCATCCACCACTCTAAAGGCCTATTCATTCAGCTGATTAACGCCCTTATTGTCACCTGAGGGTGACAGGTATGAGTTCTGCAGTCTGTAATTTGCGTGGCGCACTTTGTTGAAGCATAGATACACACACCAGATTTTCCTTTATCAGATCTTGTTCCGCCCCCACAAGAATGTTGCAAAAGTCCACACATCAAACTGGTCTGTTGTAGTTAGATATTTCACACAGGCTACAAGATAATGGAGTACAAATCACGACACTGTCAAGATGAACTAGCTCCATGAAGAATCTGAGGACAATAAAACCCTCGTTTTCTGTAAGAGAACACACTCAAGTCCACCGTTCATCTTTGTTTCCAAGGAGGTCTGGCAAAAGCACCTGAATCAACAACATGACGTGGATGAGAAGACTCATGACGGTTCATTTACTGTAAGTTTATGTAAGTTATAGAGCAGTATGTGACTCTTCTCAGGATATCACTCCATTGTGAAACTGTGAGCACCGTCTTTGAAAGAAATGAAGGTGCCAATGTGATTTGTCCTGATCGTGACACGATCCAACGCATCCTTTGATCATACGTGCAGATAAAACTTATTGCTATGAAGCAAATCACATTCTGTGTCTAAATATCTGAAAGTAAAAGAATATAAAGTAAGAGCTCTGTGTAGCCAATAACTAAAGTTCACAGTCGTGGAGAATTTACTTGGTGTTCTGCAGCACATACGTGAAAAGTCAAACATTATCTGTGTGAATGTTGTTTGTGTGGGTATTGTGCACCCACGCTCAAACAATGACACAGCTTTCCCCCTTTAACAATGTTTTGTGCCAACTTTATACGCAGCAGGACTAAAAAGGTATAAAAGAACTTTCAGGGGACATGAAAAAGTGTTTTAAAAGAAAGGAACGAGAAACAAAGAGCCAAAACTCAGCTCCTGTTTCTGTTACAGGCAGCCATTTTTAGACAGTCATCCATTAAGTCTGTTGTGTTCCCATACTGTCAGCCCCTAGTGAAGCCAAAGAGGCCATGTCAACTGAGGGCCTAGGTAGGACGCAGCACAGCACCTTCTCTCAGCACTGTGGGAATTAGAAGAAGGAGGGGAGGAGCAGGTAGTGGACTATAATATGAATGTCACTGCATTACAACATCTTTAGAGTGAGGAAGATGGATTAGAGCTTTAGCTCAATGTGAAGAGAAAAGAAAATACGGAAGGAAGGGGGGGGGGGGGATAGCAGCTGTGGCTCTGCATAAAATACATTGCCACAGATAAGATAACAAAGTGAGAGGATAGAGAAGACTTGAAATGAAGGCTTTTGTTAGATTTGAGCTTCATTTAGTGATTTGTAATCTTAGAAATGCCGACGTTCTTACATAAAGCACATTTCCAGTGCTAGAAATGCATTGCACAGTGCATTGTTTGTGTGTTTGTGTCTGACAGAGCGAAAGAGAGAGAGGGTGTGTACGGTCTGTGCGTATCCCACCTCTGGCCCCATGTGTTCCGTCTGTGTTGCGTGGTCAGTCATTTGGCAGTCTTTCATCTTCAGGGCAGCTTTGGCACTCTCCTGCATAAAAAACAAACACACACCCATCAGCCGTGTCCAAAATCTCCCAAAGAAAGACTATCAAACACGCATAAATCAGAATTGTTAAATGCTCTCCCAGAAGACTTATGCCTTGCCTCCACTCACAACACTTAGTAGTATAGTTGGCTTGCATGCATAACTAGCGATCAAAAGAAAGAACTAAATTGCAACTCTAAAGAACCTCAACAAAGCCAAATCCTGTTCTCCCCTCAGCTGCCTCTCCTGGAAATTCAAGAGGTCAAAAAACTGGGTTGAATTGCAGGGGACTTTTCTACAGCCAAATATTGGAGCAGGGACCCTCCACCAGGAGAGAAGAATGTATAAAAAGTGACGGACCAGCCAGCTAGAAAGGTCCTTCTAGGAGATAATTAATAGGCTTCCTCTGGCAGATTTACAGACGGAGGTGCAGAGAGAAAAGTATTTGCCCTGTCCTTTAAAACACAGCACTTTTACCTTGACCGGGAACCTTCCGACTCATGTGTTACTTCTATGTGCTTATTTTGAAAAGGGAGGTTGCAACACCCCTGAATGAGAAGAACCCAGCACTATTTCCCCCGGGAGCATTTTATGACGACGTCACTAATCATTCTGACATGCTCGCCCTACGCTGCTCATGGGCCGGGGAACAGAACAGGTTAAAAATGCAGTGGTTATCAAATATTGAGAAATGCATTAACCTTGATCAAAATTAACCTTCCAAATTGGGACAAGTTGTAAAGATGGGTTAATGGTAAAAAATAAAAAGTTAATTTATAATATAGCTCTAAACCAAATATGTACAGTCCTGTTCAAATCAAGCAGAAGCGAGCTGACAGATTGAGTTAAAAATCTGTTTTCATTAGTCATGCCCATGTCCACATGAAAAGAAAAGGAGGCTTTACGCAGCTAAATGTTGCAGTTGGAGCACGGTCCTTCAACAAAATGCACCAGCAGAGAGAGGAGAAAACTCATAAAAAGTGACAGCTAGTGATGGCCAGCCAGCAGGTCCTTCTAGGAGATAATTAATAGGTTTTCACTGGCAGATTTACAGACGGAGGCAGAGCGAGGAGAGTTGGCCATCAGTTGCCCTTTCCTTCAAAATGCTGCACTTGAATTTCGCTGCGGCAGGCAAGGTATACGTTTTAGACTCTCACACAGACACATATACACCCTCACGAATATTCAGAAGGACAACATGGTGCAACAAAAGCACAACTTCATGAATTTCATGCAACGACAGAATGACCTGTGTTTCAAGGACACATGGTGCAGTTAAAAAATAAGGTTAGGCTGTGGATGCAG
>CALSCE010010657.1:20225622-20250348 GCA_943593645.1 Bovichtus variegatus | reverse complement strand
CTTGTGTATACAAAGCCTGACACTGTGTAGCTCATTCCTCTGTGTCCTAGACCTCTATTGTTGTCCAAAAGCCATTAAAAACACATGATTAGTGCTGAAATGTTCCTCTATTAACATGAAAATGAGCACTTCAAGTTTATTTTTGATTAAATCCCAAATACACCTTACTGGTGCTGGAAATACTTACCACTGCATCAAATCTGCAGCTGGAAATAGTCCATAATACAAATGCACCATTTACTCCTGTTTTAGTAACGCTTGCTAAAAAATACAGAGGCTTGCTGTTTTAGGAAACTTCCCATCCTTGTTAAAATGAAACTATATGTTTTTGACCTATTTTTCTAAATGTATATATTCAGTAGGAATGAACAGGCTTAGAGCTGAGAGCCACAGATATATTAAACAAATGATACTGAAATCATTTTTTGTTAATTTAATATGAGTTGCATATTAAACTGGACCTACAATAATGTGTAGGGCGGCTTAAAGTGCCATGTAGAAACATACCTTTTTGTTGGTGCATACAATACTAAGCTATTAAAATGATAATTATTGACAGATTTATATATTTATGTCATGCTTAAATGTTAAACATACATGAGGAAGGCACAGTAAGTGCTTAAACTTAACTTATAAGCTCATTATTTGCTAATAATATGTTGGATTCATGTTAATGTGTATTTTCAGACAAAAAAACAACGACTTTCAAAACATTATGAAACAATAATTTGGCGCCCCCCCTCTGCTCACAGTTAGGTGAAATTTTTCTGGTTAATAGCAAGAATAATATTTTTAAAGTTTCTTGACTATGCCACTATAATCTTTTGAAGTTAAATCATCATCTCACCTAGAAACATAAGCATCATCAGCCTCCAGACAATTAACCTGAGCCACTGAGGACTGCCACGGTGAAATATTATCATCTTTAAAATGTTTTAAAAAATGATCACATTGCTTTTAAAACTTCTAGTCGGCTAATTTAGAGTAATTCGTTTCCAATTGTATTATTCATTGAATTCCATTTCCTGGTGAAATGGAATTCATTATAATTAAATGTAAAATGCATTATAGATCATTATAGGCTTCTAGTTTTATTTTTAAAACTAGCTACAAGAAATTATTGACCGCAATTAAAAAGACGTTTTAGTATGTTACATTGCCTGTCGACATAAATTTCAAAGCGAGAAATGATTGTTACATGAACTGTTAAACGTTGTCAATAGACAATTGTTAATAAAGCTCCTTTCTGGAGTGGGTATTGTACAAGAGAAAAGCTCAAAGTCTGAATAGTGGACAAGTCACATACAGCTGTGTTCTGGGGAAACTGTAACTATGCATGTAGCTGTCTGAGTGGCCATTTAAGTCATCAGGTAAGTCTGAGGTGTGAATACAAATGAGCTCAATTTGGGTATAAACTCCACATTACGTGCACACAGTGCTGAATGCAGCCCATAAGAGGAGAGAGCAGTATAGGTGCTGCTGAGGGAGGAAAATGAGATATGAAGTCATCAAACAAACAGATGCCAAATGAGACTCTAGTCAGTGGGTTGGACTGGCATCTCTCAGAATAGCTCCATAACACTGGCACATTATCATGCTAAGGCCTTGGCATAATGTCTGCATTACATTGCTTAGAGAGAACAGGTGACAAATTACAGACATGTAGATGACAAATGAGGAGAACGTTGCCATATGGAGATTTTTTGCATATGATCCAACCATCGAGCTTCCAAAAGGGTGGAAAGAAACAGACAATACAATATATTTAGCGTTTAAATCCCCATATTTCACAAGTATAATTTGGTTATTCCAAATATCCAAACATGGAAATGACTTCATGCTTCCCATCCTTGTCTACAGGGGCGAATTTGTCAAAATATTATTCTTCTCTCTTGGCTGGACTTGAGTCCCAAAATTAAATTTGCTATTACATTAAGCTTGGTGGGAACAAGCCGTTTACATTTACAAAGATGGAAAAGATGGGCTTTCTGGTGCTATGCCAGAAAGTCTTCGAGCCAACTATAAAACCATTCTCAGATTCATTTGCTCTCTCTTTCCTGTCACTCGGCCCTGTGCTATATGTAGTGTCACGCGGCAGAACATCATAACAGGAAGGAAAACTGACAAAGCTGTTTAGAAAATCCTCTAACTAAAGTAAAACTTTCCAGTTCTTTGAAATGTTTTTAACCTTTCCAAAAAAAGAAGGCTTTTTAATGCTTAAAAGGGAATAGAACATTGTGCTTCAAAGGCAATTACTCATTAATTTATACCCATAAAACAAATAATTTAAAAACATTCAAGCTGTTTAAATTATTAATTTCAAAGTTTAGAAAAACAGAGACCAATAGAAAGAAACCGTGAGAGATAAAATTAGATGAGCAAACCTTCTATTTCTCAATGTTTGAGACTATGAGTTGCTTCTCTTATAAGTTACAAAGACTTAACAGTATTTTGGAAAAAATATTTTCTTTATTGGATTCTTATGTATTTCCCATTAGTGCATTATGCATCTGTATACATATCACTGCATTATCATCATCGCAACAATCTTCTGGCCAGCAACTGCTTTCTAATACTATGTTTTCATGCCAGGCAGTCGAAATGGAGCGGTCATTTTTTTTTGTTATTGTGGAAAATCTTTAGAAAAATCTGGTTCAGTAAACATTTCCAAAACAACTGATGATACATTTAAAACTTCTATATATTTTCCAGCCATACTTCAAACTGATCAGACAATAATTTCATTTTGTCTGGTCAACTTGTTCTCTCATGCAAGATGCTGAATACTGTCCAGTGACTATTGTTTATACCAACTATTACTAAAAAGGCATTTTGAAACTCAAAACACCATCCATGGAAATAAGTAGATTTAGTGGTTTAAAAAGAATCAAAAATCATTCTGCAAACATTTACACAAGAAGCAAAAAAAGCAAGTCAGATCAAGGAAAATGCTGATAATGTTTTGTATTGCATTCACATTTGAACACAGACCTGCCTATTATTATTCATTTGTATATTTGCTAGTTAGTGGATCTCACCAGTTCACTGTGGAGTCTGAGGATCAGCTCGTCTTTCTCTCTCAGTTGTTGCAGCAGGGCCTCCTCTCTGCCGGAATCCTAAACATAAGCCACAAGACACCACGTTACACATTACTTAGGACGCTGCAGACAGCACTGATTTATCTAAGGGACCATATTCCCGCAAAAGCAATACATAGAGCCTAAGAGGATGACAACATACAAAATGTGTTTGTGTGCGCGTGTGTGTGTGTGTCTTTCTCTGGCTGTCTCCATAAAAGTTAACGTGTGTTTGCAAGTGTTTTATGTGCATTTATGAGCGTGTTTGTTACTGGTCTTGCTAGTGCATGTGAACGTGTAATAAAGTTGTCACGCATGCAGCAGGCATTGTGATCTCCTCTTCTCTCTACGTGTCTGTGGTAAACTTGCTGTGTCCTATGGTGGCACCGCAGAGCACACAGCACTTCAATATGACCTTGTGTTGTCAGGGGACATTACTGTGTGGAAGATGGAGAACAGCAACAGAGACAGAAGACAGGAGAGGAGGAGAATAATAATACTAATAAAAAAATTACTTTATTCTTATGGCACCACTTAAAAACAACAGTTACAAAGTGCTTCACAGCAAACAAAAAAATTATGCGATTATAAATTACTCTAAAAATGTCATTATGAAATTATGAAATGTGTTCGCTGGTTATGACTATAATTGTGCTGCGTGATATCAAACAATTTTGAATGATGTAACAAATGCACTATTGGTGGGGTGGGAGACAACATTTCCTACCTCCAAAATGTGGCCATGTGATCAAACAAGTACATCACATTTAGAAAGGATAAGATATGTCTTTAAAGATTCTTTAAAGATTTTTTGAAAGATTTTTGAAAGATTCTTTAAAGATTTTTGAAATATTTTTGAAATATTTTTTGAAAGATTCTTTAAAGATTCTTTAAAGATTTTTTGAAATATTTTTGAAAGATTCGTTAAATATTTTTAAAATATTTTTGAAAGATTCCATTAAAGATTCTTTAAAGATTTTTTTTTAATATTTTTGAAATATTTTTGAAATATTTTCGAGAGATTCTTTAAAGATTTTTTAAAGATTTTTGAAATCTTTTTGAAAGAATCTTTAAAGATTTTTGAGAGATTCTTTAAGGGCAGACTCACACAACATAATACGATTTAGCAACCCCTCATATCATGTTGCATATAGAAGTTCCTGAGCTGTAGCAGATACTTATAAACGGTTTTATTTTCTTGAATGAGTTAATGAGTGAGAGAAGAGAACAGAGAAGAGGTTTAGGAAGATAAGGAAGACTAAGAGGGAAGATAAAGGTAGAAATCAATGTTCCTATACTGCCTTATCTTATCTTGTTAATCTTAGATCTAGATTTATTCTATGCCTCTTTTATTTATTATATACAATATTTATTTTATGTTTATCAATTTCTTTAATTAAATCATTTATTTTATTTGTGAAAAAATGTCCTTTTTAATTCGCTTATTTTTTGATACTCTTTCGATCTCAAAATACTATCCAATATCTTTTATATAATCTGTTTTATATCTGTGAATGTACATGAATCTAATTTTATAATGCTTTCATATAAATGGAAATGAGCATTGACACAACACTATAGTGTACATGTATAATCATCTTTGGCTCAATACAAATATATAAAACATAATTGTGATGCTATTGTTATTCATTTTGTTGGTCTCATTTATCCGATGCACAAATTAAGTTTGTCAAGTAAAATTATTTGACAGGACTTGTGTTTCAAAGTTACTAAAGTGAAAACAGCCAAGAGTGAGCCGCCAGAGGATGTCAGGCAACACACTGACTCATGGGGAGGACGAAAATCAGATATGTAAATGGACTCCAGACTTAGCAGTTTTGATTAAAATATTCAACTTAATTCTAAAACTGACAGGTAGCAAAGATGTGGACACAGTACAACGGTGAGAAGGAGAGAGGAAACGAGAGAATAACAGGAAATTAATAACAGAGCGAGAGAGAAGAAGCAATAAAATGGAGAGAACGAAAGGACAGGCGGACAGACGGCCATTACCTCTTCAAGGACATAAAAGTAGGAGACAAAAAGAGGGGCAAGATAACAGGAGGAAAATGAGGGGGAAACGGGAGGAAAGGGGGACAGTGATAGAGAGAAGGAGAGGACAGAGAGGGCCTGAGGCTGAGCATGATGGTCTGAGACCGTGGGGAGCCATCTAGCTAAAGGACAGAAAGAGAGTCAGAGGAAGACCACAGGGAACCATATAGCTACAACAACGTCCTCTAAATGACCTCTCTGATGCAAACACAGAGCTAGCCTTTTGCTGAATTCACATCAATATTCAGAAAAAAAGAAATAAATAAATGAAAGAAGCATAACATTTTTTTATATTGGCTGAATGATAAAGACACTTGTTGAGTGTGGAAAGAAGTTTATTCATATTCTTTATACTTTTTCACACAAAAAGGGCCAAAAATAATTGTGTGAAGAATGAAAAACGACATGAAGAATGACAGTGACCACAAAGATTAAACAGTGTTCTGCAGGGTTCACTAAATTACATTTAAGACTATTTAAGACATTTTTTAATGCCACATAAAATGCAATTTAGGCCAGCAGTATTTACAAATGATTTGTGATGATTTAACTAATTTAATTAAATAAGACAGAAGAAAAATGGATGGATGGATTAGCCAATAAGAAATAATTAATTAATTTAAGTTAATTTAAGGTTTTGCTAAAATCAACACTGCTAATGCAGCTACTGTAATAAGCAGTAGTGACGGTGCTGAAACTCCACAAAAACTGTGTATAACTGCTGTTCGGCCATTTGACAAGCACTTAGGTTGGAGCATAACTGTGTTTCTGAGAGAGTGTGGTCTCATTTCGTCGGAATTATACCAATAAAAATGTTCCATCCAACTTCACACCTAATCAGGTGGTAGCCATGTTTCACAATTTCCAGGGATTCTAAGGTCCAAAATACTCAAGATATGCAAGTGTCTCAAAAGGTTTGATGGGTTTTGTTTTCTGGCTTCCTCATTATACAGGTGTAATTGATGTTGAGGTATGTGTGGGGGCTTTACAAAAGCACAAGATGATGGTCAAGGAGGACAAAGCGAAAAGCTTTGCTAAGTGCATGGTGATAAAAACCTATTTTTAAAAAAAAAACCTTTCCCACTAGAAAACAGAAAAACAATTAACAAAAACAAAACGCCATTGAATCAAAACGGACTCTGTTTACCTGGCTTTACAGGAGAGACACCGGTATTTATAGATAATAGTTATTTTTTTCAGAACACACACAAGGACAGCATAAAAATTCCGAATATGAGATTTAGATGTGACTGAAAAACCACTTAAATGCTGTGACAATTACTACATTAGTCAGCCTCTTAAATGAATCTCACATGAAAAGGACTGAAGGCTGTTCTAAACAAGCTGTCTGGCCACAACCTCACAGTGTGTATGCTTTTGCGCCCTGTGTGTGCATGACACCGCATATATATCAGTAGTTATGTTTCAAATGTTCAGAACAGGCTAAATCCATATCGACTTAATTGACTTGTGTGGTTTGTTTATAGGTCAGAAATGACCTTAAGAGTATAAACAGAAAGAAAAAGAAGGAGATGGGTATTAGTTGTGAGAGGAATAAAGAAGGATAAAAAAAGCAAGCGATAATGTACTTAAACTAGGCCATGCAGATTTAAATGCCAAGGGGCTTCACATGCTCATATGACCTCAATGTGATGACATACACATGCCTTACTTTGTCGTCACTCAATTACCCATTGCTGAGCAACCCTACCATGTACTATCCTACAAGGATCATGCAAAAAAAAGACATTAACAAATGTAAAACTAAAATGAGAAAACTTTATTCTGCTTACTGAAAGAAGCACCACAATGTGCATTCAGTCAAGTATTATTCCAACCAATTTTTTAAGGCTAAATTGAATGGAAAAGGCTGTGGAAGAAAAGTGGAGCATGCCAATGTATTTCTAATGTAATTGGAATGGCCTCAAATCTGATCAAAATCATTGGACTGCATCCACTTTATGTGATTTTGTATAGAGGTTGAGGCCACTCTATGTTTGCAATCAGCAGCAAGTTGAAGAGGGTATGGATATGAATTACATTTCCCTTGTTAACAGAAATGATTAAATTTGTTAACTTTTTTTTTTCATTTGAGAAAATGTGAGGGTTGTTTATCTGTTATTTCAACACCCCTCTTCCTTCAGTTTGTTTAACAAATTGCCCATTTCTTGAAATTGGGCAAAGAGGTGTGAGAAATAACAGCTGTTCTTTTTATACCAATTTACCAAACAACTATCCATAACTTCCTACTTTTTAAATCACAAGTGCTTGTGACTTTAAGTGGCTGGAAGGATTGTAAAATGGTATAATTATCTCGAGCATTAGTGCCACTACATTTTAGGCTAACAGCATACCCTATTTGGCCACAACAGTGCCTCCTCAACAACTTAAATTCTAAGAGGATGAAGTGTTTAAGATGCAATAATTATGTAAAACCATTTGAAAAACTACAGACTCAAAACATAAAGAAAATAAAAGAATAAAGGCAGATCTGACAAGATGAGCTTCAAGCTGTTATCAAAAGATCTCAGCAGTGTACAGTGTTGTGGTCAACGACTCTAAATGGTGACTTTCTCGCTTGAAAAAATATAAAAGCTTAATAAAGTGACATATTAACAGCTTTTAGTCTGGCTCAAAATCTCATGACTGACGGCCAGTTTCAAGGCACCCTGAGGCAATGCATTGAGGCCAGTTGAGTATATGCAGTAAGCTCACGGCACATACATAAAAATCTTGCTAAAATACATCCGGGCATGTCTCACGCCGTGTGGCATTGCTCAGGAGGATATGAATATGAATATATATATATGAATGCGTGTGAATGGGTGAATTTGCCATGTGCTGTTAAGTGCTCCGAGAGGTTGGCAGACTTGAAAAGCGATATATAAACGCAGTCCATTTATCATTTACACAAAATCTACATACTATGCAGTTGGAATGCTCTACATACTCAATTTGACGTCATACTTAAGTTAGTATGCGATCCCAAACACAGCCGTTGTCTGATTTATATCCATCAGCATATTTCCTGTTGGTACAAAATGCTAAAGCAGTTTAATTCTTTGTATACCTACTGCCAAAATAGTGCACCCCAACATTAAGTACAAAGTTGGTGTAGTAATATCTTCTGAGTATATAAAGTGCCACAATGTAAGCAGCTCAAGCCAAATGAACATTGCATAAAAGTTATACAAGTCTAAAATGAACACATTAGTCCTTGGTGTGGTTAAAAGTGTTCTTATATGGCTGTTTGGACAACCTATGGTAAATTACATAACTCTTTATATTCAAGGCTGGATCAAAAAACAAACATAATTATAGTCAGCCTGAATGACTATAATTATGACTTTATTTGCATACTATTTATGCACCTCGACAGAAGAGGGCAAGAAAATCAGCTTAAGTGTAAAAGAAAAGAGAAGAGGTGATGAAAAATGTGTAATTTGCATATACAGATATAGTATCAAACCTTTAAGAATTCACAATTAAAAACTGTGACCTTTGTCGCCTGTCTTTATGAATTGACTCAGCTGTCAGTAGACTCTAAAGACTGGGTCACCATTACCTCCCAAGTATGCTATCATTCAACAGCTTTGAAAATAAATATTTCTGGACACATCTGTACACCATAAGCTGTGATGCTGTAACTCTCCTGCATAAGCCAAAGGACATGTTGTGTCTGATGAACAGCAGCACTCATGTGATACTATAGGTACTCTAGCTGTCTCTAGCACCTCAAAAGGCAGTAAAAAGCTGACACTTCGCACAGAGAGTTAGGCAACCTGTCAAACCAGTTCTGTAATATTTATGTTGTTTGAAATAGAAGAAAGATGTCACCTGCCTAGATCTCCTTAAAATATAGCAATACCCCCTGAGCAGGAATTATCACTGAGCCGTATTAAATATAGCAGAGGATGTTATAACAATTAGGCTAATTAAATGCAGTGAAATACTGTACTTCTACTGTATTTCATGTTGCTGAGACAGGAACCCACAGACACAGCTATGATAATATAAAAAAGATATTATTAAAGGACCAGAAACTGGTTGCACAATGACTAACTATGGCTTAGATCTAACAAACAGTCAGACTTCCGATATAATTCTTGAGTATTTTGACTAGGGTTGATTGTCAATTTGTTCGGATTGAGTTAAGTATCTTTTGAAACTGAAAAGCACAGCTTTTTAAGCTGCTCCGCTCCACTCAAACCAGCAGAAAGCATATGCCTTCTGGAATCATTTCAATTGTCGTAAGAACATTTTGCTGGTAATATTCAAAGCTGAGTGTTGTGGCAGCAGAACTCATATAAATGTATTATTCTAAGCTGTTGCTGCAGTCTCTTAAATCTCTTTCTGTAGTTATTGCTCACTCCTGAACTCTGTTTTCTTCTTATCAGCAGGTGTCATGGATTGTTACGACACAGCTGTTAAGTGTTGAGATGATGTAAGTAGGGTAGCTATGTTGAATCTTTTTGAGCTTCCTTTTTAAACAACAGTCGCATAGTAATATTGGTCTAAGAAAAATAAACTGACCCAAAGCATTGGATCAGTCTAACATGTCAGGACTGCAAAGCCAGAGACGCTCTCTCTCTCACATTAACACATTTCAGTTTGTGACAGTGTGTGTGAGAAACTGTTGGTGTGAGGCTCAAACAACAGTTTGTTTTATGCTCCTGCTTTTTCTAAAATAACATTTTCTATAGTTCATAGTTGCAGCCACCTAGAATTTCCCCTCCCATGGTGATTGGGCCGAGGTCGATCTGTGGCGAATCCCCGCTGAGACATTGCCGGATCCTTAGCTGAAAGGAAATCCTCCGCGAGTCTGTAGTGAATACGAGGCTGACTCGTGGCGTCCCTATGGCGCCATATGTGGAAACCAGTTGCAATGGTTTATCTGTCCACCAGGAGGAGCAGTGATTATGGAAGCTGAAGTGGTTTACTGCGCCTGGAATCAGCTGTTCTTATCTCGTTTGATGAGTATGAGGGAGAATGCTTCCCACACAGAGCATACATTTATTATGCTGAAGCTTTTTGTAAAACACCAATACAGATTGTTGTTGTTATGCATAAAATAGGGATAAGGCTGAAGGAGACACGCCTCTAGTTACTGATTATACCTCCTATTCTGTCCGTGAAAGCTCTATAGCAATACATTATTCACAGAACTGCATGAAAATGAATACTAGTGGGAAATGAATGATATATAGTAAGAAATGACTGCGCACCGCGGTGGCACTCATCTGAACAGCTGACTTTATCTGCAGTGGTACAGCAACAGGCCGGGACAAACTGACAAGGTTTCTTTACACAAAGAAATAAATAACTATGTATCCTACGTTTGCCGAATTTACAACAAGGCATGGATAATTACGTGTTTGTTGTAGACAGCATTTTTATAAACAAGGTTTATAAAGTTTCAGCTGACTGAACAACTCACAAAACAGAGCAAATTTAAGGGTGCGTGTGAGGATGTGTGTGTTTATGATTTCCTGTTTGTTTCGTGCATAGCGTATGTGCCCATGAAGCTTGTGCCTAAACATGTTTTCCTGCTCACGTGTATCTTTTTAACCCTCTCATACTGTGGCCTCGGTGCGGAGAACGGTCTGTAATTATAAATTATAATTATACATTATTAATTTCTAATTATACAGCATGTGACACAATGATAAATGTTTGACTATAAAAAGAAGTTCCTCATGTCTGCTGACACAAAGCTGAATGTACACAAATGTCAAATAATTAGGTACAAAAGATGCTCTCCTCGACATTTTTTTTTTTTTTTTTCTGGTGCTCTGAATACACCTCTGGCAACAACTCTAGTTGTAGCTTTTTACTTCAGTCTTCTAAAATACAGTAGAACACTTTAACTGGGACAAAATCTGGTAAAAATCATGTCATATGCATTGGGTCTAAATTAAACTGGGGCACACTGTGACACTGCAGTCTCTCAGGTGGCTACCGTAGATTATTTTTACACCCGCGGAATCGTTTTCTTGAGTGCCAGGATAAATTCTCTCTTCTCGCCCCTCCCTCAAACCCTCTTTTTCTTCTTCTCCTCCCATTCCTCTTTCTCTAACGCGCTCCTCCTCAAACTCTTCCCTCATTTTTCCTCACTCACCTCCATCTCTTGCTCTCCCGTATTCATTTTCTCCTTTTCTTACAGGAGGTATCTAACTTAATGTCTTGGAACTGAATGCATTCCCTTTGTATGCACCTCAACTATAGCTTCCACATTTCCCCCTAAATCCTTTCTCCCTCATCCCCTCGCTCCTCAATCCATTTTACAGTCAGGTAGAACAATGTACTATTCTCAGCATTGCAACTATTTCCTCATATTCTCCTCATGCAATATGCCATCTCCATCTTTATGCGTTTTCTTTTCCATGCCTCCAGCTCTGTCAAAGAGTTAGCATTTGCCTCCCACCTTCTTACTCATTCTCTGCTATATGTACACGATCACACTTCATCTACCTGTTTCCATCTCCTGTCTAATCTCAATTTCTCCATCTCTTGCTGATTTTTATTTTTTTTTTATATGCCACTCCCCCATTCTCTCTCCTTTTGGGAAAACCACAGTCCACTCTTAGTGAGGTGAGGAGAGGATAAATGCTCCATCCATAATCATAAAAAAACAATACTATCACCGTCTATGACAAGAATCTTGTCCAGTTCTTCTCAACACTTGGATGCCAGGTGGTGCTTGTTCTTTAATACAAGTTTGGCAAACAAACATGATAATAATCTGGTGCAGAGCTTTTTTTTTTTAATATTTAACCTTTAAATAAATCTTCACATTTTCTTCCACCCCAACCAAGTTTCAATATTTGTAATATGTTGAAACATTCTGTTCTGGTCTTTATTATAGTAGTTTGGACTGTTTAATCAGACATTTGCCAAAAATTGGTTTCTAACTTCTCCAGTGTTAACTTTTCCAGTTGTCCACCATCCCCGTCTGTCCTTCATAAATTTAAGACTAGGGCTGCTGTCTTCATGCTGGGTCCCACCCTACATTTTTTAATTTTCCTTATCATCCAGCTGCCACTGATACTCCATGTAGGTCAATAAAGAGGGCACACACACACACACTCACACACTCTCACACACACACTCACACACACACACACACACACACACACACACACACACTTTGTTGGCACTGTGTCAAGTACTGAGGTGGTCTTACTTTGTGGTGTATGTATGTTAAGGGAGGGGAGATTTTAAAAAAGCACCACAGAGTTGAGAAGTCTCGCCCCGACTGCTTCTCTCCACTAACGGTCTAACAAGAACTCTGCTGCCATCCAAATCCCAGAGAAAAGCTTGACAAAAGCCCTCCCTTGGTAAACCTAAACCTTGGGCACACGCACACACACACACACACACACACACACACACACACACACACACACACACGCACACAAATAAATCTTATATAGATCGCACAGCGCTGATGGACTAGGTTGACAGAGTGGGGTCTTGGGCCTGTCAAGGCGAGCAAAGCACTTTGCCCCCTTCTCATACAATTTATCCCAACCACTCTTTTGCTACTTGCTTCTTTATATTTCTTTCTCATTCTCCCACCCAGTCTTGCTCCTCCCTCTTCCTATTTGATCTCTTCATGACTCATTAGAAGCTGGTGTGGAAAAAAAGCCTGTTAATTGTTCTGATGAGGGTAAAACTGAAAGAGATGGATCAAAGGAGAATTCAGTTTTATATTTTTGATCACAGGCTGCTGTGTTCTTTTAATTGAACTAGCTGTTGCCTACTAAACGTTGCTCAGTGTTTAGTTTGACTTGTAGCTACCTAAAAACACAGCAACAGAGCTCCACAGGAAATTATGTTATAAACTGTCTTTTTCTGTAACATTTTAAGCTGGGCAGAAAGTTATTTGACACTTTATTAATCTTTTAACCCACAACCAAAACCAGAACTTTTATGCTCACACTCCATGGGTCAATCACCCGGCAACAACGTGGCTGTTCATACTGAACACAAACACAGAACCCCTGTTTTGTCCATTGACAATACCAATTAAGTTCATTCAAACAACGTTCTCTTAGTTGAGAGTTACTATGGTAAAGTGTGGGTGTTGCCTACATTCAAACTTGTTAACAGATGATATTTGGATATAAGTTGGCTCAAGCCACTCAAAACAAACACAAACATACAAATTCAGTTTTGTTCATATGCATAAAGCAACAAATGGACTGCTTTAGGTTACCTTAAATGGAAGGGACTTTTCACTGCAGGGGCTTATGGGTAGAGACTGGAGGCTGTTGACAGGACTCGTCTCTGTGCTCTGCAAAAGACAAAAACATAAAAATTAAAATCACACCAAGATGAGGTTTGTGCATTCATTGTAAGTGCTGCTGAAAGGCTGTGCACAGAATGACCAGTCTCAGTTAATGATATGTTTGTAAAAGAATGACGGCATCTGTATTATTTTCACTTTTCATTCTTGCAACTTAATTTTGTTGTTAAGCAACATTGGCAAAAAAATTACACATTGAAGTCTGGCTACTCATCCAAAAAGAAAAAAGAGAGAAGTATAAGAGACTAGTTCTATCAAGATAGGTGCTCATAAAAGCTGCAGCATCCTGAACCTTACTGAAGTAGTCATTTTATACAGAATATCTGCAGGGCAATATTACATTTAGTCTCTTAATCTAGGTTTGAAGCCCCTTTGGTTCCTAAAAATGAAATTCAAATTGAATTTCAAAGAACTTGCCTGCAAAATAAAACTTCAGGCCGTGAGTTTTTTTTTTATTTATTTTTTTTTTTACCTAGTTTCTTACATAATCTCTGTTTTCTAACAGCAGCTGCGATCAGACACATTTTGGCTCTGCTCCTCGACACAGGTGTCTAGTGGGCAGAGAGCAGGGGCAGCTAGAGGGGGGTTCCAAACACACACACACGCACACACACACACACACAGAGTGCATACATTCATGTGACAAAGGGTGCACATTCTGTCACATGCACACACGCATGCGAACGCGCACACACGCACACTCCTTAAAGAGAGCAGACGCTGGTCTAAATGTCACCTGTGAGGGCTTAAGATAGGACAGATGGTAAAGCTGGAGAGGATAAAGTCTCAGGCAGGACTGCTGATATTGATGTAATGCTGCATGGTAAGGACATGACATCACACACAAGGAGGAGGCGACAAGACACATGACAAAGACATGACAAGGAACAGGAAACTGAGCTAACTACATGTTCCACACTTAGTTTTCTGATAACGTCTTATTTCCTGCCATCTGCCTCCCTCTTGTACATTAATATGCAAGCCAACTCCTCTTTTGTTTGAGAGAGACACCCTACAAAATGTGCTTTTTAGACTAAAATCTTTTTGTTTGTGTATGTTTTTGGCGTAGTTTCAGGTTTTGAAGGTAGCTGCAGAGACCAAATCTTTGCACAGCATACACTTGATGGTTTATTGGTTTGGCTGACCTTTTAAAGAAGCATACCTCCCTATCAGAATTATAGGTGCGCTATGGCGTCAGGCCCTCAATGTGTCATCGGTGATCAATGCCTTTCCCCATGTGGAGAGACAGGCGCACACTCACTGACACCCAAACACTCTCTGTCTCTCTGTCTCTCTCTCTAACACATACACATTCTCTTTAAGGTCACCTCTGTCCCACAGGCCTAAACACACAACTGTCCCCACAATTAGATGTGGTTCAGTAAAAAGCCTTTCAGATTTGGAGAACGGGGAAAGCTGCCTGGGAGCTCTGGATTTAATGACTTGCACTACCTAGAAGCTAAATGTCTAAAGATGATGAATGGCCTTAGAAAGGAAAGCAGGTTTTGTAGTTTGATACACCCCTTTAATCACATTCACACATCACTTAAATCACAAAATGAAAACCTTAAAATAACTCAAGGGTCATTCTTGTCCACTCTCTCTCTCTCATTGACATTTGGCTTTTTGACTGAAGGCAGCATCATTAACAACATACTAATGCTCTAACAAGACAGGGTGACTGCTTTAAATTTGAAATACCAACTCTGCTCGGGTATTGCTAAGTTTTTCGTTGTTTTGTTTTGGGGTTTTTTTAACCCTGGGCTTCAAAAGTTCTTGTGTTGAACTAAAACTGTTAAAAAAAAATGTTCTGCTTCTTTCCAAAAAGCCGGTTATAGCGATGGCTGCAGAGATGAAGGCAACTCCCTTAAATGTAATGAACAACAGCATTTTCAACACTTTATCATACAGACAGCTATCTTTGTAAGATTTGTTGAAGGCAGCAAAATAAGCCGCTGCCACAAGGCAAGCAGCTGCCTCGAGGGTAAGAGTCACTGGGACGGATAGAGGGTCTGCAGAGACACAAGCTAAGAGGGCCTGGCGGTGCATGTGTGGATATTGCAAAACTCACAGACCCAATGCCCACAAAGACTGCGTGTATATGCTGTAACAAATAGGACCGTCACAGTTTTGCTGGAATCTATGGCTGACATTGACAAATGGGGATTATTGTGTTTGGCAACATTAATGCATACATGGACAGTGGCATTTTAGAAAAGTTTCTCCGTGCAGCCAACAGGATAAACTGATGAGAGAGAAATAAATTTGAGGATGGATGGCGTCCCTACAGCTGCCTTAAATATGCTAATCTGACAAATATGAAATACATCAAACACTGTTGGGGCATTTTTAAGCCTTTATTACAGAAAGTAGAGACAGGAAATGAAAGAGAGAGAGAGATGCAACAAAGTTCCCCGGTCCGACTTTAAGTGTGGACACTGAGGTTCGTGGTTTGCATCTTAAATCACTCCTCGTCAAAACAGTTTGACAGCAACTAAGAAACTGGCATGTTATATCATTTTATTCACTGCTTCCAGCTCTTCTTGCTGACAACTATTGAGCTGCATTAGACTTCTTTATCCATAAAGCTGGCTAACATAACTGAATTTAGTTGAGCTTAATTTAAACATCAAAAATGTTCTCTCGTTTGCTGTGTCAGTTGGCAACAACACTTTAATAAAAAAAATTTAAATATTCTAATGCGCATTCTAGCTTAAGGCATAATAAATTACATAATTTGTTAAAATCGGGGTAATGTTTGAAGATGGCCACCTTTATCTCAGCAACGTGTCTCCCAAAACTGCTGCACAATCCTGACTGTTAAATGACTTATGTTATTGTATTGTTTGTGAAAATGTTTTGGTCCAAATTGGACTTTTAGACTTGAACGCCTGGCTTTGTAACTGTTAGTTTGCACTACATGAGTCATTATTGTAATTTTCTGCCTCTTTGAAAGCATCTCTCAGGCTTTTTTGGTTGTTTTGAGGATGACTGGTATGGAACTGTGCTATATTATGTGTGACATATAAAGCCCACCAGTGTTTTTGAATGCCATTAGAGAGAAGAGAAGATAAGACAAGATAAGTTAAGGTTAACAAAAGGAAAGAACAGAAGATCGGGGCTCACTGCCAGAAGGTCAAGCAAATAAAATGCAAAGCATACAGACATGCCGAGTCACCCTCCCCCTGCTGCAGAATGGATTACATCTGTTGATGGAGGGTAACGAAATTTGCAAGTTAATGACACAACAAAGCAAGCAAAGAGGGCAAAGTGTACCCTCTTTCATATTCATGTTCTGCTGCAATGTAACCTCTCTCACTCTCTCTTGCACTCCCTTTAGTCTCTCCATCGCCACTCTGGTTTATGTCTCTCACCACTAATTATTATCTTATCATTTTCATGTCTCACTCACAGTGGTCCTGGGAGGGGAAAAAAACAGAGATGAAAAGTGAAGAGAAAGGGAGAAAGTGACACATATGCCTCTGTGGACTGTAATTCACAGAGACGTCCTCACAGCTAGCTTTGATCTTAGTTTAGAGGTACTAATGGTGGGGTATTAGGGAAGGTCTGGTCACCCTTTTATATGTATTTTTGAGTGTGGGTCTGTATAATATTGCTGTATTTGGTAAGGGTCAGTCACCCATGTGGATTACAAGAAAACAGCAGCCAGACATTGCTAATGGCTGTTCTCTCAGCTCAATTTCCAGAGCATATGGTATTACTACTATCATACCTCTTTGGTATGTAAATGTGCATACACTTTCAATGACAAAGTCTATTAGTAAAAAATATGAGCACTTTCATTCCAAAATAAAACACACACAACACAATATATATATATAATATATACAAGCACCACCAAACATTAATTTCCAAATAACTAGTTCTATTGAAGCTTTGAAAAACTTGTACAATTGTTCATGCCTCAGCCATTTTCCAAAAAGAGTGTGATCCAGCCTGGCGTGAACTCTAACTAAAACTGGAATTTGCAATCAGCGGTTGATTGTATGTTTTATCATGATGACTGAGAATCTGCCCCAAGTCAAGCTCTCTGCAAATTGCAATTACCCAAATTATAACATGCCAATCACATTAAGAACAATTTTATGTTATTCAAAAAAAATACATTCTGGTGATAATCATTCTCACAGTTAAAAGATTGCTTGACTGCACTGGGCCTTCAATAAGGTTCATCTGGCTTTTACAGTTAAACCTTGTTTAGCTAGTGCAATGTGTCAGTGCTTTACTAAGTGACCATTACAGCTAATCACGTCAATAATGGTTTCGATGTAATTTTACTGGTTACCGACATTCACACGGAGATGGCCCGACAGCCTGAGGTAAAACTTTAGTTTTAAGCAGGCAAAAGTATTTAAAGAGCAGAAATACTCTGAAACTGGAGGATTCATGTGTCCCCCTCCAAATGTAGATTCTGATTAAATTAACAAAAAAAAAGTGATTACAGAGAAGAAGAATTTTGGCTCAAAATGTCAATTGGTTGATATTATTTGCTAACCCCTTACCCTAACTGTTTTAAAATAATTGTATTTATTTATAACTTGATCAACAAGGGTCTTTCAGTGTTGTACAAAAGGAATAATAATGAATTTCAGCTTGTAGTTGTGTTATTTTTGTGCTTTGTGAGCGTCTATGTCTTAATCCGAGTATAAATCCATGTTAAGAGTGAGTATGCTTGTATCTGGTTGTGCATGTGCATATCCCACCTCCTGCAGTGTCCGTCTCAATCTTAAAAGCAGGGTTTTGACAGCAGTGCAGTCCTGCTGCATCAGTCGGAGTGGAAGGGTCTCCAGCCCTGGAGGTAATGGCTCATCTTCCCTTCCCAAACCCAGCCCCAAGCTCCAGTCAGCAGGCAGCAGGCTGGTCGGACGGCAGGGCTCCCTGGGGAAGAAGTAGAGTGTAGGGAAGGGAGAGAAATAAAGAGATGAAATGTTAGTATGAGTCAGTGTGAAAACCTGATCATTGGCCTGTCTTCACTGCTCCCCAAAGGCAACCAGTGGGATCTGATCCTCGCCTTTGGTCGTTACTGATGGTGTAGATGATACATTACACAGTAATGTTAAGATATCAGATACTTCCAATATGCCAATAGCTCCCAGAATCTTGTGGGGCCAAATAAACCAAAACAAACATGGTCTAAACTTGTCATGTGTAGGTATTACTGTATATGCAACACAGTAATCTATACCTTCTACAGAGCAATTATAAAGATCTATCTGCATCATGCTAAGAGCAGAGATGATACTAGGCATGGGACGATACGCACATTTCATGTTCAATTACCCTGGCTAAAATAATTGAGATTCAGGATATTATCCCAATAATCATCAAAATATGATTAAAACTCTTTAAATGCCACTAAAAAAATACTAGAATCACTTTATCTTAAATTGTGTTAGGAAATAAATATTTTTATAGCATCACAGATAAGAGACATCTTTTTTTAGCGAACATTTTTATTGAAAAAAAAAACAATAAAACCAAAATAAGGTCTCCCTGCATAAATAAAGGACAATTAAAAAGAATTAATAGCAACATTGTCTTACATTATAATTCCTGTACTTTTATCATCTTTTTTTAACTTCTCTGCCATATTTAGTAAGTTAGACAGCTTTTTTAAGTCAATCATGTGAGTATATTCACCATTATCGGGATAATGTGGTGATAAATGTATTGGGTTTTTATTGCCTCCGGCGATAAAATCCTATACTGTCCAATCCGTAGATGTTTTTCACAGTTTTGACATTTTTATTAAAACCCCAAAAACAAAAATGTGTGGGAGAGATTTCTACAGAGGGGGAAAAATCGACGGGGCAACAATAAGTCAGATGGAGACCAAGACCTGCAACATAGCAGCTGCTCTGCAGGACTCCTTAAGGGCTCCATTTTAATGAGCACTCATTTCTATAATAGGTCTCTTTAAAAGCTTGGGTAGTTAACAATGGAGAAACCAGCAAGAGTATTGTAGATTTTTTAAAATTATCCAACCGAAAAACCCAGCCCAGTGTTGCCAATTTTTTTCCAATGAAAGTAGCTAGGAGCACTAGCTCCGAAAGTCCCTAAATCTAGCAAGAAAGTTGCCAAGTTGGCAACACTGATAGCCCGTCCCTTCAGGCCTCCCTCCAAAGCCAGGCGGTAAAACTATCATTATGAACATAAACATATCATTATGTACATAAACAATGAACATGGCCATTGTTAGTACGCCCAGCTGTCAAGCTAGCAGCTTCACCAATTACAGTCCTGTGACGGCCACAGAGATACCAGATTCTTGTCTTTTTTTTTTTTTTAAGATGTTTGTAAAACACATTACCCTCCCTAGCTTTGAGATCATTTAAAACTGACAACATGAGCTGATAAAAACACACAGACTAAATAAAAAGCACATAAATGCCTGCATGTGCTGACACACATACACACTAATGCTTTCAGAGATCAAAGAAGCCAAAGCACACAAGTCCATCTCCTAATCCTGCGTCTCACCATCATTATCAACTCAAAAGGATACTTCACCGTCAAGAGCTTTGATTCATCGTAGCCCATCACAGCTGTGTGATCCTGTCTGTGTGTCCTTCTCATATTGTTTGAGGATTCTTAATGTTGTGTTTTGTATTAATGCATGTCCACAATTTATTCTTCTGCAGAAACCACCCTTTGAATGTGCTGATTGTGCGACTGTTTGTGCGACTGTGTGTGTGTGTGTGTGTGTGTGTGTGTGTGTGTGTAAAGGAGATCTCTCAGTTGGAGAGCTGCATATCAAACACCTTTCTAATTAACAAAGCTCTTAACGTTAAGCGCAGCAGACCTCCTGGCTGTTTGACAGATAGAAGAGATGAAATCTCTCCAAAAAAGACAAGTTCATAAGTCACTGTTTCAGGCCTGGCCTGGCCTCTGGAGGAGCACGTCTTTGGTCTCTTGTGCATGGCTTTTGTTATTTGTCTCACCTTCAACACCTATTTAGTGCAGCAGTGGACAGATATTGTGAGGACCTTTCAACAGGAGTCAGAGTTCCTTAATGTCACAGCATTCCTCATCTTTCTTTGCCTTCCAGCTAACACTAAAACTCAATTGAAGCAGCACGACTAAAAACACTGACCTTATCTATAAAGCTATAGCTCCACAGTCCTTCATTGCTCAGAGCCCACTTTACCTGTTCCATCAGTTTAAGTTTAACCAGGAGCATATTGTTAACTACTTACAATGTAAGACTACTTTATATTCCATCAGACATGAAAACAGTCTCAAAGCAAAGCTCAAGCTTCTTCTGTTTATTTTGTTTAAACCGTTTCCAAATAATTATGTGACTAATGTTTTCATTCGGTCTGCTACATCTTTTCCTGGCCACTCATATATAGAAAATTCCAAATAGATTAGGAAAATAAAACAGCTTACTTTATCATAGTTTGTGCATTATGAGGTTAATTGCAAGGCTGTTGTATGGCTGCTGCTGCTTTGATATTTAATACAGTACTTTATGAGTATGGGATAGTAAAAGATACAAGCTTTCATTTTCTACATTCTCATTTTAGGATTAACATTTGCCCTTGGTTAATAGTTGTGGTACAACTCTTTTCACAGAGCAATAATTACAATAATACAAGAACACTAAGTCTAAGTTGTCAAATGATGCTTTTGGAGCCTGGTCTGGCTATGTTTATGGGTAGAAGTACTGTAAATAAATGAGTTTATTAGCATAAACAGATGTCTGGATGGTCTGGTTTGCTAAGGATTAAAATGTAGACAGTGGTACGAGTACAATGAAATCCAAAAGCATCAATGAGCAAAAAATCTTAAGTTTTTTACTTTAAAGGTTCAATGTCTAATTAAACACTGGTTAGTTCTGTATGAAGGAAAGTGTCCTTTTTCCATTGACAACAATTAAAAAGCAATTACAATCAGGTTTTCAATGATCAATGAAAATGTGGAGATGACCCTGACTTGGCCCAAAGACATTTTGCAAATGTCAAAACTGGGGATGTAACAAAAGCCTGTTGAATATTAAGCTTCAAGGCCAATGTGCTCTGAAAGAGTAAAACTATTAACAATGAATAGATTGGTTTTCTTTCTCACAAGCACACAATAGTAAAATGTTACTTTGCACGTTAATTCTGAATTGGTTGTGAAGCCAAGTTATCCAACTTAGTAATCAGTAGCATGACAAACTATAGTACAGACAACAAACAAACTTGACAATTTTGTGGAATTAACTATAGAATAATGCTATAAATGCAATGTAAAAGTAATGTGTACATATAACATGGTTATGGACAGTTTTGCATCACATCAAGGATCTGAAAAACCAACTAAAATTAACCAACTTGCATCAATCAAATGTGTTTTAATAAACTAAAGTCCAGCATTTCTTTGTCAAGTTGTGATATTTTGACAGAAGTGCATAAAGGGGACTGTGTCTCTCATCTTCTTTATGACATTTTCAAAAGGTGAGTTGAGAAATTCCAATCTGCTGTCTAAAAACCACAAAGACAACCAGCAAGTTCACAGTCTGAATATTAAGAAAAAGTGGAGATAGGAGGGATGTCAGTAAAGAGAGGCAGGCATAGACAAAGAAAAGAGGAGCTCTTTTAGATCGTGTTCACTTTGACATTTAGAGGGGAGGGGAGTGGAGATTAGATGCATTTAGTCCCATTTTCCCAGAAAAATCACCAAGTAAACAGCGGAGTGGAGCATTAAGTTCGACAGCAAATTCTCCAGGAAAAATGTTCTGAGGGCAAAACAAGACCATATCCCTAAAATATCGATCAACATAAGCCACTCCGAAGACTTCTCACTGAAAAGGTCGTACCGAATTGCTCCCTCATTTGACCTAGAGCTTTCTTCTTCACTGGTTCTCATCCCCATCCCTCTTTCATCTTTTCCCTATCATCCATTCACATTCTCTCTGTCTACCTCTCCTTCTCACTATCTTATTATTTATCAAACATCAACCCTGGACCGCTCGGTCCAAGCTCCCCTCTCTTACTTTTCTTTGATCACCTGCCCTTCCCTCATCTACCCCCACCCTGCCCTTGTCTTCTGTCTCTACGGCTCTCCCCTTGCCTCTTCGTCAGTTTTTCCCCCTATCACTCTGACAACCACTACACTAAAGGCAGTATCAAAGCCCCCCCTGGGGATTCTGCTAAGCACCTCATACAAATGTCAATGAAGCCTGCTGTCTTTTGAGGGCAGGTGAGATCTGTCTGTCAAGAATGCACTGGTGCTTTTTCCCACCCTTAAACTGTATTCGTTGTAAGCTTTTGTTCCTGCCGCGCATCTCAGGTTAGAGTGAACTTTCTCCATTTATTTCTCTGCTGCTCAACCCTGCTATCTAGGCTGGATGAACTGAGCGCAAATAAATGACATGTGATCAATCATGCACTCTTCTTTCTGACAGCTTGTGTCAAGTGGCGCAGTGCAGTGCCACAAGAACGTTTTTTTCTTCTTCTTCTTACAAAGTTGTTTTTTGTCTTGTTTTTGTTTCTCGGAGCACGATACTCTTGGCCTTTCTCTAGCTTTCAACAGGGTTTCAGGTTCAGATTCCCTCTTACCTCTGGGGTACACTGCACATCAAGTCCACAGAGTGACAGGAAAATGAGTGGGAGAGGGGTTTAAACAACACTCGTCTCCCCCAAAACAATAATCACAGAGGTGCCTTCATGCAAGGCATTCCAGGAGACAAGAAGCAGACTGTAAAGGTGTTTTACTGTAGGGAACATTTAATTACATTTATATATGTAGCAGTAGAAATGGCATTTAGTGGGTGAGGGTTTTATTTTGCTTCTATTTAAAAAAAGAAATTGGCAACTTTATCTCCTATGAAGAACATCCATTTGCAACTGATTTGCAATAGCATTTTATTTCATGTCCTGGCAATATTTAGTGTGAATGGAGAAGTAGTTCATGTGGTGTACGGCAAAGTTAGGATGTAAAGTTTAGGAGGACGGATGGGGATACAAAACACGAGACACCAAGGTCAAGTCCCGTCTCATTCTGTACCTGAAGTCCGTTTTTACATTTACAACATAAACATAAACCACAAAGGGCCAAAAAATATCATATCTTAATCAAGCTTTTGTTATCTCTAGCATATATTGTAGGAACAAAACACAACAAAACACACATTTGCAGTACATGTGCAACATCATTTTTAGAAGAGACTTAAACCAGCAATGGGCCATTTTCTATACAGACGTTAGTGCTTTCTGTGGTTTCAGCAGAATTAATTAAGCAGGCTACCTGTTAAACTGAAGGAAACCAAGGTTTAAATGAGGACGGAAGAATAATTATAACCGAGAGACTGTTTCAATGCAAAGACTGCCAAGCTGCCAGTGTTTGTGTTTGTGTGTGTGTGTGTGTGTGTGTGTGTGTGTGTGTGTGTGTGTGTGTAATTTTGACTGCAGTGAGTCGACAAAGTCATTTTCCAGCTAAGCACAAGTCTCATCTGCAGGTAATTACCCCACACACTACGTGAGAGAGAAGACACACACACAAACACACAACAGGAAGTGCACGGCACAGAGGAAGACAAGTCTGTTCAGCAATGATAGATGTTATACAGGCAGGGAGGCCGTTCCTCTACTCAGGGTCATCTATCTTTTCACTGTCATGAGCCGATAGCCCGACACGCTCACTCATTTCTCTTTTTTTACAACTCGCTCTCTCACACTCACACACACACAGTATTGAACACACACACACACACACACACACTGCACCTCTGAACAGGTTATATGTATGTGTAGTTGTAGTATTACAACAGCTAGTGGCTGAAGCTAGTACTGCATGACCATATCAGTGTGAAGCTAATTACAACTAAATACATGCATTAAAGTGCAATTAAATATTTGAACAGAGATTTTTTTTTTTTTTTATGAAATAAAAAGTAAACAGTGAAGGAGTGTGAAAAGTGCTTCCTTGGTATTGTACTCTTACTCCTATTTTTTCTTCTCTTCTCTGCTCCCATTTTCCTTTTCTCTTGCCCATCTCCCCTCTTTTCCTGTTTACTTCTCTCCCTTCAATATGTAATTTTTCCTCCATTGCTTTTCTCTCACTTAAACTCTTCTCTCCACCCTTCTGACTCACCCCTCCCCTCTCTGAAGCCATTTCTCAATAGCAGCGTTAGAAGTGATCCATTTCACCAACCTGAAAAAGCCAATTATCTGCCTTTTTATGACTTCCATTATTTTACCACTCACACAGTGTTTTATTACTGGGCCGCTGGCTCCCAGCACACACACACACACACACACACACACACACACACACACACACACA
>CALSCE010010657.1:20132970-20225522 GCA_943593645.1 Bovichtus variegatus | reverse complement strand
GACTGTTAGTCAAATAAATGATGTTTGATTGAAGTGCATTATCTCTAGCAGAAGTTGAGAGGCGTGGGCCACACCATTGTCAATCAGCAATATTAAGACTGCATTGTCTCTGGAATAATAACAGCAAAAGACACTTTAACAGTGAGACACAGCTAGAAAAGTCAGTCTCATATGCCAACATTTCCTCATTAAATTTATGGGGACAATCCAGTATGTGTGCGTTTAATGCAGACATTTGTGTGTCATGTGTGCACAAGTGAGGTATAACACTATACCGCAGCTATTGGAGAATGATCGCCCTCATTTGTCACTCCTTCTTCCCATCTGACAGACACAGTGTGCTCATCTGCATTCAGCACCTGAGGCTACGGATGTTTAATGCTGCCATTAAACTCATCTCCGACATAAAGTGCATCTGTGACTAAAGAGTGAGCACAAGCCAAGCTGCAGGCAGTGAATCTAATGGTGAATTCAAGTCTTCAGACACAGAAAGGGAGAGAATATAAAACTAATTTAACATTGCAGGGGTAACTTTCTGATTAACCTAATTGTCCTCTCTGCTTTACTTTGCACTCTGCACTCTGAATCTGTGCTTGTTTTTCAAGAAATCTGTGCTGTCTGCCTTTCCTTCTTTAACCTTTACTCTCTTTACCAGACTCCTGTCTGACTTAGTATCTTTGACCTTTTGAGACTGTCCACTTATCCACTGCCTTAGCATCTGTGAGTATCATAATGTCAATCAAATACAAAAAGGCTGAGAACTACCACACTAGCTTTTTGTGGGGGAGCGATCTCGGGGAGTTATCAGAACACAAATGCGCTAATTATTATCAAAACTTCTTGTTGCTCTAAGAGATCTATTTAACATCGGTCTCATGTGTCACATTACATTTTCATGTTTCAGAGAATATTGCCCAAAAAGTTATCCTGTATTGAAGCCTTAAAGCGATATTCCTCTAAAATATAAAATTTTTAGAGCCCTTCTATGAGTTCACAAAATCCACTACTAAGAGTGATATTGCACGAGGATATCTGACACGTTACTCTGTTGAGTTTATAATGCTATGCATGTCCCATAGGATTTCTTCTACTCTTTAATGATGTTTGTTCCACTTATTCAAAAGTAACTCAGCCCGTTCGCAGTCTCAATAATGAGAAGTGACTAAAAAAGCATGAAAGCCAACGGTGACAATAGATCATAAAAGCAACCACTGGTTGACTGAGGCGGATTATTTTTTTTTTAAAACTTAAATCAACAAATCCACGTTAAAAAAAAATGCAAATTCCTCAACCAAAGGGAATTTTTATTTGGAGGACTAATTAAATGTTCATCTAATCTATTCATTACTTAAGGACATGATAATTTTACGCTATTTATTCTAATGCCATGATAATAATGGACCAGAATTTCAATTACATAATGTGTAGCGATTGTGCTTTTTTAAGAAGCCTCATTTTACTTCGCCTGACCTTGGAGCTACGAGAGAAGCTAAAAGGTGCAAAAGCTCAAGTGAGACTTGCAAAAAAATAAAAAAAATGTACAGTAACATCATGAAAATCATAACCTGTGATAAGCTTACGATAATGTATTTTTGTCTTAAGTTAATAATATGTTTCCAGTTGGGAGTGTATAAGGTTATACCGTGGATCCAACAGTAACCGTGCGACGCAAGATGCATTATAAAGGTTTTCTGTAGCAACTAGTGAAGAGAAAGCACGGGGGCGGATATGTACACTTAAGCGAACGTTATGATATGTTTTCAGTAAGCGGACAAACACAGTGTCTAGCTAATGTTTTATGTTGACGTCTGTAACAACATTACCAACATCAAAATAAATTAAAATGTCGTCTTTCTCCTTTTCATCTCATTTCCTCTCGTCTCCGTCAGGCGGTCTAATTTCCTTTCAGAGCGCCAAATATATTGTTTTAGATGAGTCATAATTCTGATTTGTTATTTTGTAGTGCCATTGTTGTCACCATCATGACAAAATAATAGCACCGCCTAACAAAGGTTTCCATACTGAGTCATGGTACACATGATTTACATGACAGTGCTCCTGTACGCACGGATTTATTGTGAGAAACTCTGCTCTCAGGTCAGATCCACGTTAAATGTTCACGCTTGTTATTCTCGTTGAGAGCAATTCTGAATAAATGTTAACCAATATCTTCTTGTTAGGACATTTTAGTCTTCATATTTTCTGAGTTGGTGTACACAAACATAATTTCCTGTTCATAAGCACCTGCATACGCTCTGATTCTGATTAAATGAAATGGAAATGTGCCAAGTTACCAGGAATAAGCTTCTATAATCCAAGATATTAAAGGCGTGTCTGCTCCCCATCTTCATTTCTTTAAAAGCTGTTTTCATGGCAATACTGAAATATGCTGTAAATGTATGTATAGAGGGCCATTGATGAGCAGGATATCAACTGTACATATGAATAGAAGACTGTAATGAGAGCAAGTGAAATCTTGCTTTGATTGTGTCCCAAACATGTCATTTACTGCATCTTACGCAAGTAAACAAGTTCATCATAAGTATGAGATCTGTCTGTATGAAGCAACATTTTCCAGTGATTGTAAACAGCTAGGCTGCCTCTGTCAAAGTTCAAGAGTTCACCTCCGGACACTAATTAACACGTATCCGTTTTGTTTAATCTGCACACAAACAGAAAGGTAAGAACACTTTGTGGTTTCAGGTAGAGTTATATATTATATTCCTCTCTAACTTTATATTAGAGAGGAAATTATGACCTTTTTGATACATTTTCAAACAAAAAACAGTATTCAAACGCAATAAAGGGGTGCACGTTGAATTGGATGTATTGTTTTGTTTTTGACTGTGGTATCGCACTGGTATCGAGAATCGTGGAATTTCATTGTTGAAATTGGTATCTACTACTACATTTCTGGTATCGTTACATCCCTATACCAAACTTTGAAAAACATTAGTGTGATATTTTGCTATTGTAGTGTAATCACAAGACTTCAGGATGCTGTGCACAGTCACTGCATGCAGCTGTTGTTTGCCAAGAAATAGCTACAGAACAGAACTCCCCTTAAACCACAAATTTATTGTTTTTAGATCTCTGTTCTGAGCCAGGCTTGCTGCCTCCTCTGACTTCCAGTCTTTATCCTAAGCTAGGATAAACATCTCTCCACTTGGTGCACAGATATGAGATTGATATTGATGTGATCATCTAACCCTCGTAAAGAAAGCATAAACGCATGCATCCTCAAAGCTTTAAATATTCCTTTAAACTTGCCACTTACTAAACCAAAAAGTAATTTCATTGGAAAGCCCTGACTCAAAAAGGCAAAGTTACGTAATGACTGCTGTACAGAGGCTTTCTTTTCCAGAGCCTAGTTTTCGGTGATGTTGATACTACCTTCCACAGACAACTACAAAGCCCAAACATGAATAAGGGCAGTTATATCAGCAGCAAATTCTCATGGGAAATATTCAGTATTTGCTTTTTTGTCTGCAATAGTAGAATGAATGTGTTTGAGAAAGCAACAAACAGGGAGGAAAACATCAATGTATCACTGCAGAATGCAAATGTTAGCATTTTGCGGACCATTTTCTTAAAACCATGCTTTAATCTCAGCATGCTGTATCAACACTATGTTCAAGATCAACATACAGTGTGCTGTAGTCCACAAAAAAAAAGAGATGAATTGCAGACAATGCATGAAGAGCCAGAAACAAAAGAGCAGCCCCGTCTCTGTAATTCAAAAATCCTCCATATGCTGCAAAATGACATTAAAGTTCAGGAAAACAAACACCCATGTCATGTCTTACAATCTGGTAACAAAAGACCAGCAGTGGATACCACTTCAATTAATCCTTTTATTTCTGGAACAGACCACTAAGTAATGGAAAGCAAAGGAATGACTTATTCATTGCCAATCGGATGTTTTTCTCTGCGATACAAATCAGAACAACAAGTTCCCACTCAAAGCAAGAGGGAAAAAACAGAAGCCAACACTAATTAGTCTCTGTGTGTTGAACATTTATTAAACCCAATTAAGTGATGAAAATTAGAAGCTAAACAACAGCAATGGACTATGCATGACAGTAGACAACAGGACTTTTACATGTTTGGCCTATTAGGTTTGTCTGAAAAATAGAAATGAGCGTGAGAGCATGTAGCCATAGCTTTCCCTCCAAGGCTTCTGAAGTGCATGATGTTTAGCTAATACAAATAACTATCTTCTTTAAAAGAATGCATCCGGAACGTATAGTAATAACCAACACATTTCCCTTCATATATAATGTAAAACTACAAGATAAAAGACTAGAGTTGTCTCACTACTGGATTAATAAATTCTGCATCATTATATTCCAGCAAAAGGGAGGAAAATCTGCTCTGTTCCCTCGTACTCCCTCTGTATGCTGTGTGTGTGTCGATGTGTCTGAAAATCATGCTGCAGTGCATTTTATCTGTCCCCAGCTCCACTCCAAGGCTCAGATGGATTCTTTCTGCTTGTCTATTTTTATAAATGTGCATGTGTGCATGTGAGTGAATGTTTGTACGTGTATGACTTGCTGTAGGAGGAGATGTGCATGTTATTTTTTGCTGACTATATCGAGTCAGGTGGGATTAGACATCAGCTTGGCTGATACACTTTATGAATCATATTAACATTAAACAAATTTGTTTCACTGTTTATGTGTGACTGGGAGCAAATTCTATATAATCACAGATTACATGTCTCTGTGGGAGACAACTGAGAGTATATCACTCTGCACCATATCTACTTGATGTGAGAGGGGGGTGTCTTTCCGAATCACAATCACACCTTCTCTTCACTTTGCTGCTTTGCGCTGTCTTACTACCAACTGACTCAAGTATGACGAGTTCAAGGTATACTATCTGTCTTACCGCCTATGACGTGTTTAATTTACAAGACCCAGCTGATTCTGTTTCAATTGTTCCTCTTCTCTTACTTTCTAATACCACACAAAATAAGCAAACACAGTATAGCTTGAGGCATGTGGTAGACTGTGATATTTTTTTTGCAGCATACTCCTTACGATCTGTTAAATGAGAGTTTAAAAACAGGATGATGTAGACAAGTGCATTTTGGAAATATAAACAAAATATTAACTTTGAAGTCATCTTTAATTAAGTTGTCAGCGGGTAGAATTGGGAGCGGTCCACATATGTCAACATTTTCCTAATAAGTCTAATTACACAAATGCAAGAGCATGTGAATGTTATAGCTGCAGATTAACCCTTAAATCCCAAGGGGAGATAAGGACATTTAGACTTTCATGAGTTACATCTGCATATTGACAGACAAGGACACCTCTGTTTGCATGTCCTCTGCTCAGATTACCTGTCTTCTTCGTAGTAATCAATAGTAAGGAAAAAGGGGAAAGAAAAGAAGAAGGGAAGAGGAACACTCAACAGGCGGACTGCCGTTACCATAGCAACAGGAAAGCTACACCGCAACTGTCAACATTTTATTTCCTCTGTGTCTTTTTCTATAGGAGAGACAAGGGAGGAGTCGATGACTTCATCAAAGACATTAAAATATATCATACAAACAAATATTCAGTATTCACCTTGTACCACGCCCTCCGCCCCTCTCTTCCACCAACCAAAAGCCACGGAGCCACACTCACTATTGTCATGCAGTGAAGATGGGCAATATTATTCAGAGTAAGTGCTGCAATTGGCAAAAGTGCACCGACGAGGGCTTTATGTAACAGTGCACATGAACTGATGCCAAAAAAGCATTTTTGGCCCATCTACTTTCTGTCAATATGCAGCCCTGTATGAATTTTGAAATTTAATATGAAATGCAAGCATTGGGAAAGGGCAAACAAAGCTGCTGTGTTAAACGTTTATTAACACACTACTCTCTGCTAAAATAAATGCAACCCATATCTGATTCATTCCAAAACGTCTAAAAACTGTCTTTTACTACATAGCTAATGCAAAGACATTGAAGTGGAAACATCCAGAGCCTCAACAATCAGTCAATCAATAAATAAGTCGATTCACAGAAAACATATTTGCAACTATTTTGATATGATGCGGTTAATGATGATGTTAATCAATAATAATCAATGATGTTCAATCGTTTGTTGCAGCACTAGAAACATCTTTCTTAGTTGCATCACTAAACCTTATACTCTGCTCTCCCCGTATTCTCACCCTCTTAGTTTTATCCCAAGCTGCCAATGCTTACGCGATTAAAAACTATTGTAGAATGTACTTTGTCTCTGTTGACGGATCCCTGTTCACCAGGTACTGTGCAGCATGAACAACGTGATGAGGGATATTGTGACTCCATAATTATTTTTTTCCTATATTCAAGTCAAAGATGGTTCCAGTCTTTCTTTTATCCCCAACTCTCTCTCTCTCTCCACACCTACTGTATGCACCCACAACAAAATGGAAACCAATATTTAGCACATGACGTTCGCTGCTCTAGCTTTGTTATTGAGGTTTTAATGTTTTCAAAGTAATATACACAGAGAATTAAATGCTTGTCATCAAAATCATCAAACTGTCATACATGAAAGAGGAAGTATGCGTGCAAGACTGTGTGTGCGTGTGTGTGCGTGTGCGTGTGTGTGTGAGAGAGTGTACAGCAGATGTTCTGTGCAGCCTGTCAGACAGCCAGCAGTATCCTGCAGCTGACACTCTCTCTGGACAGGCTGACTGACTGACAGGTGTGTGTGTGTGTGTGTGTGTGTGTGTGTGTGTGTGTGTGTGTGTGTGAATAGATGGGGAGGTTGCTTTGCCTCCAGCAAATCAATGTCCCCTTGAGGGAATGTTGAACCTGAGACAAAGAGCTAGAGAGACTGAGAGAGAAAGAGCAAGCCCTGGGCAAACACACTTTGCTCTCTTTCCCCTCTCCAATTTTAGCTTCCTCATAGACTTTACACATTTTCCAGTAACATTTGTGTGAAATGTTCTGTGAGAAGAAATCAGTGCAGATGTTGAAGTTTTTCAGTGGGAAATTAACATATGCCAGCAGCCTTGTGTTGAGGGGTAAGAAACTCAGACCTGGCTCCATTATGCAACCTGCCTCAGTGTTTCCAAAGTCCAAACTGATTAAAACATGTTTTGCTGGCATGTACACCCAAGTGTTATTTAAATAAAACATAATGTTAAATTCACTTTGAAATCAAACGGAAAGCAAAAGAAAGCAGAGTCCGAAAGTCTTTGAAATCCTCTAAGGTGTGATTTTATTATCGAAGTGTAGCTGTTCTTTCCATCCAGTCGGTTTTTTAAATGTTTTCTGAGGTTACTCTGCTGCTCTGCCCTTCAGCTCCAAAAATATCTCCCTTGCTGGGAAGAAGTTAACTGAACACACACTTCCTAAGTCCACTATATCATATCACTGTCTCACTGTCAGTACTAAATTATGTGATGTGTCTACAGTTTTAGAGGTTTGAGTCATTCTTGAGTAAACGGTTCAAGACTTTAGTGCAGACTGTTGGGTTGTTATAAAGGTGCTATATAAACTAACTAATTAAGTCATCACAGCCATACCATGATTTAAATGTGAATGTAATGCATACCTTTAAAGCCACGCTAACAACAGAGCTCTAGGGATAGAAATGTCAATCTGTCGGTCAGTTGGTCCACCACTTCAGTCCAGACTGAAATACTGTATCTCAACAACTATTGGACAGATTGCCTTGAAATGTGGTAATCTATCCCCCTCAGGAATGAATAGTAGTTAGAGTGATTCACTCACATTTTATCTAGCATCATCATGGGGTCAAATCTGCAAAACGAATGACCTTTCCTACTGCCAAATTGGTGTTTACTGCTAATTAGCAAATGTTAGCATGCTAACGAGACAAAATAATATGGGAAGATGATAAATATCATACTATAAAAATAATACCTGCAACACATCAGCATGTTGGCATTGTCATTGTGGGCATGTTAGCATGCTGTCGTTGGCGTTTAGCTAAAAGTACCAGTACAGTCTCACAGAGCTGCTAGCATGACTAGCATTAAGAATCGGTTTGTTTAAAAGTATAAAACTGAATGTTCATCTCAGAGCCACAAAATAAAGTCATTTGATGCTTAACAGAAAATTAAGGCAGCAACCAAGGATTATTTTCATTAATCTGCAGATTATTTTCTAGATTCTCAGTTTCTCAAAGTCCTAAGTGATGTTTATAAATGTCTTGTTTTGTCAGTCCATAAAAAACAAAGATATTCAGTTAATATGATATAAAACAGGGAAAAGAAGGAAATATCCGTATTTGAGAGGCTGAAGACAGCATTCTGACATTTTTGCATGTAAAAGGATTTTAATAATTAATTGATTATCAAAATAGTTGGCAATTATTTTTCTGTCCATCAACTAATCCATAAATTGACTAATCTTTGCAGCTCTACAGCAAATACCGTATTCCCTCATCCATTTTATTCATTCATTCATCTCGGCTAAAGGGATACTATCGTAATACACCGTCTCTGATTGATTGCAAAGGCAGGGACCCATCTCCTCATATCGTGGCGTTTCTAGCCTGAACTGCGATGCTGCAGTCCAGGACAACTCAATCAAACAGAAGAAAACTGGCTTCAGAGAAATTACATTTTAGCCTTGACCTTGTATACAGAGAGGAATAATGCAAATATTTGTCTGTGTGTATGTCTGGACATGAATGCTCCTCCACTACTTTCAAAAGACAAGTGGGACTTCAGTATAAATTAAACAACCAATGAATTGTCTGACAAAAACCTTGGATGGGTTGAAAAGGTTGATTCCCAACTTGCATGATTCACTGACACTGTCTAGACAGAGAAAATGTCTCTCTATTCAGCAACATTCAAAGAGTGTTAGAAGCGTGGTAAAAACTCTGCACAAAAATAAAAATAAAAAAAGCCAAGGCTAAATTTAATGTCTCAATGGTGTAGCATAGATCCTTCAACCTTTACTTGAAACCACTCACACAGGTTAACCTGCACTGGCTCGGCAAACAGAGAAGCTCATAGCTAGTTTATTTAGGGGACAACATGGACAGAGCGATTTATCCATTTACTCTATGGGTACTACCAGAACTAAAATTAAATTCAACCAGGGAGTAGAGAGGAGCACTGAGAGTATAATTATCTGCTGGCTTGTCAGACATATAACCAGACAATACCACTGGTGAGACAACCCTTTTATTACACACTGGCTCCATAAAGCCAAATAAGCCATCCAAGACTATCCACAGAGCTGCTCTCTCTCTCTCTCTGTGTGTGTGTGTGTGTGTGTGCTTGTTGTTGTTTGTTATGTGTGTATGCATCTTTGTGCAGACGTGTGGGTGTGCATGCATTTCTCCTCATGCCCAGCAAGATCTATCCTGATTTCTGAGCGTAGAGAGAAAACAAGTGGCCAAATCAAATCAGATATGGAACCATCCGTGGCTGTGGTGGTACTCAAACGTACAAACAGAAACTCTAAGTGTTCTCTTTCAGCCGTTGGCTACTGGAAGAAAGAGGAGAACAGAAAGACAGCTTGCATATTCATTAGAAGCGCATTTATTTATTTACCCTCCATCTTTCTGCACTAGAGTCCCGTCTAATCTCCAAGGGAGGGAAAGACATAAAACATGTTACGCATTTACAGGGAAAATTCAAGATCAGCAATTTCTAGAACAGACAATAACCCTCTCCCTTTCTCTCTTTGTCTCTCAAGTGGCAAAAGTGTGTGTGGTGTAAAAAGCTATATTGTAGCTATACTGTAATGAAGATATACTGTACTGTACAGAGCATAAATTAAATTAAATCCTTTTTTGGACCGGCCAATAACAAACTATTTTTTTCCTGTTTTGTCATGTTTGTGGTTATATTACACATAAACGTCATTTGTTAAGTATTTGTCTTCATTTGCTTTGTAACTTAAAGTGCAAGACAACATTACTCAAAACTTCCACAAAATTACATTAACAGCGCTTTTTGCAATTTTTTTGCACACTCTCACTATAGCTTTATAGTGAAAGCACACAACACAGTATATTTATACAGATATTCATATTTACCTCTGATTGTTTTCTTTCCCTGGAATGCGATCTCCTGATGGGTCCATGGGGGAGGGCAGCAGGTTGAGACAGGATGCCAGGGACTGACTGGAGTCTTCTCTGGACACTGTGCACACACCCAAACACACACATTGTCATTATATCACATTGATTTTCACGTCTCAGTTGACACATAAAATGTGCCTAACCTGACCACAACATATTTTACTCATCAAAAAAAACAACTTTCTTAGATCTCTACTACTTAGATCTGCTGCTAAATTTAATTAGAGCTATAAAACACCAGCCATGTCACAAAGTAGCTTATTAAAATTTAGTAGTGATAGGTTTGTGTAATGAAAATACTATGAGTTGTTTTAATGGCATATTTGACAGAGCAGTGTGGACCAGTCTGGAATGAAAACTGGTGTTGAAGCCAAGATTTAGCATTTCTTCATGTCTTTGTAAAGGTCCCGCTGTCTCCGTCTTTCTGTCTCCGTCTGATTCCACAGGGCATGAGTCACAGTTGGATTAGGAGCACAGAGCCCTGCAGCTGAATACAGTTGGCCATAAATTGCTGTGAAACTGCTTGCTTTTTAATAAAGGCTTCAACAAGCCACCTGAGAGAGGTAAAAATAAGAAATGCCAATGAGGGTGTGCGGGTGTGTGGGATGAGTGTGTGTCCAGTCGTAAGTGTCTGTCGCTATCTTTATACAGTATGTACGTGTGCATGCGTCTGGTCTAACTGCTTTGTGCATACCGCCTGAATAAATGTGTGCAGGTGTGTGTGAGTACTTAAATTAGTCCCTTTAAATTGAGTGTGTGGAAGAACCTTATTCTCCCATCGCCAGCACAAAGTCTTAGTCCCTTGACTTTATGAGAACGATTCATCAAACCTTTAATTTCATGCTACAGTCTGCAAACCATTGGGTCTAATCACCAAGCATGCGAGCTTGTGTGTTAGTTTGTGAAGTAATGATGATGTCTCCTTGTGCTCTGCACCAGCCAGTGCCTTTAGAGGCGTTTTAAATATGCGTGTCTGTGTAGGAGTGCGTGAGTGCAAACCCGCCCTCCCTCCCAAAACTCTCCAGACCCCATAAGCACAGGACATTCAGTTTATTAGGGCTGAAGCTCCTGTTGTAATCTTTACTCCGCAGTGCTGCTGAGCATTTTACTTTACTTGACTGCAACTGTAATATTTTGCGAGTCCATCTGGGACTTGAATGTAGCCTAGAGATAGATGAATCTAACCTCACATTTATATACTTGACACTGAGATCTGTTAGATAAGAGTCAAAGCCAGACGTGCTCACACACACATAATGAGAGTCAAGCAGAGAGTGAATGTCTCTATATTTACAGTTCAACAGGTAGTCCCTGTATTTCGTTACTTGAAGCACAGAGATGGAAGATTATCACAATTCAAGCTCATGTTTAGCTTCAATTGATGACGATCATTATATTAATGTATCATACACCAAATGTCCAAAATGATGTTTAGCGTACATTTTGTGTCTTTGCAGTTTGAGGTGCGTTCATTTGAAGTAAACATTTGCAATCTGAAACATAATTAAGGCTGACAGTATTTGCAAGAGCTTGTAATTTTGCCCAATTACCATAATGCTCCTGCAAAGAGTGATTAAATAAGAATAGTACTTGAAAATGCAATCAATCATTTCACTTCACTACGTCTACTCACAACAGTAAAATAGCAAATTGCTTCTTAAGACACGGTTAGGTTAAGAATTCACACATGAATTTGTAAACAAAAGGTTTAATTAACTCCTTCTTAACACATTCACTTGTGTTGTGGTAACAGCCACCCACCGCACTCATTAAATATAATAGTATATGTGTTATGTGAAAGGAGGTTGGGGTTACTGTGTTTGGCACTCCATGCTGCACTGTGGCAGAGCACAAGCAATAATTCTCCTCTGACACTTTTCAACCATGAGGCATGTCAGGAGCAGTGTGACTGAAATGCCAAAACAGTAAAGGTGATAGATCGCAGCTACATCAAAGTAGGTAGTCACAGAAAAACAGGTTGCAGTTTGAGGTGTGTTAATATGAACCGGGGAGTGTACTGGTTTCATGTTTTAAGGTGATGCAGTAGAGGTAGATTCATGAGGAAAAAACAGACGTGGAGTAAATAGAAAAGAGGGCAAGAGAGAGAAAGAAAGAAAGCAAAGAGAGGGTGGAAAAGCAAATATGAGGGGGAAAAGAATCAGTGACATAATGAGGAAATATGAGCAGATGTTCGCTTGAAGTGGAGGAGTGATACATAAAGGGCAAGAGTTTGTATATGACAGATTTGAATGGTTTCTTTCCAAGAACATGTAGCTTCTTTTCAAATGAACAGCTACACAAGGATTTTGCAGAAATGTACCAAAATATAAAAAGTAACAGACCTAGTATTTGACCCAGCTGTGGATAGTGTTGAATTATGCATTTGACTTTAACCCTATAGTATTGTAATAACTTTAAAGTTAGTACTAATGCATAAATATGTAGACAGATGGAAATGGAAATGGAAATTGAGGATTTAATGGTCACACACAAGTACACAGCACAGCACACACAGTGAAATTTTGACTATGCATTTAACCCATCATAGTATTAAGAGCAGTGGGCAGCTATTGTGTCAGCGCCCGGGTCACAGTGTGGGGGTCCGGTGCAGTTTACTGTGAAAAAGTGGTGTATCATCCGTAATTTCTTATAACCATCACCCACGCACGTCTGTGTAGAGACACAGATTTTCTGTATAGAAAAAATGTAAAATTACCATGTCGATGTCGCTGATCATCAGAAAGGTCCAGGTCCAACATGAGATCATCTTCATCCAGCTCTGATGAACCCAGGTTGTTTAAAAAATCCTGAAGAGAAAAGGCAAAATTGCAAAGATGTAAATAAATAATAAAAAAGAATATACATCTGACAAAATAATAATGACTAATTATTATCTTAATAATAATAATATGATTATGTAGGTTGCTCTTTCTTCCTAATAGAGAAAAAATACTTTTAAATTAAAATGTTGGTCTAAAAAAGTCATTATGATGAACAGTTTTAATATAATTTTAGCTAGACACTCATTAATATCCAACAGGTTTGACAAACCCTGAGGAAGAAAAAGAAAAACGATGCTAATTTAAAATAGGGCTAAGATATGACAACAGTAAAGCACATTTTTTAATGATTTTCATCAAGGTAATCCAGTTGGCTCACAACATTCAGAAAGATTCCCCAACCAGAACACACTATATTAGCAATAATAACAATACTATTTATATTAGGGAATGGGATTTTTTTTTTATTTCCCTGCACTTAACGAGATATTTAGTCCCTCATCATCACTACATCCAAGCTCATGGAAACATATTGCTACACCTGTTATGTGGAGATCATTAGGGTTCAAATCGGGAAAGCAATGAATGTGCCACATCAGGCTGTCGTTTTATATAACATCTGTCAGCAACAAGCAAAAAATACCTGCTGGAATGCAAGAAAAACTTTGCATATCTACAATATTTCTCTCTTCTCTCTCCTTGACAAAGAGAATGAGCCCTTTACTCAGTCATGGGATTTTCAAAATTGTATTAACAATCGAAACTTTCCAAAGCATTTGTCATATGACATTAACTTAAATTTGGAGGCTCTAAAAATGTATCTAACAAATGTGCCGTTTTAACACCAACAACTTGACATTTCTCCATCTACCTTACAGGGAACAAGGTGTTCTCTGAAAATACAGACATTAGTGACAATGTTTTCCAAAAACCAGCAATAAGTCATAGGTGCTTTAAAAAAAAATAACTTCTTTTTTTTTTTTTTTTTACAAAACTCCCTCAACCATTGGTGGCCCTGAACATAAACAGTAGCCCCATTCACATTAAAGTTGAATATTTCCTGGGACCTAACCTTTAGATGTTGGAAAATAACACGTTTTTCCCCCCATTCCTTATCTGTCAAATGAGCTACAGCTACATGATTTTCATGTCATTTTTTACCACGTAATGCCCACCACAAAATCTTCACTTTTAATCTTTCAGTAAATGCATCCATGTTCTTGGTTTTATTGTGAGGTTATAATGATGCCTGACGCTCCTTTTGGTTCAGCTGCTTTTCAAAAGTCAATGCTGCCATCTGATGGTCATCAAAGGGAAACCCACTGCAGAAAAAAAGTTGTAGCTACAAACAGTGGCAAATAGATTGATTAAATCACTACATAGCATTGCATAAGAGAGCATGTGCAAATATCAGGAGCCAAAAACTACCATGCGCCAGTCTCATGGAGTATCTGCAGATGCAGATGGATCAGAAAATCCATTAAGCAACTCTGTTCAGCTCTCATCACTGTTGTTTGGACATAAACAACCTCAAAGCCACACTCTGTATTGATCTCCTCCCTTCCAGTACAAGAGCCTCAATGCATGACAATCCTAACTATTCTACCACACCTCTGTCCTAAGTGTGTGTGTGCGTGAGAGAGAGAAAAGGGAGAGAAAGAAGAATGACCAAACATCTAAATCAATGCTCTCCAAGGCCATACTTACGTGAAGCCATTGTGGTCTGTGTAAATTTGTAAAACTATATTACTGTTTTTTTTTACCAGCTGCTCGGCGCAGTTAACATCAGAGAAAGAGCAGAATGCATTTCAACGTAATGCAGTTGAACAGAAGAACTCCTTTCAGGCATTACAGCTAATAGCTAAAAGGTATTGGAAAAGAAATGAAGACCCATTCTGTGTGATACTACTGCACACAGACTTCATTTGAAGCTAAATTACCCATTTTAATGTGCCCCTCTAACCACAGAAATGTATTAATATGATTTTACAACCCAGAGATGTCACCTTTTTACCTCACTTATGTGATTTGAGAATGTAATCCTTGAGTTAATAGAGATAATATCAGATTCAAGTCTGATTAACAGATGCTTCCCTCTTTTAACTGCCAAGCAGAATGATAATCCAAATCAGGGATAAGGAAGGAAGTGTTTTTTTCCGTCCTTTAGAATCCTCTGGTTTCTCTGTGGAAATCACATGAACAGTCTTTATTATTATTTATTCAGAGGGGGGACAATGGCTACACACCAGTAAAGTTTTATGACTGTATCTTGCACGGTTTCAATGCTATCGTGGTGACAAAATCTGTCCTCTTCCAGACAGACAGATATAGAAACAGCCTGCTTCCGCTACGAGTCTCCAGGAGCATTCTTTCCATGATGACACACACCAAGACTCACAAGTTGAAAACAATGGCAGCGTTGCTGTCGCGGTGGGTAATAACAAAACATGTACAAGACATAAAACAGGATACAATAGTATAAATAGTAACAATAAATACCATCAGTTAAGAAAAAGCCAGATGACAAAAGTGAGTTTTAAGAAGAGATTTAAAAAGCCTGGACGGCAAAGATCCGGTGGTCACCTTTAGTGAGATAAGAGTTAAGATTTCTGATTTGGAGTCATTCAACTGTTCATTCAGTCATTCATCCAATTCTTAATTTCAGCGAGGCATGACATAAAACAAGAAAGATTGCTGGTGCCATGCTTTAAAAAGGGACATACAATTGCCAATCATCGGCATAACAATGAAAGTCGAGGTAATGTCTAAGCATGATTTACCCCAGGTAGTATGTATATAGTTAATAGGAGGGGACCCAGAATATACCCCTGGGGGCCACACAAAAAGGAGACCACGAGAGAAGGAGGTATCTACAAGCATGACAGTGAAGAACCTGTTTGACCGACGAAGATGAGCCACTTTAGAGCTACATCACTGACGCCAACAACAATTTTCAGGCAGTTGATTAAGACTGTGGTGTCCACTGTGTCAAAGGCTGAGCTGAGGTCAAGGACAATTAAAATGGGATACAGGCCTGTGCTGGCATCAAGTTGCAAGTCACTGGAGGCCTTGACAAGAGCAGTTAGAGTACTGTGTAGAGAGCGCAAACAGGTTGGAAAAGAACTTAGAGATGGGTCTTCAATTACTTAAAGCAGAAGATTGTAAAGAGGGCTGAAGAGGGTGTAATCAGTGGCATGTTTAAAATGGAGAGGGAAATGCTAGTAGACAGAGAACAGTTAATATTTGAAACATCCAGACTCAAATAGAGCTTTTAATAACCAGGTGAGAATGCAGTCTGAAAGGCAAGTGGATGGTTTAGAAAGTGCAACAGGTCGAGAGAGAGATTTCACTAAAGTGAGTTAATGTTGAATATGAGCAGGAGTCACAATCAAGCGCTCTGAAATCTGAATCCAAAACTCTTCTCTTTGGGGAGGATTCAGCTGACTGGCTGAGCTGGGGAGCAATCACAGAGTTGATGGTTTCAAATAGAATTCTGGGATTTTGATCCCATTTAGCGACCAAAAAAATATGAGTTTCTTGCTTTTTTTGATTGCACACTAGTGAGTAAACATCAGATGTTTAAGAGACGCAAGGGAGACACTGTCTTTATCCTTCTTCCAATTCCGCTTTGCCTTCTTGCATTGACTTTTTAAATTCCTTATTTCTTCACTCAACCATGGCAGAGACAGAGAGTTCGACCTTTTATATCTGACTGAGCTACAGAATCTAAAATCTTTGTGAAAAAGTTATTAAAAAACAATGTCAAGCTCCTCTGCTGCCATGTTCTGGAATCCATTGGTATTAAAATATCTGAGGCAGTAAAAGCTTGACAGAAACAAGGAAGAGAAAGTGAATTTAGAGGGTGGGAGCAAATCAGTGTGGAGACTTTGAGGAAAGGAGAGAGAAGTGGAACCTGGAATGGCACTGCCTTATGATCAGAAACAGCTAAATCAACCAAATTTCATCTTCTGCACGGAAACCAAAGCAGAGCACAAGGTCAACTGTGTGTCCTTTGAAGTGGCTGTGATTGGGGCAAGATTAAAAGATTCTAAAAATTAGATAAAATCCGAATCAAACAAGGAGGGCAACAAACATGGATATTAAAATCACCAAGAATAATCAGAATCAAGTCATATTGTTAGATAATGACTGAAAAGATCTGAAAATTCCTGAATAAAACCAGATAAAGTTTAGGGTCTGCAGATTAAAACACATAAAATTGTTTTTATTTTTTTATTTAATAAATTGCCTCCGACCCTCAAAAGGTGGAGAAACAGCCAAGAAGTGAAACTAAGAGAAACTAAGTTGTAGTTTCTCCGGGATTTATCCAAGACTCAATGATAAAAAAAAAAAATTAAAAAAAAAGGTAAATCTTGTAAGTGATAGAATCTTGGCAGATAAAAGCTTTATTAGCAAAGGATCTAACATTAAGCAAACAGATAAGAGCTGATTCATTGAAGAGGTGGTTTTAACTGTGATCAGGTTGTTTCTGTGTGTACTGTGAGAAGATTTTAGTCTTGACATCAGCAGACACTTTCAGTAATCCCAACATGAATGAATGAATTAGGGAGGGAAACAAAACCAGAAGCAGCATCAGCATCAGCATCAGCAGGACCCCCACTGCCCCACTACACCAGCACAGAGAAATGAAGTACAGAGTCAGGATATTGAGTCTTGCTGGGCAAACCATGAGTTTTCCATGAGAAATCCACTGGTTTCTGTTCACACACAGTGGACATCACATATACAGTCTATGAAAATTACATTTATTCAATGCTCTAGGGTGATAAATGCATTAAGATCAAGGGAGAACGATTTGGCTTTGCAACCAGGTATCATGGCTCCTAGCAATGGAAAATATACGGACTAACAAATGACTTTCATTCTGTCTGAGCAGACGCTTCAGTTGTGTTTACAATGTGCCGGAGGGAACAAAAGATTGAATGTCCAGTCAAATCGGAAATCTGTTATTGAATGTAAAGAAACAGATTTTTACCCACACTGTCTCACTTACATCTCTCTTATCATTATTATTATCAACTATCTATTACTATCAATACAGAATAATCACTCATCCCAAAGCTAAGCAAACATCTATTTCATATTAAACACGAAATACCGTTTACAATTTAAGAGAGATACTAAATTTCACTGCTTTATGGTGTAGACTTTGGTAGCAACAGAATCCATATTTTCACCATGGCCATAAATTTGAGGTACATATTTAAATTCAGAATTCCTATCACGTATTGTAAAGTCTACAACTTTACGAGAATATGTTGTGACGGAGGCTGTTGAGGCAGAAAATGTGACTACAGTCATAACTTAGATAGAGATATCTACATTTCCTACTTCTACAATATGTCTGGATGTGAAAAGGATTTCTAGAAGATTAAGTACCTAAAAAGGGACAGTTCACACCCAAATCAAAACATACATATTTTTCTCTTACCTGCAGTGCTATTTAGCAATTCTAGGTTGTGAGTTGCTGAGTGTTGGAGATATTGGCCGTAGAAATGTCTGCCTTCTCTCGAACATAATGGAACTAGATGGCACTCGGATTGTTGCTCAACAACAAAAAACTCCAAAAATCATGACCGGGTTCCTTCAAGATAATCACAAGACCTTATTAGACTGTATTTGCCTCTTTTGCTTCTTGTAGCGTTCAATTAATTGAACTTTGACCTGCGAAATCCTAAGGTTCTACAGCATATTAGAGAGAGGGGATGGTATTTACCTCTCATTTGGGAAATAATGTTCATTCATATTCTTGTTTTATACCTGCATAGCAAAAAAAAACACAACCAGCAAAGAAAGAGGGGAAGCTTGGTTGTGGTGAGTGCAAGGACAGCGACAGAAATTAAATAAAAGTATTTTATCAATCATGCTGGTATTCCCATAACAGAAGTGGTGTTAATATTAAGTTCACTTCTTACAATAAGTGTTTGTTTGTTTTTTTAAGCAGATTTAGTAGTATGCAAATAAATGCAGCATGATGATTATTGTTTATAAGAATATACAGCACACAGACGGTTGTTAACCACATTAACTGCAAAATGTAATTCTTAAAAAATTGTCTTGATTAAAAATGTAATCTCATAATAATACTACGAGTGCTGTTTATTTTGAAGCACTTTGACTCGTCTAACTATTGGTACCAAAATGTGAATGGTTATGTATTAGTCATCATGAGATAAATTTCTAAAAATGTCATTAACATTGACATTCTGAGCTCTACTGTGTGACCAGTTGCCATTAAGAAATCTAGCCTCAGAGAAAATGTTTGGAAATGTGATTTGATCTCATGCGTGTATGATAATTGTTACCACTTTTACGACGTCGTCTTTGGGCAAAGTGAGCATTCAAGACCCATATTATATAAATATCCTCTTTGTTTTTCATTTCAAAACCCAACTGTCTGGTTGGGGTTATTACAAATTCTGTCTGGGAGAGGAAGTTAATCCTTATCTGTTCTATGATTAATACAAGTGTCACTTATGATATCTAGCCTTTACAAGGCCGCAACAGACAGGATGATAGGACAACAAGCGACAACACTGTCGAGCAAGCAGGCTTCCATGCAACTGTTGGTGTGCATAAATAACAGTCAAAGTAAAATGTATTTCAGTTGAACAATTCTGCCATATACTGTATGTCAATCAAACTACAAACAAAAGTGCACGTTCAAAGTTGTTCAGCTTCTCTCTGAGATAAGAGAGAATTTCTGGAGAACGTCTTAAGTTATTCTTTTCAACTGGAATTGAATGTAATCAATGTCAGCCTGCCAAAATGTTATCACAGCTGTCACTGAGAAACTTATGAGCAACCAATATGCTGGTACATTTTTTTTTTTATCTTGCAGCGTCGCAAAGGGATATCAAAATAACAATAACAAATGGAATGAGATCAGCAAACAGCTCAAGCAAACACAGCCTTGCTTTGCTTCACAAAAGCACCTCACACTTTATCTCTGTGAATTCGACAAATAAGTCATTAGTCATTGCAAATCAAATATATATTTGCTTCATGATAATTATATTCTGTCTGGGCTGTAATGAATCAGCAACAATAAAGTATATCCACCTAGCAAACTGTTTAGTATGCTGTACTTTAGTCTGTTTGGCCCTAAACTGGTGCAATGTCCCACAGGCCTTCTTCACACATAAACACCACAGTCAGCCTCACCGTATATGCGTAAACAATGAGCAGACCTTTTATTCATACTCTCAACAGCTTTAGTTAAAGTATTTACCTAGAAGAAGCCGTCTCGGGTGTCTCGGTCCAGACTTTTTCATAAGCTTAATCAGTGCCCTCTGCCAAAAAACAAATTTATCAAGCTAAAAGCAAGAGGAGAAGTGGAGGTACATAATGTAATATAAACTCCATAGTTCCTCAGCTCTCTGCACAACTTAGGCCCCTGAAGGGCCTTTCATAGGACGGAGGAGGGAAAATAAAAGATTACTTCACTTTTGGTGAAGTGCGTTCCAAGAAGCAGATGGAGTCTGTAAAGTACATTACTACGTGCTGTGTATATCCCTGCCCTCTGAGTAAGAGCCAATAGTCCCTGGTAAATTAAATGGGATTGACTTAAACTAGCTTTCTTCCCATAGAGCTTCCCTGTGTGTGTTGTGATGCGTTATAAGAAACCAACCCATACACAATAGTAGCTATAGCCCCCAGATACAGCATGCATCAACAAAGATGGGTGCAATGAAAGTGAGTACAGCACTGTAGATCACCATTCAACGTGCGACATTTCTCACTTTGCTTAGCTTAAAGAGCTTCTACATCTCAAATAAAAGAAGTCAGTTTCTGAGACTACCAGGATCTTCAATTACCACTAACACGATCTTTTGTCCTCTCTATGTTTTAAATTCAAAAGGGAGTTAAATACAAAGCCCTTTTTCTGTGCATCAAAGCTGCAAACTACATTCAAGTGCACTGTGCCTGGTTTTGCCGAAGGTGTGCTGGAACACGTTCGGTATTTCCATTGCCAGAGGCATGGGCACTGGTGCGATTAGAAAGAATCTCCTATCATACAGTATAGTATAAGGGAGTGCGTTAGCAGCTGGTTACCATTGTGGCCATCCGCAGGGCTCTTCCTGTAATGATGCACTGACAATTTGGTAATCCAGTGGCGAGTTTTCGAGTTCCTGAGTACGCAGGGTTGTAAGTGTGTGAGTACACAAAAACACAAATAAACTGCTATGGGCAGATTGTGGAGAAGTTGGATTCAGGTTTGTGGACATACAGTATTAAATATCCGTCTTGTTTTACACACTTCTCACGTCTACAGTTACTGTATGAATACCACAACGCAGTGCATTATTTTTGACACAATTCTGCTGTTCAGTGCCATGCGTGTAAACTTTTAGGATTAATAAACCATTGGTTAGAAATACTGCTATTTTCATTCTCTCTTGGTTTCTTTACTGTACTTTTATGTCCTTTATTAAATCTATTACTGCCCTGTAACTGCACAGCAATGTATTCCCATTTGGTCATATTTTGTCTATTATTATTCTATTACATTTTTCTACTCCAATTTCCAAGAAATGTTGTTCTAGTGCATTTCTAGTGCAAAGTACTTTTACTTTCCTTTGTGTTTGAAAAGGTTCCATATATAAACTAAAAGTGCACACTGAAAGCGCAAACCTCTTGCCAAGGCAATGCCCTATCTTGCAATGGTGATAACAATAAAAAATTATTTGTGTATCCGCCCTGTGATATGGATCTGTACCAAAATGTGTGACACATACTAAGCTATTTAAAAAAATAGTGTGTGTGCGTGTGTGTTTATGCTTTACCTAAACCTCTTAATTAAGTTGTAAACTGTTACACACACACTACACTGTACAAGGGGCTTTGCACTAACTGATAAAATTGCACGCACACACAGACAAGACCTACCAGACTTCCCAGTTTGGATGACGAGGAGTTGTTTCTGTGTTTGAGCAGGCCACCTCCCTCCATGCCTGGGGCATCTTTGTGGTTTCCATGGATACGAGGCCCACCAGCACCCTCAGACGAGGAGCGAAGACGCCGCTCCATCCGCATCACCTCATGATAGGGGCTGACACTGCTACACAGAGAGGCTGATGGAAAGAAAGCAGTAACGAGATGAAGAAAGTCACATTAGGGTGAAACTGTTGTAATAGTGATTCCACAAGCATAATCATCTTTTTATTATATTTGCAACTGATAGCAGTCCGCCTGATTTCCTGTAGGAACTGATCTTATTTTCATAAAACTTAATGAAGAAAAAAAACAAAACTCTGTTACTTATTCAGTATTTTAAATTAGGTTAAATCTTCCCTTTCTAAAAAGCTTTTCAGCCATATTGCTTTTGGTCAAATGGTATTTATGCCTGTTTTATAATAATCAAGTTTGATGTGAGTACCCGCATCAAGCTTGCTGTGTAACAATAAAACTAGAGAATGAATGTGAGATGTCATGGCTATTACTCTTCCGTCTGACAAACAGAAGATTGCAAATAATTGCTCTATTTTGATCTACTAATGGATTTATGTGAAAACAAACAGACAATGCAACGTCCTCTCATTGAGCGAAAAGGTTATAAAACATTTTTTTTTTTTAATAACAGCACTTCATGACAACCACTTTCGCACTTCCTCTTTCTCGCTCTCTCACAAACACTGACACATGCACACATAGTTTCCCCTTTGTGTGTGCGTGTGTTTTCCTTCTTGTCTTCTTTTGAACTCTGAAAAAATGAGAATGGATATTTGCTGTTTTTTGGCTTCCCACTGAGCCACAAAACACTGAAGACTGATGATTACCATGTCTTCTTGTGTCTCAAACCATTTTACTAGAGGCTCAGACCATTCCAACAATAAAGGAGACACCACACACACAGTTTGTTAAAAATGTATATGGTGTCGGAGAAATTCTTCTAAAATATTGAGAGTTGCTAGTTCCGATTCGGTGCGATTAATCAAATCTCTTTACTGTATGTAGCATGGAGAGAAGTGGAGAACAGTTGTTCTCTGAGGAACTTCAAGAGTGTCTTGCCTTATATATCATCAACAATGTTTAAACAATGCTGACCTCATGACAAGGGAGAGTCAATTAGTTATTTACTTTAGTCTTTCCTCAGTACAATGGCCTTTTACTGTTACCTGTCAGCTGACTCTCACTACTTCCTTACAATTAAAAAACTGTGAATCACATAGGCATAAACAACATCTATACATTGATTATTCAATCTAAAAATGTTAATTTCCCACAATAGTCAAATTTAGTTTTTGTGAAGTCCAACAGACCAGCTCAGCCTGTTTGTCATCGCTGTAGTTTGTCTTTAGTTCCCGCTGCCTGGAAGCTAAACATTCACCATATTCAGCTATTTTCCTGCAAGCATTATTGCAACACACTACGTGTTCAGGATCCTACAATAGGTCATTGATACTGCACTAAGCGATTGATGATTGAGGAGAGCTTCTTATATAACAAAGATAACAGTGTGAGCGTGTCACACCAAAACTCAAAAACAGCAGTATTTGTCCTGGATTGTGTAGAAATGTCCACATTTATAAATTCAATTGTAATGAAAATAATTTTGTTGACTATGATATTTTGATCATGATTGAATCTTGATGATATTCATTAGTTTCCACATCTTGTATTAAAGCAGTCACAGTTTCAACTGCGAGCAGAGCATTAATAAAGTGACATTTCAGTATCTGCAAAAAATGCAATTATCAGTTGCTGCAACTAAACTCTGATTCCTAATCACACGGTTAGCTAGTCCAACTGAAACCCTTAATTTCCCAGAACGTCTCATGAGTTTAAATGATGTATTCTCCTGAAAGGGTAATAAACTCCAGAAATTCATGTTTTTTAGTGTCTGATCAAAGTCTGAAATTAGGAAAACAATCGTTGGATAACATAGTAATGGGCTGCAGATTTCTGGAGAAATTATTGTTTTTTTAGTTACCAGAGAAGCCTTGGCTAAAACATTCTCCTCTGCAATATGTTACAGCAGCAAAAGAAGAATTGAGGATAGCAACAAATCATCTCTGGTTAAGAAAGACATTGTCAGTATGACACACAACGTTTCATTGCTGTCAACACACAATTGGCATTGATTTATTAGACTGAGGGCTTTTTTTCAGATTAACTGTCTGAGTTACTGCTCTGAGTGACAGCCACAACAGTTTCAAATACATTTTCAAGCTGTAAAATATATTGTAATCTTTGGAAACATTAGATATAACCCAAGGGAAAATATTAACATGTCCTCTGTTCCTCTTTGAATTGCAAAATGTACTCATGTATTTCATATACGAGTGAGCGTGTAATTTAGAAAGCAGGTCAAGCAAAAGAGTGAATGGAATAAAGAGCATATGCATACATCAAAGTCATCAAAAAGAAAGCATATGTGTCATACTAGCCAGCAACAGGCATATACAACAAATATACAGTATATGCCCGCACACATAGACACTGCACAGCAAGAAGTCAATGCTATCGCTGAATTTGAGATAACATACCTGGTCAACGATTTCATGGAGCCCTCATCACAAAGAATGTCAAACAAGTATGGAAGTTGAGTTTGTGTCGGTGTGTGTGTCTCAGTTATCATGTGGGATCAACCTGGCTGGGCCTGTAACTCCCATTGTACACTAGTGATGTGTGTGTAATTGCCTGTGGCTGTGCATGTAAATCTGTGTTTTGAAAGTGTTTGCATGAGTTTCATACCTGCATGTGGTTTCCTCAAGTGAGAGGACCTTGGCTCGTGGCAGCCACAGAAGCTTCCTCTTTCTTGAATAGAGCGCGTGTTTCTTGCCCTCCTTTCCGATTGCTCTGGGTTAGAGTGACAACCCTCGCTGCGAACCACACATGCCTCGCTCTCACTTGTGGTCTCCGTGTGGTAACCTGCCTTCCTCTCCTCCACCAACTCCTTCCTCGCCTCTGCTGACACCTCATCCCTCACTTCCTTTCTCTCCTCCTCCCTCTCCTTCCTCTCTTCCAGTGATTGTTCTCGCAGAGGTAGGCAGGGTACAGCTGTCTCAGGCTCTGAGAGGGAAATGGCAGTCTCATAGTCTGTGTTGTTTGCTGTGCTGGTGTCTGGGAGTAAAGGTTTTTCAGTGCTGGACTGGGCTGGAGTGAAGAAAACCTGAGGAGAATACATTTTTATTAGTATGTGTAAAAACAAAACATGCTTCAATCACATTTTAAAATATTACATATTGCAACTGTTATATTGGGTAAATTGTTTTCCCTTCTGGAGTTCCCTCCTCTACCAGGATATAAAATAGAATCAATTCTTTGAAGGAGGAAAAGTCGTGAGCACAAAGGTGTGAAATGTAGAGGGCAGTTTTCAGACATGCGTGGGTTTTCCTTTTCATGCCTTAGCTCTTTCAATAAAAGGACTTTCATGCCCGGTGCTCAATTTTAATGCCACATTTCACAGATTCCACTCAGTGGACTCCTAAATATTCCTCCTTTATGGTTTTGTTCCTGACATTCAAGGGCACCTGTGGTTGTATTATCTATTCCTGAAGCCCTAATATTGCCATCTTTTTTACAAATAAATTCCTGTTTTTAAGCTTACAAGAAGAAAGATTTATTGTTTAAATAATTTAGCATGCTTGTAAAAATGTTGCATTTTCATCATGAAATTAATGCTGTTGCACTGTTATTACAAGCAACTTTTTAACAGTTTGGCGATACTGAGTAACCCATTTGATTCCAAAGCACCATAGATGATTTACAAGCACACTACCTGGGAGGTAGAGACAGCTAAGCTGAAGTTCTCTGGAGCAGGTGGGGATTCAGGTGGAGCTGTGTCAATAGCTGGCCCAGGCACAGAGGCAGATTCTGGGGGTAAACCAGATCCAGGGCTGGGAGCTGGAAGAGCATCCACCTCGGATACAGAATCCTCCGTGATGGGGATGAACTCTGAAGGGGTGATGGCTGTGGTTCGGTCCTCTGATATCATAGGGGACTGGAGTGAGCTCTCACCACCGGCACCTAGCAGCTCGCCTGGCCATGACCCCGGCGTGAGCCCTCCTGCACCTGGAGTGATGGTGGTGGAGCTTGGAGGTTCCAGATTCACTTCTGGAGGTCTGTGGTGATCGGAGGTCCGGGAGAAGCGGTGGTGAGCTGAGAAAGATTTGGGCAGCAGCTGCTTCTTCCGTGACGACCGTTTGTTATTACTACCAGTACCGGCACTGTAGTCGTCGAGGAACCCGGAGTCGTCGCCCTCATTGGCGCCCGAGCCACTGATACAGTTTATAAATACATTTCGATTGGCTGTGGAGGAGGAAGAGGACGCTTTTTCAAAATCCTCGGTCTGAGAACGTGTGATTTTCTTTTGCTTGTGGCTGCCAAACCCAAATGAGTGCCGTGACTTGGGCCGTCCACCACCTTCACTGAACCCCGTCGACAAAGACGTTGTTATCGTCGGCTGGTTATTTCCATTTGAATCAGTGTTCTGTGTCAGCGGGGGGGTGAGGTTTAGGTTAATAGGCTTGACACGTGGATCACTATTACGTTTGGCTGAGAAACTGAGAGATGGAGTTCGGAAAAGGCTACGTCGTTTCCCCGTACTGCCAGAACTGGAGTTGGTGCTGGAGGGCGAAGAGGTGTGGACGCCATTGCCCTGTCCACCTGAAGACGGAGAGGAGGGCAGAGACTCCTGTCTTTTACTGCTGCTGCGGCGGAAGATTGGCAGGCGGGACACAAGTGTGGACCGGCGTGAGCCTGATTCACCCATCTAGAAGCTGTGGCAGTGGGGCACTTTGAGGAAACAAACAAACACAAAAATGTTTTAACGGATACAACATGCATCAACATATAACAGCAATACATTCTCTAATGTGGCAGGTAGGCTGGGAGATATGGAGAAAATCAAATATTATGATATTTTTGACCACATAGGTGCTTTCACAAAATATTTACATTTGATAAATAATCAGTAATATGGATATAGGGAAACAATAGAACAGCTAGGACAGTCTGGTAAGTTCAGAATTCAAAATTACATCACTTTACTGTAACGCAGCCTTTTAAACCAGTAAAAGCATATACCATATCACGATATCCAAAATCGACGATATCTATCATCTCATATCATATTGTCGATATATTGCCCAGTCCTAGTCACAGGTAAGAAATCTCAAATAACAAAGTGATTGTTCGCATTCACTAACCTTACGTACACAACCGACTTATTTTACAAATTAAAAAGAATAAATTCAAGGAGCTTCAGTGTAGAGACCGAACAATCTCACACTAACGGATGAGATTTCCCACGCTCAGTGAGTCAAAACGAGTTGCTGCTGCAGATGCTACTGTGGCAAATGATGGTGTTATGTGATAGATTTTTGCTCATCAGCCATTAGTAATTCATGTGTAAACAAAAACAGTGTTGTTTATCCTGTTGCTGCTCGACTCCCTGTCTATCGATCCCCATATCCCTGTGAAGTTTGTGTGATGAAAACATTATTAAATACAACTGCCTGAAATGTATAAATAGCCATTGGTGCAAATGGTAAATAGACTGCATTTATATAGTTCTTTTCTGGCGAACACTCGAAGCGGCAGCATTCAACCATTCACATACACTAATTCATTCATACAAGGTGCCACTTGTTCTCGAGGAGAGGAATTCACACACATTCACACACCCTTGGCTACGCCATCGGAAACAATTTGGGGTTCAGTATCTTGCCCAAGGACACAGACATGTCGACCGCAGGGGCTGGAGATCGAACTGCCGAGCTTCTGATTGATGGACAACAGTCCTTATACCACAAAGTGGTTGTAAACAAGTGGCAAAAACTTTAATTTCGCTAAAAATGCATGGAAAGCGAATATTCTTGTTGGCCTTGGTGTGAAAGGTTTGAACACGAAAAATCGTTTAGGAATATTCTATAGTTGCCTTTTGTTTTTTCATTTCTTCCCGGCTGTGAAAAGGCAGCTACTGACTTGTTTTAAAGAATAACGTGCAAAAGATCACGAAAAGCAAAGTAAGGGCCCTATTCAAAACGTTATCATCCTAGACAAAAGATCCATTATACAACAGAAAAATTAAGTGAGAAAAGTTATGACAAGCTTTCATTTCCTGGCCTGTGTCGCAGCTACATTAGGAATATTAACTGTCCATTTCAACTGCACCGACTGTCTTTGAAAGTAAAAATTGAGAACGTAAGGCTATGACACTGTGCTCCATGTAATGTTCATTTACAAATCGCTTTCTACAACTTTACAATTGGAAAGCCTCTTAGTAAATAATTGCAAGCAGGGTTATTGTCTCACAGTCACTTCTTGTAAAAACTGACTGAAGTTCCAAGTTGTAAGTCACAAATTAAAGAGACATTCATTTCGGTAAATACTCACATTTTCATTGTTTTTCTGCAATTAACAAGCCAAACAGTGACAATGTAATGCTTGTCATGTTAAAGAAGCCGACTCCGTGAGAGCTATTGAAGCATTTTGTTTTCAATCTAGGTGTAATAAGCTTACATTAACACCCTTTACTGAAGTGGCTTATGAGTGTGTCACCTCCTTGAAAGTACATTTGTGTTGTGATGCAGACAGTTCCTATTTTCATACCAAGTTGTCTCAGCTGTGGAAAATATAAAAAAAGTAAATCAATATTGTCAAAGACAGAGGAGGCCAATAACATTTACAGTAATTATGACACAGAAAACAATGAAATTCTGTGCACACGTAACAAACGTTATTATATATCTGTGTAAGTCAAAACCCACTGCAGGTAAGCAGCCTTGTCAAACGCTTTGAAACGCACCTTTTTTTCAGATGAGCCAGCAGTTCAGTAGCGCTTATTGCTTATCACCACCACACAGCCATTTGACCAGGTCATGGCACTCTGAGCTGGCTTATTAAGACAAAGTAAACATCATCAAACTAATTAGAAAGAGATTAAACAGATTGAGAACACATCTCACGTGAGAAAACTCTTTTCAGCGATGGCTTATAGTCGTCAGACCTGGTGAACACACTTCTAAGCAGCACAATACAAAATCACTACAAGATAAAGTGTAGGATCACACACATGAAGTCTGCCCACGCTAAAGCTTACAAAGAGAGAAGCCAGGACTGTAATAAGCAGGTGTTCACTTCCTCACTGCTCGGCTACTGCACAAGAAGTGAGACGACCTGAAGCAAAACTTCTCCTCATCTCAGTTCCTCTTCCCTTTGCTCTGTACTGCAGTCAGATAGTGCTGCTGTGTTGAATAACAAATCACATTTTCAAACAACTGTCCACATTCATGGTTAGCCAAAATGATAAAATGCGAACCAAACCAAAAATATTGATAGGTAAATAACACAATTCCAAATCAGTACCAAATCAGAACATGTTTTGTCCTAATTTTAACTTTAAAAGAGTTGTTATTAATACTATCAACTATTGTAAACAGCCATCAAGATACAACACATTTGAGCTGAATAGCTGCTCGATAGCTGCTGATCGCTAATATAAAGTTATTCTCTTCGATAGGTTTGTGTTCAGTTCAATGCCTTTCAAAAGGAATGGTTCTGCAGCATCATACTTCCATGTAGAGCAATCTTTCCATTCTTTCCAAACACCTACAGTTGTGATGCAATTTTAGCATATAATACACAAAATATGTTGCGTATCCTGTCCTATCCTAGTACATTGTTTTGACGTTAATAGCTCTAGGAGTTCAGGGGAGCGCCCTGCCTTGCTCTTAATGATCAAAAAAATTTGCAAAATAAACCATTTTATCTTGAAGTCTTTTATTCCTGCACTGCTGTGTAGGTGACATTGTCTTATCCCCACAGACTACAGCCTGAGCCTACACCAATGTATGGGTCCACATTTCCATTTCAGTGCACTTTTACACTGATACACGCGAATAGGATATCTGACGGTTTGAAATAATATCAGGTGTGTAATGGGCTGTGCATACCGTTACTGGGTGTTTCCTAAAAAACAGGTTCTCAATGGGATCTTTTCACAACAATAACCACACATTACATGCAATCCATAATCTTCTATTGCATGTAATGGTAGATTACACATTAGGCAGCACTATACTGCTGTACTTACTAGTACTGACTAAACAAAGAAAACAATATGCTTCATACAAGCTTTCATAGTTTTCTGGTGACTGATACGGCATTGTGAGACTTTAAACACATGTAACATAGTGGCTCTACCAAAGTAAGGTATTTATTTGTTTTAGGCTGTGGCAATTGCTTTGTGAAGGTGTGTGTTTTCACACAGGGAGTTAGCTGGCTTCAATTATGGGCTTGGTGATATTAACCAAACAAAATATCCCAATATTTTAAAACAATTTAGAAACAAATTTTGAGGAAAACCTTATCCATGCATGCAAGGAGATGTGTTTAAAACGACAAGCTATCTTAAGCGAGAGGACGCCTTTTTAACCAGGGACTCAAATGAGAAATGTAATGTCTCATCTTTGGCCCAACAGACATTGCTACTCTAAACAAATGACAACCGTCTTGTTTGAGGCTACTAAAGAAATAAGGCACTGCTAATTCCAACTACACAGCCCATTATATAAACACCAATTTGGCATTTGGCATTTGGATACTGCGTGAACAATGAAAGGTATGGCGGCCCGAAAAAAACACTGCAAGTTAAGTAAACACATGCAAATACTGTAGACAAAACAAGAGCAAGGACTTTGACAACACATAAAACAGGCCGCATTAAATATAGAACACAACGATCACCATATTTTGCAGCTAATATTGCACACGGTCACTGACTTTTCCCCCCACATAGTTATGGCACTTTCTGAGGGAGATGGGTAAACTCAGGATAGGCCTGCATATTATTAATTGTTTCAAAGAAAATTTGATTTCTCTCACAGTAAAGTAAGATTCTGTCTCTCTTTCATGACACTCCAGAGCCACAGAGGCATTTTACAGCAGTGTGCACAGGTTATGTAGTAACACTGGTCTTTATAGTGTGAAATCGATTGACTGTCCATTTAAGGTTTTACTGAAAAGATGTTTCTTATATTTACAATGGTTGCTGACCTAGTGGCACCTCAGAAATAAATGAATGGGCCTTAGCATGATGTTGTTACTGTGTGCGTGCATTATCACCAACAGTTCGTACCACAGTTCAACGGCCTGGTTGCTTTTTTTTTTTTTTAATTTTGTTTTATTAATTTTGTCCACGAATTAGCTTTAGCCAGTATCGTGATAATGCTGTTTGCATGCGATGCAGAGGTGTACATGAGAGTAACCAGCAGCAGAACCAGCGGGACACCAGCGACTGTCAAACCGAAACGTCAACAACGCTTTGAAGCCTCGCGACCTTAAATCCAGACAAGCTAGCTGGGTCACAGCACCGACACTCCGCCGTCGGTGCTGTGACGGTGCCGCCGACATTATATCAATACAATGCCGTGTATCGCTTACTTCAGGCTCCAAAAGGTCAGAGGGAATACCGTAGCAGGCACCGTCCGGCAGCCGGGCAGGCTAGCGGGAGGCGAACACACACACACACACACACATACACGTCCGTTAATGTACGTTACCTTCAGCGGATTCCCGGTAGTGTCTCCCCCGGAATATATCTTCGCTTTGTGGTCATACGAGTTGTTATAGCCTACATGAGGATATCTGGACGTGTACAATGGTACTGAGAGCGGACTGAGGTAGCACCTTGTGTTGCACTGACGCCAGTATTACACCTCAGTGACGTGGAGACTCTTTTCCTCCTTCGTCTCTTCCGCGTTGTAACGACAGGCCGCGGCGCGAGCGTGCACAGCGTGACGTCCCTCCTCCTCCTCCTCCCCCTCCTCCTCCTCCCACAGCTCAGCATCCCTTAGCAGGTGGATGGATGGACAATTGCAAGCTTTATCTGGCAAATAACATTAATAGACCCATTCTTAATCTGGATTCTTCTCATACATAACCCACTAAATATTAGGAATTAAACTGGAGGCTTATTGAGTGGATTTCGCATTCACTTGCAGCCCTAAAATAGCAAGTTACTCCTTTTGTATGTTAACGTTTGGATGCTATTTATTTTTCTATCCGATAAGATTAGATAAACTTTACTTATCCAACTCATGGAAAATTAAGTATGACTGCAGATATAAAAATATATTAGATACATAACTTAAAAAAAAAAAAAAGATAGATTGCTAAATAAGCTATACACACAAAATGAAGCATGAGAAAAATAAAAGCTTCTTAATACTGTATACCAAATATATACGTTGTAAAAATTAAGTGTATTGTGACAAATATTGTCAAAAAATAAAGTGAGGAGACTAAAGATTAAAGGTTCATTGTTTGTAATTTAGTAGCATCTAGCAGTGAGGTTGTAACCAACTGAATTTACCCTTTTGATTGCAGACAGTTTGACTTGTCAATGCAGAAAAAGCACAGGTGTAAATCACATTAACAATGGCGCCATTCCATTAAGTATCCGAATTAGCCACATCAGTGAGTGAGCATGCGCAATACCAGAGCGCTTGAACCAACTTACCTACATAGAATGCAGCCATCATTAATGTTATTAATTCCACCTGTGATTTTCCTGCTTTAACAAGTCAAAATGTCTGACACGAAAAGCAGTGTCAGACAAGTGTGTCGGAGAACCTGAAAACACACGTGAAAGGCCCTCAGTGTTTGGTTTGTCCATTCTGGGCTGCTGTAGAAACATGGCAGTGCAACATGGAAGAAGATGTAGATAAGAAATTAAAAAAAACACAATTCTTAGTTTCAGGTAATTATACACTAATGGAAAAACATAATGAATATTATATTTCATTCCTGCTAAAAGACCCCCCTATAACCTACACACTGGACCTTTAAATACAAAATCGAAATAACACCTGAGGAAAATGAATTGGGTGGTTGGCAGTTTGCATATAGCAGTTAGTAATATATAAATGCAGAATTTGCAAAGCCGTAATTTTATAATTTTGTGCATTTGTCTCAGAGCATACTGTAACTGACAGCATGTATAGACAGCTCCAGAGCTTAATGAATTCCGTCTTCCACTAATCATTCAATAAATTTAGTTTTTTTGTGTTATGCACCTAAAACGCGCCACACCTGGAAGCAAATGTTCCAGTAAAACTACAAAGACGTATTACAAGACAGACGGTCTACACACGGCTCAACACATGAATTATTTCAAGAAAGATTAAAGCTATGGTTTCAGTACCCGGATATGCAAATATGGAAGCGCTGTTGTCAGATCTCAAACGTGCACTGCATGCAAGATAGCATATCTGAACTATAAGAATACTGCAAGGAATAATGGGAGAACATCGTAATGAAAGAACAGAAAGACTTAAGTTAGCATCAAATAATGTTTAGGGATTGTGAAATCTGTCAAAGTAGGTTTAAAGTGGTAACCAAAAGGCTGCCCATTCCACATCTGTTAAATGAATCAAGAGTTAACTAGACAATGCACAAAAATTAAAAGAGACAAAGTAGATTTAAAAACACTAGTTTTATTTGACAAAATCCCCACACAGCAAATTAAAAAGTGTAGCGTTTCCAGGATTCAGAGCAAAGAACAATATTTCCACATCTTTACATACCACATACAGAAACCCACCACATCAATATCCTGTGGTTTCTGTGGAGAAACTACATTGGGACAAATGCACAGTCACTAATTTAGAGTCTAGAAAAATTTGAGTGTTACAGAGAGAGAAAAAAAAAAAACGCATTTAAAACTCAAGTTGTGTTAAACTTCACTTTGTATCGAGGAAAAGCCCATTTAAAACCACAAAGTAAACTATAAACTAATTGCAGTGCAAATTGTCTTGATATGCTTACATCTGGCTAAACTTTTCTACAGCCCATTTAATAGTAATGCACACACACACACGCACACACATTTTACACACCTGCAGAGCCAAACCGCTGCCGACATGCTACACAATTTTAAAGTGCTAGCTTGGAATTAGATTGATAGCCAGCTCGCTAAATATTTGGTTCTAAATTCATTACTGAAAAGCAGACTAGGATGCATTGCAACTTAAAAATCCGATGATGCTGCGATTACAAGCCTTTTATCAGATTTCTATAACTACATGCAACTGTGCTGTGACCGAGTGAAACAAACCAAAAGAAAGAAAAAGAACATTCAGCAGTTTGTTCTGTAATAAATAGTGAATACATTCTGTGATGGAAATAAAACCATGAACTGCCCTGCAAATTCATAAATGCATAGACTTGTTTTGAGATGTTAAAAACAGTCAATTTTGAAATGCAGAGGTCAAGGTTCAAGACTGATTTTAGAAAGTTGGAGTGAAAATAACTGACGGAGACACCCGAGACAAAATATGCACAGTCACAGAAAGCCAACACTTAATGTGAGACTGGAGAATGTTTTGTCCAGCTACATGTAAGAGTATGAATTTATTAAATGTTTTTAACCTAAAAAAAAAAAAAGAAAAAAAGTTTTCCACACCATATAACTAAAGCATTTAAAAACGGACTAATCAAACCAACACCACAAAAGAAGAAAAAGGTTGTTACCTTAGTACCATTTGAAATCCCTTGACAGTCATTTCCACCAATAGTGATAAACATCTCTTTCAAGTCCACAAACAAACACTAACTAATAACAAAAATTTAAGAAGTTTTATTTCACTGAAAATAATATATACTCTCGATTATTATGTACATGGAAATAAAAAACATTTTTGAAAGATCAGCATATTATTCGACATTAAAGAGAAAAGGCGGAGATATTGAACTGAAGCTGCAAATTAAACCAAAGTCGTTTCTGTGAGGAAAAAGGTACAGTAGTTAAGGTTTTCCAGGCCTGACAGATAGAGGTAGGTAGCATTGGCCAATCAGGGCCAGAAACCTGAGAAAACAGACACACCGATAACCCTAACCCTCCAGAAAACAAACTAACCCATGTGCAGGCACATAAACATGCACAATAACCATGCGTGGTTTCCCAGAAAACAGTCCGTCTGGTGTGCTCTGAGACTTGAATATCTGAGCTGATTTAAATCAAAGCCAATCAAACACTTAGGTGATCTGTCTGATAGCCAAGCTCACAAGTGACACACTAATATGCTACTTCATGCGTCTGCACTGCAAGTACACGGTGGTTTTGATCGTAAAAAAAAAAAAAAAAAAAGAAGTACTGAACAGTGTTTTTTGTGATAGCACTTTTTGTAAGAACCTGAATAACTTTCCTGTTTTTAAACTGTGTTTAAAGGCTGGTAGGCCACAGAGTGGTGTGTTGCACTTATGTCAGCACCAGAACTAACTTGCTTTGGCTATTAGTGACTTCAGCTGTACAGTGTTCTGGTACCTGGCTGGTTTTATGGTGTAAGAGTCACATTCAGTGCCGTGCAAACAGTGAAAGACTTAATATCCAAGTGACTACTCCAGGATTAACATTTAGGTTAGTATAAGGTGAATGATTGTGAGTGTGACAGTCACTGTGAGACATCAATGTGCCGATTATGTCTAAAACATTTAAAGTGAAGAAGCTAACAAGGTAGTGCTCAAAACGTGATGATTGTTAAGTTTAACATGTGCGAGGCTTCATTCATAATTGTGCAAAAACAGCTGAACTTAACTGTGACAAGGAGAAAAAGTATGGTTTTCTGTGATAATGTCAAGTGAATAAGTATAATGAATACTAACGGTCATAACTTGGACACCAGTGTCTGTGATCAAACTACCTAAAGTTAAAAACTCAAATACAGTATTTATGCTGATAAGTATTTCCATAATGCTTGTGCAATGACAACATCTGCTTGCTAGAGCAAACAAAAAAATTATAATAAAAAAAAAAAAAAAAAAAAAAAAAAAAAAAAGAACCATTTCCTTTATAAAAAAAAAAAAAGAAAAAAAAAAAAAAAGGCACGAAGGCGCTAGCTTTATAGTAGCTACAAGGCTCTCAGGTCCACCAAGATTACATCTAAAACCTATGTTGCTACATATAGACAAATAGTTAGAGAAAAGAGCCAAAGAAACAAGATCACCCAATAATGAACACACAAAATAATCTATAAACATACCTGGCAAAAGAGGAAGTGTAAGTTTAAGCTCAAAGGCGTTTCATGTTAAAACAGTAAAGATTGAGAGCAGCTGCAGACCAACTTTGCAGCCTATTCCACTACATTAACAGCTGATCATAGCTGGCAATTAAAACTAGGTCAAATACAATTAACAGATACAGAGACTTTGGTATGTAAAGAAGACCTTTCACATACCAACCTCTGAAGACCTTTGTATGTAGACACTAATATTCACGTCATACTCTTTGTATATGGAGCATACATAAGACATGCCAACTCTGGGATCTATGCCAGAGACTGGCCTATTCAGTTTCACATTTAGGAGCGAAGGCCCTGATCACATCTTTCTCATCTGCCCTACAGAAAATCAATTTGGATTGTACTCCAACACCCTGTCAATAAATTCTGCTCTTCCCAGAACATGCTAAAGATTAAACAGACGCAGGTCCCATAGTACGAACATGCTCCGTCCCTCCTCAGAAAGTCAGTCTCTTAGCAGTGATAAACTCTTCCAGTTGAACCTTGCCGCTTCCCATGAGCCCAAAAGCTGGATACATTGTTCCCGAACAATCTACCTGCCTCTCATAAAGGCACCTCATGGTGTCGGCATCGTAAAAATACACCCGGCACGCGTCATAATCTAGGCATACACCCAAGCGCTGTGGCATGGGAAGCACACGGTTGCCAGGGTCACCAGACGTTGCGCTTGCTGTGGAGACAGACGAGGATGAAGACGTCTTGGGGATGAAGAGCTTGCCCATGCCCAGGGTGAGGAGGGTGAAGGGCTGGGAGAGCTCATAGCATGCGTCTTCACTGCCGCTGTCATGCCCACTATCATGGTCATATCTAGTGAAAGGGAGAAGAAGAGGGGACAGATGGGCACAGACCAGTTTGTTTCAAAAGCTGCGTCATAATTGTGTGGAAGATAATAAGAGTGATGATCTGACCCAATTCATCAGTGTGTGAATAATACGTTTTAGCCTAAATTATTAATTAAGGCTGCCGCTAACGATTACTTTCATTATCAATTTATCTACTTTTTTTTTCTCAATTAATCATTTGGTTCGTAAAATATCAGAAAAAAGAGAATAGACCCCCCCCCCCCAAACATTTTCCCAAGTTGACGTATACAAATGTTGCATTTTGTCCGTCCAAAACACGAATATATTCAATTTACAATTCAAATAACAAAAACTGACAAATATTTTAAAAAATAATGCTTTTTTATTTTTAAAAAAGGGGGTTTGAACAGGTTAATTTTTGGCAAATAATAGACTGAAATTGTTACATAATCCTTTGCCGTCAATTAACGAATTTGAAGAGTCATATTAACCTTTTACCTTAGCTTTTTAAAAATAAATAAATTTAAAAAACACCTACTTAACCTTACCTATTCCTTCCATTGTAGAGGGGAAAAGCATACTCAACTGTTAAATGACTAGTTTAATGCTGCCCGGTGTTTATCACCTTGAATGTATTATGTAATTACCATAGAATTAAAATGCATTTGCATAAATAAAGGTGTTCCTTTACATGGCGCTGATCCAGTGAGAAAGACGGGCTTTGTCCGAGTGTAAGCCCTTTACGAGTTTACAGGCTTTCTTACATCACAGGATTAGGTACAACTCAAACACTCATCACTTTGCTGAGATTGTTCTCGTCTGTGTATGCTGCAGGCAGGTATGCAAAAGGTAAAGGTATATAATTTGTACAAATTTAGTTTTAGTTACACCACTATTTATTATGGACAAATGTAAGAGGACAGCCATGTGTTGTGTACACAGACATCCGCTTCACTTACCTTGGACTACTGGTATCTCTCGGATTGTGAAACCATTCAAGCAGCTTCGAGTCAGAGGCCACTCCAAATTTAACCATGTAGGAGTATGGCTCCACCTTGAAGGCCCAATAGTGTCTGCAAAACAAACGGATAAATTACATTCATTACTGCAGGACAGGCAATTACCATGATCCATTGATACTCATTTCCTGATTTGTCCTTTGACATCCCTGGAGCAAAACTCTCCTCAGCGACTCTGAATAGAGGCTGGTAAAGACGGCACAGAAATGACAGTTTAATATTCCCACCACCTTGTGCTCAAAAATAAAGTTCCATCTTTGCTTCCCCTCTCTTGAATATTTTATATCCAGACAGCATGACATATTGATAGTCTAATGAGCAAGACACCAGAGGGCTTCCACAGTGTCTGCTCCACTGCCTGCGTTTTATCATTTTTGCCTAAATGTAACTGCAAGTGGCTAATATCTGTGCAGCTCATACCTTTTGTATTTAGACAAATCTTACACTGAGTTTCACTTCACAATAGTTATTTAGCAAATTAACAACTTCTTTGTACAAAGTCCAGTGTTGTCAGTTTTTAGCATACCTTCCCTGAGAAATGCCCGTGTCCCCAATTATGTAGTCTATTCCGATGTAGCTGCCCGTCTGCACACGTTCTGCAGCCAGGAGGAAGGCCATGCTTGCTACGCTCTCCACGGTGTCCCGTCGCTTGTTGAGAATGAGCCGCTCCGTACTGAAGCCACACTTGTCGCTGAACAGGAAACCATAAGCTGTATGCGAAGAGATAGGGGGCGAATGAGAGATTAGACAGGTCAAATGAAGTGGAATGATGAGAAGAGGATAGCAAGAAACATAACAGAAAAGGGTTGAAGAAAAAAAAAAATAAATAAATATTGATCCGAGTTTAAGAGTGCATTCAACTTGTGCAACAGGCGGTGTTTTATTCCCCGTTAGGGAACCGGGTATGTGACAAGAGCCGACACATGAGGGCGCTATAGCACAATCTTAAAGAGCTACACAAAGATCTACTTGCCATAGTCATCGCACCGAGAAGAACAGCCATGAAGCTCAATCCTCATTTATTATGTGCAGCTGTCCTTTATATGCATCATCTGCATGCATTTAAATGCCTTCTATGAATAGTTTATGGGCCAGAGGCCACGATTACAATAATCCAGGATACATACTGTAGTGTAGGTCTGACGTGATTATGCCTGTTCACTCAACCATCTCATGCAAAACGAGGTCTACTAGGGAAAACCACTTAATTTGCATGAGTGTAGGGAAGTCCTTCCAACAACTAGGCCATATTAATGATAAGTGTAACCCTGCCTAAAAGGATAAACAGACAATGCTGCAGCTTTATGTGAAGTTATGTAGTAGGGATACACGGATACTGAAAGTCATCATGTCAGGCTAGATAAAAATCTTAAAATCCAACACCAAATGAAGTGTCAAGTCAGAAACATAAGCAATGTAGTGCATATAACCTTGTTTTCTATAATGATTACATTTGGACTTAATTGTTTTTGTTCACCAAAACATGTGCACTCTAAAAAAAATAATCAGCTCAGCTTGTAAATCTTGTCTTTAATTTTTTAAATATGAAAAAGTGATAGAGACATCCATGTTGCAAAATAAATGACCTGCAACATCTGCTCTGTACTGTGAATTGATGCTACCAGTAATTTAATAAATAATAAAAAGAAAAATGGGGGCAAACGTAATTGATGCAGCATGAAATTGGTCCCAAAGAAATGATATTTTTATTTGAAATCCACTTAAGTAGACCTAGATTTTTACAGTATGGACTTTTTATTTTACAGCGACTTAACAGCACCTGGAAGAAAAAACTGCTTTTCAACCACAACCAGACCTTGAAATCTGTGGGCTCAGCAGCAAGGTGCTCTTTACACAACCAGCATATTAGTTGTTAACCACACTGGGCTTTTCAGTGACTGATGTACTTCTCACCAAAGGACTCTATCAAGACTGAAACGCTGACCAGCAAATATTTAAGTGCTTACATGTTGCAATGTCCTTATAATTTTAAGCAGACAAAAACATTTGTCTGCCACTGTGTCCACTTATGCTTCGTCATGAGAAGTGGTGTGTGTGTGTGTGTGTGTGTGTGTCAGTGCACGTTTTGTCCTCTTCCTTTCACTCTGGCCTGAAATTGTACCTCATTACTGACGCACAGTGAATCCATCCACTCAGTCTTACACGAACCAGAGAGCACAGGAATGTGGAAGCTCCAATGACAACACAAATGACAACACAGATGACGAGGCTTGTGCAGGACACAAATGAAAGCACGGTCATATCAGATCAGGGAGTGATGTGTCATGCATGCATGTGTGCAGGCTCCTGCCATGGCAGGGGAACATGTGTAGTCTGAACAAGTGACAATACCAGAGAACACCTCAGCAAATCCAAGACTTTTACACTTGCAGTATGAATAAATCAGTGCAAGCAGTGATGAGAATTGAATGATTGCCAAGCAGAACATAAATCAAAGCGACACAGTGCCTTATTGGGAGGAGACTATTTAAAATTCACGTTCAGCAGATGGCTGGGGATGATTTTAATTAATTCCACCTTGCGTCTGTCAGGCAAGCTTAAAAATGCATGCAACAGATGCAACTGCAAATTTATTTTCCAAGCCGTCGTGCTGTACAACACCCTCCACTCCCACACACTCAAGATAAAAGCTATATTGGCTTCAGCCATCTGAAAACACAAAACAATTACCATGGTGATAAACTAAAACACCATTTCATTCATTACCTCCATCATGCATGCGGTAGGAGAATTCGAAATGCAATTAAAAATTAAAAAACAGTGAATCTGATAATCTTCCTAAAATCCAAATGCAAAAACACTCAGACGTGCTCCGAGAAGGAAAGGGAATAGAGGAGCTAAGCTGTTGCCTTGGCCAAAAGAGGTCCAAAAACAGGGGCTGCTTGTTAGTTAATTAATGCACCAACAACAACAAATTAAACTTTCAGAAGGAAAAACATAAAAATAAAAATGCAGATCAAGTTTATGCCATGTCTTTTTAGACATTAACACTTCGTTTTTGGGAACTTAAACAACCTCGACACCTCCTTTCCTCCCATTTCATCCAACTCAAGACTCAAAAGGACAGACCAAGAACACACACACCAATCATTGGGGAGAACAAAAAAAAAAAAAAAAGGAACAGACATGTGCAACAAATTTCTGGAAAACGTCACCAGGCTTCTCAAGCTTACCAGGTGCAGGTGGTGTGTGGAAGGTGACCTCAGGGCTGTGGGGGCTGAACATAGAGTTCCTGCAGCTTCTGACTCTGAATGAGTACAGGCTGTCAGGGTCCAGGTCACACACCACAGTGTTTGGACCATACACCCTGTCTGTAGCCCTCCAGACTCCACTGTCCTCACCGTCCTCCTGGGACGGGGATTGGCTTGGGCCCCCCAGTCTGGAGAAGAAGATTAGTCAAGTACTTTCACATTCCTATAGCTTGACTGTGGAACTACACAGTCCTCCAGTCTTCTCTTGCAGTTATTTCTTCGTATGTTTGCACTCACCTGCGGTATTCAAGCACATGGTGATCTGTAGGTAGGTGGTCATCAGACAGCTTCCAGCAGATTGAGGCCTCATTGTAGACTCTGCTATTGGACAAGTCAATCAGAGGAGGATCTGGAACTGGAGGCGCAAGAAAGTACATGAAAAGAAAAAGATAAGTTAGTAAAATGTAAATCAGAGATGGCAAGACAGTCAACAGCCTTTAAATATTAGTAGTAGTAAAAGAGTGTAAACAATTAGATCTTGTGTTTTGCAGGAGTCTAAAATATTATGTTTGAAATTTTATTGTGTTGGCTGCATATCGCACACATGTCAAACAATTCCAAAATAAGAGCAATAAAATGCATTTTTTTTGTCCAAGTTTTAAAACATAATGCACATGACAGGTCAATCCTCAAAAACTATTTTCTGGTGATCAGCTAGATGCAATAGATCTTGTGCATAAATGGAAAAACTACTACTTAAAAACACAAGAGAATTCCAGTAAAATCTCTTGTCTTAATCATGCTTAGTATAGTGCTTCAGCTCAATAACTTGGGTTTACGCAAATGCCGCAGTGTGAGTGTGGCAAAGATTAGATTTGTCAGGATCAGGACTATCCACTCAGGACAATGGACAAGAATGTCTTGCATAATGGAGCCTGTTAAGAGGTTTTCAAATGGACTCACTGCCAGGAAATGCACTTTGTAAAGCACTACCAACACCACCTCTCGCTTCCCCTACCACTTTCACCTTCAATTTCCCTTCTTGCGTCGCTATACCACGGCCAGTCTCGTCACATTTACAGTCTTTTCTCCTCTTAGTTGTGAAGATATCCTGTGAAGCATCAACCTCTAACACTGACTTAACATTCATCTACATACAAAAAGCCCACTTCTCATTCATCTACATACAAAAAGCCCACTTCTCACCCATGTCAACATAATCCACTCAGTTCACCTCATCATTTAATGTCCAGAAACACATTACTGTAACCATGCAAGTCACTATCTTCTGACATTTTTCTACACACTTCATGCATTCTCCTTGTGAGAATTCTCATCTCCTTTGTAATAGCTCTCTACCCTTCCCATTTTCAACATTCCCAATCCCGTCCTTTTCTAAACCACTCCCCCCCCTAAAGACAGATTCCCCTCGTTGAACGATGTCGCCACTGATGCAAAGCTCTGAGCCTCCAAAGTCACTTGGCTTAGCCTCAGACTCCAAAGTCTTTCTCCCAGACACAACTCCTCTTACAGCCCAATGCATCTTCATGTACAACTACACTGCCATTAAACATTACTATTTGTGCAGATACAATATAGAGTGCATTAGATAATGTAGGATTAAAAGAAAAAAGCTTGTTTGTATTGCCAAATGCCTAAAATTCTACTTTATTTTTAGGGTTGACTGAACATTTTTTTGCCAGGGTGACTGGATGAAAAAAAATTGTCTTAATTTCTCAGTTTTTATTTAATTTTTATTTGTTGACCATTGGGTACTGCTGTCCCTTACAAATAAACTAACAAACATTTGAGTCAAGCCATGTAACAACACAATTACACCCTCGTAAAAATCCCTTAATAGACCTTCTTCATGAGATACCAAGCATCCTTTAACAATAACAAGATTTCTTCCTTTTCACCCGTTTCTACCAGATGGACCAACAGGCAAAAAAACAAACAGGGCAGGCAGCCATCCAACACAGCCAGACAGACGGACGACAAGGCCAAGTTACACTGCAGGGAAACGCTGCCTCTCGTGTCCATTTTCATTGCTTCCTCTACAAATGAGGACCGGACTTTGACTTGATGTGGAAATAGGGAGAGAAGCACCGTTCTCAGCCTGACATTTTGAGGAAATTTTAAAATGGTCCAAAAAAAATGGGCATTTAAACTGGACAACAGTCTTTCACAGCCTCTTACGAAGCTGAGCAGGAGGTCAAAATCTGGAGTAGGGCCACAGCTGGGTTAACATGGGAGAGAACAAACACCCCATTATCCAAGAGGGGACGATATGACCAGAAAACACAGACAAGCTAAAAGCATTGACCAAAATCTTACATGCAGCATTATACATCAACATGACTCTATCATATTAAAAATTTGACTATGATATTAAGACAACGAGTAATGGAAATAAATGTGCATTAGACAGATTAAAAATCAGCCTGAAATCAGACTCGTTTTTTAAAAACTAAAACAAATGCATTTTCAGTGTCCTGTATAATGGACATGTATAACAGTTTAGGGGCACTATCCAGAGATGCTATAGTGGCTCTTCACTGCTGAATCATCTGCCAAGACTGCAATTAAATTACTGCAGTGTATAAATGCCCCTACAGCCTCGGTTTGCTCTCGGAGCACAGACTAAGAGCATCAGTAACTCCCACAGGCCACTCAGATTAAGACACACATCAATATATGCCACATGCAGCACTTTCCCAGAAGGATGCAGCAGTGATTGATTTAGGGTACATTTTTATTTGAAAAATATTTGCTCCAGTGGAGGGATGATAGGTGTCTAAAGATGCAAAACAATTAATATTGGATGAAAAGGTAATGCTCCTCAAGGTAATGCTCATCTCAGGGTATGGTTTAGCTAAAAAGATAATGGCAGAATAGACAGTGAGATTACAAAATAATTTGGGGATTGAGACACGTAGATGTATTTCCACATCATAAGAGTGTTTGTTTGCACTTAAATACTTCCACAGCTTTCAAAATGGCTGCCCTGAATGTTTCAAACAACGCACATATATTATATTACTCATATTTTACAGTGAAAGTTCTGGTGATGAAATTGGTTGCTTATTTCGCCCCTTTTTTTAATTTATTTTATCCTACTTTCTATGCTGTGTCCTATGAATAGCTGCTGTGCAAACGGCTGAATTGGATGTTCCAACATGTAGAATTCAAGTGTGGGCTTGCCTCATAAGCATATTTTAGCCATTTCCAAGTTTCCAATGTTCTTGAAAACTATTTTTTTTAAAGCATTTATTTTATCAAACTATCAACTTCACTATACTCTGTTTTCTGATTATCCAACCGCTTCTTCCTTTATGAGAGTTGTACAGAAAGGGATCCATTTGTCCGCGAGTCTAGACAGAAACAAGCTAACGGGGCTGCAGTGTAGCAACAAAAGCCCACAGCCACAAACTCACCGAGTCAGTCACTGAGACAACCGTCAGTTGTTTCGCTGCATCCACTTGAGGAATAATGGCTCCACGCCAAAGAGACCACAGCTTTGTCTACGATGTCCGCAGCGTTTAACCCCCTCAATAATTTAAACATTTTTTGAATGTTTAAGTCTAGAAACACAGCCGTCATTCAAATCTAAAACCACTTACTTTTTATTGAGACCAACCATCTTAACATTTACAGAAGGCTCTTTTTACAGGATGCCCCCAAACACCAGTCAACGGTCTCTGGCTAACTATGCCTGAAAGAACTGTCACAACCAACCGTCACCGTATGAAACAATGATATCCAGTACTGCTCTCTCCCAGCCACTGACACATGTTGGCAGGTTAGACAGGGACTACACTGAAGGCATATTGAAACAAGCCTCAGCCAGAGGCAGCAAAATGTCAGAAACCACCACTCAGCCATAACGAGTCAGTCACATTCCTGCCCAAATTGCATAATTATAGGATTGAAGATTGAGACAAAAAAAGTGGAGCCAATATAAAACACCATCTTATGCTTATGTTAATGCAATAATGGTCAGTTTGAGTGTGCACAATGGTAGTTTAGAAGGTACAATTCTCCAGTTTTTGTTTAGCATGTGAATGTGATTTTAGCCACGTTAACAACTTAATCTGACAATGATTTTCAAAGTTTTGACCAAATGTTGCAACACAATCATCAGTCCAGCTGTTTGATGCATGTAAAATATTCTCATCTTGTAAAAAAAGGCACCGACTGACTGATCCTTCAGTGACCCTCTTGTGATTATTTACACTTCCTTATTTAGACATTTGTTTTTGCAAACTGCTCAATTATCTGCAGAATTTGTTCTTTGCAGGTTACTTTTATTTTATCTGACAACAAATAATCAAAAGAATTCCAAGTTGTTCAGTCCTTTATAGCAGAGATTCAGCAGAAATAATTGTCCATACTCTGATGAGTTTTATTTATAGAAAATCTTTTGGTACAGCTCTTTATAAATAAATAAATAATAATTTCCCCTGTGACAGTTGATTGATATGCTGCAATATGATCGTACACATGCATATTCCTGATGGCCCAGCATCAGACTCTTAACTATTAACTATCTTAGTCTATAACTTGTTTCTTTTGCCTTTCTTTCTCAGTCTCATAACACTGAATCCAAAAATAGTGTGGAACAATCCCTCAGATTAATTGTCATAATATTATTATTATATATATTTTTTTAAAAGTAAGTATGCTAGTTCAATGAAAGTAGTATGTATTCTTTCATGCCTGGGAAACTTCAACCTGAGCAGTCTTTTATAGAACAAGCCTTTGTAAAATCAGCAGACTAGAAAAAACAGGGTCGTACCCATTTATCCAACAGATGACCTCTGACCTCTTAGCACAGCACACAGGGCCGTGCATGTGATGGACAGGTGATAACAAACCTGTTCTGACCATATGTCTGTTTAAAACATTTTGTTAAACCAACAAGTGGCAAAGCTCTGCGTATGAAGCAAGTCTTGCCATGGTCGAGATGGACACATGGACAAAGTCTTTGTTCTCGGAGCTGAATAGAGGCAGAAAAGTGACCATTGACATGAACCAATGGTCACTTTTTCCAGCCACTTGTGGTCAAGCTCTCATTTCAGCTTGACCTTTAACTAAACGTTTTTTTGTGAGAAATGATGTGTGGAAACGCTACAGTTGAACAATGCATTGCATGAGAACAGAGAACCCCTTAAAAACAGGGGTCACAAAACAGCCTGAAAATATTTAAACTCACCCTCCCATTTGAACCATGAAATGATTAAAGTAAAATATTTGAGAAGAAATAAATTCTAAAAAATATAAATCAACTTGTTTTGCATAATATGGTCAGAGTGTCATAGTAAATATTGATTGTACCTCCACCAAAGCACATCTCTTTGAGCAGAGTTTCTTCTCTGGATGTGTCCAGCACAAACTCATCAAAGCAGGGATCAGACGCAGGATGGAAAGTCCTCAGAGACTCTGTGGCCTTCTGGATCCTGAAAACATGCAAGGCAGACATTAACATTGTTAAATGTTCATTGATGGAAGCTTATTAGCAATAAATTACTTGTGTAAATGATAGTTTATTTTTTTATTTTTTTTAGCAAAGACACAAAATAGGACCACTTTTCACTGCAGATAGTGTGCACAATAGTGAGTTATGTAGTTATCTACACCTCTATAGATATATATAGACTTCCATAAGTCAAAAAGAGGATTAAAAATAAAGTCCTTGTCGACAAGAGAAAAGTGTACAGGCCACAGTATCATGATCGAGAGTGAAATGGTTTCCTGATTATCCAAAGCTGCTAATGGAGATCAGTTAGTCAGCTTAGAGCAGAAGACACAGCGTTGACTGGACACTGCAGCATTAGTCTTTAACTGCCCACGAGTTTAGTAACCTGTGTGCACGTGGCTTGTGTTTCTGACCAACTCCAGCCACCCAAACACATAATCAGATTGATGCGCTCAACACTAAAAATAAAACAGACCAAATCCTTCTTGTGGAATCCACTGGGAAACTGGAAGGCCAAAGAAAGTGTACGTGTGCAACACAAAATGAGTCATAACACACTTCAGTCTGCAAGTGTGGCGCTTGTTAAACAATGTTTGGTTTCTGTAATTTGTACTGGATTTATATCTGGTAATCATTACCAAGCATCCCAATTAATAATTTGACTGTTTACAATCAGGATTTTAGTGGCGAGAGTAATCATTCCCTTTGGACTCTGCTCAGCTTCCTGTTATTAGATTGAAGGAGGAAAACTTCCAAGACACTAGAGAGACGCTTAAGTGCACAGTCCGTTTAATACATCATAAATGGACTGCAATTATATAGAGCTTTTCCAAGCTTTGCAACCACTCAAAAGCGCTTTACACCACATGTCAGCATGCGTCAGCATTCACCCAGTCATACAGAGGCTACCATACAGGGTGCCACATGTCCATGAGGAGACACGCACACGCACAGGGTTCAGCATCTGGCCCAAAGACACTCCGACACGTTGACTGCAGGGGCCGGGGATCGACCCGCCGACTGGTGGACGATCACTCTACCTCCTGAGCCACAGACGTCCCAATACACTTTCATAGGCAATGGTAATTGCTGACTTTTTCAACTTTGTAGATTCCAATCACAACTTGGCAATTACTACTTTGAGAAGTGTTTAACAGAAGTAGTATCATTTATTTATATAAATATTGGCATGTTATCATGTTACAAGTCTGCCATCAATTATTCTGTGAAAGTACGTCACTGTATTGATGAGCCTTTTTCCTTAGTTTTGAAATATATAACCTCCATCACATGATTTAAGCAGGTTGAGCCAGAGATGCCTACAAACTGTCGATTGATCAAAGTTGAGATATAAGAGTAGCCATCTTTTTGGATTTGGGGGACTTTGGTCATAAATATTAATGTGAGCGCGTAAGGTCACTGAAAATATTGTCCTAAATCTTTAGAAACTCTCTATAACATAAAGTATTCATGACTGGATAAGAAACAAGCAACATTTAAAAAGGTTTTGAAAAACAACATCTTTTTTTTGTGGCATAGTGTTTTTTATTTGTGGCATAGGATTACAGTTACCATGCCACAAATTTAACTTTTGACTGCATGAAGGGAAAAATAACTACCTTAAACCATTTGACCTCATATCCATATTAAATATAGTTTAACATTTTCTTGGTTGTCCACGTCTTCTGATATTCAGTGCCATTACATTAGTCATTATTCACTTGTGAAAATGATGGTCGGCCAGCTGTACCTGATGTGCAGCTGCTTTGCAGTTTGTACAAAGCAGGACTGATCCGTCTCTTTCAGCACCTCCTGAGCGTAGCCCACTAGACCGCTGTTCTCCAGCATGCCCTGGTACTCCTCCACCTGGGAAATATATACATTTTCTTAAAAATTAGGGCATTTAAAAGAAATTTGAATAAATAGGTGGCATCCTCAGAAAAGAAACAAATCCCATAAAATAAAGGCTCATTTGTACCCTTAAATGGGACATAAGAAAATGATTAAGTATGTAATCTTCATGCAGTTAATGCAAGAATCATTTATTTTCTGCAGGAATATATTAAGTAAAAAGCAGCATGTATATAGAGTACTCAATAGAAGTTAAACTCAGTCCTGGCATTTCATACCTGAACCTTGAGTTGGTCCAGGCGTCTGCTTCGAGACTGCTCGATGGACCTCAGCATCTCGGACTTCCTCTCCTGCAGAGTCTCAAACAGACGCTCAAAGTGCTCATTGGCTTGACGCTCTGCTAGCTGGCCATTTTCCTTAAGAAGAAGAAGATAATTTTGTTATCAAATGTTTTTTCTGATACATTTCTCTCCAAAAACACACATGTACTATAAAGCATTTCTTCAGAAGGGTCAGTGTATCGAGTCAGACGATCCATGTGATCATTCTCCTTGTTTTCTGGCCATCACAAGAGTATTGAGGAAAGAGTGACGGTACAGTTTAACTGTATTCAACTTTGATTAAAAAGAGAGACATCATAGTCGTTTTATTGTATTTAAAAAAAAAAAAATTTTTTTAAAAACTGTAAATGTTTAGGAATATACTGTCTGTCACCCTCCCTTTTATGCATTAGTCTATGAGGTAGAAGCTTAAATGTTTACATTATGAAACTTAAATATATAGAGAGAAGGATTAATGGACCAAAAATAGTTTATTTAGAGAGCCTACCAACCGTAGCAGTCACACACACACACACACTCCTCTTACAAACGCATTAGGTGCATTTGAACACTACCCATTCAGGACCAGCATCAAAGTAAAAGAGGAACAACCTCAGAGGCTGTAACCCAGACATGCAGGAGGGAAACTAGTAGGCAAATCCTGCGTTTCCTTGTTTGTGCGGTTTGCATATCCTTTGTTTAGCGACCTTCTCTATTTGTACACAGAAAATGTGCAATTGTTGCTCACTTAACTGACCGATTTTGTGACAGCTGTATTAAATAATTGTATTCTGTAAGAGAAGACAACACATGCATGTTCATCCTGCTTTCAAGAACTATCAACTTCACTATATTCGAAGTGGGTATAAGAGAGTGGAACGAAAAAAAGGATCTGCAGCAGCATGAGTCAGCTCCCTCACCTCGGTCTGATTGATGAGCAGCTCCAGATCAGTAATCTGAGTCCTGACCTGGTCCTCTTTGCTGATGAGGTAATGGATACTCTTGGCCAGCTTCTCCTGATGAGAAAAGATCAGCAGCATATACGGTTAGGTTTATAAAAAACATTTAATTATATATACACAAGCATCTTGTTTTTAAAAAAAAGGAGGTCTTGAAACTCTGAAGCACGTACACACCGACACAGCACCAACATGACAAGATATAATTTACACAACTCTTACTGAGGGAACATCTACCCTTAACACGGCACACACAAACGTTAATTGAAATATGTGCCGTTTTTTAAAAAAGGAATAGAGTAGGATTTACATTCCAAGCTCTGACGTGGGTCACAGCATGTTCCTCTCATCTTATATCATATTCACAAATGCAGCTGTTGTGCAGAGCGTCCTGTATGACCCTCTATGTGAGAGCGTGAGAACCTGTTTCAGTGGGTGCAGTGTGTCAAACAGCATTCACTATCACAATCATATGACAGGGCATTATTGTACAAAATCCATTGAAACCCAAACTACTTCCTGGCTGACAAAGGGTTCCGGGAGTGTTCAGGACATTCAATACATCTTCCTACAATTTGTAGAGACAATGCACACAAAATCATGGGGAACAAATAGTCTCATTAAATATTAAGCACCATAGTGTTTGGATCAACACAGACAAGCAGGATTGGTTTCCACACAGATTCTGCCTCGACTTGCTGAACTACTTTGCATCAAGTCCACTAAACTGTGCTCATGACAACAAGATTAAATTAGTACGAGATCGGTTTCACTTAAAACCTATTCTTTGAAAAAGGTTTGATGTTATTTTGTGTTGCATTGCTGTCATAGCAACTAGAAAGTCCAAAAAAACAAACAATGTCCTGACACTTTTGTCTGTACATATGCTAAACCAAAACAAACACTCAAACTGATTGAAATCAAGTCTACCGAGTGGCAGAAACTCAGACGACCACACGTGAGACAAATTAGTTTCAACCCGGTTAGTCAGCCTGGGTTTCAGTTTCCAAATGAGAGCGACTGATATCTAAAAGGCTGGCGCACGTCAGCGCAGCATTAATATTACAGCAGGAGATGAGAGATTCAGGGATCAGTCAGTGGATGGAACAGCACAACAAAACTGCCCTTAAAGTTTGTTAAATAGTTTTGCGATGACCCAACACTAATCCCAGTGATAGGATATTACTCAAAAGGCTTTTACTCTATTAAATTGAGTTCTGTAAATGTAGTGACACCAGGCTAAACTTCTGATAATCTGCTGTGAAGGAAGCCTTATGTTAACTAAAGATAAAAATCACATTTTTAAAGCCTTGTAAATTGTACATGTTAAAGACCCTTAATATCACAAAAAGGGTTGTTATTGGCAATTTCAGTGTAAAAAAAGAAAATCAATAATTCCAACTCAATTTTAAGCCTTTAACTATGGCATTGTGGTCAAGCTCAGTTTAATCCTTGTCATCATAAGACAATAGTCTGTTACACTTCAAATTAGAGCTGCAATAATTAGAAAAAAAAGTAGTAATTTTTCATGTAAAAATGGCAGATTTACTGCACATAATTTATGCAGATTTCCCGATTTATATCATATTAAACTGAATATCCATCTCATACAAGTTATGGTCCGACATGACATTTAAAGACATCACCTTGGACATTGAGAAACTTTGATGGACATGCTTCACTATTTTCTGACATAAAAATCTTTAAAAATAAAAATTATATAAAAAAAAAAAAAACAAACGATTAATCTACACAAATTAAAATTGATAATTTAAATAATCAATAGTTGCAGCCCTACCCTAAATGACTCAATCACAGATAGCAACACAAGTCATTCCAGTGTCTTAAATGAAACGCCTCCAACACTCACAAGTGTCCGACCTCTCTTTTCTCAGCGTTAAGTGTCTGAACACGGTACCTTGAGGATCTTGTAGGCGCTGCCCATGGAGGTGACCTTGTGGTTGGCATGGGATCCTCCCAGCTTGCAGAGGTGACACACAGGTCGTCTGCAGACCTCACAGTACATGTTAACCTTCTCCATCTCATGCTCTGGACACATGAGTACCTGAGATATTTAAACAACAGAATGAGTTAAAAAATAAATAAAAATCTGACAATACATAAACTGCATTTTAAATCTACAGTAAACAAAAACTGAAGTGAAACAGGAAGATGACCTAAACTTAAAAAAAGCATCTAGACAGCCATCTCTGAGCCATTTCCTGAAGTGTCTTAAAAAAGGAATTTAATCAGCACTTTCACAGCCAAGATCCTCATTAGAATGTATCCAAGAGAGCATTTAGCCGTTTGAACAAAAAAGCATTACAATTACAAACATTGACAAAATTAGTATTTCAAATTTCCAACAAGGCATCAAATATTTAAATTATTGAAAAGATTAATTAAATCACATTGTTGGCTTTCTAACAATGTGATTAATTCATGTTCACAGGATAATATATCTTCTATTGTATGATTTAAGCCATTTAGCTGGCTATCAGAGGATCAAAGATTAACAGCTGAATTCTTCTCAAACATTATTCAACCATTTAAAAAGACTGAGCCAAAGACAAATCTATAAATGCTAATGATTTTTTCTTTTGTGACAACTTATCTCATGAGATGTTCATAGTCCAACAACAGAGTGAAAATCATGATCAGGAGTCTTTAAGCCTTTAGTAAAGACCAGATAAGGCCTTCACGGCGCAGTGACGGACAGTACTTGCCTTGGGCCTAAAATTTGTGGTGGGCCCAACATACTCATGCTGAGCTTTGGGTGTGCCCCAGGGGTGGTGCAGCTTGAAGCACTCGTTGCAGTAGCTAGCCTTGCAGTCCATACAGCTCTTTGTAGCCTCCTGCTGCAGTGGAGGCTTACAGATGTTACACATGATCGCGATGGCTGCACGTGCGGCCTGGCGGTAGCGCTCAACGATGTTCTCCAGGGTGAAGTTACGGAACAACATGCTGATGCCACGCTCACCGAGGTCGATGTCATGCTGGCAGCCTGGGCATGGGATGGTGGTGACCCGGGGAGTCACAGACCCTCTGCGCCACCCCGGGGACGAGATGGAGCCTGGAGGAGAGTGCAGAAGGACAAGTGAGAAAGATCATGCGTAATATAGATTCATAGCTTTGGGTCACCCAGTTTCACATCTCGTTTGAGGCCCTATTTTGGCATGTGAACAACAATGTCCTTTGACTTCAAAATTACACTGAAGGCATAGTTTCCAAGAGTCAAATAGGGGCTTTGAAAAAAAAAAAAAAAAATGTGAACCAGGGCCGAGATTCACAAAAGCAGCATTACATCATCTGCATGATTTGCCAAGTATGAGTTTTAAGGAAAAAATGCCTTTGATAACATAAGCATTTCACAAATAGGGTCTCAGTAGGTCTCCCTTTGTGCTTTATTTCCACAATGACCACTACTCTGTAAAAACATGGCTGTATGGAGCAAGACATCAATACAGGCAATTTATTGAGTAGTTGTCATTATTGGGAAATAAGTCCAGGAAGGGAGACTTTCCAAGAGTACTGGGGCAGATTGAAGATAGTCATAGGGAGAGTGGCATCCTTGGAGCAAACAGAAGAATGCACTGTCTGTATGAGAAATACATTTTACACTGCAAGTCATTTAACATGGGAGTGAAGAGTATGCAAGTGCTCACAATGATCTGGACAAAGGAAATGATACTTGCCTTCAATGTTTCCCAAGTGATGAATAAAATATGGAAAACTACAGCATTTTTTTTTCTTTTAAAAATCAAGCTTTGCAACTGAAGTACACTGAAGAACTTAAAACAAAATTTCAAATAAAAATGTCCTGAATTGAACTTTAATATCACATGTCCAGTTCAATGCATAAACACTTATTTACATGACAACACCTCTTAAAGCAAAACTGCTTTTAAGAGTTTCTCACAACATTGTGCTTGTTACTGATGCAGCAGCATCATAACAAAGCAGCAACATGAGGTGAAAATAACAAGGAGTCGTTACACAAGGCCACATCACAGACGCAAGCATTGGGAACGCAAAACACTGTTAGCACGCACGCCACGCCAGCAAACTGAAGTCACTACAAGGCAAAATAATTGACAAAAATATTGCGTCACGTTTTTGGGTAACAGGGGAAGCAAGGAGTGCTGGATTTATCTCAGTTTGCAAGCCAGAATTTCCACTTCGTTTCCGAGGACCTGAAAATTAAATCAAACACTCCTCAGGTAAGCGAAATACAGGAAAACTACTTAAAAAACACTTTTGCAAAAAAAAAAAAAGGTGCAGCTGAGGGAAAAGCAGTGACAGAACAGCAAACATAAACTATGTAATATGTGAAGCCATGTGCATGCCATGTGATGTGAGCAGAACTGAAGAATGACTGTTTAATACCTAGAAGTCAAAGCTGCCTGTGATCCGACAACAAACTGAAATACTGAGCCTAGTTTGCCACACATCGATTACCCTTCCTACCTGAATTCATGAAAAAAGGTAAAATTGGTATGCCGTTGAAAACTTAGTCTGATGATGGTGATGAAGGTGACATGGTCTTGTTAAGACAAGTGAAGTCATTGAATGAGGAGAAGTCTGGCAGAAATTCTTCATGTTTAAAACAATGAATGATGACGATGGGCGCTTGTATGCATGTTTTTATGTGCGAGTCATGTTGGAACGCTGCACATCGACTCAGGCGCTGCTTGTTTGTTCACCTGCCATCCTTGCAACAGACAGGAGCTGCCTGCAGCAAAGAGAGTGAGTGTGTGGATCTGCAGAAGGACGCAGAGTCGAAGGCAGAAACTGACGAGTCATTGCAGAGCAAATGGGCTTGGTTATCCCCCCCCTCGCACAAATCTTCAGACAGTTTGATGCTTGCACTAATTATTTTTGTGTTTCAGAAAGTTATACTGTAAATGCCATCATGTCTGCATATTTAAATTAATATATATTTTTTTTTATAAACTAAATATGGTCACAGTTCAGGGAATCTTGTGCATTTAATTTTTTTGTATTTCTAATGCAAATAAATCTGTGGAGTCCTGTTTATTTAGGCTTAGTAAATGTTCTCCCCTTCCACTTTAAACAAATATATTATTGATGACACAGCATCTTCATTATTTGCAGCTATTCGATTTTATTTCGAGGTAGCGCCTGTTATCGTTTATTCTTTGAGGGGATTGGTAAGGACAGGCCATTTGAGAAAAAAAATATCTTCTGTGCTTTAAATACAGAAGAATGTGAAATTTCTCTCTTCAAAACGTCCACTGAGCATGTCAAATAACTGCACGAGTTGGCCTAATCAGAGCAACAAAAGTATTATTCAGTCTTGTTTTACTAGGCCGGCATTCCGACACTTTTCAATTCATCATGCCCAAAGTGATTAGAGGTAGGCTGAAACAGGTCTGCATTCTTATAAACTGTTTCTCAAGCACTAATGATTGTCAAATTAAGCATAAACTGTACCCTAAGGGCACGCAGATAGTCAGTAAAAAGGATTAGGTTAGGATCTTAGCAAGCCCAAACACATTGTAGGTTTTTCTTCAGTACGTGTGCTTAACTCCGAAACAGTGACCATTCTCCATCTCAATAACACACCCCACGGTTTATCGCTTACCTTTGAATGTCTTTTTAAATCTGGATTTTAAAGGAAAATAAATAAAAATCAGATCACTTTTAAGCTCAGTGGACATTTAATTTTTTTTTTTTTTTTATTTAAAAAAAAGGGTATACAAGTATATGCCTTTTAATTGAACCCATTATTGGCAGGCATCAAGTGTCTAATAAAGAATTAACGTACTTTACAACATTAAATGTCGTAATTTTCCTGAAAAGTATCTAACCAATGTTGAGTTTGTATGGTCGTGTGGACAGGGCTGAAGTAGACCAAGTAGAGAAAAGTTAGAACCAAACTAGGGTTTCACAGAGGTTCTAGTAACACTGTACTCACTACTACAGCTACTCAAAACACGGAGGCCGCGTCTACCTCGACTTCCAAGCGACCTTCGCACTGAGGCTGCAAGCAATGAACAGAGAAGTGAGGTGAGACCAACAAGAAAAAATAAAATACATAATGTGAAGTGACGTGAGAAAGTTCAGGGGTTTTTTTTTTCTTTTTTTAAAAACATCATGACAGAAACAAATCCAACTTAAAAGTAAACTGAAGGAAAAGTCTGGTAATGCAGTTCAGAGTGAAATACAAAACACAGCGTTTAAAATATGCATACAGGATGTGAACAGTTGTTAAAAGTACAACTAACTCTTGATTTGGGCACCAATCCATGCAAATTAAAAAAAACTGAATTTAAACAACTTTTCAGGTCTAGAGAACCATTTTGGGAAAGAATATATTAAATAAAAATCACATTAGTGCAACACAAGTGTATGAGTCAGACAATTTGCATTAAAGAAATACTGTAGTTTGGCATTTTGGAAAATATGCTTATTTACTTCCTTGCTTAATATAAAGCTAAATCCAGGAAACTGTTAAGTTAGCTCAATCAGCATTAAGACTACAAAGGCTCTGCAGAAAGATAAAAACATCCTCCTACCAGCTCTACTACAACACTAGCAGCCTTTTACAGTTTTTGTACGTATACAACAAATTAGATACAAAGTGTTAATTGACTGTTCATTAAACCCCTCCCATTGGACATGCAGCTTTAGCCTCAGTCTATAATCACGTCATCTTCAATAGCGTTTAACCAAAAATCGGCAAAAGAAAACTTCTCATTTCCAGCTGAAATGACAAGCCTGCTTTTGTCTACCTCTGTCAAAAATAACAAATTTCAGGTGGTAAATCTGCCGCCATTATCTTTGTAAACTGCATTATGTGCTGCGCGAGAACAGAAAGCTTGACAGGCATAGCAACAGTAATTAAGGGGGAAGACCCTTCCAGGCTTTATGCCAAGTTAAGCTAACCGTCTCCTGGCTGTAGCTTCATATTTACACATTATATGGACATACATTAGAGTGGTATTAATCTTTACTGCCAATAGTTAGCAAGGAAACAAATAAGAATAGTTCCCAACATGTTAAACTACTCCTTTAAGAGCACTTACACCCACTTTACAGCGCACTTGTCAAGAGTTAGGCGTTGAACATAAATGCATCATGCTCCGCTTTGAGCCCCGGTAACATAAAAAGACGATGAAGTTGAGAAACAATGCTGATGAAGTTTTAGTAACCGCCTTTCCTCTCACCATGCACAGCAAGGCTTGTCCAAGCTGCACACTGATAAATATAGCCTTAAGTCTTTTCTTTCGCTCCTTCATCTAATCCCTCATTCATTCCTTACAGGCAGGTTGCGTCACCATGGCTACAAATGATCTGATCTCCCAGTGTTCGAGGGGGCCAGCAAAATTACTCGGTTGTTCTGCTCGGGAGTTTGTGCTCATAATGCACCTTTGAGGTTTCCCTAATATTCTTAAACACACGAGAATTTGTAATCTGCTAATTAAATGTATTTAACGCGGGAACAACCTTATCGAATAATCCCCAAGGGAATTCCACTTGTGCAAAACTCATGAAAAGTTCATTTTGACTGAATTAACTTAGTTTCTTTCTGAGATGCTGCTAAAATTAAGTTTAAAATGACTCAACACTGTGCATAAATTCACAATAAGTCAAAAATAAGGAGTATAGAAATGACATTGTTCTTGTGCACAAACTTGCTTTTTTAGCAAGGCGCAAGATTTGTTTACTCAAAAAACAGGATTGGATTATTTCCTGCGTCAACAGATGCAGTCCTGCCAGTGAAGAATGAACTCATTCAGGTTGAAAGGGGGGGGGGGTCTGAATGAGGGAGGATGTGTTCAAGAGCCCGGTCTCGGGGGCTTGGCTGAATAGCGCCTAAAAAGTAGTTTACCTCACTGTACTCTGGGGATCTTTTTAGCTCTGGTCCTCAGTGCTGCTCGGAGGCTACGTGGCGTCTTACATAAATGGATACCAGGTTACAGCAAATGTCACTCAGTTTCATATAGTATGGACCATTGATCAGACACAATTCTGACTCAAGGAAATCACTTTGTCCCAAATGTACCGTGTATGACCTATAAACTAGTCTTCATAGTATAGTTTGTTCAGCTAGTATACAAGAAATAATTTATACTACTATAAACCAACAGACTATACAGTTAGTACACAATGGTAATGTTAATCACCTTGTATGCAAACATGAAATAAAGTTTAATTGGCTGTAATGTCTACCAGTGCTCCCATATAAAGCCCAAGATGTTTTACAAAAAGTTATCGTTTTTCTAGATGTTCTTGTAGCCGTCTCACAATCGTCGAGTAGCGCCTACATTTGTGCTTAACTAAAAACATCTAAAGTTTTGATCTAAACATCTACAGTTGACTACAATCAATTTAGTCTCTTCTCCAGTATGAACACACCACCTACTTAAACCTGCATGTGGTATGGAAGTCGGACACAACTCTGGTTGTCAACTGGAGTGGACAAGAGTACAAATGAGACGACATCTTTTTGGAAATGGCGTGACGCCCAGAGCTCTCAGGGCAGAAAGGCAGCCTTGTGTCCCATCATACCGTTTAAGGCTTAGACATTGACCTGCTCAAGCTTGGCCGCAGCAGTGCCATGTGTTCAGCAGAGAACTTAAATAATGTCGAGACATGTCAATTTAGCTCCCTGCAAACACCACCGCAACTTTCCCTCCCTCCAGCTCTGCTTTAAAAGTTTAAAATACCTTTTTAAAAAAAAAAAAAAAAAGCTTACAGATGTTCTTTGTTCACTCTTGTGTACACAAGACGCACACACGCCCGTCTTTATATCCGATTAAAAAGGTGGAGTGAAACCGATAGCTATTCTGCTCTGTGTTCCTAAAACATTTTTGAATGAATAGTCGAGCCCTTGCATGAGTGAAGGGGATGTTTGATGCCCCTGGGCCATGAGACGCAGACGCTAGAGACAATTAGGGCTTGAGAGAGCTTGTCAACATTTATTTTCTAATGGTAGACAAAACTACATGTTGTCAAAGTTTCCCTGCGGTCTGTTTAATGAAGCCTGTAAAAGCAGACAGAATTACAGGAAGTGATGACTGAAGAGGTTATGGCTGAGTGGTAAAATTATTAAATCTTTTTTTTTTTTATGTTTGTTCTTGTTCATCTAGGTCAAGCAAGCGAGAAGGGGTGGTGTCTATGCAACACTAAAACCCAGGTATACATTAATGCTTGGCCAATTTTTGTCTTGCTCAACTTTTAAAATTTGCATTGGCTCTTTTGTTTGTGAGCTAATCCAATTCAGTTTATTTGTAATCACACATTTTCTTTTTTTGAGAAATACTTTTCTTCCTTTTGTAGGTAAATCCCAGGCTCCAGCCATTGAAACTTGTTGAATGCAGCCACGGAGATGACAGCAGAACTAAAAGCTGAAATTAAGGGAGTTGGGAGGAAGACAATGCAACAGGAAGTTGGCATGACTGATACAAAACTCATATTGCCTTTCCTGGAAGCTATCACAAATAGCCTAAGATGCATTCATTATTGGCACTTCCTGTGCAATAAACGCCTGATTATTAGCTTCCATCAGCACACATAACAGCTCCTTGTCAGGCTGCCCAACAATATAGCAAGAACATTGTCCCTACTAATGCATCAACATGCTTTTAACCTTGGATAAACGAGAGAGCCACTTCCCAGCACTGATCTGTACATAATACAGTCCTTCCTGTAAAGAACTCATTTATTCAACCTACAGAGAACAAACAAATATTTCTGGCTCCTTACCCCGAGACCCACCTGATCTCACAAGCCTGTCTAGCCTCTCCATGGAGGGGGATGGCACCCTGGACCTGGGGCTGCCCGGCAGGGAGCACTCGGAGCCGGCATCAAAAGAGTCCTCGTGGTTCAGCATCAGCAGCTCTCTGACACACTTGTGGCAGACGCTGTGCTGGCAGGGCAGGATCAACGGATGGGTGAAGAGCTCCTTACAGATCGGGCAGATCAGCTCCCTCTCGATGTTCTTGATCGGGACCTGGTGATGCAGACATGATCACTGAAAACTGCCATATACACACACACACACACACACACACACACACTTGTTGAATTGTACTTTTTAAAAGTTTGCATGAGGCACCACCACAGCTGCTGCCGGCCTTTAACATACGAGATGAAGAGGAAATACAAGAACAAAAGGAATCACAGATCAGTGTGGAGTGAGCTTGGCAACTTCGTACTTTGAGGCAAGGATACAGCCATCTTTGATTCTTAGAACAATAACCTATTATTAGGACTTTTTAGATGCAGCTAAACTAGGCCTATTGTCTGTGTTTAAAGCTGTGAAAACAACATTTTGAGGTGGGAAAATTGGCCCTTTTATGTGGGTAGATTCGGATAAGTATGAAGGGCAATGTAATTATGTATCCCACCTGAGCATATACCTTCAACTTTACTTTGAAAAGCACTTATGCAGTCACAATGACAGCCAGCCACGGTGTCTTTACCATGTTTCTGATACATTACATAAGACAGGATTAAGCCCAGCCAGCTAAATATAGACAAACAGTAAAAAAAACCACGATTCCAGCAGCTCACGTTTTAACATTTTAAACAGACGATTAGAAAACGTTTCTACGAGCTCCAGTGTGAAAACTGCCCTCTCATATTGACGGACTGATTACTTCATTTATTGCAGGTGCTCTGACAAAAACATCCCAATAAAGTCCACAGTCCTTCTGCTTTGAGCAAACGCCTCCGCACGTGTTAAAAAAAGACAATACCCAGAAGGATAGAGGAAGTTTCAAACAGGAGAAAAGAGACTAAACAGTTCAGCTCAAAGCGAAACGTTTCATTAAAAACCGCTGAACAAATGAGTAATGAATGAACACCCTGGTACAGCTCCACTAATAGCGGTGCACTTTCTACAATGCCCGGTCTCTTAACATGCAGAGGCGCTACAGGCTGTGAGACAATGACGAGAGCGAAAAACATTTGTGTTTTTTTTTAAATCATAAATCCTCTCTTCTCCCACTTACCACGGTTGTGCTGCTACGCCGCATCTCTGCAGACATGGTGCGGGAGATATATAAGCCTGTGCGTAAAACAACACCTTATCCGGCGGGTTTTTGGTTTGGTTTTTTTTTTGTTTTTGTTCGGGCTAAAAAACAAACTTCTCGGACGGGAGAGAAGATGCCGACAGCGACGGCTGAGTGAATTTAAATAGTGACGCTGCGGAGGGAGGCCGCGTCGTGGACAGTCTGCAGCCAATTCACTGCTGCAGTGCATGATGCGGGCGGGCCGACACGCGGGGGGTGGAGAGAGCGCGAGAGGAGGGGGCGCGAGCTCCGGAGGAACCAATGCTGCTTTCATGTGCTGCTCGTAAACCTCATTTAACTCATCGATCCAACGTGTTATGCATCATCAGGCTTTGGTAGGTCAGAGTCTGCAGTGTCTTCCTTATTTCAGTCAGAGTGAACTATGTGCAAGATAAAATAAAACAGTTCAACTTTATTGTAGGTTACTTAGTCAGTCGTGCAAGAAGAATGCATATCTTTAAGTAAAAGTACTAATAGCCCACTGTGAAAATACTACACTACAAGTAAAAGTCCTGCATTCAAACCCTTACTCAAGGGTTATCAGCAATATGTAAATAAAGTACTAATTCTGCAGAAAATTGGTGTCTGTCAGTGTTTTACTATTATACTGTATATGATGGTTTCGGATTCATTTTACTGCATTCATGTGTATTTAATTTTTTTACTGCTGTTGATGTTTAAGGTTGTTCTCATTTTAACTTCTAAGATAAGATAAGATAAGATAGAACTGTATTTATCCCGAGGGAAATTGTTGTGCAACAGTTGCAATACACAGTAGGAGACAGTATAACAATTCTAAAATGTACAAATAGTGCAATACATTTTATAAAATATATATCTGACAAGATGTAAACATAACATGAGCTGAGATGGGGTAAGGTGCAATATTCAACAAGGTGAGGTAAGGTGTGGTATTTAGCAATATAATATAAAGAATCTAAATTTACATAAATTACCAAAATTACAAAAATTACAAAAAACAAACTGAGTATGAAGAGGGAAGTAAGCTACATATGAACCAGAATATAAGACTGAGGAATATGAAGATGAAGAGATGAACTACTGCCACTGCTCAGAGAAACACTTCATCCTTCAGTTTATCAGAAACATTCAAATCATCAAATTTGGAGATACATGGTTTTCATTGGGCAGGAAGAATGTAAAGAATTGTAATCGGAAAAGTAACTAAAGCTGTCAGACAAATGTAGTAGAGCAAACAGCACAAGTATTTTCCTTAACATTGTATTGGAATAGAAGTATAAAGTAGTGTAAAGTAAGCAAATACTCAAGTAAAGCACAAGTACCTCAACATTGTACTTAAGTAAGCGACAGTTCTTGAGTAAATGTACTTAGCTACATTCCACCACTCGGTACACTGATTTTTAGCTAAATGCCAACATGCAGCTGTTTAGCAGTATAATGTTCGCAGTACCATTTTTTGTGCTGGTCCATCTATTTGATGTTCAGATATTTTACTGGATATGGGAAAAACTTGACCTGCTGGTGGCATGAGATGAAACGTCAGATGATCACCAGAGTCAGCTTCATCCTCTGGGGATCATTAAAGTCTGTATAAAATCTCAGCCACATAAACAAATATGTCAACCTGCTGGTAGAACTGGAGTTCTGAAGGTCGAGGGAACATTACAATTAATTCTGATGCAAGCATGAATGTGTGCACCATGTTTCCTTTGCCATTCCAATGAGTAAATGTCAAGATATTTCACTGAATAAGTGAAACCTTTAACCTGGTTTTGACAGAAAAAAGTCAGCGAATTAACAAAGTAATTAGAATTGATCTTCTAAGGAGCATGCATATCTGCTGCAAATTTCACACAAATCCACTTACTAGTTGTGGTTTCAGTCTCCCAAAGTGATGGGTTGACCAATATTGTTACACATGGCAATACACTGTTAGCATGGCTAAGAACTGGAATACTATATCTGTTACACACAAAATGAAGCATGAGTTCACTGAAACAAAAATACTCACAGATGTGAAGAGGCAAGGATGTTGCAATAAAGAATACAAGCAACACATTTACTTTGGGTAGTGAATTGGGTAGTGTGTAAAGTGTCATGCGTCTGCAGATGTTAGCAGCACAAAATAACATTATTGCACTTGTAGAAGCAACAACAAAGTGTGTGCAGTGTTTTATAATGCAAAGACAGAAGTGCCGGATGTTGGCAGTGTGATTGACTTCATTAGTTTAGAGTCTCTATGTATATCAGAGCTGAAAATCTAGGTTTTATGTTGAGGTTTCAGAGTCTCTGGTCTGACAGTACGCTACTGTATTCGGCCCTTATAGAAGGTTTCTTGGCTACTTCATAAAAAGTGGGCCTATGTGAGCTAGAACTTCTGTAAACTTTGCAGTCACTACTAATGTCAGGGTCTCTTTCATTCTTTAGGGGGATTTATGATGAGCTAATTGCTTTCTGCAGTGGTTGCTGGTAAGTTCTGCAGTTCATTTTATTATACATTAGGGCCCCCTAGCAGGTCAACACAACAATGTTTTGGTTAAAGAACCAAATGGACCATGTAACAGCTATCTGGGAGGAAGCTGTTTTTAAGAAGTAAAGTGTAGCATAACAATGCGGCACAGAGCAAAGTGGACGAAATGTTTGAATTAATCTACCGGCCAAAATGTGCACAGTCACTGCAGGCAAGTGTGTGAACTATTTTCATTCTCAGAGCAAAAGGTGTCTTAAATGTTTTACCATTGCCCATATAATGTATTGTCTGGGCATGGAAAAAACATTATAAAAGGAGGATTTTATGTAAATTATATTTTAAAATTGTATTTCCACAGAATATGTAACTCTGAGCCAAATCCATATGTTACTGTTTCACACAGCTATTATACATTTAGTGACACATTGTCATCAAAGAGGTCAAATAAAAAAGAATACTTAAGGGAACATAATGTGTGTACTTGTAATGTTGTTGTGCTGTTGTGTATTTTTACATTTGTAGCCTAAAAGAGACCCAACAAAGAATCTCCCACAATAAGATTACTGTTATATTTTGTGTTTTATTTGCTGGAATCTTATTTTTTGCTTATTTGCTCAGACTCCAAAGAGATAAAAGTAAACATTATTGCCCATTGTGCCAGACGGGCCTGATTAAATTTTAAAATATCCCTGAATTCAGCAACTGTAGCTAGCCAGTGAGTCAATCAAGTGTACAGTCTGCTCTCTTTTTTCATCCGGCACATGAAGCACACACACAGCTCGTGCATGCATGGCTGAGTGTCACAGATTGTGTGAGCACGAGAGATGGATTTCAACACATTCTGTCAGTCTGAAACAAATGGGTGATGTGGGTAAACACCCCCCGTGCACACACACACCTCAGTAACCCGGTGCCCCATCTCACCACACAGCTGCTGCCAAGTGTCCCACATATTGACAGGAGTCTGTGATGTGCCTGCAGCACTATATAACTACCAACACACTCAGCTAAGGCCTCTAATTAAACTCTTTATGCCTACGTTTTTTTTTTTTTTTTTCAAATCTAAGAATAGAAGAGAAGCCTATGCCTTAAAGCCTTGACATAGAATAGAATAGATAATATGTGAGTCTATCTAGGCTATAGGTTATTATAGTCTTTGTTATGGGAAAAAGGGTCAGATCTTCTTACAATATTAGAATAGAGCCATGGGGGTATATCACTATTACTAAATAATATAAAAGGGCAAGCTAAATTATAAGAGCATACCAAGACGCTTGAACCGCACAGTGTTGGCCTTAATATGATTACACACAGCTGACATATTGTACAGGAATATAATAGAACAGAATAGAGTAGAATACAGAAGACGGGTCTATTACTACACATTGTAATAATCGAATAGAGTGTAATAGATGGATAGATGGATAATATTAATAGACTTCAATTAATAGAACCAGTTAGGGACTGCTACTATTCATTACAATGTTGGAATAGTGTCTAGAATAAAATTGTGGGGGTAAATAACATTACATATATACAAAAAATAGTATATACTATTATTATGTCAATGGTTAATGTAATTGAATTGAACTAAATATGTATTAATATGATCACTGTAGCAGAGGCACACCTGAAATCGTGTTACAGAAATAGAATAGAATAGAATAGAATAGGTGTGGGTCTCACTAGAAGCTATTCCATCAATAGAAGAGTAGATAACCTGTTAATACCTCACATCATGTTACACTATCAGAATAGAGTAGTACATAGTAGTGTAATACAATTCAATGTGACATCAATGAATAGAAAGTGTTAGAAATATATTAGAATATGCAGCGGCGGGGGTTCGTCAGCATCCCTCCGCCTCCCCTGACAGCCCTGCAGGCCGGCGCCGCGCTGCTGCTGTCGGCAGCATGATGACAGACAGACCGCTGCTGTCACAAGGACCGTAAATCATCCGGATGAGACTCACCTCGCCCCGCTCGATCCGCTCCACGATGCTGGCGAACTCCGTCATGTCCTCAGAGTCCGACATGGCTACAGTCAGATGATGGTGGATGTTGCAGCACTCAAACCGGCCAGCAACCAGGAATAGTAATGAAAATGTAGAAAAACACACACACAAATAGCAGCTGCGGCTTAAGCAAACAGGATCAAAAGCTCCACAGCTTCACAGGGGAGGTGAGATAACATGAAGAGACAAGAGCCGCTGCTCAGACCTCACCCTCATCATCATCACCATCCTTCCCACCCTCCCTCTCTGTGTTTGTCCGTAGAGTCTAAAATGCATGCGCCGGCAGCAAGAAGCAAATTTGATTTTTAGTTTGCCTCATCTTGGAGGGAAACCCCGCCCTCATCTCCTCAATACTGTACCATCTCCCCCCTGCTCTCTCTGCATCATCCCTCAGCGGCGATGTCTCCGCTCACAGAGCTCTTTGTATACCCTTGCTCTGTCATGCAGCCCCTCTTATCCTTCAATCACTAGAAATAAATATAATAATCTCAGATTGAAGATTAAAGGGGTGGGGTGGTGGTGGGGGGGTGGTCTTAAATCTGTTAGTGCTGCATTCAGTCAAGTTGGGCATTTACGCAGGATGGCAACGCGCTCGTGTGCGTGCATTGCTTTCTGCTCATTGCGACCTGACTTCAGTGTTTTGGTCTCACAGTGCAGTTTGTTTTCTGTCATAAATCTGTCATGACCGATTCAAATAGAGACCTGTTTGATGCATGAGCCGGAATGTGAGGCGACTGCTGCGTGAAGCCGGATTAAGTTCGTGTGTTTTTTTTAATTTTTTCCTGGCATTGCCACTTGTTCCGCGTCACCAGATGGTCTCATGGCTTCATGCAGACATATTCCACCCCATTGAGCATGTTGAGGGGGACAAACGGGCACACTGCCCTGACGGAGCAAACGGTGCATGACACAATTAATAACTCATCTAGTAACTGACTGTTTTTGATTATCACTGTTTGCTACAGTGGTGCAACACGGTTTCATTTTTGGAAAAGAAAAAGCTGTCATCGTCTTTATTGTGAGATGGAGGAACTTATTACCTTGAAATTGGGAAAAATGTAACAATATAAAATGTAACACTTTCTAATAAGGTATCTCTTGCAAAAGTGTTATAAATAGTAACTTGTGTCTTTAACTGGAAAAGATGCTATATAGATCAGTTATAAGGTTAAAAGTCATCCTTAAGAACAACTTTTGGGTTGCCAGGTTAGCTATGCTAGCAGCTGTGTGACACTGAGCGGTGCTTTAAAATAAATGCTAATGTCAGTATGCTAACATGCTGATGTTTACCATGTTCACCATCTTTGTTTAGCGCGTTAAAGTGCTAATATTTGCTAATTAGCACCGAACACAAAGTGCAGGTGTCGTCGATGTCAATGCAGGTATTTCGTCAAAAAAAGTGAAAGTTTGAGCCGATGGCGGCTGTAGATAGAACATGAAGGGATTATCTAAAGTACAATTCATCCTGCGGGGACCATGAATGTCCGCATCAAATTTGACAGGAATAGACTAAATCCAACAGTTTCACTGTTCTGGGAAGTTGATATACCAGTATTGACTGTAGCCTTGATATCTAAAAAATGAAATATTGATTCATGTTAATAATACACATATTATAATATTGTGTAATAATAATATAATTTCATATGGTTGCCTTTTCAGTGTTCATTAGTGTAATTGTTATTTCTGTACACTCGTATTTTGTGATCAAAAAAAGACAAAACGCACAATAAACAAAGTTAAAGATGAATATAATGAATCTAGTGATAGCCCTACTGAGAACCATGAATGCACCTTTCATAAACAATAATCTTAATGTTTTATAACTGATCTATAAGCCTTCATAACCATTTTTTTTAGACATTAGTTGCAACTAATAAACCCTGTATTAAGGGAGCCTCAGTATAAAGTTGTACCATATGGCTCAGTGCAGTTTAGACGGCTATATATCCTCCATATCGTTATCTTGCACGTCCATTTCAATAGACTCTTGGGGCAAAGAAGAGTGCAGCGCTCGAGTAATATCTGTAGAGATGACACTTGACTGGCCCATAAAAAGCCATATAACTGAACCACAGTGACCTCTACTTGACTGAATAATCAATAAAAGGCATTGATTAGTGTGTTTTACTAAGCAGAATTGATTCAAGTGGAATAACTACAGAGAAAGCAAGCTGTTGTATAAGCACATATACGTCGACCCGGGGGCCTGTGGATCATTAAGAATGAGTCATTCATATCACATGATGCAACGCGGTGTTGTATACTTCTGTGGGCAGTTTTCTCTCATCAAAGTTTACCAAACCAGATTTTTAACTAGTTTTCTTCCACCCTGAATCTCCTACATGGTGGCAATATAAGGTTTATGTCTCACAGGGAAGTCTGGTGCCACACAGGTATAAGTTGCACGTTGAACAGGGGACCATATAACCACACCCAAACTACAGCTGTAGCTGGTTGTCAAGGAAGGATCTCCAGAGAGTTGTAATCCGACATGGGCTGTAATCACAGAGGAAGAAAATACAATTTTAACCTTATTTTTCCTTTAAAAAAAAAAAAAAATTGCTTTATAAACCTGAAAAATAAAACGTCCTTTCAAGTGCTGTTAAAAAATGTTTTCTTTTAATTTTTTTATTTTTATTAACCTCTATATTCAGATTAGATATTTAAGTGCCACGAGGCCACATTTGTCTGGATCAAATTACCTCATCATTGCCAACAGTGTAGTCTGTAACTGTGCTATGCAGCTCCCAAGTGGGACTCTAAATGTGTTTGCATGTGTGTCCTGTATCCAGCGAAACTCCCCTTCCCCCCAAGCCTTTTAATTATGTCTTAGTCACTGACCTCACAGACCGTGTTACTCTAAAGCTCATACATGTAGGATGTGAAATGAAAGGCAATTGAGGCAAATTAGTCAAAATGCTGACCAGTTGTCGTCTTTTAAGTTAAAAATAGAGCAACAGTTGAGTCATCCAGCCAGTCTCCTGCGAAGGGAAACGTTTTTTTTTATACATAAACTCAGCTGTTGTAGGTAATCATACACCACGCTTCTTTTTTTTTTTCTTAAGCAAAGACAAAGTACTCCTCCTTAGTCTACTTACAACATAACTGGGCACAAGAAAAGAAAACCAAAGCTAAGCCTGATGGAAATATTTGACTCAGGACAGACATGCGGAGTGATGTAGTATCTAATTTCTGACCAACAATGAATGCCTCAGATAAAAAAAACTCTATAACTACAGGCCAAATAGCTTTGACATTTTGTAAGGATTATTGATGGTCTACAAAGGTTTATAAGCATGAGGATATTTAGTTCCATTAGTTGAAAAAAAAAAAAAAAACACCTTAAAAAAAAATGCAAGATCTCAATAAAAAATACATAGAAAGGCCATGTTAAGTGATGCTTTTGTGGTGCAGTCAGATCTGGATTTACATTGTGGTTTTGATTGTGACATTTCTTGAATGATTTTTTTGATCAGGCAACTATTCCTCGTGACCAACACTCTGGTACGTGACAAGGAAACACAAAATCTTAATGTTTTTGGTGACTCGATGACCTTTCCTCCTAGGACGACCATCAGGACACATTTTGTATTTATAACAAGATATTTGAGGTTGAACACACATGATTTTCAGAGGTAAACCCTTACTTAGCACCCCCTTCAGGACAGAAATGTCAACGTTGCACAAGACAAGAGGTGAATTGCTGAAACTGAGCACATTCATTCTCTTGGGGGATAAAATGCCTTTGACTTTAAGTCTCGATACCAAAAGCGATCCTGAGATCTCACACTGAAACCAGCCCAATTGTAAAAGTTAGTACGTGTTTTTATTCACCATAAATACAGTATGCACCGCAAAGCTAGAATCAACATTACTGTCCTCAAATCCAAAGCTGAAGTACTATAATACATCTCATATCAACATTTGCATATCCAATTCCTCTAACCGTCTTACTGATGTAGCTGTAAACATTTTTTTTTCCTGTTGAGCACTTGCACAATAGAAGTCACATATTTATATACATTTCATATTTATCTACACTCAATATCTCTACAAAGCATAGAAAAAATAAATTCCATTACATTTATTGTTACATTATTTATTATTACATTATGTATATTAGCTGATGATAAAGCGAGGGTTCATGGTTGACCACGAGTGGCATTTTGGCTGCATCTCAAAATAACTTTCACAATCCTTTCACACCTCTGGACTATCTAAACGCAGCAGCCGGCTTTAAAGCACAAAGCCTCGGTCCCCTCTTTACATGCTGTGGGACAGAGCATCGACTGCAGTGTGATATAGCAAAAAGGAGACGCAATGTAACAACTGCTGAGATGCAGTAAGTGGCAATTCCATCCATCCAATCTTTCATCCTTTTTTAAGTCGAGTAAGCATTTATGGGTTCTGTCTCAATGAATTCTTCCCTCTTTCTGAAAATACACTATCGATCAGACATGAAGGGACAAAGTCAGATTCGTGTATAACGACCTCTGCCAGTCAGCTAATGTCTGACCGAATAAGTGAACTGTACAAAGATGGGAGGAGGACTTTTATTTATTTATTTCTTTTAACAGAGCAGGTGTTCCCCTTTGTCAATATTTACTAAGATTTAGGATACACCTTTTCTCCATCCTCTCCAGAGAACACTATAATAAGTGCCCTTATAAATAATAACAGCCAAGCTAAGCCCAATTTAAGCACACTGTACATGTAGTGAAATCAGAAAAAAGGAAGAAGGGAGCAGTCAGAGAGCCAGAACAATGCTACGTGAGGCACATTTCAGAGTTTGAGAGCGTGGTCCTGCCATGTGACTTGGCCTATGTAAACCAATGACAGAGCACAGCCGAAGGAGGTGGTGCAAGTTACTTGAGAGGGTGCATGGGAGACGTGGTCGTTCTCGTTCAGTGCATTTTTCACTTAGGAACACATTTTTAGAGTGATACCAGAATATTATATGGTAAATAATTCAGAAGCCAATTTCATTGAGCTTGTATTATAATATTAGTTATGTGTCCGACGCTCAATTCAGCAGTAGCAATGAAAGTCAAAGCTGAATTTTCCCAAAGGTGAAATTAATAGAAATATTTTATGGTTACTAACAAAATGTTTGTAAAAAAAAAAAAAAAAAGAAATGGCAGGAGGACAGAAGTTACAAGGGTGATTGTAGCAAAGCCTTTTTTTGTTTTAGGCAAAATAGTAACATAAAACAATAAAGCAATATAAGATGCAAAGCAGCAATTGATTTTGCACCAAAATAAGGCTATATAACACTGGTGGTGTGGTCGAGGGTAAGAGAGGAGATTCCAGCCTCCGACAGTTTACTTTTAATAATAGATGTGTCAAATGATTTATTTATTCACCTCTACTCCCCTCTTCTCTCCTTTCCTCTGTCTGGCTGCTCTATTTTTTTAAGTCTGAAAAAGAGGGCAACTTGGTGAGAAGGGAGACAAGGCAGAGAACAGCTTCATTTTAGATGGTGGAAGGAAAACCACACAGGCGAGATTATATTTTCATAGTCACGGTGTACACACAGTAGACTCCCGCAGGTAACATGTTGCAGACAGGCTGCTGTATTTCTACCCTGCTGTGATATTGTCTCCTCCTCACTTGTCATCTCAGGGAGCAGGTGTTTGCTGTGACAGCAGTCTTACAATGACAGGGTGTGGCTTCAACAGGGGGCTGGAGGGACCGGTGAAACTGGAATTGTCTTCCCTGGGTATCAGAGTATTGATGTGATGAGAAGGCAAGAGGAGCAGCTCAACTCAGAATTTCAGCGCCTGAATGTCAACATGTTAGGATCTTACAGCACAGCACAAGAAGGCTGGAAGGTCACTTGTGTGAGCTGCAAGTGGCATTTTAGGACTCAAAAGGGGACGTGATGTGTTGGATAACAGTTGTTTTCACAACCCGAATCTCTGTGGCACATTCTGCTCATGTGTATTGTTCTTTTTATTTTTTTGCCCTGCGTCCTTTCTGTTCTGAAAATAATATGTCAATTCCCAGAGCTGTTCAAAAGAATACATTTCCCCAAGTTATGCCACCACTGTCTCATCTTTCTCCTATTGATTTCAGGCTGGCTAGTGCCTTGCAGGAAGCATTAAAGCTGGTGGAGGAAGGTAGCTCGGATCAGTTCAAGGTTCACGAGTCAGGGGGCTACTAACATGACGGAAAGCAGGGAGTTGCCCCCCCCCTTTTTTTTTGGCTCAATCTATTTTCTGTTAGCCTCTGGAAATAAGTGAACAATACATTCTTATTTCTGTGATCTGAGATGATAAAAAGGCCTGGAGCTCGAATGTTTTTTCTAACAAGTTTTTGATTTTTTCATCGTCATAGATTTGCCCCTTGGCGTGGTTGTTGGCTCTTAGCTGCATCTTCCATGAATTTCACACCAGTAGTTCTATTATAATTTAGATCTCTCGTGATCACTGAACAGAGCCTGCAGGGAGCTGAAGTGAGAAACATGGGAGAGTTTACCTGCCAGGCTGCTATCACCTTTGGGACAGGAGGATCTTTGAAAAGATTTAAGAGCAACGTGAGGATGGAGATGTTAGAGGCAAAGGAATACTGTATAGGGAGCACAGTGCCATGGGGTGCTTTCTTGTTTGAGGATGTAGGAAGGTTTATCTAAAAGAAATATTTTATTTTGCCTCAACTGTCTGCAAATTTCACCCCCAAAATCACCACTGGGCCCATACTGGTTTGCGAAAACAAAAATTAGGAACTTATCTGCAACATTGTCTTAATATACAGGGCCATTATTTAGCAATAGCAAACGCTTATCTAGGCAATTCACATAAATTTACACCACTCCACTCAAAAACGTTCAGCTCCTGAAGCCACCAGTTACTGCAGAACCATTTAAAAGACACAATTTAGATGTTCTCTAAGCCCTCCTCTGGGCCTTAGTGAACGTTTACTTTGAGGATGTTTCTTATATCCATGTGAAGTGAGTCAGTCCATCCTTGACTAGGAAGGTTTACAGCAGATTGTGTTGTTGACTATGATGAGGAGCAAGAAGCTTCCAAAACTGCATCATCTAAAAAGTTTGCAAAATTGAGGCATCTGAAATTTCTTCAAGTCTCCAGTGACTCAAATTTGACTTTGTGGCACATCATTTTATCCCCACAAACCACAATGCACATTGTTATTTACTATGGTCTAATGATAAAAAGGCAGCAAAAAAAAAAAAGAAGAATATGGCATATATTGCTGAACAGAAAAGTCACTTTAGATGGATTTAAAATGAGCTCCCCCGAAGTTACTACTGTGTATCTGGGGTCTTAAAAATCTTCCCGATTCCTGACATGAGGAGGCCTCTCAGATGAGTCGCCAAACATCTTGAAGACACACAGCAAAAGTCCAGTTGGCTTTGACTGACTACAGTTAGATGTTCCTGATTACTGAACCTGTTCAGAGACAGAGCTGTGGATCATCCTGCTGTCAATGCTGTCTGCTACAGCTGCCAGTGCTGTCCCTCCATGTCTGCTGCAGCTGCTGGACGTGCTGAAAGGCTCTCTGGGTGATATTAAGAGCTGGGTGGACCTTCCTCAAACTGGGCTCTCCGATCAGAGACAAACCACACAGCCCTAAGTAGGCATGGAGAGGGTCTGGTGGACAGAATATGGAGAGAAAGGCGGAGAGGGAAGGAAATGGGGGGCATTGTGAGGAAAGAAAGAGTGAGAGAAAGGAGGGGAAAAGAGAGAAACTAGGTCAGAGATGGCAACATGTTTCACAGCAGGAGCACCTGCATGTGACAGGTCTGCAGACTTGAACAGCTAAGAAGACGATAGTGTTTGTCACCTCACTCTACATTACTGAATCAATAAAACAACAATGCACTTCCCATTAGAAACACCATTATGCAGAAGCATTGTTTCTGTTGTACTGCTCCTTTAAGAATATATAAATAATGCATATAGGTCGGCCCCAAGCCAATTTACCTCCCTTGGGACCAGAATAAAAGCTTCACAGTCCAGTAAATGGACCAGTAATTGAATTATAATTAAATGACAGATGATTGGACACAGACATCAGAATCAATCAAAGCACCATTAGCTGCATCAATCAGGATTCCTATTGGTTCAAACTCAAGGTTGTACAGAAGAAAAAGAAGGGTTAGGGTCTGGATTAGTCCAACGTAATGTTTTAATTTAGATTTATATCGTAAATTTTTTTTTTTAAGTTTTTTTTTAGTCTGTAGAATACGATTTGTAGGCCATGACATCTCTGCAGCACCTCACTATTCAGAATGGTATTATCAAGAGCAATGGCGGAAGCAAATTCTTAAGATATTTTGATCTGTGGTCCATCATTTGGGCAATGAAAAGAGCCGTGGATCTGTTTCTTGGGTTCATGACAAAAGATGTTTTTACCGAAACTCAATTTGATTTGAAATTTTAAACCCCCTGTTGCTACATAATACCAACTGTTCCTAACATGAGAACTGATGATGACCTGAATTCCTTCTTGAAGAGCAACTGTGGACAGAACCAGGTTGTGTCAAATGTTCAAAGTACGTACATTGGCTATAATTGGTCCAGATCTGCTTGACAAATGCAGCTTATTCTTTTGTTCTGTTATTATTACCTTCATATCTTCCCAGACCAGGTCCTGTACATGGAGTAGCCCCGCACCACTGTTTAGATACCATGCAAGTGCAATGCTATCTGTACCCATGCTGCAAAAGAGTCCCTTATATTTCCTGAAACTCTCTTTTGTTCAGTGACATTTACAAGGCTTTATCAATAGTGTCTGTTTTGCCTCATTGTTTCTTCCAGCCTATCTTCCCTGCCCTGTTCCTGTAATGTGAGGAGCTCCATCTCCTATGTCCTCGGAGTACCTATGAACAATCGCCTCATCAATTACACATTGCAAGAACACACACACGCATCATTGAAGTTTAGAATTACAAGAGCTTTTCCATTGATCTAAAGTAAAACTGTCAACCACAACTCCACCCTGACCTCTCTGCACCTGTGGAGGTCAGGGAACAAGCTGTTCAGCCGAAAGAGAAAAAAGGAAAGCAATCAAAACTGCTTAGTTCCAACCTCTTTTTGTCCTTGAGAGCTCTTTGAAGCTACTGAAAATAAAAAAGCAACAATATGTTGAACAACCACCTCAGTCTATTTGTGTTTCTACCACATGGACATTAAAGACGCCATGTTGCCTTTACACCTGTATAAAAAAGGTACATTTGTGGACTAATTCCTATCAATTAGTATATACATATTAAAGTATATTCAAACCTTAGACACTATACATAGTTTAAACCTAGACTATCCCTCTCATGTTAGAGGATATTTAAGTAGACCTTTGGTCAAACACTAACTTCAAGATAAAAGCTAAGATGGGCCCAATGTGTTCAGACTGGCAAGGTCAGTGAGTGTTCACTGCAACATGCTCCTGTAATAGCCACTTCTGCATTCAAATCATTTACCTGGATGGCTGTCCGGCCACTTGGCAAATCCTCCCACCAACCGATCCTGCGTGGACAGGATGAAGCTCCTGTTCTTGTCAAAGTTCGTATACTGAAACACATCTAACAGCTGGGACAGGAGAGGGGGTGGGTGTGGGGACGAGTGTGAGAGAAAAGGATGGGAACTAAATAAGCTTTACTATAACATTTGGGAGACAAACATAAAAACTAGGGATATAATGATATAGGATTCTTGCTATATCGCGATAAAGAAATGACAAACTCGCCAATGCGCAGCATTCAGTTACTGCAAGGAACTTTTAACTTGTTATAAAACAGTCTCAATGTAATACTGATTCATATATATGATCTACATAAGTTTTTGTACATGGCTACTTTATTTTATTAAAGAAGAAAAGCAGAAGCACTTTAAGTTAAAAGGAAAACTATTTTTTAAATTTCACTTCAAGCATTAATCTTTATAATAATACTTCACTTTTGCCATATACAAATATTTTGTTTGCGTGTGCGCTTTTTTCCCCTCCGGCACTGTTTTGACCCAGAAATATACAGCTTTCCTGCATCGTGTGTGTGTGTGTGTTTGCATACCCGGCTTACTCATAGATAGTTGCAGTTTGCTCACAGTTTTCTGGACCGTGCGTGCATGTATCTACCTCTGGCATAGTTATGACCCACATGCTGAAAGGTTTGTTCACAGGTTTTTTTTGAGATGTACGTGGGTGTGGGGGATTAACCCAGTTGTTTCGGCAGTGTGAGTGTATACATCATTGCGATTAAAAAAATGCCCCATGTTGTTTAGTCCATGGCGGTACACTTTCATAAAATGGTGGCTAAAGTGCAGAAAATCAGAGGTAAAATAAAATACTTAAACACACTCAACATGTTAATGCATGCAGGAGTGTTACAGCAGTCCGTACCTCTAGTGTAGCTCCCACCCAAAAGGAGTAGCATGTGTCTACAGGTTTGTTTGGGCGTCCGTGGAAGCCGCTCTGCTGCCTCATGATACACCAGCGCCGGATCCTGTCCAGCTCCCGCTGACTCAGCGCCTCCTCCAGTCGACCCATCAGACACAGAGAGGCTATGGCGCAGTACGTCCAGCCACCTGACACACATGCAGGGGATATGGACAGTTCATAACACAAATTAATCCAATTAAATGAGATCGATTTTTGACAATGTATTAAAACTCAAAAAGCAGTTCCAGTGGTTCACTCTGACATGTTTGGATGACAGATGATTACAGGGCACTGCAGTAAAAACAGAGGATGTGTGTGTGTGGGGTCTTTTACAGACACATATTTGATAGCATGCAGCTCCTCTCATTTTACACCTTTCCATGGAATTTATCACAACGTCGAGCTACTAAGGCTGTACCAAAATAGTTCGACAATTCATTCATAATATTTACATTCAAATTCTAAAATCAATAATTTTGTTTGCATGCCTATTCATTCTGTTTAAACACAATATTTCTGCACAGTTACAGAACAGTTGCAGATAAAAGATTAGGCTACACTAATATTATTAGTATTATTACCATTTATAGAATTAGATTACAGTGGTGGCTGTGTAAGATTGTTTCCAACTTGTGTAATAAAAACATTTCCATAACTCCAGAGCGTTGTAAATTCAAAAAGTCAAAATGTAATGTTTAAATGTTTGTTCACCTGCTTGGTGATACAAGGGGAGGCACGCACTTAAACACAGTTCTAATCATTAAACATAAAGTGTGTAGAAGTATAGAGGTAAAACAGTGGTAATGCCGTGGTACACACTGGCCCTTTAAAGAAAGTTGATTTAATAAAAATTTTTTAAAAAAAGACTACCTCATTTAATCCGAACAAATTTCTTTTTCTTTTTTTTTTTTTTTAAAAAAGGGTAACGATGTCATAAAACAGACATTTGAAGTTTCATTCAAAAACTTCAAAATCGGTACAGCCCTAGGAGCTACCTTATGTTTTGTATGAATATACACAATTGTGTGTTAATGGGGAAAATGGCTGCATTATTTTTATACCTTTCTGCACAATAATTAAAAACTTTTGAGAGGAATAAATATGCTTTAGGAATGAATGCAGAGTGTCTTTACAGCTGGAGTCATACAAACTTGAGTGTGTTTATCGATTTGATGACGGGCTGTTATCCGTACAGCCACAAGCAACAGCTATCCATCACCTCCTACAACGCACCAGTCAACTGCTTTATTATCACCATGCCTTTAACTCATCCCTAAACATCACCACCATTCCCAGCTGGTTATCTGTGTTTGTGCGCTCATGTGTGACGGAGAGAAACAAAGAAAAAATGGGGGTGAAGAAGTGTGTGGGTCAGGGGTGAAAATCAGCCTCTAATCAAACTTGTCTAGTTCACCATCTGCTGGAGGCACAGGAAGATTAGGGGGATGAACATAAATCTGACGTGCGGGAAACCAAAACAAATTATTCTAACAGTAGGTTTGGGACACATTTTCACACCTGAAAGTAACTATTTCCCCTCATGAGCCACAGTAAGTTATTCATGGAAACCAACAATTGGGAATTTTCCAAGTTCATTTGATGGAAAAAGAAGCACTTCACCTTCAGAAAACAAGAGTACATAGCCTAAAGATAAATAAAATGCTGGAAAAACAGAAGAAGCCATGAGATAAAAGCCAACCACACTGAATACACATGGAGAAAGTTAATTTATTACCCTGGCACATAGTTTCTGTAATACCACGTTTCACGTATTGAACTACACAGTGGTTCAAACACAATCATTTTAAAAAACAGTGCAAGAGTCTGTGCACATTTAAAGCACAGTGTGGGAGGTCTTGGTGCTGAACAAGAAAAACACACTTCAAGGGTGGATGGGTAATGGGCATCTACTGTATATCTTCAATGATCTGTAATCAGCCCTCAGACAGAGGGTTGGCTGGTTTGCAGAAGAGTAAAGTCTCAATGAAGACTGTAATCAGAGAAGTTTAATTTATCGCAAGGAAGAAAATTACCAAGATGCAATAAGATTTGCCCCTTCAAACGGTTTTACTTTTTGTATAGATTTAATTTAGAGTCTGGCACGAGGTCAAAAGGGTAACTTTGGATATGCTCCAAGCATTGCTTTGTAGGATGAAGGCTTTTGTGTCAGAATAATAATAATGTTTAATTTGAGTGGGAGGGGGGATTAATGAGGACAATGTATCTACAGAGATGGGTTTTAATGGTTAATCCTTTAAACCAGTTACTCCCATAAGCCACTTTCATGCCCTTTACAACACACCCAAAAAAAAGGCTTTGACCTGACATGAACCTGGATGACATTTACATTTTCACCCTCTTCTTTGACTCACCTCACCACCCCCCTGGTGTGCATACTGAATTCCAACTCACATTTCTGTTATATGTAACTTAGAATAAACCATTACAGGATGATCATACTCACCATGTGACTCTCGCCCAGCTCCCTGGCCAAACCCATTGTCGTACGACTGTGAAGAGGACAAAGAGCCGTTCAATTACAAGCTATATTTCATCTGCTATGAAAGGTTAATGTGAGCGTGTAAAGACATTAGTGTCTGAAGAGGCTGAACTGCATACATTTGGTATGTATTTATTCATACTAATCCTCATCGTGTAAAACTGAATTTAAACAAAGACAAACATGCATGTTCTTACTGGATACCGATAGATGCCATTTCAGGAAAAAGTTCATTTTTAAACTGTGAAATATGCCTCCCTTACATATCTTTGTCATGTTTGATAACCAATTCCCAAAAATCCCGAGTTTCATTTTGTATTTGGTATGGTTTAGCTTCATTTCACATTTTTCAATTAAATCCAAGTTTTATTTGTTATCCAACAACTACAGTACAATCTTGTCGTTTAGGCTTTACTCGCATATATCAGTCGTTAATTTAACAAAAAATGTTAAACATGTTTTTCAAGAAGTGATTATGTTCCCAGATGGGTTTTACTTTTCTTTGGTGTGACCAGCCCATAACAATAAAACACCTACACCTGCCGCCATGCAAAATGTAAGTGAAACTTCAGTGTGACTGGTAAACTTGTCTACTGTTCCAGGGAAGTTTTTAACACAAAACCAGTTTTCATCTGGTGGTTTATGTGTACTTACAGTCACCAACAACTAACTTTTATTGCCAAAGATATTTTGGAATCCACCCACCAGCATGTGGCCAGTGGATAAATATACTTTTCACACATGAACCAAAGTTATCCATTAACTAATTAACTGAGCTTCCATCTCTCTCTCTCGTCTGTGTGAGTGTGAGAGTGAGTGTGTGAGAGTGTGAGAGAGAGAGAGCGAGAGAGAGAGCGAGAGAGAGAGAAGTAGAGAGTCATACACACCCTGCGCACAAAAAAGAAATCATGTAATGAAACACTCTTGTGTTAAATGTCTTCAACTTATAATAGGCTTTAGTTTAGAGGTGAATGACTCTGCTCTGGGGACTTGAGTTGTACTAGAGACTAAGATGGCGGGCATAAAGTCAATACCTCACACAGACCGCTCTGATGTGTCAAACCCACGTCTGATGGAAAAACAAACACTCATAAAATTGGAACAGGGGTTTTTTCTCCTGGTGAGTAGGAGAAACCTCTGCTTTAGCTTTAAGACTGTGATGCACTGCTCAATCCCCCACATATTTATTATAAATGAAGTATTTCTAGGCAGAGTGCCACCTACTGAAGGTGGGTTGCCTATTCTCCCCATTCAAGTGTAGAGGCACTGCTTTGAATGGTGCAGAAGAAAAAAAAAAGGTTGTACCATTAGGGAGCCGTCGTGGAATATACTGTAGGTCTCACTGTATTCATTCATTCATTTATATTCTCCCTGCAGTTTAATGCTGATGTTTTCAACATCTACTCACCAAACTCCCTCTGATGTACTCAATGGCCTTTTGGATGTCCATGCCTGACCAGTCATCCAGCATGTAACAGATACTTGCTGCACAGTAGATAAACCGTATATCATTTTCACTTCCTTCTGGCACTGCGTAGAAACTGGAAGCAAGAAAAGACACAGAAAGCCACAAAGACAGGAGAGTTACATAAAAACTGTTGAAAAGAAATGATAAATGTCTATGTTCAGAATTTATAGCATTTAGGTTATATCATAAAAAAGCCTGTCAGCTGAAATTGAAAAGGGTTAACTAAAGATAGACATGATATACACAATGTATGTGGGTCTGTTTGAGTGTGTGTGGACAACTGTTGTTTTAGGACCAAATGTGAGTTTATGTCAGTCCACATTATACATGAGCAGGATTTTCCAAAAAAAAAAAAAAAAAATGTATTGACTGATAAATAATCTCTCTATAAGTGTGTGGCAGTGTCTGCAGAAACTGTGCCCTCCGGCCTGCGTTTTCTCTTTTCTTTTCATTTTGCTGCATTTGGGACATTTCTGGGCATCAACCTCTATGAAAACGTAGAGACCGGGTGCCAGATCGTAAGCAAACATCCAAGAAGAAGCTACGAAAATGGCGGACACCGCGCTGAAAAATCGCAAATATAGTGTGGCAAAAACGGCAAGCGGTCAAAGCTCGTTCCAAACAAGAGTGAATGTGGGGTTGGCTTCCACCCACTGACGAGCTCCTTAACCCCCTTTAGAGGAGGGGACAACTTTGAATGCTGTGCTCACAAACTGCAACCGACAAATCCTACTCATTCTGCCTTTAAGGCTGCTAGTGTTTCATGACGTCAGGTATACTTGAGTCAGAGTGAAAGTGTCAGCATAAATCAGAGTGAAAGTTTGTGTGTGTATGTTTGTGTGTACACTGACCTGCCGTCCTCCAGCTGCAGTGCTCTGAGACCAGCCAGACAGGCCTGTTTGTTAACCCGGCTCAGGTCGTCTCCCAGTATTAGCAACGAGCAAAGGCCAGTGTAGGTCATGGCTACATGGCCACTGTCATATGGATGGAGCACACCTGGACCCTGAAGAAATATCAAAATGATAGATATTATTCAAACAAGTACAGTGGAAAGAAAAACACAACAGATAATAGTAGTTATTAAAACAACCATCTGGAGAAAAATAAGCATTTTAAAAACAATAACAAGATTAAACCGTTCAAGTATTTATCTACCAACAGCTAAAATAGACCTTTTATGGGCAAACGACTCGGGTTGGCAATGCCGTTACATCCACAACTACATGTCTCCATGGGGATAGATAAGTAACGGCAAATGTGACAAACACATCTATTACAATGACTGGTAATATTACAGTTGCTGAGATGATGCTAATAAAACTGGAAATGGGCCAAACCCCCTGATGTGAAAAAACGGATTGTTACAATGAATCAAATGGCTTAAAAATATGTTGAGAAGGATTAATGCAAATGGAAAAAAATAGAGAAAAAATGAAACCACAGCAATGAATACGTTTACCCAAAATATATCTTTAGACTAATACAAAGGGAGGGGGCACTTCACATTTGACAAACAAGATACAATGTTTGGTCCAACTTGGGATCACGTCTTAAAAGTGTGAGGTGTGAAGTAAGGCAGTACCTTAGTGCTGTAAGGAATTCCAATATGTGACGATCCTCGAAACCCACAACGACTAAGGTTAGCTTCTGGAAGAGAATAAGAGGAGAAGACAAGGTAGAAATGTAAAAATCATTATGTACTTGTAAACATCAAGAGAAACTGGAACAAGAAAGTCTCACAAACTAGGTCTCATTCTGTCTGTATTGTTCTTTTGCAAAGTGCTGCAAAGATGCTCAGCTAGCTAAACAGGTGCACTGCTGCCATCTACTGGCCATGATAGAAACATCAGATACAGCAGAACACAATTAACAAAACGTCATACTGCAAAGAGTGCACAATATGCTACAGCCAGTTTTAACATATCACAAACAAAATACTCTGAGAACTTTTTTTAAATGTGTCACATGATCATATCACCATTTCTGACTGAAATGGCTTACAACACATTGATCCTATTGCACTACATGACTGGAAGGACAATACTCACTTAATCTTGATTTTTTTACCATTATAATGTGTATTCAGTCACACCAGAAAGGGTCTAAAATACATATATATTTTCAGCATACTTCAGAAAACTGTCTGCTAACCAAACCAAAAAATTGGTACCCACAACAACATCAGGGACCAAAGTGATACATTATGAAATGTTACATTTAATGACAGAAAACCAGCCAGACACCAAACATATGGCAGCAGCAAAAATGAGACCAATCAAGCACAGCTATCCCAACATGATTCCTGTTGATGTCTTGAATAATGAACTAACTGGGCATCTTAACAGATGGCACAGAGTAGCTTGTTAGAGAAAAAAACAAGTCATTAAATATTTAGAGACCAACTTTCCCTGATGAACAGAAGTTGGTATACAGTTGGAACAGGTGAGGTGAGGAGGACCTGGGGAGGCCAATATCCGTTTCAAAATCCAAAAAGTATGAAAATATTTCACAGACTTTGAAGTTTGACAACTCTGATGTTGTCCTCCTCATTTCCCACCCTGATGATCTACAGACCTTCACACACACACATATTCTATAACATTAATATAATCATTTACCTAAAATATTTCAGGAAGTATTTACATATGAAACTTCTTATAAAGTTATGTTTTTCTTTATGTGAACATTCACAAACCATCAACCACCCTACCTAAATGTGCTATAAGCGATTCTAATCTAATACACTGTCAAATTCAGCGAATATCTCCTCATGGACCATTAGCTTGCCGTTCTGCATGTGCGCTGAAAAATAAACCCAGAGTTCATATCACGCAGCCCTGGCTCTGTGAATGAGAAACAAACAAAATAGCACAGTCCGAGCCACGTACACTATTCCAGTAAATCACCAACAGTGTTCACGCTCGTGCACACTTTTTCCAGAATCACTGACTCCAACTTAAAGCTTCCCGCCCTGGAAATTTTGAAAAGTTGTGTGCAAAAGTGTCCATACAAAGAGCGCACATTACAATAAAGAGCATGAGTTGCACCTTTTATAAGCTAGCCTCTGTACCACTAGTGTCCATTCCTCAAAGTATTTTCTTTCTCTCTCTGTCTCAAAGGCTGAAGCAATACTGGACTTTCCTGGCCAAAGTGTCAGAAGAATCCCAAATCATTCATTTGTCCGATGAGGCACCCAAGAAGCCTTTTGTGAAGCCTAGCGTGTCAGAGGGGATTACGCTTCATTCAAACTACTCTCTCTCAACCTACTTTCCACAAACCTTTTTTAGAACGAACTGTTTAAACTTAGTTTATTTAGAGTCAGGTGTGAGAAGATATGATACTTACGGTCCTCTGTGGGCAGAACCTGTAATGAGTAGATCCACTCAATCATGGTGTTCCTATCAATCACATCCAGAGCGTCCAGCACATCGAGACCAGACAGGGCAAAAAATATGATCGTCAACCTGGAAAGAAGGCAGATAGCAATGTTATTATTTTTTTTATTATATAACCCATTTGTGACCTCTAATGACACTTTTTATTGCCTTTGGTGAAAGTGTTCTCTGTGCTTGCACAAATCTGAAGAGATTATAAAAAAAAAAATCAGTCAAACCATTTGGCAAAGAAATGTGAGTTTTTCTTATTATACTATATTTAGTTTTTGGGAACACTTTTTTCTTTAAATGTCATTATATTTTTAGAAAAACAAAACATTCCCCCCCATGTGCCTAAAGACTAAATATAGTATGATAAGAAAATGGTTGCATCTCAGAAACTACAAGGAGCACAATCAAGTATTTGGCATCTATAAACTCGTAGCAAGTTGAATATCAAAGATATGCACACATATGCAATGTAAACAAATAGACTTTTAATTAATACAAAGTTAGGGTTTTTGTTAGGGTTTTTCCTCATTTAAAAAAAAATCCTGACTTTGACTATTGATTAAAGTGTGATGCTTTATGCGATCTAAAAATGTTGAAGTTGTGCTGTTAGATACTTGTTTAATGAATTTCCCTAACATATTTCAAGACTTTAGACCAATCAGAACAAATGTTATGGCATTTTTCCTAATCATACTAAATATAGTCTCTGGGCAAAAAAATAATGAAATTGATGGACATAAGGATCCCCATATACAAGTTAGAAGAATGATTGCAAGGTCAAATATATTCATCAAATCAGAGGCAACATACACTGGCAGTGAACAGTCACATTAAATTACTGGGTGATTAAACAACAATTTAAAACAATATCTTTAAATAAAAAAAAAAGCCTGATTGGCTAACACTTAGCTGTTAAATTTAGCTTAAACTGGAGAGATATTAGTTAAGTTTACAAATGAAAAACCTATCCAATTAAACAGTCCAATTAGTCTGAAGTTCCCTTTCAAATGAGCCTTATTCCAATGATAACTACTAACGTTTTCTAATTATTTTAACTGGGCGTCGTGACCCGCTCTACCGTTAGTTTCCTGTTTTATTAACGTTACAGCCAATCTGTCATAACTTCACTAGCAGTGCTGATGTTAGCAAGCCGGCTATGCTAAGTAGCACTAGCCTTCATTCAAAACGGTAGAACCACAGCTAGCTTGAATGCTAGTCAAGTTCTTCAGCAAAACATATGAACTAAAGCAGCATTTTTCATTCCAGTAAATGTACCTGGTTGTTTCCAGCGAGGCGTATCTCTCAGGCAACACCTGAAGTGTTCTCTGGAAGAATCGTACATGTCTATCTCTTAAAAAGTCTATTTGCTCAAATTCTTCAAACTGGCTCTCCTCTTCCGCCATCTTTGCATCCGCACCTATGAGGAATCTTTTCCGGTACGTTTCCTTTTTCAAAATAAGAGCTCACACTACAGAGCAATGTACAAAAGGGGAATTAAGAGTTTTTATTATTATTATTATTATTATAATAATAACAACTAATAATAGAAGAGACTTAAAAGAAGACTCTGACTCAGACAGCCTTATTTCCTCCTAAAGGCCCTGATTGCAAAAAAGCCCCATCCCCTTTAGTATTCAGCCTGGATCGATCCTAAAACAGACAGGGAGCCAATGTAAACAGGCTAAAACAGGTGTGTTGTGATCGTACCTCTTGGTTCTGCTTATAACCCTATCAGCTGAGTTTCAAAGTTTTTTATGAATAAAAAAAGAGAAAAGGCCGTTTTATCTCTTTTGAAGACACAGCAAGTGTGCATTATATGGATTGTATTTTTGGATATGACTTCTGTGTGAATACACAATAACACTGTTAACAGTATACCTATTTTAACAGAGCAAAAATATAACACCAGAGATGAGAAGTTGTGAAGTTTACACAAGCTTTTATTTAAAATAATAGTTTTGTGAAATGTAAGTTAATTTAATTGATAGCCGTGCACAGTAGATTCAAAGAAAGGCACAATCTGGTGTTGAGGTCTATATGTGTACATTTTCATTGAATGGAATGGATTTCGGAGATGTTGACTTCCATCGATGCTCATCACAGGCCTTGCCTCCAAGTGGGAACAGCTCTGCAACAAAAAGACAGAAGATTTCAGTTATTCAGCAAGCGATCACCTATTATTACCCAAAGCATTCTTTAATAAAAAAAACTGTCCTTGTGATTGTATAAAAGTTGTTGCAATCAGACCTGTGAAACATCTGTGGCACAGGAACTCCTCCTGAAGGTCCAATGTGTTTCATTCGCTCCTCCCATCCCTTAGTGGGGCGGGTAAGCCTGGAGGGGTCTCTGCTGACATTACCATCCACCTGAATGAGGAACACACATCAACATTTACCTAAACCCACAAATCTGTTTATTTAAGATTTTCAAATTTTGTGGATAAAATGTTTCTGTTTTTGTCAATCATTTTGAGAGATCTGACATGTTCACTGTACAACCCCTTACCTTCTCTTTCAACTTAGCAGTGATTCTCCTCTGTCTTTCCTCTTCCTCTTTTTCCCTCAGCTGTTTCTCCTGAAGCTTTGCCTCAACCTTGTTTAGATCCTTCAGAGAAAGGCAGAGATGTCTTTACATTTACACAGTACAGTGTCCAACTGGTAAAACCTTAAATCCCTTAAATACATCACACAACCTCACATAACAAAAAACTGTGCTCTAGTGAGAAAGCCTGGCCTTTGACAGTGGTAACACCAGGCAAAACAGACGAACAACTGGTCTTTCTCTGTGATTCTCAGACTTAATTCGTACCCTTTCATTAAAGCGTTTGATGCCCTTTGCAGCCTCCCTTCTCCTCTCATCCATCTCCCTCTGTTCCTCCTCTTTCCACCTCCTCCCCCGTTCCTCCTCCTCCTCTCTCTTCAGTCGTAGCTGCTCCTCAATGGTCAGCTTCACTTCCAGCTGCCGGCGACGCTCTTCCTGATAAACAGAAATAATTTTGCTGAACCAACCCCAACCATGCACCTATTTACATCAATGCATATATGTGTCTTGAATTTCAAGTACATACCAATACCAATACTAGCACTATCTTTGATGATAAATAACCAGAACTACAGTAAATTTACTTTGCACACACACGCACACACACACACACACACAAAAGCACCTTTGCCCGTCTCCTCTTTTGTATCTCCTCAGCCAGTCTCTGCTCTTTTTCATGTTCTTCGTTCCTTCTCTTCTCTTCCCTCCAGTCCTCCAGTTGCCGCACGGCCTCACTCTTCTGCTCCTGAGTCCTTAAACAGAAGAGGATAGAACACACTAAAACAGATATGATACCGAAGGGACAATAAAAAAGACTATAAGCAATAAAGCCCCCAAATTCACCTTTATTTACGGTGACCTATGAAACACTTTGAGTGTTCATCAGTTCTGGTGGGATCGTAGGACATTCTGGTGCATTTCACTGCTTTGGCAATGATGTCTGCTCGTCTTTCAGTTTTTAATTCTATTCTGCTCTACTTCTGACTCACCTGTGTTGGTGGGCCTGGCTCTTGGCCTCCTTCTCCCTTCTTCCTGCCTCCTCCGCCTCCTCCTGGCTCTGTATTCTGGTCTGGCGTTCCTGATGTTTGCTGGCTTTCCACCGCTGAATAGCCTGTGTATGGTATGAAGACAATTAGCAAAAGTAGAAACCGCAAAATATTTAGAAGACAGTAACACAGCTACCAAACAGCTCTTTCTGAGCTCCTGGTTACAGATGGGTTTCTATCCAGATATAGCACAAATTTAAACGAAAATGCGAATGAATGCTTTTTTCCATCCACTACCGTTGTGCAATTATTAGGAGTTGGTTCATGGAGATAAGAAGTAGGTGGCGCCAGCTCTTCAGCGGAGCTTCAGTGGACGTTGAAGTCACATGCCTCATGTACGTCAGAATTTATTCGATAAATCTTTTTCCATTTTACTTTGTCTGATTTTGCTTTTATCGATATAGCAACTTTTCCACCTCAGCCAAGAGAAAATACTTTTTTACGATATTTGAAGATTTTCTTTTTTCTTCGACACCTTCGGTCATGTTTATAGAGAATAAAGTAAGTTATTCTCTATAAACTGAAGTTCAAAGAATACAAGAGTACACGCATCGTAGGAATACTATTGGAAACCTATATTGCATATAACCTAGTGGAGTAAACAACTGTATTTTGAAGATATTAAAATTATATCTAAAAAATAATAGAAATGACTTAAATCCATTTTCTTTTCTTTTTTATAATACTTTTTTCAGACAGCTAAAAATGGCACAATCCGGATTCAATCCACTTTTCAAATACACAGTCAGGTGACCATGCGATGTCAAGAAGACTTAGCGTAGAGAGGCATGTTGCTTTTTCTTCATCTTCACATGCCAGTTCTCGTGCTACTCACAGCATGAGGAGGACTAACATGCACTTATCCAAATGACGTTTGCTTTCCTTTTGAGCTCATACATGTTTTGTGTCTAACCTCTCTCTTTCTGTCCTGTAGGTAAATTAGCTCCTGATGCCAGTCCTCGTGTTGTTCTATCTCCTCCAATGTTTTACCAGGCAGGTACAGTTTGGCCTCTTTCCTGTAGGCTGGTTGCCCACTGTGCTTTGTCCAGACCTGTATATCAAACCGGTTAAAGTAAGTCAGACAAGGATCTTGCGGCAAACAACCATTGGCTTGGCCTCTGCTGAAGTTACCTGAAGTAAAACATTGAACACTGTTAGTTTAAGGAGTGGTGTTCAATGACTGTGTGCAATGACAATAACCTCTTACTTTAAGGAAGGCTTGGTGGTCATATTGGTCCCAGCCACCACAGGGGCCTCCTGTCTTCAGCAGGAAAGCCTCCAGTGCTCTGACCTCTGCAGGGAGGTCTCTGTCCGGGGGTTTGGTCTTCTGGAAAAAATTATGCTATGAATAAAATTCTGCTTGGGTCAGAATTATGGATGCATTAAAAAAAAAATAACAAGATATTTTTCTGTCAACTCTAACACCACGTAAAAGAAAAATGTTTTTTACACTTTCTTATGATTTTTTTTTTTTAAGATTGAATGCTAGAACACAAACTCTTTCATTGCATTAATGATAGACAACACAGAAAATACTGAAAGGAGGGAGATGAAGAGAGACGGACCTTAACGGTGGGGGCTGTGTGTAGTTTAGGGTCTGATTTGACAGCAAGGCTCAAGTTTTCAATCTTCTTCTCATAAGCAGCGATCTCCTGTCTGCATGTCCTTTCCTCCTTCAAAAGTTCTTCAAAGCTGAGACGAGAAACACAAAGGACGACTATTCATAATATTTTCATTAGATTTCATGTATTTATTTCCAGTGTGGCACAAACACTGATAAGTAGCTGTCACTGTTACTTGCCTGCCTTCTTTGGTGTACATAACCTTGTAATTGTTGAATAGTTTTAACCTTTTGTTTGTTTTGTTTATCTATATATTTGTATTCTTGGACTAAACATGTATTGGATTGCATTATATTTAATGTTGTGTTTCTAATATATATAATGTGTGTTATGCATGTATGTAGTTAACTAACTAAACATAATAAGTTAAAGGTTGTATTTGCTAAACAGTTATTGTGTTTTAGTGCATTACAGTTACAATACATTACATTCTACTTTTGTTTCTAAAGTTGTTTAGTGTATCTCGTTACCATGACCGCTGTTCCTCCTTTAGGGTGTTAATTGAGATTTCCACCTCTGTCATTATTTCCTTCAGTCTTTCAAGCACTGAAAGTAGAAAGGCAGAAACATTATTAATAATTAATAATTAATCAGATTTTTATTGTACGTGATTATGAAACTACAATCACCATACTTTTATTGAGCAGTGCACTACTTTATGATAGCATCTTTTATACTGATGTAGCAGAACGGCACACATATTGATATAAATGATGACAAAAATGTACTGAATGCCTGACAAGATGCCGAAATGAACAATAAAATACAATTGTATGATTTTTTTTAAAGTACTATGAAGAAACACCGCTCGGTACAAAACTTACACTCAGGAGTTGGCTTCACATCTATTAGCTGTCTCTGAAATTTCCTCACACCATTATGAATCTTCACTAGCTGCTTTTGAAGATTGATTTCTGAAGAAAAAAATGCAAAGAGCATTATGAATAGCAGTTTTTTTTTTTTTTTTATCAAAGTGGTAAAGTGTAAAGACGATGCATGTTTCCTTTAACATGGGTTTACTGCTATAACTCCACTTTCAGGGAGTATTCAGAGAAAACCAACTGAGTATTATTCTTCACAATAGAGTATTTTATACCCCATGGTAATAATGCTGTCTCAGAGGCCCTGTCACACTGCCACAATAAAACATCTGGGGGAAATATTAGGATACTGTAGGGAAAAAAAGACCCACTCTCAGCGTTTCTTTCTTCCTCCAGCACTTTCTCGTACTCTTCCAGTTCTTCAGGCACATCTGTCCAGCCATTCTTTCTGCACTGAACACTCAGTGTCCTCTCTTTCTCTAACTTTTCAATCCTGTGAAGACAGAGTTGAATGGCTTGATTACATCATTGACCAGTAAAGACACCGATATTAGGTTTAAACTCTTCACTGAGTTCAAGAATTGATTTGATGTGTTACAGTGGTTTGGTGATAGGTTATAGTTATTCAGCACAAACAAGGATCGTGCCTTGCTTTTCTGTTTTCCACTTATTATTACATTAAATGTGAAAGAACAATTAGTTAAATGTGTTTTGCTTGTGATGACTCAGCAGTGTCTTCTTGCTATTGTCGAGCTTGTATAATATGCGAGTGAAGTAATTGGGGCTAAAAATGAAATGCAACCACAGATGAAACACAGGGTTGGACAAAACAAATGTAACTCTATATGTTATCTGATGCTGTAGTTTGTGGTAATGTTGGATTTCATTTGTATCTCACTTTAGTATTTGAAGACTTAGAATGTCATGTAAAATAACCCTGAGAGGCTTCAATTCACTCACTGCCTCCTGTTTTTCTCGGCTTCCCTGAGAAACTGTGCAGCTTTCTGCCTGGCAAGCTTCTGATCCTCAGCACAGACAGGAGGTGATGTGCAGCGCTGCTTGACACTGCTGGAGTCTCCATCTCCCTGCTCAAATTCATTTAGTGAAAGCAAAACACAACAGCAGATCATAGTGTGATAAACGTATAAGAACAACTTCAGGTATACAGTCCAATCCATTTTGGATCAAGCTCCCTCAACGTGTCCGATAATGGAAAACTAAGCCCCTCATCAATCTGGAACTCCAACACCAGCTGATTAACTAGTTGTAATGAAAGTACAATCATAAGACATAATGGAGATATGTGAAATGGGACACCCTGATAAGCTTTCTGAAGCTTGAGAATATGGTCACAGACACGAAGCAGATTGTATTAAAAATATGCTTAATAACACGTAAGACTAACCAAAGACCCTGAAATCTAAACTAATCTAACCACTAAATGGTCCCAAAACATTTATTACGTCAGTCTACACATTGGTTAAATAGGTAAGATACAATAAATAAATATGGAAAGTGTAAATTACAGTACAATTGAAGTGGATTTCAGAGTAGAGAAACTAAAAGTAACCATAGCTCGTCTATGGAAGTGGCACACAAGGCATCCATTCTCGGACAGAAGCTGGATCGATATATTCTCCATTCACTCCTAAATAATTACACTGATTAATGACGAGTGTACATCAAATTACATTATCAGGGTTTTCCCTATAAGTCTCATTATGTCAGTGGCTAGCGTTGGTTAGCTAAACAAAATAATAGTTAACGTTAGCAAGCGGTGCACCTCTCCTGTAGCTAGTAGCTAGTTCATGTTAGCTCGATATTCGTCCTTCAGTACAAATATCTCCTGCTTTCTCTGACATTTGTAAACATTTGAGATACTTAAAATGTCAAATAACGAACTAAAACATGTCAGTTTGAGAACAAATGCCTACCGAGCAATGATCACCAGCGCCTCGCGTGGTTGCTAGGGTGGCCATGTTTAAGCGAATCTGTAAACAAAATAAACTTTATTTAAAAAAACTAAAAAAACAGCGTAGTTTGCCAGTGCGCCTGTAATTAGAGGCTCATACCAGCAGAGGACGCTGCTCTTCATTTATTGATTGTACGCAAAACGTGATATTAAAATATTATTGATAGGATGGTCAGGCCACGTGATGGGAGACACACCCAGTGTTGCCAGGAGACTGTAACCATGACAACAGAGCCTTTGTTTTTTGACAGTTATCAGCCTATAAAGACCCCCACGTGTTATTGTTTAATGTTAACTCCTAAATTACCTTTAAAAACTACTCAGGACAAAATCAACAAGAATGTATGGACCTCAGCTTGTTTTACGCCAAATTAGAATTTTCCTTCTAACTTGTTATAGTTTGCATATTACATTTTGTATATATTACTATTTATTAAGACAGTAGGAACATTCTTGTTTTGAGTTTGTTTGTTTTGCTTTTCTTTCATTGTTTTGTGTCAAAACAGCAATATTATCTTGTGTTATAGGCTATATTAGCCCTATATGAATGTAAAAGGCTGTATTTCATGGTGTTAAAAATGTATATAAAAATATTTTTGGGGAATAGCTTACTTTTAGGTCGTGATCTCAGTATGCTCAATGGTGATCTTATAATCAGACTGACTTGCCTTTGTTTGTCGATGTAGGGGGATTCAGAGGTCTTGAACCTGGCTGTTTGAACCGTTGACTTAATTTTGACATATAAGTATAAGGATAAGTAGTGTCGTAATACCTGTAATGTAATGGACATGTTGAAATTGGTTCCTCATTCCACATATAGGATTTGGATCTCCGTCCTCCTGGATCCATCTTTTTCATATATGTTCACAATATATGTATAATTTTGTCAGATGGATTGTCTACATTCACATAAACGACATCTGTTGCACATCAGTCCGTCCTGGGAGGGGGATCCTCTTCTGTTGCTCCTCTTGAGATTTATTCCATTTTTTATGGGGAAAGGGAGTTTGTCCTTATCTGAAGCGCGGGTTGAAAAGGACAGAGGGTGTCGTATTCTGTACAGATTGTAAAGCCCCCTGAGGCAAAAATAAAATATACTTGACTTGACATGTAATATAATTTCTACAGCCCAGATCCTGAGGTACATCTGACTGTACCCTGCTACAACCAGATGGTTAGAGTTACAGCACCTACGCATCTCACTCTCTCAAATAACTGCCCATGTTGTGTACCGAGGCCTTGGTTTATTTCTGTAACAGCTTTTTTATGAAGGCCAACAGCTATAATTATTATGAGAGCTGGCCAAGTGACAGTCAGTCAGCGAGAAAAGAGGAGAGAGAAAGAGAGAGTGAGAGCAAGTATAAATAGAAACCTGAATCCATTATTGAGAGCAGATATTGGGGATGGTCTCTCCCGTGGGTGCAGAGGCAGAGTTGTCATCGCAACATAAAAAGCAACCGCTCTCCTTAATGAAGAGTGTTACAATTTCCTGTCTTCATCGTCCACCAAGGGACTCACTTAATTTGATAAATGAGACAATTAGACGAACATTCAACTGGTTGGAATAACACATCAAACTAAACATGAAAAGCAGGGGGATTTCCAAACAGGGTAGGAGAATGTAACCGTCAAAGAGTGGTAAGGTTTAGGTCGGCTCTAAAAATAAACTACTCTTTCTGTCGTTGTCCTTTGTGAGGGAAACAGCGTTACTTCTGTGTCTTTTTCTTTTTAATGTGTTGAGAAAGAATGTCAAAGAAATAC
>CALSCE010010657.1:20078237-20131536 GCA_943593645.1 Bovichtus variegatus | reverse complement strand
CACACACACACACACACACACACAATTTGTTCTGACACCTGACTAGTGCTGTAATTGTATATGGTGTTAAATAGCAATGTGATCTGGCTTCGTCCTGCACATGTGAGACTCAGACAGGCAACTGCAAATGCATTTGCGTGTGTGTGTGTGTGTACATTTTAGTTTATGTGTGTGTGGAGCTTGGGAAAGCAGGGGGAAAGCGATCAGTCTAATTGCTTTTCCTGCTGTGCTTCAAACTCGTACCCTCTCTCTGTTTCTCTCTGTGACGTCAACAAATCAACATTTCTCAACATTTCTCTCTAACTATGACTTTTAGCTAATTTAATGTTGCTGCATATTTAAGGGCCTTACGTGACAATTAACAGAAGAAGAAGAAATACAAATATACATTATATTCCCCAGACTTTTCTCTTAACATTGCTTTATTTCCTTCTGAAATACTGAACAGCTTTACCTCTTCAGACTTCTGAAAATGAATAAAATCTGAAAATCTGAAAATCGCTCTCACATCTCTGACATGTGCAGCTTATGACTAAAGGGTCTCAAGTTCACTTTGTGTCATTTAATGTTGGGTAAAAAAAGGTCGGTGGTGACTCTGGCATAGAGAGACCCAGCAGTTTGAATCCAGATTAGTTCAGTGATCCTCTGACCTTTCATCTAAAACCACCAGCAGGTCAAAGTGTTCACTTGTTTAGCACTTCAGCTCATACAGGATTAAAATGAGTGGTAGTATTAATGCACATTTATACTGCAACTATTTGGGCCTTTTTTTTTTTTTTTTTAAATGTACTTGCCTTGAAATGTTGGTTATGTGGCATTTGCATGTTGAGCAAGTTGCAACTCTCGAAAACCATTTGAAATTAAATAAGCATCATTATTGAAAAAGAACAGTACATTTTTGGTACTTTTTTAAAAAAGTACATGTATAATTGAACCGGTGATATATTTATGCCTTCTGCTGTAGATAGATTGACTTTATTGTCCACCTCAGTGGAAATGTGTCTTTGGCTTGTCTCAAGTACAACAAAAGTACTTACAATATATATATAACACAACACACAATTAAAAACATACACATATACAAATGGGCAGGAATCAGAAAATTAGCCATATAAATAATAAAAGCACATAAAATAAAGTAATAACAAGTGATACCTGATTCAGTCTGTGTTAAACTTATGAACTTATTCAACGAAAATGACTTGATTGCTTAAAAACAAGTTATTAAATTATACATGTAAAGAGCGAGCTATATTAGTGCATCCAGGAAATAAGAAGAAGCTTGAGAGGGTTAACAACCGTCACGCATCCAGTCGTGTGACGTTCATTAGTCTGATTTCATCAGGAAGTCTACAAAAATACACTCTCTTAGAAAACCTTATGAATGAGCTCGGCATTCGGTCGTTTTATTTATATCATCAGCCACTGAAGTGATGCTCTTGTGCAGAGCGCCTCTCACATATTCACTGTGACATGAGTCCTTACCTACACACTGCACATGGTGATGTACAGCGGAGGCCTTTCATATGGCTTACTGAGGGGGAGTTATATGTTCTCGACTGTTTTAAATGTGGCAGAGGGCTAAATCTCACATAAAATATATAAATCTGGAATATTCTGAGGTTCAAAGTTACCTTGGAAACAGCATGTTAGATGCAACAAAATGTCTATTTATAGCTTGTCTGGAGCTTTCAACCATATAACAATGTCCTCATCAGTCTTGGAGTTGAAATTAATTTTCTGAGCACTTTAAAGACTTTCTTTTAAGCCGCCATGAACAAAAACTTGAAGTGCTTGAACAGATACAATTCCATGACAACTGGTCCAACTCTGTGTGCTCATCATGTGATGAAGACACAGAGCAGCTGTCAAAGAGACCTTGTGGAGGGATTGTTTATGTAAGTGAAGGGTTTTGTTCTTTTCATTTTGCTTTTTATACACCAAATTGTTTTATCCGTTTTCTTTTAAACATGATTCATGACTTGTCTGTTTTTATTTTGCTGTCTTTGTTAAGCATTTGGTAACTTGGATTTTTATTATTATTCTTTCTTTCTTTTGCTACATTTAGAAATAAGGTATAATGAAGTCTTCTAGTCTAGATTTTGCTTAATAACAATATATGATACATTATTGACTGAGCTTATCTACTGTAGTTGTATTAATACACACACCTGTGTATTCATGAAAAGTGGATTTGCAAGGAGCCTTTCAAAGACAAGTCACCTTTAAATCTATGTTAAACTTGCTCATAACATCAGAACTCCGATGGTTTTAATTGGGTCTTAAGTAACACTGTGATGTTACTCCTTACAGCCTATATCTAATCTAATAAGACAAAGACGAGAATAAAGTTGTTGCAAGTGGGTCACTCCTCCTGTCACAGATGTGTGTCTGCTCCAGCTCTGACTACAGGGATACTTCACTCCGAGCATCATCTACTGTCAGGGGATAAACACAATCAGAGTTTCGATTTACAAATACTGTATATGTCATATACTGATGGAGCATCGAATAGTTTTGGACCGCAATGTGTCACATAATAAGTGAGTAAGTAACTTTTTGATAAGTTCTTACTGTAAAGAAGATCATCACCCCTCTCAAGAGACAGGAGATTAAAGATTATTTAAAGATTATTTAAAGATTCTTTAAATATTTTTGAAATATTTTTGAAATATTTTTGAAATATTTTTGAAATATTTTTGAAATATTTTTGAAAGATTCTTTGAATATTTTTGAAATATTTTTGAAATATTTTTGAAATATTTTTGAAATATTTTTGAGAGGTCCATCCATCCATCCATCCATCCATCTTCAACCGCTTATCCGGGGTCGGGTCGCGGGGGCAACAGCTCCAGCTCCAATCTTTAAATAATCTTTAAAGATTCTTTAAAGATTATTTAAAGATGCTTTAAAGATTATTTAAAGATTATTTAAAAACTCTTTAAAGATTTTTTGAAATATTTTTGAAATATTTTTTTAAACATTTTTAAAACATTTTTTAAACATTCTTTGAATATTTTTGAAATATTTCAGAAATATTTTTGAAATATTTTTGAAATATTTTTGAAATATTTTTGAAATATTTTTGAAATATTTTTGAAATATTTTTGAAATATTTTTGAAAGAATCTTTCTTAAAGTAACACAATCTGGGTATCAGCTCACTAATTAAACACATCGTGTTCGTTTAACCTATGAACTGGAGTGCAAAAAAAGACAATTTGAGGTTTAAAATGGGGCTTCGGTGGTGGACTCACATCATTTCCGGTACAAAAGCAAATAAGCGTATTTTACAAAATGTAAAATTAGTCCGCAAATTGCAAAAGGTCTTTGAAATACTTTAAGATTTTAATAAAAAAATATGGGGTACCCAGGAGGATTGAGCCTACTATTTGTGCCAAGATCATGCAATGCTGTCACATCACATTATGCTTGTCTCATTTTGTCTGAGGGGATAAAACTTGAAGGATGGCCTCGTCACTTTCCACATTAAAGTTAATGTTTGATTGAAACTGGTACTCGTTACTAAATTAGCTCTGTGTGTGGTGAGAAATGCTCTGCGAAAAACAGTTGTGAGATTAGCTAATTAGCAGAGAATCAAGGTTCCTGAGTCTATGCATTTCCTTAAATGAACAAACACAGTTCACCGAGAACATGTGAAAGTAAAGCAAAAATATCCCTGCTTTAAGTACAGTACATTAACTTCACTTCGAGCTAGCATAGTAAATCATATTACAGTAAAATGTCACGGCTGTTAAATAATGAGCAGCACCTGTGGCCTGGCCCCTGTCTGTAAGTACTCTACACGTTGATTAAACATTAACGAGAATAAGTGAATGAAAGCTCACATGGAACCTGGGGGTTGAGGGGGTTTTACCATGCAGCTCTGTCACTGACCACCATTAACTTCACACCATTCTTTGTGTGTGTGTGCGCGTGTGTGTGTGTGTGTGTGTGTGTGTGTTTGTGAGAGAGAGAAGTGCTAAAGTTCCAGTTACCTGTGTGGGCTAGGAGTTGATTGCAGACATGCCACTCAGAGTTCACAGGGTGTAATGCAAGTGTGTGTGTGTGTGTGTGTGTGTGTGTGTGTCTGTGTCTGTGTGTGGTTTAATGAGCAGGCTGCAACTCTAAAGTCCATGGCTGCTGGTGTCACCCTGCCCTGGTGTTTTATAGGTGGGATAATGCTGCAGAGCAAGTTCCTCAAGAGAAAGTTCACCTATTAAAGATGATTTTATACAGCAGGAAATCAGAAGCCTTTGGAGTCTTTCATGTCAAACGGGCTTTCATGCCTTGAGGACTTCTGAGGTGCCTTCACATCATCCACAGAGAGAAAAGTTTCAATAGAAAAAATTGAAGCATTGTGAAGTGCTCTGACTGACGGGTGCTTTGATAGAAAACTGAGATTTCTACTTTCATTCTGACATGTGGGCGGATCAGTTCTTGTTTATTTCCCTCTCTTTGCCGCGCCAATGACTTTCTGTGACCCTGTGAGCCCCTAAAAGTCCTATTGTTAAAGAAGTAGTACTCCAGCGATTTAGTGTTGCAATCCTATAACACTGTCAGACACATGAAAGATAGAAGGTTCAAAATGAATGCAGCAGAAGACGTATCATACTTTTATTCCTACACATTCTTCTCCCTTGTCAAAACCACCGGAAGAGCAGCGGCTTTAAAGACAATCTTCGTAGTGGCTAAACCATAGAATTGCAACTTCTGCCATTGGGTCCAAAAATACTTTTTAGACATCTGTGAATCAGCAGATACATTATTATTATTATTATTATTTTTAAAGTAAACACACTTAAATAGCCCTTATTTAAATAATTGGAGTAGTTGGTAGTTGGGATTAAAAGGAAACATTCATAGGTTGAGGTCTGGAAAACGAACTTCTTTCTAACTCAGGCATTTTTTTAATCACATATGTAGTAATACTTACTAACACCTGGAGACAGACTTTGATGAATAACATCATTGGAGTTCCCCTTTAAAGCACAATTTGAGTTTGCATGTAGGAGATGATATGGAGAAACGGGATCACAGAGAGCTAAATTTAGATCTGAGAGAGGACGAAGAGAGAGAGATGTAAAGGCTTGGATTGAGGTATCAGCTGTATCAGTGTGATCATGAGTAATGGACACCAGCAGAAGCATCTAGTTTATCCTCTGGACATTGGATATGTCTCTGTCTGTCCCTGGCAGCTCAGGACAGAGCAAACACTGTCGCAGCTCGTTGTGTGAATTATCAACTGCTGATGGGGGCCAGGACAGAAAAAGAGAGTGTGTGTGTGTATTTTCACACATGCATGTCTGGACACTGGAGGCATGACATAATTGTCAAACAGGCAAACTCGACAATACCAGACAATAAACAGGATAAGAATAGAATAGAAACTCAACCGTGTCTTTTAAATACTGACATTTGGATAAGCTTTGACAAAAATCTGCAAAAACTGTATTCTCTTTTATCTGCAACACTTTGCACCCACTTACTCAGGTCTGCGTTTGATTGCAGAGCCACACTTGAGAAGGTACAGCGCATGGTGATTAGACAGAAAAGGAGCTACCTTGTGAAAATGGTGGGTTCTCAAAAGAGCGTGGGCGGGCCTGATGAATCAGTGTGGCAGATGGTTTGGCATTGGCAACAAATGTGGGCACAGCCAAACATTTAGACTGATCTGGAGGAATTCAGGGTGAATCAGTCATATTACCTGCCTCTACCCGGCCAGTTATGACAGTAAATAGCAATAAAACATGCTTCTTGTATTTGAAGTACAATTGCAACTTCATATTAAGTACTTTATTACTGTACCCGTGTCTCCAGGTACAAAGCCGGGGTTATTTACTGAGGAATCTATCTCATTGCATTGACACTATGTGCAAAAATAACATGCACAAGTGACGTAAAAACTTACATTACATTTTTTTTCACAAAAGTGAAATCACAAGTCGACCACAATATTCATAAAAAAGTTTTGTAATAAAAACGTGTTAAGCATACGTAAAGGGTCGAAAGCATATTTTCTTAAACCGCTTCTCACTATCAGCGAGCAAAACACATTTACAGTGAAAAATAATGCCAACATGTTGTGAAATGTATTGTTAATGCTTTGTTATTCCTAAAAGACACACAGCCAGCCAGAGAGGTGTGTCGGTGTCTTTGTTTGAATGACAGCAGTTGCAAAAAACAGTGAGCACCATCATTAAAACCAAAAAGAAATCAAATATAAAATTCTCCATTTTGTGATTTACAGAGCTGATGAAAATTTTTTTAATTTCAGTTGGATTTGGAGACACGTTTTCGAGTGCTTTACTATAGAACAGCATACATGAAAATATGTAGCGCTATGATCAAAACCCGATCTCCACACAGTCAGAAAACACAACCGACTGGTAATATAAGCAGGGTTAGAGTTTCACAGAAAGGTTCACTAGCGCAATAAAAAATGGCCAAAGTGGATAATAAGTATACGGAAAATACTTTCAACTATTCCTCACCAACGTTCATTAATTAGCTTGAGTGATTGTCTAACCAGACACAGTCAAAAGAGGATCTCTATGTGTGTGTTGAATGTGTGTATTTGTTGATATAATCACTGCCATGCCAGCTAATTCTCCCTCTATTTATAAGAGTGTTGTTTTGACAGCTGACTCAAAGTGGAAAATCTTAGTGCCAGAGCAAACACACACACACAATCAGGGTGGGCATTTGTGTGTTGGTGTGACAGAAAGGCAAAGAGCGGGGCAGAGACGTTGGAGTCCAGTCCGGTCCAGTATCACATTCAGACCAGTGATCCCCATGTTAATACTCTGCCCACCTATTTTAGCTGCAGGCGCTCTTATGTAATCTGTCACGTTTTCCGAACACCACTTTCTCAGTCACCGCCTTCTTATTTTACATTCAGCAGGTGCTCCTCTCATCCATAGCGATGCACTGCGAGAGCATCAAAGTAAACAAGAAAACAAAGTGCGGTGCTCTGGTGAATCAGTGACGACCCGTCTCCATTTCAACTCTGTTTAGGAAGGACAGTGTTGATTCACGGTGCTGGAGGGCTTCAGGGACTCAAAGATGCAGCGGTTTATGAGTTCAGGAACTTGTGGAAATGTATTTGAACTCTGGAGCGTTCAGCTCAAGGTGGTAAAAAGCTGCACTGAGGGTTTGGCTCCTCAAAGTGAAGTGACAATGGGGTTGTTTAGGAATAGGAATATAATTAAGAACAGTAAACAGCACAGAAACATCTGGATTTTAGGAGGCAGATGTTGGCATCTGATCGCTAGCAGTTGTTAATGCTTGGAAAGTCCAGCATAATAATGAAATGTTAAAAGTTAAGTGAGCCCCAGGTAATGCCAAATGCCTCGTTTTGACCAATCAACAGCCCAAAGCCTAAATATTTTCAATTAATAATACTATAAAACTGAAAGAATCAGCAAATCCTTACCTTGGAGAGATGGATAACCAGAGAATGTTTGACATTGTTGCTTGGTTAAACAACTGAAATGATTCGATTATTATAAGAATGGTTCCCACACATCTATTGATTTGATTAGCAATTAATCAACTGATTGTTTCAGTTCTAAATCTAGAAAGTGAATGAAGATAAAGTGAGCAGGTAAGTCCATGATGCTAGTAAAATGTATTTGATTTAATAATGTGAAGTCCACTCAGTAATCCTAAAGGGTTCATCAAAGAAGACAGAAAAGCCATTTTATAAACTAGATTTACACTAGATTTTTACTGTGTAGTAAACTGAACCTGAGCATGTTTCTACAACAAAGATGTAACATCCAAGGGAATTAATGACACGTGTGGTACTTAAGCTCTACATGTTGCTGCACTTGATGCTTTTACACGTTTCAGAGCTGGAAGATTTACTCTCGGACTGTAAAATTCACAGTGAAACTTGGTGAATGTACCTTGTTGAGGTATTTGCGTATATATACTGTGTATGAGCTCAAATATATCTCGATGCTTCCTATAGAGAATTGACTCTCTTCTTTCTCATGTCCCTTTAGAAAGGGAAAAGACATGTTTTGCTCTTGGTGAAAATGAAGGTGGGAGTTAACTATTTGTTGAGTCGTGAGCCAATAAATTAACCCATAAAACGAAGCAAAAAAGCAGACAACAGTCTCTCCTGCTGCCGTGGTGACCAAGGACAAGAAGAGGAAGATAGAGAAAAGGAGAAAAGAGTGAGTGAGGGGGTGGCAGGAAGAGAGCCACAGACAATGACAGACAGAAAAAGGTAAAGACGGGGAATAGTAAAACATTTAAAATAGGCCTAATCTTTTATTCATAATTTTCTACTTTGCTACTGCTCTCATGAATGTGCTCTGACATTATTCTACTTGTCTGTCATGTCAGTAAAAGCTGAGCTGAACTGCATTGGATTGAGTGGCACGTGGAGACAGATGGTGGCACGGGGAAAGGAAAGGTGTATGGTGACTGAGGCCAGATCCCCTGCAGGTATTCGGAGATGGAGGAGCACGCTTAATGTAGGACAGCTTTCCAACAGGGCATTCTGCAGCCCTAAATATAGACAGGACAGAAGTAGGCTGAGCGGAGAGCACTGCCAAAAGGCCACGAAAAAATAAGCCATAATGTGAAGCCTTGTGCACGGTGAGGGAGGACTGTGTGGTGTGCACTCATACATACTTGTGTTTTGGTAACTGTAATTGCTCGATGTTTAGGCTCACACAGATGCCACTGTATGTGTAAAACCAAAAAGGGGTAAGTTTTCCCTTTGCCACAAACTGAGCTTGCACAGGGTTGTGATTTTTTTTAAAAGACCACAAAGCTTTGTTCTAAATAAAGAAATATGTTATGTTTTATGTTATGTGTTCTATGCCAAAACAAATAGATATTCTTTTTATTTGCCTAAATGTCCTGCACAGACAAAGGAATGTACTGTATGTTGTCCTTCAGTGTTTTCACTGGACATCTTATGAATTAATGGTTATAAAACTCCCCTTACATTAACCCAAACACACTTCTTTTGTGATTTGCTGCATTGAAAGAACTCTCAACATCAATTACAGATACAGAGCACATACAAATATGTTGTATTTAACCATGAGTTACAGCAAGTGTCTAAGAAATACTACATTATTTTCTGTAGCGGACTCCTGGAACCATCAGTTTAAAATCATATTTATCAGCAATTCTCATAAAATTATGAACAGTAATAAGGTTATAACTCGAAACGCATTTTAAAGGATAGGTTCAGTAAAAAAAAAAAAAAAAAAAAAAGTGTTTCTTAAAACAATACTTACCATATGTACATTGAAAATATTATTAGTCGCTATAAATATTACTCTTATACTAGCAGCAACTAAATTCCTTCTTAAGGCAAATTCAAAGTAAGAGATACTGTAGGTGACAAAAGCTAATGACACTTCAGTTATCGGTTACAGACAAATCAAGTGGGTATCTTCCACAGATAAGTGTTATCACAAAAATAACACTTGTGCTCCCACAGATAACGCAGACTGTTGAAGCCTCGTTCTTATTCAGCTGAACTTAAAAATGCATTTTTACACAGAACAAGGACTGTAGATGTCGTCCCCCATCACTTAAAGAGGGGATCTCCTCACAGCCAGTGTGAACTCATTTAATGTACATATTAGGGATTTGTATTATTCCCAAAAATTTGACATTTTCTGTCCTGGGAGCAGACGCACGCTATCCCTATTATTATATCTTTTGGTAGTAGTTAATACTAGGTGTATTCCTGGAAACCCTAGTAAATATGGGTATATCAGTATTGTTTTAAGACAGACAGAAAGATTCAAAACTAACCTTTAAGTGTGTTTTTTTGGGTTGTTATAAAGAGGATTTCAAAGACAACATTAGAGTTTATTAAAGCATTCATCTGTTTGCACCACATAGGGTTTATACGTCATGCCTCTATATAATATTAAATGTATGCTGTCCATCCTACCACACAATAACAAAGGCTCTCTTTTTGGAGCTGATAAGGAGTCTGTATCCTGCTCAAAGACAGTGCGGCGAGGTAGATTCTCGCCAACTTCATGACTGGGACTTCATGGGCAACCCTCTGACTCACTACACCCCCTCCCTGCTGAGCTGACGAGGGATTTTTCTAGAAAATCTGGCTTTTAAACACACTTCCTTCAAACACAGCTTCCACATTTCAGCTATACTAATTTCACTCTCTGCAACCCTGTAAATCTCTCGTTATGTAAAACATCTATTTAGACACAGAGCTGACTGCACTGTTAACCTCCAGTGCAAGTATAACTCAGGTTAACCCAGAAACAACTACACTATATACTTAACATCTCTCATTGCCAATGAGGAGGAAATCTGGGTTAATTTAACAACACGTTGGAAAGACGAATTATAGAGATGTGCTTGAAATCAGATGAATTTTCCGGATGATATAGTTCCCATGTGTCCTCTTTCACTTTATAGTATCAGTGCTGTATTTATCAGCTTAATATGGGTGTGGTTATAATAATTAAAAACGGCACAGTTCAATGACACTCCTCATTGTGGCCCCACCAGTAAACTGCATGAACTCAAAGACACAATAAAGAGTATCCTGTGTACACCTTTGTGTCTTTCCAAATGGTTCTTGCAGGTTAGCTAAGCCCTCCGTAGTTATAGTCCTGCTTCTGTTATGCAACAGTATGGTTTCAAGAGGCAGCGTGCTGGTTTGAAAAAAATCCCGTTTGCGAAATCCTCAGTTACAGATCACAAAATGAACTGTTCTGCTGTGACCCACGCAAATGATAAAAAAATATCTACCCAAACCTGCCCTGTTCTACCTCGGCCGCCCAGTACTCACTCACTCACACACACAGATTGTGACTCATTAAGAAATTCCCACTCTGCACTTTGCTAGAGATCCTGGCAGTGACTCATCGGAGAACTGACAGTACGATAGGTGCGACAGTCTGGGAATGACTGCTGCTGCTTAACATGTGGAGGAAACAGGACGTGAGATCTGCACAATGAGAGGGGAAGGGCGGGTCGGACTAAAACTTGGTTTATCTTTGCATTTGAATTGGTTGATTATCAAGACAGATTTTCATTGTGAATTTTATATGACGTAATACATACATGAAAGTTATCTTATTGTCACAAAATCAAACAGGATAATCTTAAAACCTGGATAACTAGAAGGGTACTGAGCGCAGAGACCTCCAAAGCCAAGTGCCGTCTCTTGCAATGTTAACAAAAGTGAAAAATAATTTGTGTATCCGCCCATTGAATTGGATCAGATCCTAAATTTAATAGGATCTTTCTTGGCCCATGAATCACCCTTTCACCAAGTTTCATGAAAAACAAGCCAGTGTTCTTCATGTAATCCTGCTGACAAACGAACCAAACACATTACGTCCATGGAGGAGGTAATGAACCACAACAAATGTTTCTAACAGAGAAGGCCATTAGACTTTTTTTTTTGAGGCACAGATAATTGGTCACAAACCATATAACGATCATAAAACGTATTTGACACACGAGGGCAGTTATGTCTGTGCTCAACAACAAAGATGGGAACTGCTTTTCATTTCTTGTAATATGGCCAGAAGCAAAACAGTCAGTTAGTTCCTGTGACTGTGTGTAAATAATGTCAGTCACTCTCAACAAGGAAAACACAGTTCAAGTTCTCTGCAGAGCGCCCAACAGCCACCGCTGTACGAGTACTGAACAGTCAAGCCAAAAATCTGCATGTTTTTATTTAGGACAGTACTTGGAAGCGACTGCATTACCCAACATGAGTAACCCCTCCAACAATGTCTGGACACATTCCGGTACAGACTCGGGGGGTCTTCTGTATACTCCCAGCTCAAGTATCTGGAATGAGTCTACCGCTCAGTGACTCTGCGGTACAAAAGTACCAGAAGCATGGACTCGGTCAGTCTGGAACTCCAACTGAAAAGTGAAATAGTGAACAGGTACTGAAGCAGCAAAAACTGGTTGAGCCTAAAGTTGTGACATGAGTTTGTAACAAATACAATTATTTAGAACCTTCATATCAAATTCAGTCAGGATTGAAGGCAGCCTGTGTCTTTATAAAAATGTAGTTTGACTGCCTTTCATCTTAATTAGGCCATGGGAAAATGGCATCCTCTCTTAGAAACCTAAACATTTGCTGAAATTACCATCGACAAAAGCCCCACAAATAGACAGACTGGAGGAAATAAAAGACATTAGGACAAGGAGACAAGTGCAACATGGGTTTATTGTCAAACTGGTTATTAAGACATGAACTTGATTAATGCCATATCAAATCTTAAACTCCGCGGTAGTAAAGTGCAGATTCAAATCAAGTTGCCCTGGGAGTCCTCATACATTTTCTATGTCTGGTTTTGAACCGATAGGTTAAATAGACTGCAATATGAAATCCTATGAAATATGAAAAGCCCTTTTTTCAACCCACACATCTAAAGCTAATGTGCAAACAAGATAATTCACAAAGCTTTACTATTCTGTACGTCGAGGCGTCCTCCTACTCATTTGTGTCTTCAGGTCTCGTAAAATTGGACGACAGTTGTACAAAATGAGCAGACCTATCCTAGCTGTAGCCTAGGAGTTCTCATGAAAGGTTTTCTGCAGTGATTGGTTGGTTGATATGCTGCTGCACATGCAGTGGGCCAATGTTGGTAACCTACCTAGATCTTTTTGATCACGATTTTTAAAAGAATGATGGCTTTTAAAGGTGGGCCATGTATAAACGTTAAGAGGTCACTTCTGTGTACAAGCCTGCACACTCCAGCGGTTGTAGAAACAGAGTTTGGCCGCTGTGGTTTCTAGTGGCAGTCATGTGCATTATGGAATCTCCATGAGTGCCACTTCACCAAACTGTAGTCCTCAATAATTTGTGTAAGCTCAAAAACACTCTGCAAACACACTGCGTGGCACTCGCACACATACACAATCACTCAAATTCATTCACTCTTCTTACAACAATCAGTACAATGGTGTTGCATCCCCCCCCCTCCCCTCCTTCTCTGGGTGAAGTACGGGGATACTGAAGGAAACGGCAGCAATGAGGTAAACACAAAAACTCATGAGATATTGCACAGACAAGTGCCGGCACAGAATACAACAGTCTCTCTTTCCAACAGCCTAGCCTGTGCATAGGAAGAATAAAGCACTTATGGTGTTCGCAGACATTAAACCCTTCTCATAAAGCTTTGTTATACACTAAAGTGGGAACGACAAATGAGTCTAGAATCCACACCATTTGGCAGGTATCCAGAGTTGCATGACAATAACTAAATGCTATGTAAAAGTACAACAAAAAAAAAAAAAAAAAACCTAAGTAACCTAATGATGACTGAGGAAGGGTCCATGACTGTTGGCAACAGTGATGGGACAAACAAAAAAAACCTGAAGTCCCAGCATATGTAGAAATGCCTCAATCCTTGCTTTGAGAAGAGAGAAGCAGGCAAAGTTGAGGCTGGGTTGGAGCCAGCATGGAGAAAAATCTCTCAAGTTTCATTCAATAAATAGCATAGTGGAATATGCAAAAAAGAAATCTAATTTTTCTAAAGCAAAAAAATATGTAAACCCCTTGCTTAGTTCATCCAGAGATACAACCGTGTTTGTCCTTGTTGCAATCCACTCGTAATACATCCCCACAGATCAGGCTGTGACCAGTCAGCTGTGGTTCCACGAAAGAGCAAAGCGAGGAAGCTGATGGCAACTCATTCCTCCATTTACTACGATTTTTCAGTTTATCCTGGTTGAATGAGGACATTTTTGTTCACGCCAATCTTTCAAGTTCTTACTTTCCAAATAGTTTGAATTTGCAAACCTAACCCACAAAATTGTGCCTCAAACACCTTGTGGGTCAGGCCTTGAACTATAGCGCTCCTCAGTCCGTCCGGTCCACGCCACGTGATCACACTCCGCCTCTTTGCATCCATCCATTCCCCTTTATTCCTTTACGATCATTATCTATGGAGCAAGACGAAGGCCTCTAGTTTCTCGGGGATGTTTCCCCGGTAACTGAGGCTGTGCTTGACGATGGCCCTGGCGGCCAGGCACTGCAGCGTGGTGTGGTTTATGGGCTGGATTATATTCCGGGACAGCTCCTTCTCGTCCAGGAGGTCGCAGGCCGTTTGTTGGAAGGCGTTGGTGCTGTCAAAGTGAGTCCCGCATGAGATCAGCAGGTTCATGATGTCAGGGTGACCGTTGGATGCAGCTATGTGAAGGGGGCTGGTGGGTGAAAAGATAATAGATCTGCTTTATGATTATGCTACAAAACATGTTATCATTGCTGTGGTCTGGCATGATCATGCTATCCGATTAACTGGTGGCTGTCATAACGGTGCAATTGAGGACCTTTTTTTTGGGGTGTTTTCATTTGACTTCTCTTTACAGACTAAATAAATAAATATTATTGTTCCAAACCTTTCTACTATGTTGTTTCTTAAAATAAAAACAGGAAATTAAAACAACAATTATGAGAGTTAAAACTAGAGTAAAAAGAAAAGAAAACAAAGAGACCTGTTGTCATCTTCGTCGCGGCTGTTCACATCTGCCCCACACTCAAGAAGGATGGAGGCGACTGTGAGGGAGGGGAACTTGCAGACGGGATAGCGGCCCACACAGGTGGTGTTGCGGTCGACTGCCAGGTGTAGTGGACTGTAGCCGTTCTTACCACACGGCTGGAGCTTCAGGAATCTGTGAAGATGGGGAAAGACTTTATTCAGTCAAGAAATGGCAACAAGGTGAAAAATAAACTATAACCGTCATGTAAGAGCACAAAGTATGAGAATGTGTCCTGACTGACAGTGAGGACTTCAGGTTTGATTAAACCATCGGCACAGATTAGAGCTAGTGTATTAATCAAAACAGAATAATGATCCAACAACTTTGAGTAGTCTTTAAAAGTAATATTTCATGCACAAATGTCAGAAAGGGCAGTTTTTAAGCCTCTAAAATATGGAGATTTCCTGCTTTTTCTGTTTTATGTATCATATTTAAACTGAATATTTTTGAGTCTTGGACTGACAAAACAAGACTTTAATAAGACATTACCATAGACTTTCAGAAAATGGGATGACATCTTAAACAATTTGACATTTTATAGAACACACGATTAATCTAGAAAATAATCATCAGATTGCAGTGTTATGATTGATTGACACAAATTTACAAAAGGCAGCGGTGGAATGATTGTTTAGTTCAACTGACCCTCTTATTTGCTGGAAAAGGGGGATATGAAAGTGCCCTTACTGGTGCAAGTTCACACTATCAAAGCCAATACAAGGCAGGGCATGAAAAACTTTTTTTTATTTTAATTTTTTTTATTTTAAATGAGCTTAAAGAAAATCACTACCACCAAAAACGCAGTCTCCTCAAATACAATACACATTTTTATATTGCACAAACATGCATGGCTGCAACCTTACAAGATTACTGAGGCAATTTTCCTCATCGAACACAAATTGTTGCCAATACAAGTAATTTACACAGAAACTCACTTATATATGGTTTCCTTCTTGAAGTGGTCCTGCTCTGCAGTACAGGGCACCTTCTCTAAAAGACAAATGAGGTGCAAGATGATTGACAGGGCCTTGCTGAGCTGTGCAGGGTCAGGAGGCATCGGTCCATTTTGTTTAACTGCCCGTTCAATCTCCAACACACTCTTGGAAAGGATCCCCATCAAGTCCTCAAATGACACAGATGTCCCCAGAAGCCCTTTGGCTCTGTCCTGCAGCATGAAGGAGAAGAGCTCAGCAAACGACAGCAGGCTGGAGGCCGTCATAGGGCTGAGGGGGTCCAGGTTGCTCTGCTGCATGTCCAAAGCATACTTCCACAGATTGATACAGCGCTCAAAATTCCCAGAGTCCGCGTAGACAGCACCTCTGTAACGGATGTAATAAGACGTGTCCGGATGTTGTGGGCCGAGGATTCTTTCACGGATGAGCAGTGCCTGCATGCGCATCTCATCCGGGTCAGATATCAGCCCGTCCAGCTCTTCTCCGTTTGTTACCTAAAAAGAAGATTACAAGATCAACACAATGGCAGGGTGCAGCAAATAAGGCAGTTTAGGATTTCCATCTACATGCAATAAATCCTGCTTTTTAGAAGCAAATTGCTTTAAGACCCGACACTCGGCTGCTGCAGTAGGTTCTGTGTATTACACTGAATTCATATTAGTCACTTCCCTTATTTTGTGTACATTGACTAAAAGTAGTCAAGCTGATAAACTCTGTGTTGCCGTTACCAAATTACGGCAACTTCATTAATAATAACCATTTCAAGAGCATTAAAAAGGCAATGCAGAATCATTAGGGGTGGCGCTTGGAGGAAAGACCGGCTCAAACTAATACTCACCTCTCTGGCGTAGTCATATGCCATAATCAGCTGCTTGGGTTCTGGTTTATGGACAATGTTGTTACTATCCAGGTATCTGAGGTCCATGGCTCTCTTCCAGTATTTTAAAGCTCCGAGCAAATCTCTCTTCTTGTCAACAAATGTGGCTCCCAAGAGCTCTAGGGCATCAATGCGCTCTGTGGGGCTTGTCTGCAGAAGAAATACAAATGTTCAATAAACTTCTCCAAGATAAATATTCAATAGATTCAAAAACATCACATGCACGCGAGCGAACCCCTGACCTGCTGGTGTGTCGTCAGGTCGTCTACGATGTTAGTGTGGCCTGTGACGCTGGCAGAGAGCAGAGGAGTCATGCCGTAGCCGTCCTGCTCCATGGATGCTCCAAACTGCAGCAACATCCGCATGATCTCCAGACTGCCCGACTCTGCACAGTCATGGAGCGCTGTGTTGCCTGGGAATAAGTTAACATTTATCGTGACCTTTCTGCTACAGAGATAAACAAGTAATGATAGATGAGCTGCATATATATATTTAATAGAAGAGCATGTATCCTTGCTGCAAGATGTAGAGTTAATTGTGGCCTGTAGTAATGCTATATGACCAATGAAAAGCCCAAGCTGAGCCAATGGTTTTAGTGCTACTAGTTGGTTTGCAAACTGGCCATTAATAACTAAAACATTACTAGATTAAAACATTCAAAAATACATTTAGCAAACAGTCTTATCGTTTCTACATAGAGACCAGACAGTAACAGCAAAGCCAGAAGTGCAGCAGTTCACCCCACATTATCCTTTATCTTGGAATTTATTCAAAATGGCTGCAAATCAGCTGGTATAAGGATTATTGTGGAAGCTGACATCACGTCATTTGTCTGTTACACGCTCACTTTCACCCAATGATCACCCATTTAGGTGCAACTTGTAATGCTAACAGTAAGTGCGTGTGATTCGCAACACTCCTCATTCAGATAGGAAATAGCAGGTGATGCTGCCTCTAGTTCTACTATAGTAGGTAAACCTGCTGAATGGAAGCTTTCCAGTAGGGACGTCAGTGCAGCTGCTGCAAACCTGCGCAGGTGTAGTGGGATAAAACTTTGCAATGATGTCTCGGTTAAATAATATGCCCTCTCCTGACACCGACTGCAATGTTTTGAAACAGTCTTTGAGTTGTTTGCTTTCACTTGGTGAGTTAGTCACATCATTGGTGAAACCTGGTGAGATTTAAGACAGTGTGGTACTCTTAACAGCCATCAACACACAATATAACATGTATTCATTTTCTGATTAGGGAGGTGTAAGAAAATAGAACTTGAGTACCGAGATAATGTTTTGAGATACTTTATCAACTCTCAAAATAAAACTAATCAATAATTAATAGTTTACATTCAAAGATTTGTGGCAGACAGTAGCTCAGAGATTGTGTTGCGTTTTGATGTCTGATGTTATAGGGACTGTGATGCATGCAAATGCAGATCCAAATGTTTTATTGCATTAAAAAAAAAAAAAGAAGTTAGCTTGCATATGCTGTGGTTTTTAATACTATGACAGTTTCCCTAACATTAGATTTAAAAATATAATCGCAATGTATTGCCTTGCTAACAGCATTGCAATAGAACACATCGTAACCCCTGTATCATAATACATATCGTATCCCCAGATTCTTGACAATACACAGTTCTGATAATTCCTCACGAGAACATGCAAAATTACAATATCAGTTTCTATACTTTTGAGTGTCTGAGTGGAAAGACTGAGGGAATATTTTGTATTAAATACATTACTTCAGGGAGCCCAACCGGGACCAAGTCCACTATTACTGCATTTCTTCAAGTTAAGACTAGACACTAGATTCCTGCAGTATGTTCCCTTAAATAGTGTACAGGTGTTGCCCACTGATAACTTTTCAGTGTTTCATGCATAAAGAAAGAAGTCCTTATGCATCCAGACAAACCCTTGTGCGTGACACTTAAGTACATGGTTTAATGACAAGTAGCTCATACATGAAAGTAAAAATCTGGAGGTAGAATAATACAAAGTCTACGCATACCTTGCCTAATCTAGTCCTGCAAACTTTCTCTTTCAAAATAGGTCACCCATTCCTGGTAATCAGAGTCAAACAAAAAAGTGGTTCCACAGCTGGTTCTTCCTGGAGTTAAATGAGAGTAGTCAGTGTTGTGGAGAGTGCCAATTGATTCCATAAAAATAAAAATGTAAAATTTTTTTTAAAAAAAAACACATGAAAGTAAATCAAGTCAATGTCAATCCTTAGCAGCATATGATCTTTTCACCAATTTTAACACTTTTGTGTAATGCTGCTTTGCTTTTGCCTGTGTCTAGCTCTCAGTAGCACAAAGGCTAATCCATATTCAAGCAGACCAGACTAAACAGGGTGAGTCAGGGATTAACCTTTATTTATACTCCAGAGTTACTGCCAAAACTACACTGATCAGATTCTTTTTTCATCTTACTCTTGACAAAGACAACTTGGGGGCAGCAACACGGAATTTTTTTCTAATTTATTAGAGATAGATAAAAGGCAAGCTGGGTTACAATTGCAGAACAATTGTAGCAATGCTTTAAAATGATTATACACTCAATGTTTAATATTTTTCAGATATTAATATATGGCTCGCTACAAACGGAATATAATACCATTTTATCATTATGTTTCCATAAATGTTCAACAATGCCTCTTTTGGACCTTCCTCAAAACCAGCTGCCACTAGAGTTAACACCTTCTCTGGGGAATATGATCAACATTAATAGTTTTACACGGTGAAGGAAATATGTTGAGGTTTGCTTGTCGGGATGATAAATTCACTTCCACTAACAAAACATGTTAATCCAGAAACTTATTTTCCAAAAGCCAGGGATTAGTCTGAATACTCATTATGCACCTCCAAACAGAATTTAGGCTACCTTAAGGTGAAGTGAAGACAGTACCTCACCAACAGGTGTTATACTGAAATAATTTAATAAACTTAGTGTTTGTTTGTCTGGAGAGGAAGACAGCCCGCCGTCCAAATCCTTTTAAGCAGTTCAAATCAACTGCGAGTCTAGTGTCCTGGCAATTTTTTTCTTGCTTGACTTCCCCCATCAACACAAGGTCCATCGTTTTTGGAAGTGTGCCACATTATATCCAGTAATACACATCTACTACTTCCTGTTGGTTCAGCTGTTATGGAAAACAATCTGAGGAATAGGACAGTAAAAGTGCTTTCCAACTCATTCACCACATGATACCAACAAGCTTGCTGTTAAACACATGCATGTCTCCTGCTCTTCTGCTGCTAGTCAGGAGAACCAAGAGTCTCGACTTTGGCGTTTTGGCTGACGAGAATACATTGTGTAAACCACAAATAAGCCCAAGGATGTACAACAGAATGGTTCTGACCAATCAAATGTACAAAAACCAATACAGCTTGCAAGTTAAGAGTCCTGCATGACAAGAACAACCACCGCATATGTATACATTTTGAGTGCATGACCATTTTGAGCCCACATACAAATGGTCTGAGGAGAAGTGCACTATGAATATTTTTCCAACAATGAAAACTAAATCCCCTTTGAAATCCACTGTAGCAAACATGGACTTAAACTAACCACAACAGTTGTGCTCTATGAAGGAAGGAACACAATACACAGTTGCTGACTTTCTTACACATCTACAGTGGTCAAGTGTTTGATACACAAAATGATTTAATGAAGAATGTAATTGTACTGCTTTTCTCTTCAAGCAATCCTGTAGTCTCTCATTTCATAATACAATTAAAAAGAACAGAGACAATAGCCTTCATGAAGCCTAATCATAAAATACCAGCCAATGAAAGAGACATTATGGCACACCCTGAGAAAAGCCGACAGTCATCACCACAGCTTTCCATTGTGAAACCAGTTTATGTTGAGTCATTTCACATGGAAACATACAAATGCTTGAATTACTATTATCTCATATTGTTGATCCGTTCTGCCTATTGTAGAGTACATTTGGATCTCTGTGTGCAATTACCTGCGATGTATGAGGGTATTTTACCGAGATCATGATACATCTTCATCATCCATCGAGCTAACATTTGTCTGGAAATGCTTACTGTGGAATTGGGAATTCAAACCATATTAAAAACTCTGAGAAAATGTCAAATCTCAGATGTGTACATTTTCAGAGTCAGAGGTGATGTGAATAAAAAGGAGGCCACTGAATGTCATGTTTTGCTGATAGCTGTGAGTGTGCTACCCTCTCACCTTTCACACTTTTCCTGTTGACATCTGCACCCCTCTCCAGCAGGTACTGTGCTATCTCCTTGTGTCCTTTGTAGCAGGAAATCATAAGACACGTGTGGCCATGTCTGTTGGCCACCTCCAGGTCAGCTTTGTGCTCCACCAGGTATTTTACAATGTCCAGGTGACCGTCAAAGCAGGCTGCCCTCAGGGGTGTTGAGTTGGTCAGAGTCGTGCTGTTGACAGAAGCTCCGTGACCCAGCAAGGACTGGACCACCTTCAGGTGACCGGCCGCCGAGGCTGCCCAGAGAGGGGGCGCTCCCTCGATGGTCTCCCCGTCAAAGTTCACCGACCCACCGACCTCAACAGGAGCGCTGCAGCACTCCAGCAGATACTCTACTAGGTCCAGGTGGCCGTACCGTGAGGCCATCAGGAGCGGGGTGGCCCCGTTTGTCTTCTCGCCCATCAACTTGGTCACCTCGTGTCCATCTTTGTTCTCCAACAGTTTCTGAAGCAGCCGGAGCTTACCGTCCCTGGCTGCGTTAAATACTGCCGTCTTTAAATCCATTTCTGAGAAGTTAGTGTCACTGTTAAATAAAAAAAAAAAAAGGCAACGTTGTCCGTGAAACAATAGGTTAACGATACCTCGAGGTGTAGCGTTGCTGTGGACAGGTGGAGCTCGGGACCCTTTGTTTACAACAAGCTCCGACTCACTAGCTAACGGTTAACCAACTAACGTTAGCTCGCGTTTTCGTTAAAAAGCACACGGTAATTTGTGACTTTCTAAACTTCAGCCCTTTTTTAAAAAATGGCATCACCAGCCTGCTGTGTGAATCATTACAAATATCAATAACTCAGCGGTTTGAGGCGACCCTTGGTCCAGTAATACATTTGTCGCCGAGTTAGCAAGGTGGCTAGTCAACTTCCTTGATCAATTTAGCCACTAGCCCCGCTGAACTACTTTACTCTTTATTGATCGGTCAACCGATACTCATCCACTGACGTGCCTTCCCCTCCGAGAAGCTCGCCTCCATTAGATCTACTTCCTGCGCTTGTCATTGTTCCACAACACACTCCTGAGACGGTATTTATATTCGCTTCACGAGGGCCGAAATATTAAAAAAAAAAATCCTCCCCCACCCGTTCCGCCGTGCTGCTGTTAGCTTAGCCTGGGAAAAAGACGGTCGTTCTTCGGCTAAACACTCAGGGGATGTCCCCGGAGTCTTAGCCGTTTTTAATTGACACACGTACGTCGAGAAACAAGCGAGAGACGTTACCCCCAAAACGGCGAATAACAGTCGTCCATGTAGCCACTCAGCAAGCTGGCACGACAATAATCTGAGCGAAGGGGAAGGTAAATAGGGAAGGCTATCCACCCACGGCTGGACCGGATGATCACGACTCCGTTTCCGTTCAATAGCAAACCCGACGCAGTCTTTTTTTTTCTCGACTAGCGCAAATGATTGACGTGTGAACGACCAATCACAGCGCTGGTAGACTGTGACGTAGACAATATAAAAACAACAATAAGAGATTGCTGCTATTCAGGAACCTGAGACTCTATTGAGAAATAATTACCATGGAAAGACTACCAACCTCGAAAGAAAGCTTAAAATACATCCCCTGTATCTGACGTATTTAGAAATATTGTGTGGGTGCACATCTGACTGTGATGTCTTTGATTATATCTCTCCCTACAGGATAAAAGAAGCATGACCAGAGGATGTATCCAAAAACGCCACCCCTCTCTGAAAAAGCAAGTGTGTATTAATGATGATTGAATAAAAGCGTACCCCGACATTTTAACAGAAAGTTTATTCAGCCATTCCAACAACTCAAAAAAGTTCCCAGAATGCATCAGAGCTAAATTTGTTTCCAAAAATGACCTGTTACAGCGCATAAACCTAAAACTGAAATGCCAACACCTAAAAAAAACCTGACAATAACATATGGTGAGAGGGGAAAAGCACACCAAAAAAACAATAGCCAAACCACCAGAACTAATAAATGAATAAAAACAATTTTATAGTTGTTTTCCACATCTCTAGAATCAGTTCTGACAGTTAGACAAGACCAAACTATAAAAAGTGTTGAGTTTTTTGGTTTCTTTCAGTGGTTTAAAAGTTAACGGTTGCCTTTGTGATGAATATAAAAGTTATATTTATGTCACAATAAAAGTGTTTTTTTTTAGCTTTGCCAGGTGTTATTCTGTTCCAAGCCAAATTCATTGATATTGTGTACGTTGAGAACTCTCCAGGTGAACTTCAAAATGACATCATACTCAGGTATTTCATGTTCCCTTGTCTTCTCCAGGCCGTCATGTCTGTGGTTAAGAGCTGTTAGATTGTGTTTGTAAATCAGTGAATATTCAGAGAAAGAATGACCCACTGACTTCTCCGTGATTCCTGGCTGAAGCAACCAGGTTTAACGGAGCCAGTGACTACTATATGTAGTGCTTCCTGCAGGCTCAAATGTTCAGAACCAGTCATATTATATAATAGATTTAAACTGTCTAAATATTCCCTCCTCTTCCTTTAGAAAATGAATGGAGTAGGCAGTCAGGGAATAACATTTGAAATTACAACTACAACTCAAAGTTACAGGAATTATCTTATATTGAAGTAATCTTTTGCAAAACAACTTGAATTTTACAACAGACCTGTATAAAACCAAGAGAGCAAAATCAGCCCACAGGATAAATAAGTTGTTACACTTTGAACAGCAAAGGCAGAACTACATAGAACATTAAAAAGGGAATCAGTGAAAAGCAATGTTTTTATAAGAACTTGTTTTCCTTAAAATTGCTGGCATTGCCACTTAATACACAAAATGTGTCATTTTCAAACAAAATTATAAAATCAATTATTACTTTTTTTTTGCCTTCCACAAGTACTCACAAATAGAATTATAACATTTTTAGTACCCAAAAGTACTACATAATTCACCTAGGTGTGGTCAAACTGAGGTGTGACTTTTACCCCAATGTGTAATCAAGCAAACGGAATCAAACATTTTTTTTTTAAGGATTTGGATCTGCAGTCACAAGGGAAATCATGTGTACCTCTAAATTCAATCATTTAACTCAAATACAAACTGTTTCAAGCTAATATTAGAATAAAAAGATGGCTTACTTGCTATACAGCATACTCTAACTAAAATGACAAAGCTAATAAAAGCACAACACAATATCTTCTCTTCTCACTTAATACAGTGAGGTTTAATAAAGAAAAAAAAAGCAACATATTCTTCATAACCAAATGCAACCTTTGTGGGGAAAAGCTCTTTGCCTTGCCAGTAAGGTTTTAGAGACCTAAAGGAAATATACAAAACCATAAACCTTACATTATCTGTACGTTTAGTCACAAATTCCACTCTCTTGGTTATTTTAGTGCACAGTTTTGGCTGAAAAATGAAACAAATAAGTGAGGAACAATTTCAGATGCAAATAAAATAAAAACACATTTAAAGTATTAATGGTTTGCTTTAACTATATGACCTTGAACCACCTCAAATACAGATAGTTACAAGCAAAACAAGAAAGCCTTTCTTCTGGTGTTCGCTTTTACCTCTCAAAAACATTCTAGACATACATTTAGCTTAAGACTCATTTGCATAATGTTTGTAAGAATACCAGTGCTGAATGAGGATGACATGTCAGGTTGTACGACCTGGCAGGTTGATATGATCCAATTTCAGATCAGCACTGATTTTCTAACCAACTCTATGCACACAAGCCCAGGTACGGAAAAAGAAAGTGATGAATCAGATCCGGGGCTCAGAGACTGTTACGATCCTACGCGTGTTGTGGTGGTCTTCTTGTCAGAGAAGAAGCTCCTCAGTAGGACCACCTGACTGATGCTGACCACCAGAAGGATAATGGCCTCTCCGATTGACCAGAAAGCAACACGGGTGTTGAGGTCCTCCGCCCGACTGCGTCCCTGGGCCTCACGGAGGCGGAAGTGAGTCTGGTAGTCAATGACCGACTTCAGGGCCTCATGGATGGACACGCAAGCTGATTCCATCTGGAAAGGGTAAAAAAAAAAAAAATGAAAGCCAAGCCCAACATAAAATATTTAGACTGCTACTGGAAGTTAATAATTGAATTAACAAGAAGAACATTTTCACTTTGATTCACAAACTAGAAGAAAGTTTGGGAGCAAAAAAACCCCAAGAAACAACAACCTCCAACTTGTTAAATGAAGAGTCATAAATGTATGTTAGTCAGACCTTTTGAACTTACAACCATCCCCTTTAGGATTTAGAACACAGTCATGTCCATTGTATTTCTCAAAAACATATTTCATCTGTGGTAAGAAAACATATCCAAACACAACTGGGTGTGGTGGTGACTGCAAAAGTCCACACACATATGACAAAGGGTTCAGTTTGGTAAGGTCACTACAATAAACACGTGTGCTTTATTATTTTCTCTGACAACATGCTTGTCTTCCAGTTACCAGCACCTCCAGTTTTGCAGTAGATGCTGTGCAAGAAGCTTTTTTTCTCTTTTTCAATGTTTCATTTGTCAACAAACTTGGGGAAATCTTAATGGGTACAACCAAATATTACCGACTGGTTGCTGAATAAAAACATGTCCATTCTGGTTAAAACTTGAATTAGTGCCGAGCACACCCAGACATGCGTTTTAGTCAGCAAGGCAGGTTAAACCTTTTTTCAGGTTCAAATTGAATACCGATTAGCTGGGAATTTGCAAACATCACAAAACTACATGTAGGAACAACAAAAGGTGTTAGTTATACCAATGAAACCAACAGTAGAGTGAGAGAGATGTTACATATCATGTTACACCACATGCCGTCTAGAAAAAGAGTGTAGTTTCTTACTCAAATAGAATAAAATTGGGTTTATGTCTGAGTTACGCAACGCTTAAAACATGTATACAATTATATGCTATATACTCTTAAGATTTTGAGAAACCTAAAGAAACAATCACTCCCTCACACATAAACATGCAAATAATTAAGTGTGTCCATCCTCACACACAGACAGCTTACCTGAGTGAGAGCAGTGACTCTATTCTCATTGGGGAAGAGTGGAGGGTCATCGCCGACCTGGAAGTCAAAGTATACAGTCTTGTGTGTGAAGGTGGAGAACTCGTTACTGAAGCAGAACTTGTAGGTGCCGTTCTTGGCAGCTGTGAAGGTAAAGCTGTCATATTGCTTCTTCATCTCCTTGTAGAGTGTAGTGCCTTCTGGGTCCTCCAAACGACAGTCCACGTCATAATGGCCACCCGTCACCACCTGGAAAAAACAAAGACAAGAGGACTATATTCAGTGACACAATATTTTTATTTTATTTTTATCAAGCCATCATGCATTGTGTCAAGTAGTACAGAGACAAAGAGGGTTCGACTATATTGGCAAAACTCAAGTCATGATTGTCACATCCAAAGTCAGCCAAATGTAGTGTTTCACTAGAACACAATCCTATCATTTTCTAAAAATATATGTTCACAATAATGTAATCCCCCCAAACTCGACAGATTTGAGTCATATTTATGCATGAAAGAGAGCTTATAATTTATGAAAAACTAAACAATATAAGCTTGCCTATAATAACTGTATGCAGATATTACTTTAAAAACCTAATTGGAGTAGTTGAAGCAAGTTTTTTAAAATTTTTTTAATATAAATGCTGGAGTCAACACTTTCTAGAATCTATTGAAAAAACTTGATAGGAAAATATGTATAAATCATATGGTTCATATTGTAATAAAATGTATAAAAAACTGCTTCCTAATGCAACATTCTGAGATGTTGTAAATGATGTTACCCATAGATATAGAGATTTTCTTTAAGCGGACTAAATGTTTGCATAGATCAAACATATTACATATCAAAACAACTCATCTTTTTGCCTTAACTTTTACTGAATTACCTAATCTTTCATTATCCATGTGGTGAGTCAGTCTCAGCCTCAATGTATCATTAAAGCCTAGTAGTTATAATCCTTGTTTGTCCCACTGACGAGAATAAGGTAAACTTTCTGAAAGCCACTGCATCTCAATACCCTCTGTTTGTTTCTGCCCTTCAAGCACAGCTGTGTGCCTCTTTTTCTTTCTCTCTCTCTCTCTCTCTTTAAACTCAGTCCTGGACAATGGCCTTCCTGGGACCATCTCTCACTCCTGGCTATTGGTGCCTTATCCACAAGTTGGATCTGGATCTCTGTCCTCCAGGAGATTAAGTCTCTCCTATCGTCTCTCTCTCTCTCTTTCCATGTATATATCCCTGTGTGTTCGTTTCATTCTCAAAATATCTGTTTGAATGATGTGCCTTAGTTTTGCCTATACTCTTTCTTGGTTACATGGTTGAGAGGAGGTTGTGTGGCTCAGGCTCTAGTTGCTTGTCGACACCTAGCAGTTGCTTGTCATCCTTCTGGATCCATCTTTTGTTCATATATGCTCAGATTCTATGTATCATTTGTATGTTGTATGGATTACTATGATGTAACTTTATTATGTTGGTTATTCTGTAAACATGACATCTATGGCACGCATGTCCCTCTGGGAGAGGGATCCCTCTTCAGTTGCTCTTCCGGACGTTTCTTCTATTTTTTTTCCCCAGTAAAAATGGTTTTCTGGGAGTTTTTCCTTAACTGAACCGAGGGCATAACAACAGAGGATGTCTCATTAGACCCACGCACCTGAAACTCCAGTGTACACTTGGTGCCGATGGTGATATCCTCGTAGAAACACTGCTTGGCGTTGTCTGGCAGCTCAAAAGTTAGCTCGGAGCCCAGCACCCACACACAGAGAAGCTGAGCCGACAGCACCTGCAACAGCACCCGAATGGATCCGTACATCCTGAAGACCGATAGCCAAGCTTCAAAGTAAAAACCAGAGCGGATCTGCCGGAATTGACATTAGCACACATCAAACTAAAATCAATATCGAGGATGGAAAAAAGACATAAATGGTGACAAAGCAAACCCGGACACTGATCTCAGCGACAAGTTATTAGCTTAAAGCTAACGCTAACTAGCTAGCTGGCTGGCCTTTATATTATAAAGAGAGAGAAAGCCACTCGGAATTTGTAACATTTTATTATGGCTAGTGTATGTGTGTATTATGGGAGCATTCGTGGTCATTGAAGTTTAAGTAAATTCAAACGTTAACATTTCGTAATTCATCATTTTGTCTCAGTCAGCATTAGCTACTCACCTCAAAACGCTCACCCGGATGCGACTAATGCTAAGTAACGTATTACAAACGTGACACGGCATTGGCTGTCATCTGTGAAGCCCCGCCTCCTGCGCGCTCTCATTAGTCAGTAATACACTCCAACGTGGCTGCTGCTAAACAGACCGGTTATATACAATACTTCATCTGAAATTATGTTGTGTTAGATATGTGTTTTTAGGATGTAGGAGGTGCAGTGTAGAAAGAGAAAGACTGAAGGAGAAGGTGGTGGAAATGGGAAGGGAGTGGAGCATAAAAGGACTGTTGGAGACAGGGGACAACACGTTCAGGTTAAAAGGGTTTTATTTAAATATTTGACTGAAACAGGTTTAATATCTATAATATATAGATGTATATCTATAACAATCATATCAGCAAGCTGTTGTAAAGTCATGATGTTACACGCTCCGGTACAGTAGGTGGCGGCATGCACCTGCAACGTTGGTTTGTAGTCAGCCATTAAAACCAAAGAAGAAGAAGGAAAAAAAAAAAAAAAAAAGAAGAAGAAGAAGAAGAAGAAGGAGAAAAAGATGATGAAGAAGAAGATGTTTGTTAACGGGCAGTTTACGCGATACCGTAAATTTACTTAAAAGGCAGATATGTTGAAAATTTGTACCAAGAAAATATCCAGAAATACAAAATCTGCCTGTGACTTTAAAAGTCCAGAATCAGAATCATCATGTTTTAATATCGCCTCCAGTTATGACACAATTCATGCCAGTGCCCAAGCTTATGTAAGCCCACTGTTTAAAAAAAAAAGATGTATGACATCCAAAGGCATGCGCTCATAAGAACATGGGGTATCAGATTCTATGCTACCCCTTTTTTAAATTATGATATATGAGACAAGATGTTTTCTATATTCTAATTAAATCTATGTGAGAAAACTTGCAAAAAACATTTCATTCCAACTGCAATATCTATTTAATGTGTAAGATACTGATGATAGTGGCCGCTGGACGTGTTGGGTACGGTAACATTAACCCTTATGAAGGGATTTACTTACAGTAGAGTTATTGTGGACAACTGAGAACAGTGAACTGACAGAAGCAGAGATAAAAATCCCTGCAGAAATGTACTTCTTTGGGCCTTATATAGAGGTTGGAATGTGTAGTTCATGACAACACCATTTTCTGCCTCAATTTCTCTACAAAGTCTATGACACTCTAGCATAGGGTCCACCGGACTACTGCACAGAGGATGGTTGTTGCCACCACAGAGTCATTAAACGTCTGATGCCCTACAGACTCCAAAGTCCTCCTCAGTTCCTTCCTGTGAAAGACATCTTTATTTATTTATTTGGATCCCTATTAGCTTCCTCGGAGTGGTTCTGTCAGACTTCTCCAGCTTGTTTTTCAGTTGGACAACCAGTTATTTGAAAAACTGTACAATCTCTAAATCAATTCACTGGAAGCTCACTGTTGTATGTACAGTTAGTAGTCCTTTAAAGTCAGTTGGAGAATGGTTTGCCCTATAAAAGCTGTGGTCCTACTCAGTTTTCATCAAACCAGCATCTTGTTGCAATTTAAGGAACAGCACCTTTGGACACTTATTATGACCAAGCATACAGCCATGGTAGCATAGGGTCAGACACATATTGGTCTACTTCTGCGTTAGCTAATGTATATTGTTCTTGCTCTCAATCTAAGCCTTATAATACAAGTTTAATTCGTTCTGCTTTTTTCTCTTGATCTCACACAAGTACAACTGTCTAAATGCCACAATGGTTGTCTCTATTCTGATGCCTTACGGAATTATTCACCCAATGCGTCAGGGTGTGTAGTTGATGGTAGATGGGGACCAGTAGATGTATTAATATATTGTAATGATTCATTCTCATGACACAACCACTGCAAGATGCGCGCTGAGTGCGTCTTTCTGACAGTTGTGAACACACGTCTGACCCCAAAAACAAAGTCTCGCGTGAACCAGCATTACGAGATTACAGTGTAGGGAGGGCTGCATGGAGAACTGGAAAGACAAAACAAAAGCCACACATTTCAACCAACAGGCGCGGGTCGCTTTTTATTTTTTTGTAAACCAAAAACAAATTTGATTAATTATTCGTATCGAGTTCCATTTAACGCCAGTATTATAAAAGTTTTGCATCATGCCGAGTAGCACGTCTTTGCTGGAGGCCGACGAGGGAGAGTCCGAGGTCCCACCGCCGCTAGTGCACGCTTTCGCCGGTATGGGCCTTGAGGAGCACCACGGCACCCAGAGCCAGATCCCCGAACAAGTAGATGAGAGCCTCTCCTATCACCACCACCTCCATCAGCTCCCCCCGGTTTCTCATTTCAACCTCCTCGGTACGGTCCTAGACTTAAAGCCACTGCCTCTGCATCGGCCGCCCTCGGGTGATGATGTGAACATAGCGGCTGCGCCCGAGGACGAAGATCCAGAAGTTGTAGCCGCCGCCGACTCCTTGTTGCTAGCGCAGGCCCACCGCCACCAACACCTTCAATCGGGGCCGGGGGGCTCCGTGATGCCGCCCGGGATGGAGCCGCCTCACGTCGAGGCGGTGTTGTTGTACAACGGAGACGAGCGGGACGATACCGGGCTCGGCGGCAGCGCCCTACCGCCGGCAGGCAGCATGGCGCTACTACCGCCCGGCGTGTACGGAGAGTCGGGCTACGAGGCCGAGTCTTCGCTGTTGGCTCGGCGAAAGAGCGTCAACACGACCGAGTGTGTGGCGGTGCCGAGCTCCGAGCACGTCGCGGAGATTGTGGGCAGGCAGGGTGAGTCGCTGCTGTGTTTCGGACGGTTCTGCTCGGATCCATTAGCTAACGTTAAGTTGCTAATGGGAGTTTGGTCGAAACTTGTGAGAGGGGGGGGGGGGGGGGGGTAGTTCAGGCAGTAGTAAGCAACATAAAAAACAGGTCAGTAGATGTAATAAACATTATAATGATTACGACAGAGTGTTAGAATATAAATAGACGAATTACGATTAAATATGTACCACATTTATAGTTATTTTCTCGCAAATGGGAACTAACGTTAGTTAACTAGCTAGTGTTAGCTAACAACTTATTGTTGTCACCGGCTTTGACTTGGACCCGCTATTTTACTTCATTACCTAACATTTTTACGAGTTATATTTTTATATGGGACATCTGACTGGTTATATATAATTTGAACATATAAACAAAATAATTTAAACCTGTTTTTTTTTGTCACAAGTTAGCTTGAACCCAGCTAGCTTAGCACTCCTAACTGGGTCAACAGCACACTCGCCCAACACCCTCGACAAAAGTTTGCATCACAAGTTTTATAAACCATCAGGTGCCACTGTGCGCTTTGACAGCTCGTCTGTATTATGGATGTTTTGGATGTGCTTCTCGGACAGTGAGCCTGTCCCCAGCCGTGCCTTGTCGTGCTAAACCAGGCGTTGCTTTGTCTCGGAGGAGAACATGAAGACTAGTGTTGGTCGGCATTGCTTTGCCACATCAGCTGTGGGTTATAGTTAGCTCTGTGACATAACCAAGACTTCTCAGTTCAACTAAACACTACCGGATTTCCTTACACATCCAATGCCTTTTATCTGGTCTTTTACATAAACTTTACATAGCTCAATGGTAGGGTTGGGAGAGTGTTATTATGTCGTCTTTGTTGGGGGAGGGTGCACAGACTGCAGTGTTGACAACAACAGGAAATGGCTCTGGTAATGATGCTGGACTACTCAACCACAGCTGAAAGGAATATCTAATTTATAAGCGATGCAACTTTTAAATTGCATTAGTGACTGGAAACTGAAATTGCGTATGCCATAAACTTTTATTAGTTCCAACATCAAAGTTTAATATGTGCATGTAATGTAATGTGGTACATTTTAAAAGTGATTCCGAAATGATCCAACAGTCCTCTGTCCTTACTTGTCTCTCTTTCACGTGTTCCTGCAGGCTGTAAGATTAAGGCACTTCGAGCTAAGACCAACACCTACATTAAGACACCAGTGAGGGGAGAGCAGCCTGTCTTTGTTGTGACGGGACGCAAAGAAGATGTGGCCATGGCTAAGAGGGAGATCCTGTCTGCAGCCGAGCACTTCTCCCTCATCAGAGCCTCTCGAAACAAGACGGGCCCTTTGTCTGCTGCAACCGGTCCAGGGACTCCCTCTCTACCTGGACAGACGACCATTCAGGTTAGAAAGCATGAGATTACGAGTCATAGTGTTGTTCATTGTTAAAGATAGAAACATCCCTTCTTATGCAGTGAATCACACTGCAGTCGTTATAACAACTGTGTTGTGTATGTTACCACCGAAGCACATTTGTTTTTATAAAGGAGGCTCTCTGTGTTTTATGTTTTTGGTTGTGTCTTTTAAAGTGTGTGTATAGTTACCCTGTGTCATTTCAACCCTACAGGTGCGGGTACCATATCGTGTTGTAGGCCTGGTCGTGGGTCCCAAAGGTAAGTCTTTTAATTTATTTTGTATTCAGATAAACGTTGTTTGCTCGAGTTGCTGGACTTCATGATGTAAAGAGAGTTCTCATTTGTTTTGCTAGTGAGTTTTAGCGTAAAATGGTAAAACGATAAGATTGTAAAACGCTAGCAAACGCAGGTATGGACAGTTTTACAGAATTATGAAAGTTATATTACATTTCTAGATTTGTTATATACAATAGAAGGAACATCTCAAGTATAAATTAGTTTATAATTTCCATACTATGAATTTGAGTGTTGGTGTGATGCCCAAAAGTGCTTTTGTTCATATTTAATTTTTATTATGAAAGTAATTCGCTGCTTTCTTCCTAATAAATGAGCCATATTGCTGTAGTGGCCTATGCATAACAGCTTTTTGTGAATTGTTTAATAGTGTGTTAAGTTTCTTACAGTTTCTGGAAGAGGTTTAATATGCTCAGCTTTACTCCAGAAAGCTACATTTTGCTCTCACAGGGTCTTTAGCCCCTTGCCCTGTTAACATTACCACCTCAGTGTCAGAAAGTCCTGGGGTTGATTTGTAAATTGAAGTGCAGTGGTTCTCAACCATGTGCCATTAGGCTGGAGAGGGTGAGGTAACAAGTCAAAATGACAACAAATTTGGAAATGATGAGGAAACGCTGTGTCACAAAGACGCAAGAGGCAGTGTATATATATATATATATATATATATATATATATATATATATATATATATATACATATATACACTCAGGTCAAGCTGTAGTTAAGAAGCGAGAACAATGAAGTACACAGATCTGTTTTCCAGCTAGTGTATTCAGCACTTTTAATACATATTTTTTTATTCACACTAAACTATTATTTTCTTCTAAGTACCATTTGTTTATGCTTAGGTGTATATATCTCCGAAATGGTCATGCATATCATGCGTCAAACTAAATGTGATGGTGCACTCTTGACATTTATGTAGCCATGTGACTAGAGTAGTTATTTAAACAACAACAAGTGTTTTAGTCTAATAGTCTTGGTCTGGTCATATCTTTCAGGGGCAACCATCAAACGTATTCAGCAACAGACCCATACCTACATTGTGACGCCGAGTCGTGACAAAGAGCCGGTGTTCGAGGTCACTGGGATGCCGGAGAACGTGGACCGCGCAAGGGATGAGATAGAGGCGCACATCGCCCTCCGCACAGGAACCTGTGGAGGCATTGAGGCTCCTGGTGTAGACAACAATGACTTTCAATACAACGGGACAGACGTCAGCTTTGAGAATTCTGCAGCTGCAGCAGCAGCAGCAGCTGGGTTGGGGGAGGCCGGGTGGCTTCATGCAGGTGCTTCATCCCAGGGTGGTGGCGGCGGCGGTGGTGGTGGTGGCGGCGGCGGCGGCCTGCTGCCCATGAGCATCAACGGTACTCAGCGAATCAATAGCAATATTAACGGCGGTGTCAGGATGTCCTCCACCTACCGCAACGACAGCTCCAGTTCCCTGGGCAGCGGCTCCAGCTCAGCTGATTCTGTCTACGGCACCGGTAATGGTAACCGTATGGCAGATTTAAGCCCGACCTGTCAGTTTAATGCTAATGCTAATGCTAATGCTAACAACAACAACAACAACAACAACAGTAATGGTGGCGGTGCAAATTTCTGGTTTGGCGAGAGCCTTCTTCCTGTGGGGTCTGAGGAGCTGGTCAGCCTGGGAGGTGGAGGCTCTTCCTCAGGATTTGATCCGTTAACGATCTCCACTGCCCAAGCAGCGCACCCTGCTGCACAGCCGCAAATCTGGAGCCCCTATGTGGACCACCAACCCCCCCAGGCCTTCGATGCTCGCCATTCTCAGGTAGGTGAAATTCAACAGGTGCACACAGTTTAATGTCTCCTTATTACAATCCAACAGTTTAAAACAACAATGTGCATTGGGTGTTTGGTATGAAAGTATCAAAACTGTGATTACTATTACAGTTATGGATGCACCTAATGCTTGTCTCATGGACAATCAATCTATTATTTATTTTAAATATGTAATCTGAGAATCGGCCAAACATTAGAACCAAGTCTACCGTACTGGCATTTGCCTCTCAAGTCACAGTTTACCATTGTGATTATTGATACAAAGAACAAAAAAAAAAAACATTTTAATATTGACACGCCTGTCTATGCTGCTTTACATAAATCCTGTGAGCTACCTTGTTTCATTGAGTCACAGTAATATAAACCCCGGCCTGGATGCATGCACAGTTTTGGCAGCTGCTCCACACATTTTAATTTTAACAAAGATGTTTGCCATTTGTATCTACTTTGACTCTGACAGACCAGAAATGATCCATTATGTTATTTAAGAAATTCAACATTTGTTTTAAATCTTAAACATGCTTTATGCTCATGTCATCTATTGACTGTTGTCGTCATTGTCTCCAGACCAGTCAGCCTGGGACGCCTCGACTTTCTCCAACCTTCTCTGGGACAGAAGCCTTGGAGCACCCTCAGGCTCAGCGAGTTCACCGAGGGCCTTTTGGCTCGGCTGGGACCCTCGATGCCCACAGGTTCCCCTCTTACAGCTCGGCCTTCTCCTCTTCCAGTGAAAGCACCGCCTCCTCTTCCTCCCCTCCTGAGTCCTCCCTCTCCCATCGACCGGGTCTCGGATCAGCAGGGAGAGTACAGGAGATATGCATCCACTGTATGGATAACCAGGTGATCGCTGCCTTGGTTCCCTGCGGGCATAACCTCTTCTGTCTAGATTGTGCCACCCATATATGCCAGGGTCCAGATGCTGTTTGCCCTGTGTGCCTGTCTCCCGTCACACAGGCCATTCAGCTCCGCAACATGTGATCTTAATCCATTTACTTTGATGGCTGATGAGGGATCAGCCTCCCCAACACTTCCAATTCATGTGTGGGGAAATTACAAATAACTGACCCCGAATCAGTGTCTAGGTGTGTCCTCACGCCTGTTTTGTCCAAGCTGGTGTTTGGTTGACAGAAGTGAGGAAGAATAGGTGAGTTAGGAATGATCTTATTTAGGGCATGGGTTTGGGTGTTTAACCCGTTCTTGTGCCTGCTATTGTGAAGTCTTCTTCCATGATTGATTGATTGATCAATGGGAGGGTAGGAAACCCTCTGTAGCATTGGGTGGGATGGGAGATATATATATATATATATATATATATATATATATATATAATTTTATTTTTTTTGCTCATCATTTGATTTACATTTTCTTCTCCCTGAAGCATTATCAGTTTCTGCCTACCTATATTTTTATCCAAATTTTTAAATGTACTTTATGAATTATATTAGATACATAATGCTCATTTGCTAATGCAAATTTTTGTCTACATCTCAAAAGTTGTCTTTTTTTTTTTTTTAAATTCGCTACTACAATTGTTTTTATGTGATGAAATATAGCCCAGCCCCCTTTGCCTCCCAATTACCGCGCTCACAGCAAACTTAGAGGAGAAAAGAAGTGAGCATGTTTATATATAATTAGTCCCACATCTGATTATGTATTAACTAATATTATTCTCCTGGTTACCACAGAATTTGAATATAATTTACACATGCTGCATTATCCTGGCAAATTCCACACTATACCAGATCATTTGCTTAAATATCAGGCTAGCAAAGTGTATCTGTGCTACTTTAAACAGGAAATGATGTTTACAAGATCCAGATCATAAATCAAAGCATATTGATATGCATGCAAACGCACCCACAGAGGGTTTTTAAACCAAGCGGGTCAAACTTGCAACTGCAAAAAGTTCACACTCCAATGGCAACCTCTTGTTGCCTCAGGTTTCTTTCTCTCCCAGACTAGAACCAACAAGTGGTTAGATCCTTTTTGTTGAGCACCAGGATGTTACTCTACTTTAGTATTGCCACGTTGCTTTCCATTTCTACTTTTGAAAAACTGTTTACGGTAAACTTGTGCCTAATTCCGTTCCAAAGTAAACAAAAAGTGTGTTAAACAAACAAGAGTTAAACAATAACTGGTTCAGTGGATGCACAGTGTTGTCTTAAAACAAACTTGTGGCCTTTTTTGGAAAGCCTGTAATTAACTGACAACACTACCAATTCAGATCTTGGCTCGAAAGAACACACTCTGACAGACCGAGGTCTTAATGTATTCGTCGGAAGTTCAATCTCTTAAATGCGTCTCGGTGAAACAAAGGTTTTATCACAGGGATGTTTTCTTTTGCTTCCCATTTTTACTTGCCACCTTTTTGCTTGATCTTTTTAGCACCAAACACTCCCATTTAGTTTCTGTCTCCATATTTTCCACCGCTCATTGTTTTTTTGCCTTTTTTGTTTATTTCTCGAGTGTATATCCTTGTTTGGGGAAACCATGTGCTGATTTTCAGCCAGAAAGATATGCACGGCTCGTCCCTTTTGGAAACATTCCTCCTCCCCTGTATTGAAGTCACTTTTGTATAGCTAGTTAATAATAAACCTCACCTGGAAGCCGCAATAGCTGATCGTTTATGAAACTCGACTATGAAGACAGCTGTAATCTGGAACAAATCCATGACAGACTTTTCAGCCATCTCAATCGTATCCTTTTCCTTCACTTGAACTGCTCCACCCTGTGGCCGTCTCCTCACAGCCATGTTATGTCCTTGTTGGTAAGCAGACGGCAAAATAATTCCATTGGGATGCAAAATAGAGAGGGCGGCCATCCACGTCTTGTCTACCAGGCCTATGCAAAAATTGTCTCAGTATACTACTCCAGGAAGCACTAGATAAATGATCTCCTCTGGTTTTAATTACAGAGCTCAAACTATTTTGGGCATAAACTTGTAGACGGACATATCCCTTCTGTTTTTACAGGTTACTACATTTCAGTCGGGGTTAACCTCCATTACCTGCTCTAATGCATTGATGAGATGTTTCAATGGACACACTTTGCTACTCGTGTCTCATCAGCTCCATTGCTGTTGTGCTGTGCTCTACTAAGCACAGCCTTCCCCGTATCTTATCACACTATTCACAAGTTTGGACTCCAAAACACAGTCTGACCTTTGTTTCCCCCCCCCCCCCCCCCCTTCAATGTGTGCATCTGTCCGTTCCTCGGCCGGAAAAGTGAAGAAAGGGGTACAAATTGGTGGAAATCATCTCAAATCTTAGCTTTAAAACACCAGTGTCTAGACTTTGTTTTACAGGATTGAATGAGTTGAACATTTCAAAGGGGAACCAGCTGGAATGATTCAGTCTTGGACTTTGCTGACACTACATGAGGTCAATACTGTTGCTTTAATTTGTGGACATTGGGCCGCAGTCCGTCTAGCATTCCAGCTGTAAACAGTATTTGGGAGTTATTCTATTGCTTGGCTCCGTTTCTTAAATATCATTTTCTTTCGTGGATGATTGAGCTTTCTCAAGGAAATGGAACCGAATGAGTCCCAAAAGTGCAAAAAACCCATCTGCTTCTGCCCCCTCGGGTCTTCTCTCCGTCCTTTTATTTCTCTTCTCTCAGCTCTGCGAAGGGTTGGGGTTGGTCTTTGCTCTCTTTCTCTCTCGGAGGGAATGCAATACACTGTCGGCCCTCAGTTTATTGACATGAATCTAATGACATTTTTGTGTATGTATTATATATTACTGTTAATGACTGATGAATATACAGAACTTATTTTTATTTTGTTACATTTCATATATATACATAAATATATCTATATTAAAATGTTTACAATAAGATTTTAAAAGATTTTTTTTTTTTTCTTTTTTTTTTTTATTACTTTTCTCCGAGTGATTAAGTGAATGAAGAGTTGGAAACCCGGAAATGTTGCAGAAGGGTGTCAATGCTATCTGCTTGTAGTCTAGTTATTAGTTTACAGTATTGATGATAATAGTATTGATAGCCGCCATTTAACCTAGTGGAAAATGGAATGTGCATCACGAGCATGTCTTCATAATGTACAGCCAATGTAAAACGTAATACTGCAACTGTAAAAAGGCCAAGGATTCAAGCTGCCTGTCATGTCTGTACGCCACCAAATTAAGAACGGTATACTGTAAAATGTATCTTAGATTATCTCTATATAAATACATATATTGTTATGCTGTACCAACAGTTCAAAGTATTTGCTAATTTTACTACACTTTTGTTATGTATATGTCGGGGGAGTCTTATGGCATATAAATTCTTCAAATTGAGTCAGGAGTTTAAAAGCAGACTATATTTTATAACGGCCTTTTAAGTTATTGCGGCCAAAGCACTGATATTATATATTTGCTGTAAAGAGAATTTAAGAGTTTTATTTTTCTGATATTAAAGTTACTTAATAAAGACGGTTTCATTTTAAGACGCGTCCGTCTGGTGTGATTCATTCTTTAAGAAATGAAAATGGTGTTTTAATGTTTGTTGCTTTCAGGGACTTTGCACTACTTTTTGAGGAACCTGGGGCCTATTACATCAAATGTGCAACAAGAGTTCATTTCCTCACCCTCATTTTGACAAGTTTCACTAATTAAAGGCAATTACTTTTTACCATTTCAATATGCTTGTAAACAGTGCTTGCAAAACCCTTTTGTGAAACCGGCCCCTTGTTCTGGTTTTGGTCATGGTTTCGCCCACAAGAAAAAGTCCCTGGAGTGAGACTGGTAGTAGAAGTACCTTTTTAATTTCACACATTTACTCTCCCCTCTTGCTTGGCGAAGTAACCTCTTTAAATGTGCATGTGGCACTTGTTCACGGCAATGATACATTATTCATTTATAAACTTTTTGATACTATAAGTAAACTTATTTAATAAAATTGATTTGTGAATGGCCTCGACCCAGAACCAGTTAATCAAATGATTGTCAAATATAACAGTGGAGACTGCAAAACAACATTCGGCCAGTTCTCTTTTACAGATAAAGCCCACAGATTTGGAATACTCAGAAATAAAAAAACATGAAGTGATTTCAAAGATTGTATTACTAGTGTGAAACTGTGGCTTAAACAAAGGCACTTCTGTGAACACTGAGATACACGCGCTTATGTAAACAAAACTGCTTGCATGTATTGTCCCTGTCAAATAAACCAATAATAGATAAAACCCCAACACTTAAGTAGCTATTGATAATATAGGTTTCAGCAAGATTTCTGCTGATGTTCACATCTTTGTGTTTTTTGAAAAGTGATATGTTGAGAAAGTCGCATTATGCTGCATCAAAGCCAACAGGAGTGTCCACACACACACACACACACACCTGTGTGGGTTTACCATGGGTGAAGAGCATTGACATGTGCAATAGTGTGTTAGCGTTTCAGTCAGAGGTATTCTCATGCATTTGTGGTTTCACTTGAGTAATTTTTGTCTGAACCTCACACAGATGTTCTCAGTGTCTTTACTTGTTTTTAATCCAATGTGATAGTAAAACTGGAGGATGTTTGAACCTCATTGTACAGCAATGATGGAATGCAGCCATCATTATTACACCTTGCAGAGATCTTGCTTTAGGTGGTGTGTGTGTGCATGTATCCGTGTCTGTCTGCAGGTAATCTCACATACTACTGGACCCATAAACTTAATGTTTTTTGTGTTCATTTATGACTTTAGGCTCAAAGACCTCTCTTGGTTGTTGATTTAACATTTTAGAACTACATTGACTGACTCCTCTGCTCTTAACCAGTAGAGGCCGCAAGTGATCAACAACTGCTTTAATAGCAAAAGGCATTTGGGGAAATCAGCCAGGCTAAAAACAAGCCTTAGCATGTCTGTTGCTGGCCACATTTTGCCATTTGTCGTGGCTCAAAAAAAATGACATCCATAGAAAAGTATGGTCTCATCTTAAACCTGAGCATCTGCAGATTCATTCCATATCCAACATGTTATGATCCAATAAAGTTAGACATGATAGGAGATGAATAAATCCGTTTTCGTTATCTTTGCCGCCATCTTGACTGTCAAGATGGGTGCAGATCTCCGTCAGGTGTATCTTCATACATCTTCTCGACAGTGACTGAGCGCACTTTTGTAGTCCATGTTATTAATACAGCTGTGCTTTTCCTGCTATAACATGTCAAAATGTCAGTTGGTACGCTGACCTACATACTGTAATTCCCAGTTCAGCTCTGCCCAACTTCAACCTGAGCAGAGGTGTAAACAAAATAACTGAAAACACCTGTGGGTTTATCAGTATTCTACTAAAAAGGGTGCAAAGTGTAGTACAAAGACACCTGCTCCAGAGACAAAAAGATGTCTTTGTCAACGCTGTAATCCTTTTCACATTCAGTTAATGTTTTAAATGTAATAGTTGCATCCATGTCAACATGTTATCCTGTTGAGAAAATAAACAGGTCACCACTTAAAGAATATCAGGCCATGTTTAATTAAAGACTCTCACATAAGAAATACAGGTAAAATTTATATCTGCAATCTGTCATAGTAGTCAACATCAACTCATTTGAGCCGTGTCTGTAGGCTCCTATAATAACTGCAAGAAATATAAAAACATCTGTCCACCTTAAAGCACAACATAACAGATTACTTCTCCAGACAGAATTCAGCATCACTTCTTTCAGTAACATAATCAATGTCCCGCCCTTCGATCAATCGGATGCATAATTATCGGAATAAATCCCAAAATTTGACTCTTAATCCCTGACGTTGGAAAAAAGTTTTTTTAACAATGCTTTTCAAATGATAGTGAAATAGTCAAAGATGGGACTGAAAGGAGAGAAAACAACCCACTGCTTAGTTTTGCAAAATGAATTTTCTGTGACAACACCTCAAATTTAAACTAAACCTTCAAGGAGAAATCCAATTTTTCTTGTTCCATTTAATCTGTATCCCACCAAGACACCATTGATCAAAAGAATAAACACTTGTTTAGGGACATAAACATCAATTTTTTTTCTTTTTTTAAATGTTTCATCATATCAGAAAGAATACACTGTAGGGCAGTTTGATGTGAAAAATAACAAGCAAAACAGGTGAGTAAATAAAATGTGTATTCCTAATTGATGTGTGTAATAAAAGCAGAAATGCCTTTAACAACAGAGTAACAATGTATCACATGCAGCACAGGGGCAAAGGAGACAGGGGGACTCGTGTTGAAATCGAATTATTTCTGTGTGTAAATCTAAAACCTGCGAGAGAAAATATCATGCTTGTACTCATTTTACTTCCAAAGAGAGGCTGCACACTAAAAACAGATGGAGTTACTGTATTTATACAAATTAGATCTCGGGAGACAAGTTGCCTTCTTTAGGAGCTTAGCTGCTAAAAAAGTTGAGTTTTGATAACTAAATTGGATAATTTCCATCATTAATTAATGACCATGTAGCTTCCCTGTTTGCCTTTAATGCTGTTCTCATAAACCAGCAACACCCACACCAGCAGACAGCAGGTGCTGTTTTCTACACTCCTCAGATAGTCCAGTTTCCCATGTTATGCAGGGCAAGTGAAGTACTACTTTAAAAAAGGGGTAGGGATAAAAGGGGTCTATTTGCCATTAAAATTCATGCAAATATTGACATGCATTTCAAAAACAAAATTATTTACATTAAAAGAAAAGAAAAACTGAAAATCCAAAAAATGAAAAAAGACTGCAACTCAGAACAGCCAAAAGAAACTACAAATGTGTGTAAAATGACTATATAGAGTGAAAGGCCAAAAACTGTTTTTAAAAATATGACTTAGTGTTACATGTTTTCAACAGAAATGCAAAGTTGCGTGTTCTCACAATCCTACATGAAATATAAACCAAACTATTCACTCCCTTTTCCAAATCGCAGGACAACCACCTCAAAATTAGGGTTATTGAATTAAAAACAAGAAAAAAAAAATTAAAGTGCTAAAAATGTAATACAAATCAATTAATAAAAGTAACAAAAATAAAACCAAGAAAATACATCAATATTGCTGGGAAACTGTCTTAAATTCTCGTATCTTTGTCAGTAAACTATACACAAGAGACCTGGATCAAGTAGTATATAAGTGGGCTGCAAGTCATAAGATATTTAACTACAATGATTCTCAACTAGTGTGGAGAGTCTGTCGGGTACGCTTGGAGATGAGAAAAAATAAAATAAAATAAAAAATCGATACAATTGAAATGAATACAAATAAACAGTCACCTTTAAAGTTCAAACTTCGAAATTAACGTTAACTGGGCAAAGTCCGCTGGACTCCTCGCTCTCACGGTCACACATGACTTGCACTATGCTTCTGAGTGATTAGTACTTTGGTTTGCCAAAACATTGATAAACTCAATTCCTTTTTACTGTGATTAAATCTCAGACATTTAAGACCAACTGTCTGCCTTTTCTCCGCTTTCTTTCAATTTAATTGAATGAAAAGCATCCCAGCTGTTTTGCTCTCTAAAAGTAAGAAAAGATGTATGAGATTCATCCTTTGTGGCGGCACAAAAGAGCGTTTTCCAAAACAGTAACCAAACCTGAAACAGGTGAAAGGTGACCACCGATGAATCATCACTTCAATGAGCATCTTGTCATCACTATTTTTGAGTAAGTAAATAAATGATATAATCACAGTAAGTCAGTAAAAACAGATGTATTGTATAATCAATGGGCAATTTTGTCCAAAATCTCCACTGGGGGATCTTCCTTTGCTCTAAAATCTCGTCTAATTGTGAAGGGGGAAATAAGATTTGTAATGAGACACCCACCAGGCCCCACAACCAGTTGTTAAGGTCCAAACCCGTACTTTGACAATACCTGACCCCGAAGAGGCCGTAAACCTGACCTAGTTTCAGTTCAGAGGTTGAGTCGGCTGTAGGCATGGTGCTTGTCATCTCATTCTGTGATATTCGTGGATGGCTGTGAACGCTTTAGTATGACCTGATCCAAACGCTGCCCAGAATGTGAGAGGCAGCGATCATCGTGATGTCGAGCGCTGATCCTCCGAGAGCTGCTGCTTTTCCATTCTGCCTGACCGTTGACTGAAGTTGCTCGTCATCGCAGGTGTGAGGCAGTCTGTTACAGTGCGAATAGAAACTGACAATAGAAAACCAGCAGTACTCTACTGGTGCCAAGACCACAGCTGTACATCACTCAGATGTTCTTTCATTGTTCAGTGAACCTAATGTCTGTCAGTAGTTGGTGGTTGTGGACCGAGTAGTCGCTGTACATTCCAGTTTCATGGGATCTGCAGGTCATCGGTTTGCATGTTGTGGTGCTTTGTGACGTCTTTTTCTAGTCATACAGTTCATTACTCCAGTCATCACAAATGAAAGCCATCTATCAAAAATAGAGATAAACATATCTTTAATATATGGCTTTGGCGGATTTTAGTCTGACTCTTGCTTAAAAAAAGAAAAAGTAGGGTGCACAGTGCACACAGGTGCCTCAAACACACCTGAAAGTATTTTTTTTCATGTGGGACAGCTTCAGTGTCACAGCTGCTTCACTGGCTTCTCCACCCGATACGGTTCACTGAGGAAGACTTTCCATTGCCACTGTATGTTGCAGTGTGCTGCTGCAGTGGTGAAGATCTCAGTCCAGAGGTTGTGGGTCTGCTATAGGCATAGTGTGCAGAACCTCGTCCAGTAACTGTAGAGCTCTGTGCAGGTGGATCTCGATCCAGCACGGGGTCTCCTTGATGCTCTGACGGGGGTAGTCGGGCCCCCAGCCCTTAACAAAACTCATCCTGAGAATACACAGCCTCCGCAGGTCGTCTACCCCGATACCTGCTGCTGCCGAGAGACCTGAGAGGACGGGACACAATCAGGTCAGTGGGGATGCTGTGTGTGTGTGTGTGTGTGTGTGTGTGTGTGTGTGTGTGTGTGTCAAACTACTTATTCAAACTTGAAGGAATATTCAAGAGAATTGTTTTAACCAAACAAAAAAAAATTTGGTGTGATTTCAAGTGGTTCATATTAACTAGATCTGAAACAATTATAGTTGAATGGTTGAACATTTAATTGGCAATTGACAATTTATTTTTTATAAATTCTTAATAGCTTATGTCAATTTTTAGGTAACTGAGTATCTGAGTTTTGGGCCGAGGCAATCTGAAAAGGGTTAATTGGGCACTATTTTCTGAAAATGTAAAGAGACACAATGATGAGCCGATTAATCAAGAAAATTAAGGGTTTGGCAATAATCAATAATGAAAATAGTTGCAGCCCTATCGTTATCCACTCGTCTATAATAAAACATGGTCTATGTGAACGCAGCAACATTACAGTATATGCAAAACTTTCAGCTTCATTTTTGGAGCAATGAAACAAAGCAAATATTTATAAAACTTTGTACTTCTGGAATATTACATTTATTTTACCAGAGCCTATTGATTTGATCGATTTTTATTTAAATGCATAATCTGTCTGAGCATTCCTCGCTTCTTTGGTGAGTAAAAGTCCATAGCTCACACTCGCTGCTCGCTGGCAGTAAAAGTAAATGAAACCACACCCCCTTTACTTCCCGCTGCCTCTGTGTGTGAATGTGAATCTCTATACGTAGTTATGGTATCTTACTGATCGCTGGAGCTATTCCTCCAACTGATCCAGGTCCGGGTATATTTCCGGCCACAGCGGCTGCTTGGGCTGCAGCTGCTGCTTGAGCCGTAGCGGCCTGTTGTTGCATCTGTCTGTGGCACTGACGGAGGTCAAACACCTGGCAGGAGAGATGAGACTTTAAATACTGTTCATTCAGCAGCAATTAACCCTGCAGAGGAGAAATGTAAATACTGTCACAGGCTGCCAATCAGGGAGAGCCTCCGGTCTATGTTGTTGTGTATGTGTATGCCACGTCGATGAGACATACGAGAAAGATGACTGTGGCAGTATGGGCGGGGAACTTTTTATGTGATATACAAACAAGTAGTGTATAAACACAATGTAAAGAGCAGAATGCCTGCAGGGACTGACAGGAAAAGGGTGTTTGGAGCTTGCACTCAGCAACTGCAGCAGTTTCCAAAGAGGAAATACAACATTTTATAAAAACGTCAACCCTGGGGGAAGTCAATGAGCCATGTGCCTACCTTGATGTAAGCGCTGGGGTAGATTTTGTGAACAGCGTCTCCAGGGGCTCGGCCTGCCTCTCTGTCCAGGTAGTAACTCTGAACAAACACCGCGTGGTCACTGAGGCATCGCACCCACACATCTCCCTCACCCTTACACTCCAGCTGAACCCCTTTGCCAATGTGAAGCCTGGGAGAGAGGAAAGGGGACAGTAGGGGAATAAAAAAGGAAACAGGGACAGAATGTAAGTTATAATATTTCCATGTGGACTTTTCATCGTAAACAAACCCAAGTTTTGTTTGCACTCAACGGTTCTCAACTAAACATATTGTCTGTATCCCTAAGGCCAAACAGAATATGAGGAACTTTAACGTTTTTCACACCACAGTGGCCCTAAATGTTTAATGGGGCTGCTCATGTCATGTTCTTCTACAGCAGCACGAGTTTTAACAAGAAAATCCACAGGGTATTTTTAAATAAACATGACTAAAAGGAACCAAATGTAAAGAAGGTGTGGCTGTATTGTCTTGGTTCAACGGCAAACAAAAAATACAGATATGGAAAAGCATTTTCCCTTAATATTTTGGGATATGTATATCTGCACAAGATACCACCAATGAAAAAGATGTCACATGTTATTATTACAGGATTTCTGCACCTTTCAACTAGTTCAATTTAAGACTTTTTAAGACCACATAGAAAGGAATTTAATACCAATTTGTATTCTGCCAGTATAAATGAAAACAAGTCCTAGAGTTACTTTAAGTAAATTAAAGCCACGTATTAATCATAGTATTGGTTGAATCTGCACTTCTCTTGCATCTAAATCTGAAGAAGCTGCACGGGTTGTATGATCGTCAGCATGGAGATTGTGACGCACTTCATGGATGTGCTTGATTAAATTATTTTCCAATCAGGAAAACCTCTTTTGATTGTGATTCTGTCCTCTCGCCGAGCAAAATAAAAAAAGATTTGCAGTTAACACAGCAGTAGACCTGAGTTAAGACCGTTTTATGCCAACATTTCAGAGAATTGAATTTAAGATATTTAAGCACCTGCTGAAACCCTGTATAATAGAAGCTTGTTTCTGAATAAAGTGTTAAAAAAGCTCTTTGATTCCTTCTCTATTCTAAAATACTATGTTATTTCAGGGAGTACATTAGCAGTTAGGGTTTTAACTGTTGGAGGTATGTGGGTCTCCTACCTTGCTCTCTCAATAGCCTCAGTGCGATGTACATTGCTGAGCTGGCCCAAACAGAACCGGTCTCCTCCTGAGGGGTCGACATAGCCGTCCACTGTCACGATGGGGCAAGAGGAGGGCACCTTAAACGTCTCCCCCACCTGAACGTCCATCTCAAAATAAGCAATGGAGCACCAGTAGTCAGGAGCTGAAATGGAGGGAATCTGATGTCAATGAGTCATGAATGGAAAATGCTCCTCGTCATGGTAACAATAAACTTTTCTTCTCAAGGTATAGATATGAAATGAAGATGATCAAGCAACATTTTCATTTGAAAAATGACTAAAACCGTTATTTAACAATGATATTTTTAATCAATTTGTTTAATTTAAATAATTTCATAACTAAAAACTACAGTTTTTAATTAACTGTTTCATCACAGAATCCTATTACATAAAGGTAACTTGTACATTTGCCATTATGACAATCTAAAGTTGACACAAAGGCAATCAAACTACGCATATTAACATGGCGTTAGATCAAATTTAGTTTTACACTTTTAGAAGCAGTTGAAAGGGGCCTTGGGCAAGGATGAATAATAGCCAACAAGTCAAATCTAGTCACGCTGTTTTCTAAAATAGCAGGCAGAATATCGTGTCCTTGGTTTATGTACTTGTTGATTGTGTCTTCTCACCTGGATGATTGGATATAGGAGGCTGAAAGGCGAGCTCATTATGCACTGGCCCTGAGAGAAACAGAGAGTAATGGCAGCGATCACCCACTTTGCACGCAATTTTGTTCGTGAATTAACTTAAAGCTGTAGTGACAGCGTGTACTTACAGTAGTGTGTCGGGTGTGGCATAGGAGGGTGGTGCTGTAGATGGCCGTTGGTGTGGTGTGGTATGTTAGGGGTGAAGCTGCTGTTCCTAGACCAGGTGGAGCTGGCACCTGAGGAGAAAAAAGGACAACAAAAGTGAGAGACTGATAAATAGTAAAAACTCACAGAAGTACAGCTGATGCAACAAAACAGAAGCAGAAAATGTCGTAAAAATGATTTCAAGTGAACGTGTCCAGATCCCATTCTCGTCAAAAAAATGTAAACGAGACAATGTAGTCTTTAACTGTCAACTACAGACACATACTGCATGTTAAAACAAACACAGACATCAGCAGAAACAAGCACACACAAAGGAATATTTTACAGCTGTATCTTACTGCCTGATCCAGCAGCAATGGCAGGGAAGGATGATGTTGAGGCAGAGGTCGAGGCTTCAGCAGGCGGGAGCAGGTTTGGGGTCGCAAATGGTTCAGAGGGGGCCGGGCGGACGGCAGATGGAGGGTGCTGAATGGTCTGGATGGAGTGCCCTCCCTCGATTGAGGGCAGACTCTGCGGCCCATCAAAATCGTACTCATCCTTCACCATCAGTGCAGAGCTCGGTCCAGAGCTGGTCAGTGTCAGTCCTGATAAGTCTGTGGACCAAGGAAAAGGATAAAAGGGACAATAGCTTGAATTTAAAAAAACAAAGTTACCCACAATGTCAACTCTTATCTGCATTGCTAAAAAAAATATCCCCTGTGATGCAGACTGCTGGTTGGATAAGTCTAACTAAAGCAAATTGCATCTACAACACAGGGAATAACAACAGGAAAAAGCAATGCCACTTAGACTTCAAGGAAAGCCACATTATTTGAATGATTTTAAGTAAAGTTACAGGACCACACCAGTAATTCTGCCCTTTAACTACAAACTGGGTCACTGACAATTGTAATGCAGGATTTGACATAAACAAAGGCCACAAAAGTTACTATGTCGCCACCAAATATCCCCTTTAGGTTGTATCAGGTCTATCTTGAGAATGAGACTGTGTGTCTCAAGGGGGGGTCAGCAACAAAATCAGTTGAAATGAGCTGAGTTTTTGTCGTATGCTCTCTATGTATTCCCGTCACTCGCTTTAAAAGCGCCGCAGTGGACGAGGAACGGCTGACTTGTGACCCCTGGACGCACAGAGAAGATCTTTTGAGGTTTCATTGATTTGACCTTGTGTTTAAGCTCTATGCAGTAAAAATCAGTATTGGGCGACGGTAAATTATAACGTTATCATGAATGTTCAAATGTAATCATGAAAAATTATGTTTTTGGCGAGAAACTTTAATAAATAGTTGTTTCAAGGAGATGTTTTCACAGCAACATAAAATAGATATTACAGAGGGAATCATGAACTGTGTAACTTAACCTCAACCTAAAAAAAGACAAATAGACATTTGTAGGAGTGTTTTGTCTCAGTTCACTTCAGCACGCTATAAAAGAGAACTAAAACTTTGACACTGAGTTTCTTATAGTTCTGTTTAGTTTCAATAGAACCCGATATACATTTTAACCAATTTTTAAAACACTGACTGAAAACTTCCCCGTTACTCACCAATGCCAGGAGACACCACTCTCTCATAGTGATAGGGGTTGACACACACATTGTCACACTTGAGGTCAAAGGCAAACTGGCAGTATTTGACGTGCTTCAGTTCATTCTTATGCAGGTCAGGCCATCGCCACAGCCGGGCGTAGATTACATGAGGGAATCCTTTACGTCCAGCCACCTGGGAACAACAACAACAAAAGTTAATTCATTAACTCACTGTCGAAACAGTTGAGGTCAAAAGTAGTTGACAATTATCGGAATACAGATTGATTTTCACTGTTGTTGGCAACAGCATATTCCGACTGGACAAATACACACTGGGAAAAAAAACATCCCTGTGATACTCCAGCACAACTTTGTTCTACTGCAGAGAGATTCCCAAAATCTTCTCACCTTTTATTTTTAACTTAATACGTTTTAGGAACTTTAAAGGTTCAAAGTGTAAGATATGCCAGAATTTAAACTTAAAACATTAAAAAAATTAACCCACATTATCAACAGAGTGTGAAGAGGTAACAGTGTTTACATTATGTCAAAGACGTCTCTGTGTTGTGTTGCAGAGATATCTATTTAGATTAGCATGCTAACTGACTAGCGCCGCTCCGTCCAGCCTGTAATACCACGTGTTCCTCTAGAGGTGATAGTGAGTCAGTGTAGCTCCAGTCTGTCCTCAGACCAGAGGGAGAAGAAGCACAGCTGCCTGACTCACCTGTAAATATTACAGCCATGTTCCGTGTCTGTTTTATACTTTGTTTATTGGATTATACTCAAAGTGGCAGAAACGAGAAAACCACCCGCACCACCTCGCTTCGTCGTCATAGATGCCAGGAGGCTGTTTCTCTGAGTGTTTATTTGTCGGCAGTCCCGGGAAACGGCGTAGTTTAGTTATCAGTTAGCTGGAGTTCAGCTACAGCACCGGGGGCTGGGGCTTGTTCTGGCTGAGCTCAAGTCTCTTTGGCCGCTGACTGGGGCTCCGTGTGACGGAGGCTGCCCTCCTGGCTGTGCTGCCACCGGGGAGATGAGACGAATATGCGGTTGTTTTCTAGTTTCTGCCACTTTTGATTTAATCCAATAAACAAACTAACGTAACGTTACACGGACTACACCCCTCGGTTTACATTAGTGCCCCAGTAAACACGCTGGATTAGCCCCACGTGAAGATTAGAAGATAGCTGAGTTTTTTTGACCAGCTCTCAGAGTTTCAGCCGTTTTGGTATTCTTGCCCACTGGCTGACTGACAGGCATTACACAGGAGTAAAAAATAAAAACATAAGTGAAATACTGCCCCCTATTTCTTTGGAGCAGGTGGCTCGGAATTACTGTACACATTGAACCTTTAATCATGTTCATTTTTGTGCCAAAAACGTATTTTGTTAAGTCACAGTGACATTAACCTTCGACCCCTAAAGTCTACAAGGGGTTGTTTGTGCCAAAATTTGAAGAAAATCCCTCCAGGTGTTCCTGAAATATTGCGTTCACGATACTCGGGCGTACGGATGGATCGACAACCTGAAAACATAATGTGTAATGAGCCTAAAATAGTAGAAGTTTTTGTTTAAATAAAACTAAATTGATAAGCAACTGAATCTGATGCCAGGGTAGTTACAGTAGGTTAAAAAGACTAGTGAACTGTTTCAAAATATTAACAGATGTAATAAACACTTAATGAATAAATGGATGATCCAGATAACCATCTTCCTACCTGCAGCCGTCCATCAAGAGTCCTCTGAATGGTCACACACTTGCTGGGATGGGCCCCATTGGTAGTGATAGCTGTGATGAGGGAGTCAAGCTCGTCTTTTTTCTCCTTCAGTTTCTTTACCAGACTCTCGATGGCCCGCTTGGCAAACGTCTCACTCTCACCACCCTGCCTGTGGCACATCAGGCTGTGCACAATGCTCAGGCAAGCATCGTTGCTGGTAGGTGTGTTGGTGATGGACATCTTGACTTCTGTGTCTGACTGCACTTTCTGAAAATATATATATCTATAGATAGATATATATGTTATTGACACAGTTTCACTTAATCAGGAAGCTGAAGCAGAGGCAATCTTCACAGCAGTTCAGCTGTAGTTGAGGCAGATGTGTGACCACGCAAACCTCTCAGCATCAGGAGGAACGGTGACCTGAAGATCTGAAAAAAGGAAGATAACATGCACATTTTTGACAAACTGTTTTCGAGACGTGCCGATTCAACTTTATAGTTTTTTTTAAGAGGCTGTAGTTTGTGGTGCTGATGAGTTGTATAGCTGAGAGATATCAGACACACCGCTCAGTATAACACAATACAATTCAACAGCTCCACAAACCCCAAAATGATCACAGGTTCTCTTAAACAGTTTAAACTACAACATTATAACCTTTATGACAAGTTGCACGGCTTTTGTATTAGAGGTCATACGTTGAAGCTTGGAATATCTGACCAAGAAAGTTCATTCAAAAACCGGTTGAATACTACCTGTGTTTTATTTATTATACTTAAAAAATAAATAAAGTAAATGCTGCCAGTCACTGCCACGTGACTATTGTGCCGTTATGTTGAGAAAATCAGGGTAACAGATGAGCTTTCTAGGAAAAAACGATAAACACACAATATTTCTGTTTGGGGCAGCCAGGAGGCATGAGCCAGAAACTCTAACGTGACGTTTTAACGAAGTATTTAGCCGTATACTGATAATGCTAGCTCACTAAAATCCTAACAACAATACGAAGTAGCAATTTTTACATTTGCGTCCGGTTTTAGAAAAACGTGGGACCGATTATTGTAGGAAAAAACAAATGTTTAGTTGTTATGCTCGCTCGCCTCTTGTAGCTAGCTAGCGGCGCCAGTCTGGCTGCCGTGAGTCCAGACAAGTTACTGCACGCGGACAAAACTAACCGGAAGTGGACAATCCCCGTCTTCAAAATAAAGGTACAACTTTTTAAACGCAAAAGGGCAAAACCCTTACTTACTACAATGTATTAGGGATATGAAACTCAATATTATCATGTTATATTTAAGACATTTAACTACTGGTAAGACAGTGGGAGGGCTATTAGGATTGTCCGATAAACAGTAAAGTTGGTTCTACAAATTAGACTGCGCTCTTATTAAAAGGCTGTCTGAGCTCTCAAAGAGCCTAACACCAGATAACTTGTGAGGACATGTACTGCTTTATCATTGAAGTCTGTGATAGTAAACTCATTAGCTTGTTATGCCCAGATACATCTCATTCAGAGGCGCATTAATCACAATGCATTTTAAGCATATCTACCTGACATATTTATTGTAAATGAAAATGCTTTAATGCTCCATCAGGTGTTGTGAGCTGCTACTATGTAGTAGTAGGAGTAGTATTAGTAATTTATTTTGGTCCCTATTAACAATTTTCCAAAAACAATGCTCATGAAAATAAAGAATAAGGAAAATATATTGACCACAAATGTGTAGGATGGTAAACCTCATTTTACCTAACATTTTTACAAAGCCTATTCTAATAGCCATTATATATATATATATATATTTAATTTACTAAGTGAACTACACAACTCACAAACTGACCCCTTTGCCAGATGTGGATTACTGCTAAATAAATGGTTTTACTCTGAAGTGCTTAAACGGAAATCGCCGTTGTTATTAAGATAGTTTGACATCAGAATTGCTAGCTACCTGCTACTAAACACATCAGCTAGCACCGATGATTGTTGATAGCACACTAGCTAACGTAGCATGCTACTATGTTAGCAGGCGTGTTGTTATGCAGCAGCACAATCATTTGTCGACCACTTTGTTCGATAGGTAGCGACAATATATATATTTTTAACTGTGAAACGCATTGGTTGGTATGTGAACGCTGTGTAGTTTATAATTGAAAACGAATTAAAGCAATGTAAATAGCTAGCATTACCTTGAGTTAGCTGGTGTGGCAGCTAGCAGGAGAGCCCTGCCTCTGTCCGAAGTTACCGTGCCGACGGGGCCAGTGGTGGGGTGTGCAGATCCTGTGTGCCTGCTGGATTATCCTCATAAATCTCACCAGATGTTTACAAAAACATGGTGAATAAAAATTCTTGTCCGCAACCTGTAGCCTTACATCCTCGAAACTAGAGCGCGGATCAACTCAGAGCTCAGATTCGGTGTCAAGTCCCGGCCCACTTCACGCACTTCTCACACTATTTCCTTCAATGGCGCGTTGCGCATGCGTATCATGAGACAGGGGTTTGTCGGTTCACATAGTTCATGATTATTATAGGGCCTATACTACTTGTACTGTTCCAACTACTAAATGATAGATTACTATTATTACCGCAGGTGCTGGTATTAGTGTTATCACTACCACGAAGTATATTGCTTTTACTGTATCTAGTTTTATTTCTACTTCTGCTACTATGACATGAAGAGCAAGACAATCACAAAGGAACCAGTGAGAAAAAACAATGATAAAGACAGACAGACAGACAGATAGATAGATAAATAGAGAGAGAGAGAGAGAGAGAGAGAGAGAGATAGATAGATAAAAAGTCAGAAACTATAAAATGAACAGTAAGAATGTAGATAGAGTACACACCTACTATAGACGTTGTTTATATTAATTTGCCACTTTCATTATACCCTCTCGACTGTAATGAGAATATAAAAGCATGCTCTCTCTGTCTCTCTCTCTCTCTCTCTCTCTCTCTCTCTCTCTCTCTCTCTCTC
>CALSCE010010657.1:20058408-20077775 GCA_943593645.1 Bovichtus variegatus | reverse complement strand
AAATTATGTATCAAGAATTTAATTATGTATCATTGTCAATTCTGTTTGCATGAACATATTAATGAAGGGCATTGTGGAATACTTACCCAATTTCGAGCAATTCACTTGTAATGTAACTCCCTTTACTGACCAGCAGAGGACAGTAAGCACCAGCCTATAAACTGAGCAGGGCTGGTGGATATCAAAAATCAGAGGGCATGATAATTCTGTGATACATTTTATGCTTAGCTTGGTGAGAAAAATATTGGAAAATATGTTTCATCTCCATCAAATTCAGATATTTAGTTGTCACAGAAGTGAATGTACTGAATGAGAGACAAGTAAACGCAAGGTGTGTCAAAACATAGTGTATCTGTTGTAAACTTAAATCAAACATATGATGCTCTCATGTGTTGGTAATAAACCCTTTTACAAAAAAGGAGCTCAGTCAAACACAATATAAACGTGTTGTAATCTACATTCATCGGTCACATGGTCAGAGGTACATAGACTGCGATGTCCAGCCGGCATTTTCAGGAGGAGCTTATACTAAATATGGACAGTAAAATATAAAATGCATTTCACTCTCAACCTCAACCCAATCACAATTGATGTCCTCATGAGAGTAAATAAAGAAGTCTGTTGGTTAATATATTGGTTATATTGCTTTATACTGAGTTAGCTTCATGAGTCCAAAGTCAGTATGATACAATCAAAACAATCGGGCCTTCAAGCTTAATATATCCTCTTGGAGGACTTTTTGGAGATACTATAGGCCCTCGCCTAACATTTACGGGGGATAATACTCAGTTGTGTTGCGCTTCCATATCATATGCAGTTACTGTTTTAACCTTGAGGTAGTTTTAAATCTATGTAATACTGGAATGAATGGCTCCACTTTATGGTAATAGCCAAACAAATTGAATTGAGCTAGTTTTAGCTCCCAGCATGCTTAAAGAACGAGAGTCATAGGAGTTTCCTGCAATCATTTATTTAGATTCAACTGAACATGAAGTGAAATGCGATTGTTCTCCTCCTGAATTTTGCAGCTGTTTGTCTGGCAGTAACCACAGCTTTCATTAGCACTATCCGAATATCACATGAAAAAAAACAGGAAATTACACTTTAAATGTCTCATTGCTCACATGGCTGACAGAAAACTACCAAGTAAATAACCGCCGTTGCCAGGTAATACTGACACTTTCAAAGCAGTTTATGGTTGTAATAAAGTTTAATGATTGCGGAGCAGCTGGCAGCTAATGGATTAGGACTCGATCACAACAGCACATATTTAGAAACACGCAGGACAAAGCTTTTCACAGCATAACAGCACAAAGTGAGAAGCTGTGGCTGGTTGGAGCTGGTCTGCACAGCGATGATGCTGAGGTTGATCAGAACACAATATATCACTTTGACAACCTTCCGTCAGAGGCACACGGCTGCTCTCTGTGTGTGTGTGTAGTAATGAGTGTGTGGGCCTTACACTGTACATCCATCAACAGTCACAAACGTAAATGAAAATGGACAAGTGCGAGAAGGGCTTCAGGGATGTGATGTGACTGTCTCTCTGTGGCACCGGGTCACTTATAACCTCCTCAACGCTCCTTCTGCTCCGCCTTTTTCTATTTCCTCTAAATTCTCAAATATTCCCACCCTTCTTTGTCCTCCTACAACTCTCCTCCATCCGTTACTTCCTCTTTCTTTTACTTTTAAACTGTTCTTTCCTTCCCTCGTAATCTCAAAATGGAAATACTGAGATTTGATGTATTTATAGATTTTTAGTTACAGTTGCAACCATAGACTTTCTATAAGGAGTTGACTTGACATTTTTAGGCAACCAGAATGTTAAAATGAACTTTGATGAAGTGATGAAACCACACTGTGAAACCCTGGCTGCAGACCCTTAGTCTTGCTAAACAGGTTGTTTCCCTTTTTAAGTGATGCTCCCAGAGAAATTCCTTTTTTAAGGATATTCTCTAACCAACATGTTTGATTAACATTAGGCTGCCAACATTTCCATCCATCTACTCATCCAAAAGCTTTCCTCACCTTCTGCTCCTTCGCCTTTCCTCTCCTCCTTTGAACTCCTTCCTGTGAAGCCTGAGCACATCACATGAGTGGGGGATGTATTAAATCTGAAATCTTTCCACTTCAGTGGGATTCAGGAAATTGTCTTCCCCGCGGGGAAGTAAATGCAGATGGAGGGATGGATATATGGAAACATGGAGGTATGGACGGAGGAGTAAAATGGTTGGAAGGAGAGATGGATTTAGGGAAGGGAGGAGAGTTAGACTGAGAGAGGGGGGCTATTTGTAGGATGGATGGATTGGTGGTGAGCATCAGAGAGACGGAGAGTGGAGGAAAAAGGAGGAGAGAGATGGAGGTGTGGGAGACGAGATGGCTGAGCTGTCTGTTTGAAGATAAATCAGAGAGGCAGTGTAGTGAGGAGGTCTGTATTCATAAACGCACACACATTAACAGATGTGTGTGCGCGCTCACGCTTGAACTCACACACATGCAAACATACACAAACACAAATACACTCACTTACCCAGCTTGCGCACACTCTGCCCCGCGGCGAGGTGGTAAAAGGCCACGGCTGATTGGGTGCTGCAGGCTGAATTCGCCCCGAGTGGCAGAGCAGTGCATGTTGGGATGTTTGGATACAAATGCAGTCATCCATGAAGGCATGAGGTAGGTCACCCCACTTCTCTCTGTCTCTCTCATTCCTACTGTTTTTTCTTTTCTTTTCTACATCTCCCTCTTACTTTCTTTTCCAATCTCCATGCCTTCCACTCATATCCCCACAGGGTTTTCCCACTCTGTTCCTATCAATCCATCTTTCATACAGACAGTGTATTCTCTCTGGGTATTAACAGTAGCTCTCAGTTCTCCTCTCTTTCTCCCTCTCTTGCTCTCTTTTGTCTGGCTTGATTCATTTCCATCTGTCTTCCATCTCTCCCATCTCTCTCTTTATCTTTTTCTAGCTTTACTCTCCCTCCATCTTTTCCCAGCCTGCAGCCACACACACACGCACGCACGCACACACACACACACACACACACACACACACACACATCCCTGCCAGTATAGTGTGCTAACAGAATAATTAGTCGTGCTTGATGTCTCTGACAGTTCTAATCCTTCTAAATGGCCACCACATGCCTCCCCTCATCAGCCCAGGGCTAGGCACCTAACACACAAACTACACACACTCATGCTCGTACATGCACACACACGCTTGCGCCTCTTGCAAATAGGCGTAGTTACAAATGAGATGCTTCCATTTGTGTTCAGAGTAGTTTTGAGATGCTTGTGTCCTTAGGATGTTATGGCCTAAACATTGAGGTAACTCAATACAGCAACAGGGACCCTGCATCATCACACATTGTAGTTTTTAATACTAGAATAAAAAAACAAACAAATCTCATAAAAGAAATAGGAGATGGAAAGATGGCTAAATTGCAGGTGAACCCTCTTACACTAAGTGGCACTTTGAAAGCACCATTTGGAATAAGTAAGTTTCATGGTGTTGCATTGAAATAAAACAAATGCTGCAAACAAAAGCACTATATGTTAGTAAATGTCCTTATCATTTTTCAATAAAATCACAGATATTTGTTGTGGTTATTTGTTGTTGTACCTTAGTTTTAAAAAGACAAAGCTTGGCTAGCCTGGTGTCCTGCCTTCCTTCTAAACATTGGTTGTGTTGAAAAATGCATGCTCTGCAAGATGCAATTAAGCTCATGACCATCGGGGGCAGTATATTAGGATATTAGCAAAGGTCAGCGGCAGCAGACTCTGAATAAACAACAACAACTACAGCAGTAAGATCTGAAGAGAAACTAATCTAAGATGGCACTGCTGCTGCTTTGTCTGCCATTAAACATACAGTGACCTTACACTTTGTTATACTCCAGTTATGTGAACAATGGTGACGTGTCATATACAAGCCATATACTGCACCGGGTTTCACTGGGACTGTCTCGTTCGTCTGCAAACAAAAATTTGGATTCAAAAGATAAATCTACACAACGATTAACTAAAAAACACAGAAATCTAATTTGTACTTTATACTTTAAAAGAAATCATCCTCACAGAGAGTAAAACTTCAACTCTGAAAGAGGAAATGAATTACACCTCATCTGCTCTAAAAGGGATTACCTGCATGTGTTTTGAAGCCCACCGGATTTCATTCAGGACTGTAACAGTCTTAGAGAGCTTTGTGCCATGAACATGTGTCTGTGTGTGTGTCTGTGTGTGTGCGTGCGTGTGTGTGTGTGCGTGTGTGTATTTTAGTTTGTTGATTTGAACAATTGTGTTGGTTTGGATATCCAATTTCCCATATCTATGTTCTGTCTGTGTGTATATGTTTCGATATCTGTACATGTTGTTTTGACTCTGTAAGCCTGAATATGTATGCATGTGTGTGTCTGTGAGTAAGCTCATTTTCCCCAGTGGAACATGACAAGCATCATTACAGTGTTGCTTAGAGTCAACATGGAATAAATACAAACAGATACATGTGTTCTCTCCGTTTCGCTCTATTACACACACACACACACACACACACACACACACACACACACGCGCACACACACACACACTGTATTCAAGGCTTACATCACAGCAGCTTTTGTGTGTGTGTGTGTGTGTGTGTGCGTGTGCTCTCTGAATCCTGTAAGGACATGATAGGAAACAGAGACAGAGTCATGGGGGGTTTAAAGCTTTGTGCTACTCTCCTGTGAAATTTCCCCGGAGAAAAGACTATCAGCACAAGAGAACCACTGGTGAGAAACAGACAGAAAACATGAGAAAGGATAGAGAGGGAAAGACAGACAGACAGTGAGGTGTACATCAGGAGAGAAAGAGAGAGAGCGGGAGAGAGGGGGAGAGAGAGAGAGAGAGAGAGAGAGAGAGAGAGAGAGAGAGAGAGAGGACAGGAAAGTCTGCAAGAAGGGGCATGTGAGGTAGATATAAAGGAGAGGAATAGAAAAAGAAGTGAGTAAGAATGTTGAATAAGGGTGAATTTGGTCTCTGTACAGCCTGATGGTACCAAACCTGGCAACCTCACTTTGATGTTTGTACATTTCTACGTATGCATGAACTAAACAAATTATATATATATTTTTGCTCTGTTTGCTTTGCATAAAACAAGGCTGGCTGTTATCGCTCCTCTCATCTCACTCTTTTAGAGAGAAAGCAAATAATAAATATTTTCCCAAAATGTTGAACTAATCTTCAATATGATGTGATATACAGTGTATGGATGTGAGGACATGTGAGTATTAGCAGTGTACTTGTTTACTTAATTGTGGAAACACTCAAAACAGAGAAAAGAAAAGATAAGGTCGAGCGCATGGTGCAGCCATCTTCAAATATATATATATATATATATATATATAATATAAAACATTCACATGTTGTTCACTGCAAAACACCAAGATCATGGCCATCATAGGCAAAATAATCTCATTCATGCTCGCTTGTATTAAACAACATGTGGTGACATAAATGTAAGCTTACGTCACTTAACAAAGTACACAGGAGTATTTAAGGGTTACAGTCCGTTTTTTCTTGTGAAAACGTTTATAGCTAAACATATGGTAACAACTATTGCTAACTTTTGGATAGAAAGGTTTATAAAATAAGAATTGCACAGGTGTTTCTTTTTTTGTCCTTAAATGATTAATTAAAAATGTTTTCTATATATACGGTATGAGATGTATTGTAACTACACATCACAAAATTTGCACAAGTTTATTTTCACTCCACGATTATTATGTCCAAAATAATTCAGGATCTATATTCATCTATTCCATGTTTGGTTATTGTAATTGTTGTTTATTGTTTGTCTTTTGGAACAGCGGGGGTCATGAACACTGTCTCAAATGTTGAACATCCAATGCACTAAACAGATGAATCTGTTATGCCATGATAATGCACACTATGGAGTTTAAAGTACTTACAAAGAGACTTTAATTGTGCCTTCATTGATAGTACAGAAGATAGACTGGATATGAGGAGGAGGGGGGGGGTGGATTTAGTCTTAGTTCATGGGACGCTCTAGATTGGTGAGATTAAGGAAAGCATTTTGTACACAACTCCCAGATCAGCTAAAAACAGCACAGTTGTAATGTTGAGTCAATCAAAAGTACTTTGCCCAAATACACTAGTTCACTTGCATTGCTCTGTCTTTCTGTGTGTGTGTGTGTGTGTGTGTGTTTTGTGTGGGACCATTAACCCATCACATGTGTAAAGTGAACGTGTGACCACACACACCGTGAGCCCCCTGTGACTCAGAGGGCTTGCGGAGATCAAACACTGGTGCCGTCATATGGTTTGAATTAGGGTCAGTCTTCATGTTTCATCATAAAACTTCAATAAAGCAAGACGCATACGACACACACACACGCACACACACACACACACAGGGTGTTTGGTTTATGTGAGCAATGTTTGTTATGATGTGTCATACGATCAGGGTGTTTTTTCAGTGTGTGTCCATATATATGTTTGGCAAAATTTCGTGGTCACGTGTGTTGTGGTAGGCCAGTGTGTATGTGTGTGTGTGCGTGTGTTTGTGTGTCTGTGTGTGTGTTTATGTGGTTGTGGTTCGGAAAATTTTTTCCTAAACCACTGACCCATAATCTATGAGAGGTTGCGGGCTAATGGGCCCACCCACAACTGGGAAACACACACACACACACACACACACACACACACACACACACACGCACACACACCTGCATAAGGCCATCTGATGAAGAGACATTATTTGGTTCCTTTTACACAAGCGAATGCTTCTCAGTAAGAATCATCTCCCTGAATTTAGTTTCTTTGCATTGTCTTTTGCATGTTTTTGTAAAATTAGATTTTTACCAAATCCTTTTGTGGCGTTGGATTCTGTCTTACTTATGTTCTGTTTTCTGTCCAATGTAAACACATACAGTAAGAGTCCCTCCTTGGACTCTGACCTCATCCTTTTCTGTCTTTGTTTGCCATAAGGCTCATGATGTAGTTACTTTCTTTTAACGTTTGCATAGCCAAGTGGCTGTGACACGAGCAGCATTGTTCATATGTTTATCTGTGTACTTTGTGTGTACATGGAGGATTAAAAAGAATTATCCTTAGTTGACACAGAAATACCTTCATTGAGAACTGCTTTTTTTGCACAGCATAAACACAATTTAACACGGCAACACTTGTTGCGATAGTGTTTATGTTAAGATCACAGCAGTAAAGGCAACATAGCAAAAAGAGCACATTTGTACAGACACTGCTGTTAAACTCACTTCACATCCTAACACACTAACACACACCATGCGCCTAATTGCATATTGCAGACGTGTAGCGTTGATTTCTGAGGGCGAGCACACAAAGCTCCAAAAGAACGGACATGTGGATGACAAGTATGTGCAATTTTAACACAAAGCTTTTTAGTCCTGGACACATTTTCATTACAAATCTTGTATTTAATCTGTTTTTTTGGTTTATTGACACAAAATGTTTTCTTCCTTGACACAAACAGCTGACTGGACCTGCTTACCAGTTAAAAAACAAGTGATGTCTTTTTTTTTCTTTCTCAATGTCGAAAGAAAGGCTAGAAGTAGAGGTCACCATCAACACCAACTCTTCAGGCTGCAGGATATTTTTCAGCTGCAGAAAAAATGAAAGCTATGTGCTTCTTGCTTTCCTCCTGGCTTAAATAAATGGGTTCAATTTGTGTTGTGGACATTGTTATGAGAAGCTCAGCTGTCAAAGATGACCTTGAATTGTACTTTACAGGTATCGACTGACTCGACTTGTCTTAACTCAGGGGGCTTCATGCACTACAGGCGTGATTACAAGGGTCATTTTCTGTCATCTTTTCTGTTTTTGGGTGCATACATTTAAATGCAACAACATCACTTCCCTTTTTGTGGCTCTAAAAATTTGCCTTACAGTTGGCTAAATGTAAAATCTGCACCTGTCAAATGTAATGACTAACGTCAGCTTGAGTGTGACAGTTCAACATGAACCAACATTGATGCTTCAGCACTGGTTACCTCTCATATGCCCCTATAGTGACATGATAAAGTGGCCTCTGCGCTGCTCTTGCAGTGGAGACAACACAATGCAGAGCCATATGGGCCGTCCTACATGCTAGGAAACCTTCTGCGTGCTGCCTTTCCTAATTTTAAGCTTGAGTCAACCACTGTGCTTCAGGAAGAATCAGTGAAACTCTTTCCTTTCAGCCACATTTTGAATATGAGGGTTACATGACAGCCAACATCAGCTAAGAATTAATATGTATGTTTACTTTGGGCCCTTTTCAGAAATAAAAGTGTAATTGAATGAGTGTTTTGAGTATTTTGCGTTGACAGTACAACTGTGCTCTTGCTGAGGTATGAAGATAGATTTCACTACATAAAAGTTTTGCCAGCTGGGATTTCAAAATGTTGATTGTCAATACTCCACAGAAACATCTCAAACCTTATAATTTTAAGCCAACAATTTCTCAGTGTTAGGAAAGTGATTTCTGTCATGCTTGGACATTCAGTTGTCTGAGCTGAACTTTCTTCTTAGAATACTTTTGGTTGTGGAAAAGCAATTTCACTGATTTGGGGTTTAAACTCAGCACCGCTGGTGTCACATGCATCATTGCTAACCACTCGACCATCCAACCCCTCCAAAGTGCTTTCAGCTATCAGATTGTGGGCTGAGAATTGTGAGTTTTACCCCTTACAATTTTATCGGGTTTTGTTTTTGCAAAAAAAGAGTTGCCTCTTCTTTTTCTGCGTTTTAAGGGCAATAAAAGTCATAAGCAAGTTGTCACGCTACCTCACAGTCTGCCTGGGACTTTAGTCTGTCTGCCTTTCATTAGGCCCTAATTCCCCCAGGAGTTTTTAACACCTCCCCCCCACACACACACACACACACACTGACATAGCCATACTTAATGCGTCAGCAGTGTTTGCTGCCGTTCTTTCGCCACTGTACTGCTTTGTTCTCAACATGGAAAATCTTGTTTTAAGTACCACAAGTGCAACGGTCTCTCTCTCTCTCTCTCTCTCTCTCTCTCTCTCTCTCACACACACACACACACACACACACACACACACACACCACTGTACAGCTACTGCCCCAGCAGAAGGATGATTAGGCGGCAGCAGGGCAAAAATATGATATGCACATACGCTGCCTGCATGCATGTTGGCACACATGCCTTTTATTATCCTTCTTATGCCACTCATTTTGCTTGCATTACTTCAGGAAACAGTAGCTCTGACCAACAAAGGCACACGTCTCTCTGTTAGCACTAACCCTAACCCTTCTTCAAAGCTTGCACTTACTTGCACTAACTTGAAGATTTTCCCCTAGAATCTAATAATATGAATAATATGAGAGACCATATATAAACTAAAAAGTCGAAAGTTTATGTAATCTACATTTGATTTCTACATCATTCTGTTGGGTTCAACACAGGCCAACTTGAGCTGCTTATAGGAAAGGAAAGTATAAAAGCAGCAAAGTTTAACCCTGCAAATGTGGATATGAGGTTTTCACAACTTACAGGCAAAGGAAGTGCAATGAGGCAAAGCTGCAACATTTGGTAATAAGTATCTGTGGGTTTAGCATATGAATGACTCATGAATGATGAGAAAATATTAATTAATGTGGCTTTAAGGGGAAATTCAAGGGGACCGTCAGAGTTCTAGGGATTATGGTCTTTATTATTAAACACCAAAGACTCAAACTGAAATTGCAAACAAATTTCAGTTTGAGTCTTTGGTGTAGAGGGTGCCTTTGTGCAGTCTGAAGACACTAAACGGTTAAAAAGAATTCATGAACAATACTTGTTTTTACAATGTCACAAATAGAGACGATACAGGTTTCTACCATAGACTGTAATAAAAAGCAAAATATGTGTATTTTTTAGCGTGCAAACTACTGGTGGTCCAGGGGGAACTCCCTGGAAACATCATTTGTGGACTTTTTGAGGGGTCTAACCTACTGGGATGTTTGGTTATGAACCCTGTATGGCTGTATGGTTATGAACCATGCATTCAACTATGAATGTTTCTTTGCAACAAGAGTCACAGGCAGTCCTGTCTGTGACGCACGCAACGTAAAGAAGCGACAGTTTCTGATCCGACACTTAAAAATGTGTTGTGAGGGCCTTTGTAGTGAGCGGTTACAGCACATGCCATACAATTCAGCCGGTGAGAACAACGGTGTTGTTTGTTGGTGGTAGCATCTGATGCTTCTCCACCACCACAACCTTTGAAACGGGTATTCACAGTTTTACTGGCAGCGGAAAATACCATGTCATCAGTAACTGATCTCTAACAGCAGACATACTGAGACACTTTGTGTTCTCGTCATGTCATGCTGATAACACAGCGTGATCAATCCCTGTGAGGCATTAATAATCAACTTTTTACACTTACTACGAGTGTCTTTGCCTATTTTTTCCGTAATAGAGTTTTAATGATAAACATCCGGTCAGTGGAATGTTTTATAAAACAAGATTTAGTTTAAGTATGAACTGACGTTGTTTATTAGATTGTGTGTTATGATTAAGCCATGCTTATTGGCAGCTGATTAACATAAAAAAAAAAAATCTAAAAATAGTTTAATGATGTCTGTCTATTATTATTATTATTATTATTATTATTATTATTATTATTATTATTATTAGAATAATTCTAATTATTATTAATAATTATAATAAAGTATACTTTCCTTCTTTACTCTCTTTCTTCTTTAGCTACTAATGATACACATTTATATTTAAGAAATGTTTTCCATGTTTTAGTGGCTGTAACTGAATCTCTGTCAGTCTCTTCCATTTATCCCTTGTAGCTTGGTCACACTTTTACACAGACTGTTAGCCCGATTCGAACCATTTTAGCCTGTCAAATGAATTCATTTAGTGTGAAAAAGCTCAACATTTGATAAATCTGCCCTTGATGACAACAACAATTTCCACACACACACACATACACACACACACACACACTATTTATTGATTTAGTCATAAACCAATGTATTGGACAAAAGGGACATTTTGACATAAAGATGGAAAGTGGATCGTTTTGTCTTCTGCTTTAAAGTCTTGATTGCTCAATATCCTATCCAGGAAAGTAGTAAGTCCAGGGAAGTGTGTGTGAGCGAAAAAGACAAATCAGTGCTCAATCACTGGTCTGATCTTGTGTTTGAATGTGTATTTTGTTTCATACAAGTGTGTGTTCCTGTGTGTGCCAACTTTTACATACATGCCATGTTTATCGTCAGTTTCTCTCCTTTTGATCTGGTGAAAAGTTAAGGGTTCACCAGACTTCTTAGAGTTCATCCTTAAGGGGGGGCAAACATGTTGGCATGAAATGTAATGACAATTCATCCAATTGTTGTTGAAACATTTCACTCAAGGAAGGAAATGAACGTAGGCCTTCTTGTTTATGAGGCTCTGTGACCACCTTGGACTTGGATTAACTCACCAAAATACCTCCAGGATGTGTATGGTATGTGTTAACTTGTAAGAAAACCTATTTTCCTTTTCCAAACTCTCCCTGTGGCTGTAACTGTAACTACAAATATGCTGTCAGTTAACTGCTCTGGTTAAAAAAAAAAAAAGGGCTGAACATTTATACTGTGGTTTTCCATTCAAAACCACAAAGCTGCTGAATTCTCTCCTTCATCTCTTTTCTTCCCCTCTCGTCTCCTCTTCTCCGTCCATCTCTCGTTGCTCCACATTAAAGACATGCTGCTAATTCAGAAAAGGTTTGTCTTTTGCTTTTAAGTCTTCCTGCTCGATGGCTCAATATCCTGTTTGAGCGAGAAGAAGGCCAGGGAGGGAGTACGTTTCGGGAGCGTGTGTGAGCGAAAAGACAAATCAGTCCTCAATCCCTGCTCTGATCTTGTCTTTGTGTGTTTTAATTTCTTTAAGGTGAGACACTGAAGGCAAAAACATGTTGGTTTATTTTGCTTCCATGACATGACTTCTTTCAGACTAGCGGATAGAAAATAAAGTACACATTGAGGTATTTGTTTTACTAACTTAATCTATAATCTATTTGCGCATGTATATCTTTCCTAAATTCACCAAGGGTTAGCATTAGATATTGCCATCCATCCATCCATCCATCTTCTTCCGTTTATCCGGGGTCGGGTCGCGGGGGCAACAGCTCCAGCAGGGGGCCCCAAACTTCCCTTTCCCGGGCCACATTGGCCAACTCTGACTGGGGGACCCCGAGGCGTTCCCAGGCCAGTGTGGAGATATAATCTCTCCACCTCGTCCTGGGTCTTCCCCGTGGTCTCCTCCCAGCTGGCTGTGCCTGGAACACCTCCCTAGGGAGGCGCCCAGGGGGCATCCTTACCAGATGCCCGAACCACCTCAACTGGCTCCTTTCTACGCAAAGGAGCAGCGGTTCTACTCCGAGCTTCTCTCGGATGACTGAACTCCTCACCCTATCTCTAAGGGAGAAGCCAGCCACCCTTCTGAGAAAACCCATTTCGGCCGCTTGTACCCGCGATCTCGTCCTTTCGGTCATGACCCAACCTTCATGACCATAGGTGAGAGTAGGAACGAAGATAGACCGGTAGATCGAGAGCTTTGCCTTCTGGCTCAGCTCTCTTTTCGTCACAACGGTGCGGTAAAGCGAGTGCAATACCGCGCCCGCTGCTCCGATTCTCCGGCCCATCTCCCGCTCCATTTTCCCCTCACTCGTGAACAAGACCCCGAGGTACTTGAACTCCTTCACTTGGGGTAGGGACTCATTCCCTACCCGGAGTAGACAATCCACCGGTTTCCTGCTGAGAACCATGGCCTCAGATTTTGAGGTGCTGATCCTCATTCCAACCGCTTCACACTCGGCTGCGAACCGATCCAGTGAGTGCTGAAGGTCACAGGCTGATGATGCCATCAGGACCACATCGTCTGCAAAGAGCAGCGATGAGATCCCAAGCCCACCAAACTGCAACCCCTCCTCCCCCCGACTACGCCTCGATATCCTGTCCATGAATACCACAAACAGGATTGGTGACAAAGCGCAGCCCTGGCGGAGGCCAACACCCACTGGAAACGAGTCCGACTTACTGCCGAGAACCCGGACACAACTCTTGCTTTGGGCGTACAGGGATTGGATGGCTCTCAAAAGCGCCCCCCTCACCCCATACTCCCGCAGCACCTCCCACAGTATCTCCCGGGGGACCCGGTCATACGCTTTCTCCAGGTCCACAAAACACATGTAAACCGGATGGGCATACTCCCAGGCCCCCTCCAGGATCCTTGTGAGAGTGAAGAGCTGGTCCGTTGTTCCACGGCCAGAACGGAATCCGCATTGTTCCTCTTCAATCTGAGGTTCGACTATCGGCCGAACCCTCCTTTCCAGCACCTTGGAGTAGACTTTACCCGGGAGGCTGAGCAGTGTGATACCCCTGTAATTGGCACACACTCTCTGGTCCCCCTTTTTAAACAGGGGAACCACCACCCCGGTCTGCCACTCCTTAGGCACTGTTCCCGACTTCCACGCAATGTTGAAGAGACGTGTCAGCCACGACAGCCCCTCCCCACCCAGAGCCTTCAACATTTCTGGACGGATCTCATCAATCCCCGGGGCCTTGCCACTGTGGAGTTGTTTGACTACCTCAGTGACTTCCACCAGGGAAATTGCTGATGATCCCCCATAATCTTCCAGCCCTGCCTCTATCAAAGAGGGCGTATTAGTCGGATTGAGGAGTTCCTCAAAATGCTCCTTCCACCGCCCGAGTACCTCCTCAGTTGAGGTCAACAGTGTTCCATCCCTGCTGTAAACAGCTTGGATGGTTCCCCGCTTCCCCCTCCTGAGGTGCCGGACAGTACGCCAGAAGCACTTTGGTGCCGACCGAAAGTCCTTCTCCATGGCTTCTCCGAACTCCTCCCACACCCGCTGCTTTGCCTCTGTCACGGCCGAGGCCGCTGCCCTTCGGGCCTGTCGGTACCTTGCAACCGCCTCTGGAGTCCCCCTTGATAACATATCTCGGAAGGACTCCTTCTTCAGTCGGACGGCTTCCCTGACCACCGCGGTCCACCACGGTGTTCGAGGGTTACCGCCCCTTGAGGCACCTAAGACCTTGAGGCCGCAGGCTCCCGCCGCAGCTTCAGCAATGGAAGCTTTGAACATTGACCACTCAGGCTCAATGCCCCCAACCTCCACAGGGATGCCAGAGAAACTCCGCCGGAGGTGTGAGTTAAAGGTCTCTTGGGTATGGGCCTCCTCCAGACGTTCCCAGTTCACCCGCACTACCCGTTTGGGCTTACCAGGTCTGTCCAGACTCTTCCCCCACCCCCTGACCCAACTCACCACCAGATGGTGATCAGTTGACAGCTCCGCCCCTCTCTTTACCCGAGTGTCCAAAACATGCGGCCTCAGATCAGATGATACGATTACAAAATCGATCATCGATCTTCGGCCTAAGGTGCTCTGGTACCATGTACACTTATGAGCATCCTTATGTTCGAACATGGTGTTTGTTATGGACAGCCCATGTCTAGCACAGAAGTCCAATAACAAACAACCACTCGGGTTGAGATCAGGGAGGCCGTTCCTCCCAATCACGCCTCTCCAGGTGTCTCCATCGCTGCCCACGTGCGCGTTGAAGTCTCCCAGTAGAACTATGGAGTCCCCTACTGGAGCCCCCAACAGGACTCCATTCAGGGTCTCCAAGAAGGCCGAATACTCTGAACTGCTGTTCGGTGCATATGCACAGACAACAGTCAGAGTTTTCCCCCCCATAACCCGTAGGCGTAGGGAGGCGACCCTCTCGTCTACCGGGGTGAACTCCAACGTAACGGCACTCAGCCGGGGATTTGTGAGTATCCCCACACCCGCCCGGCGCCTCACACCCTGAGCAACTCCAGAGAAGAATAAAGTCCAACCCCTATCCAGGAGTACGGTTCCAGAACCGAGACTGTGCGTAGAGGAGAGCCCAACCAGATCTAACTGGTAGCGCTCCGCCTCCCGCACAAGCTCCGGCTCTTTCCCCCACAGAGAGGTGACGTTCCACGTCCCCAGAGCCAGCCTTTGCCGCCCAGGTCTGGTCCGTCGAGGTCCCCGACCTTCACTGCCACCCGTCTGGCAATGTACCCGACCCCAACGGTTCTTCCTGCGGGTGGTAGGCCCACATGATGGAGAGGGGGGGGGTGCCACGTTGCTTTTTCGGGCTATGCCCGGCCGGGCTCCGTGGCAAACCCGGCCACCAGGCGCTCGTTGACGGGCCCCCCTTCCAGGCCTGGCTCCAGACGGGGGCCCCGGGCTTCCTCCGGGCAGGGTCACACCTCCTCTTTTTTGTTCTTCCATTGGGGTTCTTGAACCATTCTTTGTCTGGCCCCTCGCCTGAGACCAATTTGCCATGGGAGACCCTACCAGGAGCACTAGGCTCCCGACAACACAGCCCTCAGGTTCATAGGAGCACCCAAACCCCTCCACCACGGTAAGGTGATGGTTCTCGGAGGGTAGATATTGCCTCATTTGCATATTTAAACGTACAATTTCAGAAAACTTGTAATACAAAAACACATTTTTTTAATGTAAGTAATCAACAACCAAAGTTTCATGGTGATATATTAAATTTAAAAACATCCTATGTGTAGGCTGCGGGATTTTACAATACAGATCTTTGGAGGCCGCTTTCTCAAAATGAGTTTTTTCTGACACTCTGAGCCTGAAGTTTCCCTTTCCATAGCACTTACATACACCAAACTTTACAATTTCATCCCTATCTATATTCTGAAGGTTATTACAGAGGGGTTTGTTTATATATTATTCACAGCCTGATTTATACAACATTCTATTCAAAATAATAAAAACATGGTGAAAAGGGATTTTTTTTAGGCTGTTGAAAGTATTTTCTGATTTATGGAGCGATAAAAATAGATATCCTAAATTCCCTCTGTCAAAACCTTTGACTCTAATATGTCGTTAAAATTAAACAACAATTTTAAACCTGGCTTTAGTCAATGTACAGATTTAATGCCTCATTTCCATATTTAACATAACAATTCAGAAATGCTGTCACATCATTTTTTTTGTCGTAATGTAAGTAATGAACCGGGGAAGTTTTATGATGATATCTATTAGTTAAACTGTTACCCTATTCACCTTTAGTGTCTCCCCTTAATATAAGTGTGCGACCTACATGTCATATTTATCGTCCAGTTTCAGTCCTTTCACTGCCTTTGCCATGTGACCTTCTCCAAGCCTCATAATTGGCCCACATGCGCTGACCTCGTTAAAGCTGCCTCAGTTTTATAATGGCTTTTAGCACCCTTCCTGGCGAGTCTAATGCCAATAGTGGCATTAGCATTAGTCTGTATTTACGAGATCCGAATAGATACAGGGCTAGCCATTACAAACTGCCTTAATGCTAATCTGTTCTAATAGATTTAGCATTGATCTGTGAGGCTGTAAAGCGGTTAGCAAGGTTCATAAAAGGTCAAAGAAAAAGAGCTGCTAGGTGGTTAGCTCAAGGCTCAATCTATACCGCAGCGGCCTGTGTTTGAATCCGACCTGCGGCCCTTTGCTGCATTTCATCCCCTCTGTCTCCGCCTTTCCTGTCTCTCTACTGTACTAATTAATTAAAGGCAAAAAGCCATTACTTCCTCTTATAAATATGCTCTGTGGATACCAGTGGCAGAGTATGTTTTCATAATAACAGACCACATTTTCTTTATTCTCTTTGGCGTTATGTCACTTCTTTTTGTAGTCTTGTGTCAGGGTGCTGAATGGAGAGCTCTGGTAGTGTGAATTTATTTATATCTTTCAATTTTCTGCAGCTTTCACAAAAGTGTTTTCATTGTCTTAACTATCATTACTCAAGACGGACTAAAGTTGTCTCGTTTCTCTCTTTGCCTCTAATATTTCAAACAGGCTATTAGTCTCTCTGCCTCTCTGTGCGTTTGATAAAGCATTGCCCCACATTTTCCACACGAAATACAAACACATTTAAATACATATTGCACTAACCTAAACAGGACATTTTGCTGAAAAAGTGCTGGCTTTCTATAATTGTACTGGCAAAACACAACTTTTCTCTTTAATGCTAAATAAAGCCTTACAGATCATTAGTAAACATGACCTAAAGTCATAAGAGAAAATATAAATAAAAAAGAATAACCATGGATGCAGTAAAACATTAATATTCCCATAAAAATTCTTCATTATTTATACGTCACATAATCCCTTTTCAGACATGGATTATGCAGCCTTGTTGGCTTCATCTATCGCTTAAACTAGTGACGTTTTGTCATTCAAGGCATTATGTAAATGTTCACTAAGGCCTTCATTAAGACAAGGCAGCAGGAGTATTATGGAATGAAACACCGTGCTCGCGCCACGTGTGGCACCTGATGCACGAGAGAGGTGTTATGTGTAAAATAATATGAACATTTAGTTCAGGCTGAAAGTGTGAGAAGTATAGACGTGACGTTAACACAAATGTGACTCTGTGCTTATTCAGACATGAGGCAAACACATTTTACGTAAGACATAGGCCTAGTTGGCATTCTTGTTATGTCAAAAAAGCTTATAAATGCTTTTGTGTGTGTGTGTGTGTGTGTGTGTGCGTGTGTGTGTGTGTGTGTGTGTGTGTGCCTCCCCTTGTCCTAGACTCATGGAATTAAGTCCATGGGCTTGTTCTTAGTTCAGTCTGATTCACACTGAAAGTAACGTGTGTACATATATTTGTGAGTGTGTCCTGGTGATGCTGGAATTATAAGCCTCTTTAACATCCGTGTTGAATAACTCAGTTACAGTAAATCTTCTTAGTTTCCTCTCTCACCCACAGCCTCTATCTCACTTCATCAGTGTGCTTCTTGTCTCTCACTCCCTCCATCCCGCCTTCCTCTCTCCTCTGCCACTGTTGTCTCTCCTATAGTCTGCCTTCACCTATACCCACAAGATTCATAAACCTGCACCTACATATAGGCCTACGCATAAGCAGAGACACACATGTGCACACAAAGTATGGCTGGGTGATATGGTCAAAATCTTTTATCTCGATATAGGTCATTTCATATATCGATAATGATTTATTTCATGATATAGCATGTTTTCTGGTAAATAAATAGCCTATATCAAATAATCGCATTGTAAAGCCTATTTTTGTATACTCATGTTTAAATGATGCTAATAGTTGACAAATAAAATAAAAAGTTAAAATAAAAGTACTGAGTATTTTCTCATTTAAAATGAACAGAACAGTTTCAAGTGAACTTATAGAGAAAACATCATTTCCAGCCGTACACTGACTGTGTTCACATGCATGCATAGAAATACAGAGAAATCAGATTTAGGCCACAGTCACACATTTGCCTAAAAGTTCACAGAAGTTGGGGTACGCGCAAAGTGAAGATGCAAATTTGCTTCGCCACTGGAAGCTAATCTTTTTTTTCCCCTTGGCTCGCGTAGAATGGAAGTAAACGAGAGGCAAATGTTAATTGCCCGCATGTGTGACCGTGCCCCAAGACAATTGTTTGTCTATATTGAGGTATTCCCACAAGCAGAATTTGAGTTAGTATGTGCTATTATTTTAGACAACATTCTTGTGTGTCACAATATCTCGATATATGATTTCATCTTGATACGATTCCATTGAAAGACGATAAATTATCATATTGAATAATCACCCAGCCCTGTACTCAAAAGTAATCACTTTAACAACACAACCAGCAGAAACAAAGCTCTTTTGTGCAGGTGGCTGAAAATAAGCATCCTGTTGGATTCTATCAATTTTGAAGTGGACTTTGTTCAAGATGATATTCACTTGGTATGAAACCGCTGAAATGTATTCATTACTACGATAAAGGGATGGTATTGGGCTTAGCATAATATCTGATCATCTAGATGTAATGATAAGAATAAAGGGAATTAGCTAGCCTACTACAATATTTAATGCTTCATTATATTTCACTTCATTATCTAATTTTGCGCTAATTGCTCAAGGACACATAAGCTGTGATGAGGCATTGAACCGTCTTTGTTCTTTCTGCACCACCTGATTGGCTTGTGACGTTGAAGTCCTTAAAGTGCACATGTTCAAAACCAACACCACCACAACTGAAAGGCATAGTTTGCTAAATATGTGAGGGATTGATAAGAGGTTCATACAGTATATGTGCATGTGTGTGCGTGTGTGTGTGTGTGTGCGTGTGTGTGTGAGTGCACAAACTGAAGCTGCTTCTATCTTTATTTTCTCTCTTAATGTGTGAGCTCAGTTGTGGTTTAACAGTATTAGTGCTTACTTAAAGGGTCGCAAGAGTCTCAGTGTCTAAGCCTGTCTTTTGGATTAGTACGGCAGCTGAGGACAACACACACACAAACACACACACACACACACACACACACACACACACACACACACACACA
>CALSCE010010657.1:20047869-20058398 GCA_943593645.1 Bovichtus variegatus | reverse complement strand
ACACACACACACACACTTCTATTTGCATTCCCATGACCATAACAAGCCTTTGATTATCACTCGTGGTGGGTATTTCCCTCAAGCCTGTTTGCATGGCTGTTAAACAAACTGGGTGTTGGTGTATCTAGAGAGGCATCTTTGTTCCTTTTTTACACAAAGGACCAGCCATGGATAGTTCACATTCACACATAATTGTCTGAGAGCGCTCGGTAAAAAAACGCTCTCACCTGATGACCCTGAATGCACACCTGTCATCTCCTTCCTGACATACACCTACAAGCGCGCAGCCTTGCACAAACAAACCACACAAATGCGGAGGACACACTCAGCAGCAGCGACAGAGATAATAAAGTATGCATGCAAGTGCGTGTACAGGCACACACTTGACACACGACAACACAGAGAATGCTTTAAACAGGCAATATTGTCTCAAATTCAGATGCTGCAGAAGTAGATCAACTTTATCTTTCATTCTGCGCATAAAAGACTTCATGTTTTCGTGGCTGAGTGACTTGGCAGCTACAATTCTGCTTTCTGTTTTATCCTTGTTAAAGTGAGGAGGAAAACTAGAGGGGAGTGCTTCAAAAAGAATAGACAGATCAAACCCACAGATCAAAAAGACAGATCGAAATACCCCAGCGGTATAAAGTTTGACTCTCTGCTTTAGACTTTGAACATTCCTAGGTGCTGTAAAATCATGAGATACTATATGGAATAACATTACGTGAACATAGATGTGCAAGACCCTACAAAGCAGTCTGAGAACATTTCAAGGCAAAAGCAGCGGCTCAGCTTTTGATCTCACTTGCTCTCAAGATCTTACATAGGGCACCTGCTGGAGTACTTTATGTCAAGTACTTAATACGACAATGAATGTACAAATGTTAATTATGAGCTGTTCAAGTATGATTTAAAGCCTCCAAAAGCTTCAGGCTGAGCTGAGCTACACAGGAGGACACTTTGGCCCACACATACAAGACTAGTTCTTTGGAAATTCCTGCAGTAATAGAGCAGTGTTAGGTGAGGAGTTTAACAAAAGTATTAATCTGTAGCAAAATCAATAACACCATATTTTTTTTCACATGCTTTGATAGTTTCTGGAGTATTTTCACTTTGTTCATCATCTTCCTGTAGCATGAAACACAACATATTTTGGGTGCACAAGGACCTAAAATCCAGGGAAAAATAGGTATGAACCAACCTGCTCCTTGTGTTTTACAGTAGAAATGTGTAAAAAACTTAACCTTATAAGTCTTAAAAACAATGTTTGGAATCAATCTGTTTTTAAACCACTGTTTTGATGTCTGATAAGGCATCAATTCATGGATCTGATACTCAAATGATCCTTCATATTGTTTATTTCACTTTCCTGTTCCACAGAAACAGCACTGCCCCACCAGCCTCTTCAGTTGTTTTACTCAGAGCTGTTTTTGGTCTGAATTTCTGTCATGCCACATTTGAGGTGATGAGTGGACATGTAGCATGTTGGTTACATTCAGCATCCAAAGTAAACACATCATTTCATTCATTCGCTCAACCTTTTTCTTTTTTTTTTACTGAGGAACAAGAAGCCTCTTTTACAAACTTTACATCATTCACACAAAAATAAAAAATAAACCCATTCCAAGATATACTTTTCAAATAAAATGTGTTTCACATGAGAAATTTCCCGATTCTCTACTTTGTTACAGCAGCAAAAATGATGTCCCCATTACAAATTGAGAGCATATTTCACCATTTCACTGACATACTATACAGTGTTTCATGCTAATGATATCCTCTTCCTTTCTTAGAATCAAGCTGAATGTGAGCAGATGTGGTTTGTGCTAATCGCTGTACGATGGCTACAGAGTTACATGATGTCTTCATTAGAATACATTTTTCACCATTTAAAGTGATTTGTTATGTTTTATCAACTGTGATATATACCATAAGCCATGCTCTGCCCGCACAACTCTTTGAACTGGTGTTTATATGAGTGTGTGTGTGTGCGTGTGTGTGTGTGTGTGTGTGTGTGTTGATCAGCCAGCCTTTTGCTTAACCATCTGCTGTAGATCATGGCTCTGACTGCCACCGCACATGTTAGGACACACAGATTAACCGCCAAAACCATTCAAAAAAACATCCAGACGACATGACCCACACACTCTTTATTCTCTCCTGACAATATCTAGTTTGGCTTGTTGTCTTTGTGATCAGAGACGCAGACGGATGTCCTTGTGGCTCTGAGCCAAGGTACACAACACACATTGTGGGTTTGCTTATCGCTTTTGTTGCATGTCACCTCTGCTGTTCCTATTTGACTTCACTAAAACAGGAAAGCCATAAGATGAAACAAAGGGACAAAGCAGAAGAGAAAAGATCAGTGGCTAACATAACAAAGCAGGGTGAACCAGAGCCAAGCGAGCAGGTCTGTCTGACAGACTGAAACCCATCTGGGCCTGATCTTCTCTGCAGCACCACAGCTCTACTCCACATGTTGCCTTTGATACGACTCCGCTCACAGCTGGACTTGATAAAACTGGAGGTTTTGTGGTACGCAGGTTTATGTGTGTGTGTGTCTGTGTGCATGCGTGCTTGTCTGTATGTGTGCGGTTATATGTGTTTGCACGTTTTTACGTGTGCGTTTTTGCCTCACACTGTGTCACTTCCACATCGTCTAGCTGCAACCCCCCACACCTACCCATACACTCACACACACACACGGTCGCACATGTTTTCCATTAAGGTTTTAATTTCCCTCCTTCTCCCCTTTTCCTTTCGTCTGTTTAAACAGCCGGCAAGCTGCCTGTAAAAGCCCTGATCTGTTTACATGATGGGCTGCCTGGTGCTAGGCTGTTTAATGCACAGTCATAAATTATACAAGAACTCGGCAAACTGGGAATGAACACCATACTGCGGCTTCAACAAATGCCAAAAACCTGTTTCACATGGCTTGGATACGGGACACCCTCAAACTATAATAAGTCTTGGCTATTTTTTCCCCACAGATAAGAGGAAAACCCTTACAATGAAGTAAAAGAAAACCTACATGTAACATACAGATTAGGTAATAAATGATCCATAAATAATCTATTATTTCTCTATAATGTGCTCTAAAAGACACTAATTTTACTTCCTGGAAAATAAGATCTTGTTAGTGTGCACTTCAAGGCGCTTTAGTCACTGTGCATGAAATACTGCATTGCAGTTTATATGTTAATCAATGAATGAATGTCTATGATTGTAATCGGCACAGCACACAAACTATTAAACAGTCCCTGCAAACATTATAGTCTTTACATAGAAATACTATGAATTATAGACATGACCACAATCAGAATGGTGACCACTTCAGACTTTATCTTGATCTTTTAGCAAAGGCATCCCTTCAAGGTAAGAGAGAAAACTGGGGTTGAATCAGAACCTACAGTGCAAAGATGAAGCAAGGCTAATTATGAGGATAAAAGACTCACTGTGAATAAAGTAAAGCACAATAAAAATATGACGGTGAGCACAGCGGTTGAGGATGTGTTCATATGTTGACCTATATGAAGGTGAAACCTAAAAGACAGTCAATGCAGTTTCAATCTACTTCAACACAATTTGTATTTCAAATTATGTGTAAAAATGTACATTTATTGTTGGCATGAATAAACTGATAAACTGATTAGTGAAGCCCAGCCTTAAACCACGTTCACATATGTTATCTCCATCATGTGTGATGCTTCAGTTTTGCTCAGTGATCACAGCATCACTCTCTAAAGGCTTGAAACCAGAGATTGTGGGGATGATGTCATCTGTGGACCAACACTGAGCATGTGGAGACTCTGCTGACATGACAGCAGTGATTTACTGAAGGTACGGGAGGAGATTTAGTGGAAAAGGTTCATACCTGTAGGCAGTGCAGTAAAATCCAACAAGGTTGCAGTGAGTTCACAGCCACTGAAGTTGCACTTCATGAACATTTTCACGAGGTGAACTGTTTATTGTATGTCAAAAATCTAAATGGCTACTGTGACAATACTAAAGGTGGTCTAGTCAAATGTTGGCTGTTATGCACATGAGCTCAGTGAACATTAGCACCAAGCATATCTGGGACACATTTTGAATGAGGTGATGATGTGATAAGCCTCAAGTGGCAAAAAAAAAATCTAAAATATTACATTAACCAATACTGTCATATTCAAATAACTTATCAAGATCATTCGCTGGCAAGATCTCCTCCAGACATGCTACAAAACATTAAAAAAAAACTCTGCTTTGAATAATAATTGTGTGTGATATGTTTTTTCGACAAAAACGTTTAATTATCTTCTTAAAAATGATAAAAATGACATCCTTCTCACTCAGGTAAATCCAGAATCTATGAATATGCAAATATTATTCATTGCAAAAGTTTTACTTACTGACACAAAATGTCTCTCATTTATCTTTTCACTTTTGCAAGTTTCTTATTGAACCACAATTGGCTTCCAAACTATTTGGGATGTCTTAAAGTGTGCTTTTACATTTGTTCGTTTGTATTTAATGTGTGTACAGAGAAACTTTCCCCCTTCAGCTGGTAAATGTGAAAACAGCCTTGTAGTGTCATACTGCACAAACATCATGATGCACAGTGAAGCTCAAACATTCAAATTAAATAATGATAAGCATTACATGCAGAGGGACTTTAAGAAATATATGAAATATAAAATTGAGCATAAGAAAATGAAAAAATAAAAAGACTGGTGAGCTTGATCCAAGGACATGCCAACTGAAATGGCCACAAGAGCAAAGTTTTTTTTGCAGTTGAAGCAAGCAAAGTAAATACCCTTGGTCTGTTTGCGTCATCGGCCCTCACAGGCAACAGTTGGTGTTGACAACTGCAGATTAGTGCCTTTGTCCTCCTGTGTGGTTTTGATCTTTGGTGATCCTGCCAAATATTGAAATATGAAGTGTACTCCTTCATGAATAGGAAACAGATTCAGGCTACATCTGCCAAAGGACAGTGCCCTTCTACCAATGCTTACATATAAATTATATTCCTTGCTCCTCTTCTCCTCCTCTCATGTAGAACCTCAGTCCAAATGGGGCACAAAGGGACTCAAATTCTTCCAAAGAGGAAACCAACCTGCGCCCCTAACGCTCCCTCAACCAAAATACAGAGAAAGTGGCAGACAGGCCGGGTTGATGGTATTCAAATTATGTCCTTGGTTGTTCATTAAAAACACAAGAGTCAAAACAAAACAAAAGGGCTCCATGGGATGGCTTGGCCAGAACCCTCACGCAAATCATCTGCTGTTGACACACACACCGCCTCATAACTATGAATGCACTCTTTAACACCCTCTCCTGACACACACACATGCACAACCACACACACACTGACACTAACCAAACTAACCAAATGCGCTTATACACACATTCAAATAGCACACAGCCCAACAAAACACATGTTTGCATATAAGCTCTCACACACACTCACACACACACACACACACACACACACACATCACACCAACGCTCTTCTTGTGGTAAGTGGGAGGAGAGAGTGGGATCACTCCATTTGTCGTCCCACACAAAGCTGCTTGTTCAGTCATTATCTGGGAGAGCCTCTTCTCTCCTCTACAGGCAAGATGACCGGGTCACAGCTAAAATAGCCACTTCTCCCTCATGTCACTCCTCTCTCTCCCTCGCTCCGCCACTCTCTCTCCCTCCTCTTTTATAAACAAAGCTCAGCTATTTGTTTTAGCCACTAAAATCTGGAAAAAAATGGGACATTTGCAAACCAAATGAGGCTTATATATGGCAGGTTCTTGTACTCCATCCAAAGCAGAGGCTAATTGTGTGCTTCTCCACTCTAAACAAATGACTCGGGGAGAGGGAAGTGAATGAGGGGATGGGCTATTTGTTAAGGAAATCAGGAGGCCAGTGAGCTCATGTACAATTACCTATTTGCGTGGTGACTGTTGCTGTCTGATCACTAAAGCAGAACACAAAGTATCACTGAGAAAGTTTGGACGTTGCATGTTGCATCTGTCTGATCGTGTTGCCAAACAGAGTGGAGACACACGTTTTATACCAAGGCCTATATTCTCTCACTGATTTAAGCCATTAATGGTTACCTTGAAGTCTTAATCCTGTAATCTTAATCGTTTTGTACTCACTGCACAGGCCACAGTCTGAATTAACAAAATGGCTGCCATCCTGACCTTAAATGAAGTCTTTCACTGCGTTCGGAGCAACCCTAACGTTGCTATTCATTGAATTGAAGGTCCTTTGTACAGTGTGCTGTTGGTCTTGGTATATAAATAATAACACACTACAACTCCTAAAAGGGAAAAGCAACCTTCCCTTTGAGTACACTGATCGAGGTAATAACACTGACACTAGGCCATTTCTCCACAAGACTAAGAACCTTTTTACTTTCAAGAAGCAAAACATATGAGCAACATTTTCTATCGTTTCTGTATTTGTGCAGTAAAACTAGTAAATGATGTTTATATTATTCAATAATTATGGACCTGTCCAACAGTTTGCGATGTCTTATTTCTATAAGCTTAAAACTCTTTATGAGCAGAGAGCATACGCAGCTGTTTACCTGGATACTCTGTATGTATCACTCCATGTACTTAAAATAAATGGTTAAACTAATCACTGAAACACAGGAAAATCACTGACAAGAATTCTTCGTCTTTTGCTTTGCTCATAAAAAGTAGTTTAGATAGCTTTCACTCTTTTATTTGCATATCTTGTGGTGAGAAAGTGTGATGTTACACTCTGTTGCATTCTTGGGCAGTGCCGTTTCTGAAAGGATATTTTTTGAAGTGTGGTCGGTCCACAGCTAGCTTACTGCACCTTGATGTGTGACAGACTTCTGGTGATGTGGTATCAGAAGATCTTAGTTTTGATAGGACGTTTGGAGGTGAGTTGAGGACTGATGGTCAGGAACAGATGATACAGGTGGATGCAGATGATGTGTAGTAAATACGACGAACTGAACGACTAATATCCAGAAGTGATACTGCCCAGCAGATGCTCCCCTGTGTCGGTGAGGAGGAGACAGTACCAACGTATTGTTTAGAGTACTGAGAAAGCATTGAACCAAAATTGTTAATCATTACCTCTTTTTTTTTTGTCGGAACAAAGCCATTGTCTCAGGTTCCGCTTTTTTTTCTCCCATTTTCACACCACTGGGGGAGAAGTTCTTTGACTGACTTTTTGTCTGAGCTCAGGTTTCCATTATCAGGTTATCAGATACTGAGCAAGTCCCGACTACTACGTCATTTTAACTACTGCATCTGTAATGACTGTTATTTAAGAAAAGTATTTGGAAAAATGTGAAGATGAGGGAACTGGAATTAGCTGGAAGAAATAAAAAAGGTGCAGTGGAAGACGCACACACACACACACACACACACACACACACAAATAGTTATACATGCATGCCACTATGATCTGTGATTAACAGTACCACCCACTGAATAGTACCTGTGTGTGTGTGTGTGTGTGTGTGTGTGTGTGTGTGTGTGTGTGTTCATAAGAGTTGGGACAAGGGTCACGGCTGGTCACAGTCAGGAGTCTCTCATATGGACTGGATCAGCCACTGCAGAGGTCAGAGGTCAGAGGTCCCTGGTTCAGGGGTTGAGCTCTCTAAGCCAATCACAGGTCAGCGTAGGGCTGAGGGGCTTTCCATGTGAAGTGAGCGGTGCTTAGACGTGATAAGAGGAGCACAGAAAACCCTGAGCCTGCTTCACGACGCAGTTTCAACCACCTCACCAGTCATGATGTGGTCACTTTATCACATCTGTTGTTAGTCAGTCACTTAGTCTTTCATCAGTTAATTAGCTGCTCAGTTTTGTCAGACCTGAATGCTGCTGCTTACACAAAAAAACATGACTACAAGTTCAGGACGAGTGTTCACATTATAATTTTTGTCATATGGATGGTCTATGTTGTAATTTCATTATGTTGGTTATTCTGTACACGTGACATCTATTGCACATCTGTCCTGCCTTGGGGAGGGATTCTTCTTCAGTTGCTCTTCCTGAGGTTTATTACGAGTTTTTCCTTATTCGCTGTAAGGGTCCAAGGAGAGACAGGGTACAGTTTGTAAATCTCCCGGCAAACTGGTGATTTGTGATATTGGGCTATATATAAATGAATTTGACTTGACTTGACAGGATATGTATTGAGTACTACCACCTGGTTCATGGTGGACTTGGCTCACTTGTCATATCTGCACTTTTAATCACTATGCAACAATTGAAATACAGTGATATGCTACGTCTGGATGTTTATGTGTTTAACATGTCTATTTTTACCTATAATCACCAATATTGTTTTGTATTAACCTCTGTTCGGCTGGTAATTGTGAATTCCTTATTATTTCTTATTTCTAAAATACATCAGCGTAAGCAGCTTGATGCTGCCTAAAGAAGAGCTCACATCTTGAAAGGTGTTGTAATCCAAAGTAGCTGCTTGTCCAAACATTTCTGTGTTCCAGTTTCCTTAGTGCCAGTAGGCTTTTTGTGGCAAAACTGAGCATACAACATTTTTTTGGGGACTTTTTGATTATTTTTTAAAGATGTGTACTGCTTTAATTATTGGGAAACCATTTAAAATGTGCTTGGACGATAACATACCATTATTTATCATCTACTACACTTCTGACAAGTTTCCTTTCTTTGCGTGGAAATAAAATTCACACTAAGAAAAATATAGCCTTCAGTTTTGAAGTGACATAATTGGTACCAGGATCTCCTAATATTCCATTAAAGTTGGGGGTTTGAGTTCATCCCTGTGAGCTAAATCACCCTATAGACTGAATGTAGATGAAAACAATAAAACAATTGAGCATGTTGCCAGCAACAGATGAGCAACATAACTAAATGTATTTTCTTTTAAGAGAAGTGGAACACAAAGTGAGCTCTACTAAATGAATTAGCACACTGTATATTATTACATAGACGGGGAGATGAGGAAGAGAGAGAGATTTGAGTTGATTTGTCATGACACTTGTTAGGAAGGTTCACAGCAGCTATTAAAGACAGAAAGTATTTGTGCCCCTGTGTGTGAATGTGTGTGTGTGTGCATGTGTGTGTGAATCGTTTGTGTATCAGCGTGCATGTGCGTGTCCACGTGTATGTGCGCGAGCACATCTTCAATCCCACTCCTGCTGAGCCCACGTTACTTTGATTGACAGGTGAGACTTGCCTTCACACACCACACCCACGCCCCGCGCGCCTCCGGAACGGCAGCTCTCTGCTACGCCCTGATTGCTCAGAATCTGCGTAGCTCAACCAGGTCAACAGACTCGGGGCAGTTTACAGAGCGGCTATTGGTCAGCTGTATAATCCACATCACTATCCCCACGTGGAGCAACGACTCTGATTGGTGCGGGGCCGTTTTGTGGGCGGGCCTACAGTTTCGGTTAGCTGGGGAGCGTGAAACCGCGTGAGAAAGTTGCCATTGAGGTAAAGCAGAGCTACACGGTGGACTACTGCCGCCGCTGTGAGAGTTGTTGTTATTAAAACTAACAACATTTTTTTCTCTTTTTTCGCGAAATCTTTTTTGGACGCATCCTAACTCAGCGGGGAAGTAAATATTTCTGTTTTTGCTGACTGTTCAACCGCCAAAGAGCGACCGCGGCGAGTCAAGTGGGAACTCTTCACTGCAATTAACTTGTGTGGATTTGTTTCTGATGCTGACTGAGCGCGGGCTGAGTCTGTTGAGGGTCCGCTGCTTTGACTTTTACCTTGTTTGTTTGTCTCTGTACTCGGAATACATCGGATCCTACTCAAAAACAAACGTTGGAGGAGTGATTGAAGTGTCTCCAGCCTTTTCATTTCTCACCTGGTTCATACCCTCCTCCCCCTCCCTTTAGCTGCCTCCAGCTAATGAGCCGTTTCCCGTGTTTTTCCGGTTGATTTACGGCCGCGCTGCCGGTGGAGCGGAGGAGAGACAACGACCGAAACAGAGCGAGGAGCAGGGATTCACATTAATCGGTCCGTGAACTCGGACGGAGCGGGCGGTTTTGTTTGAAATTAACGACACTTGGTCCCGATAATAACGGCGGATGGATTCGTCTCCGTGATCTGGAGCTCCGCGCATCCTCACTGTGCCCCAATTTGATCCCTCGAAGCGGGGTTTTAAGAAGGAAACGGTTGCATCCTCCCGGAGATAACAATGTTTCCCCAGGGGCGACACCCGGTAAGACCCTTCCTGCTTTAACAGTTGTTCACCTGGCTGTAACCGGCGGTGCACAGCGAGGGAGATAACATTACCTCTTTTGTTGTCTTACTTTTAACAGCCTTCGGGCTAAGCACATGCTTACACCAGGCTCTTTATTCTTGTTAATTGGGCTCTGGATCTGCCCCGAGAAGCAGGATGGGATTGATAATAGTGTTTGTTTAATAACGGCTAATAATTAAAAGTTGTTGACATTACGTGTGAGCCTGGAGAGGATCAGATGAATATTGTAGGCCACATAATGAGGCACTATGATGATGATAATAATCCTGTGTGTGTGTGTGTGTGTGTGTGTGTGTGTGTGTGTGTGTGTGTGT
>CALSCE010010657.1:20025155-20039771 GCA_943593645.1 Bovichtus variegatus | reverse complement strand
ATGCTAAAAGTGAACAGGGGAGAGACGGAGGAGGGGGGAAATTGCTTATGTTTTGCGGGTCAGTGCTCCTGTGCTCAGCTCACTAAAACCTTTCAATAAAGGGGGGAGGAGGAGGGAGGAAGAGGGGAGGGCTTGAAGGAAGGGGCCTTTGGCAGAATACAGATTTTCACCCCTCTCGTTCCCTCCCTCATCTCTTGTCACCCTTTCTTCTCCTCCATACTCTCACACCCTCCCTCCATCCTCTCTGTCCTCTAATCTCATCCCCTCCCTTTCCCCTTTTTTCTCACCCTCCTCCACTGCTCCTCTCTTAGCTATTTCTCCTTCATTTACCCTTTCCCCTCTTAAAGCTAGATGTGTGCACGCGCATGTGTGTTTGTGTATGTTGGATGCACATTTCATTGACAGGCTGAGACTATAATGGACTCAACATGAAGCTTTAATCCATTAACAATAGGATCCGTTGGTCAGGAGGCCAGAGGGAGCAGCTCTGTGTGTGTGTGTGTGTGTGTGTGTGTGTGTGTGTGTGTGTGTGTGTGTGTGTGTGTGTGTGTGTGTGTGTGTGTGTGTGTGTGTGTGTGTGTGTGTTGCATACCGCTCTTGTGTCCCAAAACTACGCGCACTGTAGCAGTGCAGCTTGTCAGAGCCGTGAGAGGGAGCGCTGATAGATTTTGAGAGCCACTTAATGTAATCATCAACTTCAGAGGCGTGTGTTTGTGTGTGACTGGCTTTGGTCAAGTGAGAAAAGAGGTTGCTGTTAAAGTGTTAGTGCTGCTTAATTCATGCTTCTGAACTATTAACCTATTTGCAAGTAAGAGTCTGTTTTTCTAACCTGCTCTACACATGGCTGAATAGCTGTTGTGATTAGTGGTAGATGAATTAGACGGTTTAGTGAGCTCACACATAACAAAGTACAACCTGAACTCTTTATGGCAAAATTGTCTCACCTCTGCAAATCTTTTCTCTTGTTTTTTCTTTCTTCTTTGTCCTCCAAACTATGATTTCTCTTTTTTCTTTCTACACTACCTACCTACCTTTTTCTTTCTTTTTATGTATCTGCAGAGTAACTCATTGCTGCCAGAAAGTCTTAGGAACTCAGATAAGCGACGCAACGGACCAGAGTTTTCAAATGACACCAAAAAACGCAAGGTGGATGACAAGGACTCTAGCCACTATGTAAGAAATGGTTTTGCTGACTTTGCATTTGTTTGTTCCAATGCTTTAGTGAGGAAATATAATTTATCATTTGTCTGTGTTCATTCGCACATGGATCTTTAGTGTGTTGTACAGCTGTATCATAGTTACACATCACATGTTAGGAGTGATGTTTCAGTTAGGACATTTGTATTTTAATAGTGTGCTAACTGATTGTCCTGGTTTGCAGGACAGCGACGGGGAGAAAAGTGATGATAATTTAGTGGTGGATGTCTCGAATGAGGTCAGTATGTTTTGATTTTTTTTTGTGATTGTGTTGTGATGATTGTGGTTGTTTCCTGTGGGATGGATGCATAAATGAACAGGCATCACAGTAGTCTGTGGTGAACGCTTCCTTTTTACATGCACCACAATATATTCACAGTTGTCCATGGGACTGGTGCTTTTGTTCTCAGGTAGTTAACTGAATCCTTGTCCCTCCACCAGGATCCAGCCTCCCCTCGTGGCACACCTCTCCCCTCCCCAAGAGAAAATGGCCTGGATAAAGCCCGTCTTCTCAAGAAAGACCCCTGTAGTCCAGCTTCTACTGCATCATCGGCCAGCTCCTCCTCCCTCAAGTCCAAAGAGATGGCAATGGTAGGGATGGACAACACACTCGTTTCAGTTGTTTCAGCATATAGTTGAATAGAGCAGGTAGATGATGTGTCTGTAGTTACATTTCTTGTTAATTTCTAAAGTATATCTCTCTCTCTCTCTGTGACAGCGAGACAAGGCAGGCACACCTGGGTTAAAGTCAAGCACACCCACCCCTAGAGGTGACTCCACCCCTGGTCCGAGCTCCACCCCTGGAATCCGGCCCAGTCTATCAAAACCCCCGTCCATGGAGATACCACATCCAGCCAGTAAGTCCAGTATAAACATTTATAAATTAATTATGTGACAGGTTTTGTTATTTTAATATTCTTATCTTTGCCAGAGGGCAAAAAGTAGTGTTTTCTAAATTGCCTAGTTAAGAGTCAAAGGGCTTTAATCACTAATGTTTCACGGCACACCGTAACTTTGGAAAAACCTCATGCATATGCAGAGGACTCCAGAGTTTGCTTTATATGAAGATAAATCTGTAAAGCAATCACAGTTCAGGTTAGAAATCTCTGTTTGCTTATGCTAGACTTAATTTACTGCATCACAGTCAAAGAAAGAATTAGAATTGAGGGTTACTGGACATGTCAGATACTTGGGTGGTATTGATAAATCTGTAGGATCAAGACTTGTACTCTTAGATATTAAGGTTTTGACCTTCAATGCCAGGCCCTGCTCAGACCTAGTATTAACATGCGTCTTTTGTGAATCGATCACTAGCAGACAGCTCTAAGTTCAGGTGTGAACCCAAGACGCATTGAGATCTGATTGCTGAGACCAAATTCGGAGATGGTCTGGGCGCATATGGCCACGTTCTTTTAGCAGTGTGTTTGTGAATGAGTCCTGGGCCACATTGCAGGTCTGTGTGTTGTAAGATGATGAAGCAGTGTTTCTCATATTCATTCTGCATATAAAGCAGGGAAGTGAGATTGGATCACGAGTGATCACTCGAGACGCATCCTAATGCCATGCGTGTAGAAACGTACTCAACGCTCTCCACTTGCGATCGGATCATCGGTCTTGGTTGTTACCAGCATTTTATGTGTCTTTTCTTCCCTCTCCTCCTCAGCTGCAGGTTTGCGGACGCCCCTGGCTGTACCAGGCCCATACCCGGGTGCGTTTGGTATGTTGCCTCACGCAGCAGGGATGAACGGGGAGCTGGCAGGTGCAGCCGGAGCTGCGGCCTATGCTGCTGGACTCCACAACATGTCACCTCAGATGAGTGTTGCTGCTGCGGCTGCAGTGGCTGCGTACGGCCGTTCACCCATGGTGAGTAGAAAAAGATGACTTGTGTTTGGGTAAAATAATAAATAATAACAAAAATAAATAAAGCCTCTGCAAAATATCAAATCAACATAAGCAGTTAGCTGCTTGTAAGATGTGTATTTTTAAGATGTGTATTTGTTGATACACAATGTGCATCAAAGGTTTGAACCACTCTTTGACTTTTTCATATTTTACAATATTGAATCTCATGGAATTTTTGACCCTGATCAACAGGAATATCAAAGTAAAAACAAATCTCTACAGATGTATCTAAATGAAGTAAAAATATGAAACACAAAATGATTCAATACATAAGTATTCGCCTCCTTTTAAGACAATATTTAGTAGAGCCTCCTTTGTAAGAAACAGCAGGTGTCAGGTTTGAACATCTGGACGCTCCAGTTTTCATCCCATTCTTCTTTTTAAAACTTCTCACCTCTCATGCATGGTGAAAGTGAGGGAAATAACAGAAGGAATTTTCAAGTCATGCCTTCTGCTTCGGCTGCCTTCATATAAGTGTTTCCAACAGTGGCTTCTTATTTGCTGTTCTCCCTAAAGGCACCCAGGCAACAGTTGCACAATGCTCAACAACTCAGCCATAAAACTCTGTAACCTGCTCCAGGCAGATTTACAGCTGTAGTACATTATATTCTTTCCATTTTTTATAGTTGACCTTATACTACTCTAAGGAAATATTCAGTGTTTTAGAGATTTTCTTGTATCCTTCCCCTGATTCGTACTTTTCAGTAACTTTATTTTCGATTGATTGCTCTTTTGTAGTTTTTTTTCCAGGAAAGTGACGATTGCATCGGTTCCCACAGTTGCACCTTCCTTTCCTTTCCTCTACCTACATTTAAATTAAAATCGCTTGTCATGCCTTGATTTAAAAACATGTGACCTCCATCCAATTATGACCAATTTACTTCTCAGTTTTGAAAAATCTGAATTACATCTACTTTAATTAAATGTTTCAAAGATTATGAAGTTAAGGGTTGTGAATATTTTTAATAAGCACTGTAGATTTTACACTTCAAAGTGTCAATAGTTGCACAGCTGTATTTCTCTCTTCTGTTATTATTTGAGTATTTATACAGTGGGTATGCTGGTGTGCATTACGTTCAATCACCTCATCACTCTTGGCTCTATTTGCATAGTGTTCATTACACTGTTTAAATAGGTTTAGTAGACTCACAGCTGTGTCTGTGTCTGGGCAACACTTGATAGAAACTCTGGTTGTGTACTCACCAGCTGCATGTGTGTGCGTGTGCGTGTGTTGGATTGGGGGAGAGCACAAGCACCGAAGGCTCTGCCTCTTGTGTTTGCTTAAACTCGTCATTCAGATTGGGAGGGAGATCGTGCTCCAGAGTGTCTGTTTGCTTTGTGCGCACAAGTGTTTGTGTTCTGTTCACAGGTTAATATTGACCCGTGTGCATTTTGCTATTGCCTATGGGTGTGTGTTTGCACTGTGCTCATAAAATATCTGTGTTCTCTTCTCAAGGTTGGTTTTGATCCTCATCCTCACATGCGAGTTCCTGGAATGCCTCCCAGTCTGACGGGGATCCCTGGTGGCAAACCGTAAGTGTGTTTGCAGTAGGGTTACATGATGTATGTTTCAGCATGCGCAATAGTCGCAGGAAGTGTGGTTTGGACTTAATGCTCGCTGCGCCCTCTCTCCCTGCGTGGAGTGACGGGGCACAGTGTGTTAGGGGTCTGCGGCAAAGTCTGGGACCCACCAGACCGGTCTTGAAACTCAGATCTCATCTCGTTAACCATGCTTTTGTGGGTGTGACTTTTTCGCGTTGTCACCATTCATATCTATACAACCAATGCGTTTATAATTAAGTTGTTTACTAGAGCAAAAAATTATTAATCTAGCCTCTTGATTTTGTTATCGATGTGCACCAGATTGATGCATTTAACTTAAAAACTGTAGCCTACAAAATTAAGGGTGAATATTCCTGTATTTTTTCATATTGCCTGAATCGCCCCGTGGACTAACTGATATGTCCAAGAAAAACCTCATCAGAAAAAATAATTCACACTTTTCTCTTCTCATTTTGACATTCTTCATTTTATCCTCCTCTTTCATCTTTTCCATCGTGTTTAACCTCTTCTCCTCCTCCTTTTGTATCATCAGTGCTTATTCTTTTCACGTGGCGGCCGATGGACAGATGCAGCCGGTACCGTTCCCCCCGGATGCTTTGGTTGGCCCAGGAATTCCTCGCCACGCCCGTCAGATCAACACACTGAACCATGGAGAGGTGGTGTGCGCCGTTACCATCAGTAACCCCACCCGACACGTTTACACAGGAGGGAAGGGATGTGTGAAGGTCTGGGACATTAGTCACCCTGGAAACAAGAGCCCGGTGTCGCAGCTTGACTGTCTGGTGAGTGCGGTGGTGGGCGGGGATACATACTGTACAAAGTATCTTTTTTGAGTGAGAAAAACCTGAATTTTTGCAGTCATGGTGCATGTCTAAAAAGAGACAAGAAAGATATTTGTGTGATATTAGCTTTGTTAATTTCATTAAGAAAAACAATGACGAAATATGTTCGTCAACAACCTTTTTTTGTTGTGAAGATATCGATATGCAATATCGTAGATGAGAAAAGACGATTAGATTAAAAATAAAAACTTGTCTGGTCAGGAGGACTGAGTAGCAAAGCTGCTTTCTTAATAATTCAGCCTGGGTTTTTTGATATTATACAATATACTTTATTGTCCCCATAAGGAAATGTGTTCTCGACTTCGTTCTGCAGTTCCACAGAAGATAAAAATCATACATACTGCATAGTAAAAGAAAAATCGTCAATATCGGATGATAAGATAAAATCTTATGGAAATAAGTTTGACAAAAATATATTTTTTTGGCTTAAATCAAACATTTTTGACAAAATTGACTAAAATGTAATGACTTCTCTTTATGCTAAACATTAAACATATTTTTTGTGTCTGCCACTTCAGAACAGAGACAACTACATCCGCTCCTGTCGCCTCCTCCCTGATGGTCGGACGCTGATTGTGGGAGGTGAGGCGAGCACGCTGTCAATCTGGGATTTGGCCACGCCCACTCCAAGGATTAAGGCAGAGTTAACATCATCGGCACCAGCGTGTTACGCTCTGGCCATCAGCCCGGACTCCAAGGTCTGCTTCTCTTGCTGCAGCGATGGCAACATCGCGGTCTGGGATTTACACAACCAGACACTTGTTAGGTAAGCGAGACCTTGGTGTATATATGCTTTGGTTTTTGACAGAGGGAACATACTTATTTTAGTTTCTTCTCTATCCACCTGTCAAGCACAGTATTGACTTTATTCAGCAGACATTCTGCCCTGGCTGATTTAACTTTTAGGGTTATAAGTTGTAGCACCAGAGGAAGAAAATGTAGCATTAGAAGTACAAGATTGGCTGCTGATGAAAATATTGTAAGAGCTTCACACTTTGATAGTCTGTGATTCATACCAATCACCCAGACAACCTCTGATGCTCAGTGGGACTTTTAAACATTTATTTATTTGTTTATTCAACTCAGAATGTATGTGTGTATCCTGCAGGCAGTTCCAGGGCCACACAGATGGAGCCAGCTGTATTGACATCTCCAATGATGGCACCAAGCTGTGGACCGGAGGCCTCGATAACACCGTCCGCTCCTGGGATCTGAGAGAGGGACGGCAGCTGCAGCAGCATGACTTCACATCGCAGGTACACACTCATGTCAGCATTTAATAACTTTTTCTAGACTTTGCAGTAGTATCCCCAGTAAGACTGAATTATATTTAGGCAGCTGGTGAAATGCAACATTTCCTGTCTCTTCTGTCCAGATCTTCTCTCTTGGCTACTGTCCGACAGGAGAGTGGCTCGCTGTGGGTATGGAGAGCAGCAACGTGGAGGTCCTTCATGTCACCAAGCCTGACAAATATCAGCTTCATCTACACGAGAGCTGCGTACTCTCCCTGCAGTTTGCCTACTGTGGTGAGCAACTGGCTGTCTTGATCTTGGTCGATTTATTCCTCATTTCACTCTTTTTAAAGTGCTTGTTTTTAGTCTACCTTAAAGAAATACTTCATCCACAAAATGGCCATTTGTATATCAATTACTCACTTCGTGTTACCTTGAATTCTGGAAGAAAACGTCGTTTTTTCCCAAGTCTTGATGAATTGTTGTAAATTGGGGCCAAGTTTCATAACAGCAAACTATTTTAAAACATCCATTTACAAACTCACGACTTGCGCAGTATAATCAAAGTCTCATTTATCCAGTCATATCCTAACTACTTCCCAAACACATGCATCTTTGCTAAAACCTTACTACCTAAAACACTTAAACACCCTCACTTCTCCAGAGTGTTTAAATAGCAAGGTTTTATCATCAAGAATTTTCTCCATTTTTGATTTCATCATTCACTGTGGAGGCTTGGAGAAAAACTAAGTTTTCCTTTTTAGAATGAGTGGTTTGAATGGATGCTAGAACTTAGTCCTACCTTTTACTGTGGGTGGTTTTTGGCAAAAACGTACTGTTTAATCCCATTTTATCAATCCTTTTGTTTTACCCTGAGATTGCTTATTGTGTGTGTGTTTGTGTGTGTTTCTCTTCCCAGGTAAATGGTTTGTGAGCACAGGAAAGGATAATTTACTGAATGCATGGAGAACACCCTATGGAGCCAGCATATTCCAGGTTGGGACAACAGATCACTACATTCATTATAAAATATATTAACAGAGATAACAAGCATTTCCACCAGCACAGCATTGCATCAATGCAATGAGTGACTGGAAACCATTGTTATAGTGGTGTCCTATAGCATTAGCATTCTCTACTCTTACACTTGAAAGTTGCAAACATGCCTGCTGTTGTAAGATGCAGTGAAATATTGCTTTTAGTGCGGAAATGCATCCTGTCTAGTTTGCTGCATCAGTATGTATCTCTGTGACAACATCACCTAATAGTTTGTGATAGCTACTGTATCTTATCAATCATTCAGCAATATTGATTGGAATGAGAGCATAATTATATTTTCTGAGAGCATAGTTATCAAACCTTTAAATACTGTATCGCACACACAGAAGCAGTGATGTGTTGTTTTTCTGACTAACCTTTTCCCCTATTCTTTCTATCTTTCTTTCTCTTCAGTCTAAAGAATCATCCTCGGTGTTAAGCTGTGACATATCTGTGGACGATAAATACATTGTCACTGGTTCAGGGGACAAGAAGGCCACTGTTTATGAGGTCATCTACTAAAACTATCGAAAGAAAACAAGGACAATTGTTCTTTCCAACACACCAGATACGTTTCTAGACATTTTCAAGTGGAGCCAGGAATCACAAATACGACTGACCTTGAATGGCACATTCTTATTTCTGTTACATCTGCCAAGGAGACGCAGAAAGGAGACAAACATTTTACATGCACATATCTGTCGTGCCTGTATACATGACTCCATATCAGCTGGGAATTAACTGGAGCAGCTGGATGTTTAATGGACGGAGAGGAACTATTTGGATGTTCCACTGCTTCCTGCTACGGACTGCACTGGGATCAGTTACAAGGACCAAACGATGACTGAACCAAAGGGGGCACTGCATTGTCTTGAATGGGACCAGCTCTTCTGGAGACCACGGCACTGACTATTCGATTTTAAAACACTTGATACAGTGTCACCACCAGGGGCAGAGACTCTACAACAAACACTCAAACCAGATGGTTGAATATGTAAACAATGGAGAAGAATGTGGACAGAAACTGACAAAAAATAATGGAGAGTTGGAGGAGGACAGTGAATGCAGAACATGTTGGTTTGTATTTTGTTACAGACAGACAACTCTCACAGCCTGTTCATCTCTCAGCTCTGACTCTCTGACCTTAGAACCTCGTCTTGCTGTTCTGATACGCCTACACCATCTGAAAAGTACCTTTTCTGTCTTAACAGTGAATCTTTCTCTCACTAATCTGCACTGTGGTGGTAGCTGTCCACATACACGCGTAGTACACACTCAAAGTTACAGTTTTAAACTAACTGAAGGCCCTGCAGACTTGTCTAGCATCACGCTATTGTTGATTTTTGTGATGGGTTAGTTTGATCCCTATGAGGCAAAACACGTTTTTAAAATTCCTAGCCATTTTAGACGCAACCAAAAAGTATTTGCATACTTTTTGAGAACAATTAGCTCATCAAACCAAATAAGCTATTAAGAGTATACTGTTGCTACAGAGGGCTTAACTCTCACACGTTTTTCCCTTCTCAATTTTTTATGATCCTGCTTGAAAGACCAATTAGTGGAAACCTGAAGAAGAAAATAATATTTAGGAGATTGAATTAATCCTCAAATTGCAAGTATCTGCTTTTCTACTGTACCTGTTTTTAACAGATTATTTCCCCACTTATATTTTTTCACACAGCTGTACTCTACAAGCAACATGAGCCTTCACACAGTGTGTTTGATCAGCTGCACTCGGCCCACCTTTGCTCACACTATTGACCTGAAAACTTTTCAGAGACTCAGTATTGATAATTGTTCAGCTGGATATAGCTTCAGATTTACTAATGGTCTCTCTGATATGGTCTTGTTGAAGTCGAGACATCGCCCTGCTGTTAGTTTAACGCAGTTAATTTGCCTGTGGTCTCTTTAACAATAAGTTCTTCAGTTGAGCTCATAATGATGAAAATGAATATTCTCAAAATTAAATGTTTCTCCCCTTAATTTGAAACACAAAAACAACCCTTTGGATTCTCTGTGTAAATTCACTCCGCCCCTGCCTTCACCACTCTTTGAAACACATGATGTCTTACTGTATGGATGGTTGATCACGCTTCATAAACATGGACCAACTACTTCTAAAAAGATCATCTTGACAAGTAAATTAACCTTGTGTTCAAACAAGTGAAAAATCCTTTCTACCATAATCACTACTTAAAAACAGAATTGCCTTTTTTTGTTTTTCTTTTAAAATAAATAAATACTTATTTCTGCTAATATTCTTGAATGTGGGACACTTGTGAACTTGCCTTGAAAAGTACAACTGTGTCATGATGTTGTCTTTTCACTTGACAAAGAAGATTTAGGACTACACGTGAGATTCAATTATTTGTCAAGATAGTCTTACAGAGAAAGGTGCAGTTGTATTTCAGCTTCAGCAAGGAGTCAGTCAGTTTCAGCCATTTTAAACTCATTAATTTCATGACCTTGTGCTTAGTTTTTTTTTTTTTTTATCTATTTTTGTCTGTTGAATGTTTGTAAAAATGTATATATCAGTTTTTTTTTTCCTACAGGACATGCTTTAGAAATAACAAACTGTTTTTGTACGTCTTTTACATGGAAAGAAACGTCTAATCAGGAGAAATACTAAATGGTCTTAATGCTAGCTAATCTAAAATGATTGAAATATCTAGACAATAAATGTGTTTTTTTGTAACAGGAGTGGTCTTTGACTTTCTGGGTTGCTACAAGAACACGTGCGGACCTCCGTTGATAAAACAAAAATGGTGGATAACTGATGGAGGCTCAGAGTTTTGACAATAAGCCTTTTAAACAGTAAAAGTAGTTTAGAAATTTTAGATGATGAAAGTTAACTAGTGCCTAATCCTCATGGTTCCTTCGTGCAGACTATATATGACTCCACTTATTGCAGCGTAAAGAACGTTTTGCAACATGATTTAATGTTGGTAGAGTTGCACCAGAGCTCACACAGGTCATCACCTCGCTGTGCGTGCGTTCTCAAAGTAAGAATTTCATTTGGTTTCTTTCCAAAGACGTATCGACATGACCCTGAATCCTCTTTGCTTTTAGAAATGTCAACAGCCTCCGTGGTTGTGAAAGTGAGTATTGGAGCTGCTGGCACAAACTGAAGTTATTCAGACTAAAAACGTAAGATAATTACAACATGAAAAGATGAAGCTAAATGGAGTCCACTTTAGTAGAGTTATCTTTTTTTTTTTTTTTCCATTCATACTTTGCAACACTTTACTATGAATAGTATGAATTTTCACATATTAGCTTTTTACTTTTACCATCATTTCTCTGTACAAATGTATGAAAAGATAAAACCGGTGGCAAGTGGGCTCTTGTGAATGTTGAGTTTGTGAATTTCAGGGGAAATAATCCAGGCCTTGAAAGTTTTTGAAAATGGACATAAATAGATATGGGTCATTAAAAGTGCTTGAATTCACATATGTTGTGCAAGAATAGAAATTTTTTTTAAATAGTTTTTTTCTGTGAGCTGTAAAACTAGTTCTAAAACAAATCTCAGTGTTGCAACAGATATAGTATTAACCTTGATTCATGTCTGAAACTATGCTGTGTTGGGTCCTTGAATTTGAGGGGATTGGGCCTGGAACATCTTTGAAAAGCCCTTAAATATGGTGTTTAATAAGGTGTGGGAACCTATATGACTATTATTACTTTCAGCGTGAGAGTAACAACATCCAGTAAAGATGGTGATTCAGTTCGGGCTGAAATGTACCTGAATGATCGAGCTTGTTGGTATTAATGTGAGTGTGACTACTTGACACAGCGAGCGACTTGACTGAACGCTTTCTGCTCGAGTGTGGGCAGCTTGAAAGGCTCCATCTGCGCGTGTAGTGGGTTGCTGCTACTGTAACATCGTTTTAACAAATTAACTTGGCTAGACTGCAAGTGCTACTTGTCTAATATTGTTGTGTCAACTTTTCTCCCAACATGTCATTAGTTAGTGAAACGGGGACCAACTTTGAGCCCCCCCCACCCTTTTTTTAAATCCGCATCCAAGCCTGTTTACTTTCGACAAATCGGCTCTGATTTCTTGAGGATGTTTTATTTTTTTTTTTTACATGATTGTTAGTGAGCATATAGATATAACTTATCTTGTAGTCAGTATTGTTTCACCTGTAAATCATAATCTTAGCAACTATTAGTATTGCAGTTGATTATTCCTCCAACAATGTTATTGCAAATTGTGACATTAACTTTCAATATTGAGGTGTTATCAAAGCACATGTGCCCGTACGAACATGAAGGAACATGAAGGAGCTGTAGATGTACTACATGGCAATCGGGTTTCTCCAGCGGAAATCAAACTGTTTTTGCTGGGTTTCCTCAGACTGAGAAGAGAAACCTGGTTTTGCATTTACAAAGACTTTTTTTTTTTTCTTTAACCAGACTACTGCTCATTCCTACAAGTCATGCAGTAACACTGAGGCTTTGTTTATCCTGTCGAAACACATGACCTGTCTGCATTGTTTTCTTGCTTTTGGGTTCAGCTCCAGCCTCTTGTGATCCTGAATAGCATTAAGTGGGTAAAGGCGAAGAATGAAGAAGCTGGGTGGCCCACTCAACCAACTGGGGATGTTTCATTCTGCAGGACAGGGAAGTTACGGGTACATTTTTGTGGAGTTTTTTTTTTGTGGCCTATGTGGTATTGATATGGAGGTATAGATAGTAGCAGAACAGAGCAGCTGTTCAAATCTACTCTGCGTTAAATAACCAAGTCCAATCCCCTGCTTAATACTAACACCCACAACAAACAGACTCTCTTTCCCCTGATGTAAACTGTAAATCTGATTAATTACTGTGAATATATAATCTATCCCCGGGTCTCGCACATACAGACTCTTGCACAACCACACACACACACACACACAAAGTGTTTTACAGTATGAGGTGATTATGTGGCAATTACAGCAGTCACAGTGACAAAAAAAAAAAAAAAGAAGCTGATCCTTGGAGAAAAAAAAAGGAGAACATGTCACTCCAAGTTTTCAGTCTATCCAGAGATTTCTGAGCTCTGAATCGCAGCGTTCTCTTTTGATCATCACCGCTGCTGCCTCTCTCTGATACACAGGCGGATTATTCCCCCTAAATCTCCCAAATCCCTAATCCTATTTATCTCAACGCCACACAAAAAAGGTGCGCTCTTCCCACTGCTCAGCTTATGTGTACAGTACGGATGCGAGTATACTTGTATTTCTACATTTATGAGGACCAGTTCAGGACACGAGGTAGTGACATTTCAGGCTGTGCTCACTTTAAAATGCTTCAGGTCTTAAGTTTTAATGTAGAGGAATAATTTATATTCATACTGCTTCTAGTTATTCAATACTGGTGATCCAGGCACATACATACATGTACACATACATTATTTTGTTTAATTTGCTCCTAATGTTCTTCCCCAAGACAGCCCGAGTCTGGCACAACCTAAATATTAAAGGCTGACATGAATAAAATAATGTGAAACCAACTTCCCTTGAGTTGAAATGAATCCATGTTCAGGTGAATGAGATGAAGAGTTCATTTCCACAACTCATCATGTACTGCAGCTTAAGCTTGTTCAGCTGAGAACAAGCTGTTTTGTTGGCAGAACAATTGAAATTAAACTCATATTATACCTTTATAAAGTCATGGCTAATATGTTAATAAACAGTTTTCTATGTACACATCCAGAAGAGCCGGAGTAAAAAGAGCACTCATTTGAAGTCCATGTTTCTGGCCCCATGATGAATGTAAGTCCAATATATCCACCAACTCTTGAGAGAAATATGTTTCTGCTAAATGCTCCACTATGTTCACCAGCTAGTCTCCAACTTTATCTGTTGAGAACAGAATCCTGCTGCTGATGAGAGTGAACCCAAACAGTAATGTGGGCGGAAAAATCAAAACGACCAAAAGCTGCAACAAAAAAAAAAAAAACCCTCCATGAAGCTCCAGGTTTGGCTTTGTCACTGCGAGCGAACCCTTTTACTTCACACAGTCATTTAATCTATTGTTACCATACACATGTTGACTAATGCAGCTTTAACTTAATACATGAAAGTATAATATCTATAAAATGTTGGACCACAATGTTGTCTGTGGTATCCAATCTTTAACCTTATTAATTGATAGACTTATTTTTATTTCAGCTGCATTCAACCTTGAGAGGTGTCACAACGTTCTTCCTCAATCATGATGAAAGTAAGGCTTAACCATCATTGTAATGCTGTTTATATGTTCTTCACTGAGTCTGTACATACAGCCGACAGTAGAACAGTAGAAGGAGGACAAGCTACAATGCACCCAGATTAAATTGAATTCACACAAATACGAGCTGGGGGATAATGAGAGCGCAGCTGCTGCCATTGTGAATAAAAACAGGCCTTTAAAACCATTACATCCTGTTATGCTGTCTTCAAGCCTCCTCCTCTTTTTTCTTTCTCCTCCTTTCTCTCATCCTCCTCTCAGCCTCATTTATGTTTCCCTCCTCCCTCTGTTCTAGCTTCTCCCAAAGCCTTGTCTACCAAAGTGTTTTTCCCTTTTTCCTTTTCTCTTTTTGTCCCTCCAGGCCCCACACTTCCTCCTTCCCTCATCTTTCTCTTTGTTTTCCACAAGTACCTGGTTATCTTTTATTTGGTAAACGGATTTTTTCTCCTTTCCTCTCAGGGAATATACTCCCCCTTTTCCTCTCCTCTTTCTCCCCTGAGCTTATTTGCCTTTTTCCTCTTTTCCGCACTTTTCTTCTTTTTTATGCTCCAACCTCCCTAGGTAACCCACTGTGCACCTGTGTGTGTGTGTGTGTGTGTGTGTGTGTGTGTGTGTGTGTGTGTGTGTGT
>CALSCE010010657.1:19959674-19990311 GCA_943593645.1 Bovichtus variegatus | reverse complement strand
CACACTGTACACACTGTACACACTGTACACACTGTACACACTGTACAGGTAGAAGAAACATGTTGTGTCGTGTTATACAGACACTTCACATTCATATATCTTGAAGAAAAATATAAAAGCGCATTGGGCCAACGGGGAATCTGCGGAGAAGTTTTTACTTTTTAAAATAAAGTACCTCATATACTGTCTGTAGACAGGATGGAGTGAGGTACTGACAGCCAAACACTTCCAATCTGGAAAGACTATTATGAAAACACATTTACACAAACAGTAAGAAACAGATATCTGGATGGATTAGTCACTGAAAAGGCAAGTGAATAAGTAAATAATGTGAAGATAATTATCTACTAATTGTGTATTTTCTACTGTGAAATTACAACGTTAAAAGTGTCTGTCATCATTGACAAAAGGAACAAAATCCAGATGCAACATTAAATCACATCAAATCCAACAACTTAGTGTTAAAGGGACAAAAGTCACACAGGCATCTACACGCATAAGTACATTTATGAAGACAATTTATTCAAAGTCAAAGACAGGAAAACACACTCATATACCCACAAACACTTTGTCTGATGCGTATTGATATACACATACACCAGTATACCAGCTACAGTAACCTTACATTTTAAAATACAGATTAGAAATGTTTACAGACCTTTCTTTGTGCCTCATGATGAGTTTCATCAGTGGCTCGTCAGTGACGTGACAGCCGTTCAGAACAACAGATTTTAGTCGCAACCTACAGGGAAGATAAATGAAACGTTAATATTTTCCTTACTCTTTACTTGCTTATCCATTCTCCCATTAAGTGTTCTAACTGTACATTCTTGTGATTATATTACTGTGTAATCAGGTTTAAATTAAGAGGATATAACATAAAGTTTGCGCATTAGGAAAACCTTTCAGACATTCTCAACAGATGCAGCATGAAGGTGTTTAAGCTTCGTCCTGCCATCCAGGGAAGCTTTTTTTTTAATGATTGATGGATTGTACAGTAATGCAGCTTGTAAGATGACAGATACTGATTTATAAAATTAGAAAACGTAACCATATTATGGCTGATGATTAAAAAATGTGCATGTTTTAAATGATTTTGTGAGTTTTTAGACGATTTGTTTAGACTAAGATATGCAGTAGTAGAATCATCTAAAGCCAACAAAATAATATTTAAGCCTTCAGTTGTTTTGCAAACCTATAAATCAACAAATTTGAAGATACCTGGTTTTCACTGGATAACAACAACATGACATCACCATGTTTATACTGAGTCCATCAACATGAAACCTTTCGATAGGATGCATGTATGAATATTAAACTATTGTCAAGTGTGTGTGTGTGTGTGTGCGTGTGTGTGTGTGTGTGTGTGTGTGTGTGTGTGTGTGTGTGTGTGTGTGTGTGTGTGTGTGTGTGTGTGTAACAGCTGACCCTGGGCAGCAGTCACTCAGAGCCTTCACTCCCGTGTCTGTCGCTCCACTCCAGCTCACGTCCACGCTGGTCACATGATGACACAGCTGACCAATCAGAGGCAGCATCTGGTCACCATGGAGACCAGGACCAGCACAACTTGTGACCTTGAGCTCCTGTAATTTACATTTAATTTACATTATATCTGTCCTGTCATTTGACAGGACAGATATAATGTGGACTTTTCAGCTCGTTAATATAAAAAAAGAGAGAAACAGAGCACAAGTCTACAGTTAAATCACATTAGAGCAAAACACTGGAAATGCAAATATATTTCACAAAATCGAAAGTTTAACTGTATATTGGGTCATTTTAATCAACTCAATGTGTTTGAAATATATTTCAAACCTGTTGCGTAGAGAAATTTCAAAATGTGACTTTTCTTTTGTCACTTTATGGTACAATCAATCCAACCTGATGCCCTCTCTGTTTCTATTTCTCTATTTCGAGCTTGTACTGTATGTTAATACTATTATTATTTCTCACAGAATAAAAGGGTGTAGCTGCGGTGACTTACTGTTCACTTTTCACTTTTATATGTTTTGTTGACATTGACAGCAGGCAGATGGATATAGGATGTGAGGTCAATAAATTCACAGAGTCAATAAAAAATGTAAAATGCATCTCAAGATTCACTTTAAACATTTATTGTTTTTTTGCTTTCCAAGTGGAATATGTGTACTGATTTACTTAGCCTACTTATAACACAGTCAGCACAGTGGCTTATTGATTAGGAGGATCTAATCCTACAACTTGAGTGCCTCACTGTAAAGTCATGTGATGGCCAACATCCACAAACTTCCACCAAACGTTCACGCATCATAGTGTTTCTTTAGCTCTGAGGGATCAATCAAGTAACCACACACATAAATAAACATCTTGACTTGACTGGATGAGCTCCGATTTACTGATTTACCTCCAGAAAGTTTCTACACAAAGTGAAGAACATCTCCAGCCCACAGGAGGTGAGAGACAGGCCGCTGCAGCTGTACAGACACAGACTGCGAGGACGACGTCTGCCCACGCAAAGTAACCACAGCTCCGTCAGGTTGGAGTTCTCAATCCTCAGATGTCTCCCTTCAGAGAGAGAAAGATTTCATGTTCAGTATGTGAACCTGTTTTGGTGCTTCAAAACGTTATCTCTGACCTACAGTGTGTGTGTATGAGAGCATGTGATGGTGTAGGTCTGGGCTATCTTACTGCATGTTTGTCCAGGGAGTGGTACAGTACACCACCACATCATGAGAACACACCATGTGCTGACACACACTTTGGAAATCCTACTTGTGAAGATCAGGACATCCCATGTACCCGTGTCGTTAATGGAAGTCAACAATGATTACATGAACCTTAAAAAGCCACACAGCAAAAGGCGACTTACTTAACACCACTTACTGTATTATTGCAGCCCTGAAATTTCAGGAATTTATTTTTCAACTTTTAATTTTTCACAAGTAAATTGCTATATGCAAAAAAGAAATAAGGCTATTTAAGCAAATTGCTGCATTTATGATTGAAGTCTTGTTATATATACATTGGTACAATCAATAGAGTGGAAAGGTGTTAAAATACTGATTCATATGAAAAATCATTCAAACTTAAAAACTCAAACTTCATCATTTATGTATTGCTCCATGTTGTTAGTGTTTTTTTTTTTAGGTTAGTATGTTATGAGTGACAATGTAAGTTTGTCAAAGTGAAAAGTGTTGCCAGTGTTATGGTCGAACAAGTTTATTTTGAGACATGCATGAAGTGTTTTGGTGGTTTGAGTAAGTTTTGGAAGTGAAATGAACTGTTTGGTCAAGATGCTTGTTTTTGGTAATGCAGACTGTGTGAGGAATTTTGAAAAACATCTTGTTAGCAATTTAAAAAAAACTGTAATAGCCAAATAATGTCATTTTCCCCAAGTGTTTTCCGTGCAGTGAGCCCACTCACAGAGTGTGTGGTCAGTGGCCAGTGTGTGCAGGGGGCTGCAGACCTGCAGCACTCTGCACAGATCTCTGTGAGGCAGCAGAGACAAGATGGACAGCCACACTTCATCAGGCAGAGACAACCAGCGGTCACATACAGGGAGACCTGCTGACTGACAGGCGGAACAACAACACATTATAACTCAAAGTATTTTCAAATTATTCTGAAATTCTGTAGTGCAATTGGCTTTTTTATCCATTTGATAAATGTGATCAAATTGCAGGTAGATTAACAATATCATAAAAAAGTACAGAAATTAAGATTTCTTACGTTGTATTTGTCAGTGTCTTTACGTCGACATGCACCTGCAAAGGTAAACAAAGAGTTAAATATTGACGTTGAGTTAGGCTATAACTGTTATAATTATTAAGACTTTTTTTCCCGCTCAAAATTGAAAGAAATTCAAACATCATTGGATATTATTTACTAAACTTTTACAAGACTTTACTAAAGACACAATCACATAATCAGTTTAGTCACTTGTAACAAGCCGCTCCAATCTGAAACAAAACCTCAAAGGTTCAATGTGTAATTCCACCTCTAAACTGGGTCTAATCTTTAATGTTTATATTTTAGTTGTAGTAGTTTGGCATATTTATTGTATTCTAATTTATTCTTTATATTGTGTATTTAATTTCCTCCTGTCAGTCAGTCAGTGGGCTGAAACTCTGCTGTTTTATAATCTTCACGTGAGGCTGATCCCTCTGTGTTTACTGAGCACTAATGTTAACTGTGGGCTGTAACGTGGTGGTAGTTTGTTTATTGGATTAAAACCAAAGTGGCAGACACTAGAAAACGACCGCATATTTGTCTCGTCTTTCCAGTGGCGGCGCAGCCAGGAGAGCAGCCCGCCGGGGGAGGAGAGAGGTCGGCCGAGCCGGCACTTGGCAGCCGCCTCCGTCACGCGGAGCCCCAGTCAGACTTAAGCTCAGCCAGAACAAGCCCCAGCCCTGCAGTCACAGCTGCTGGACCTGTGTAACAGCAGTCTGCAGTTCCCCGGTGCTGTGGCTGAACTCCAGCTAACTGATAACTGAAGCTACGCCGTTTCCCGGCGCTGCCGACAGATAAACACTCAGAGAAACAGCCTCCTGGTGGTTTTCTCGTTTCTGCCACTTTGAGTATAATCCAATAAACAAAGTATAAAACAGACACGGAACATGGCTGTAATATTTACAGGTGAGTCAGGCAGCTGTGCTTCTTCTCCCTCAGACTGGAGCTACAATGACTCACTATCACCTCTAGAGGAACACGTGGTATTACAGGCTGGACGGGGCGGCGCTAGTCAGTTAGCATGCTAATCTAAATAGATATCTCTGCAACACAACACAGAGACGTCTTTGACATAATGTCAACACTGTTACCTCCTCACACTCTGTTGATAATGTGGGTTAATTGTTTTGATGTTTTAAGTTTAAATTCTGGCATATCTTACACATTTAACCTTTAACCCTTTTCTAACATTAACTGAAAACGGAAAGTCTTATTAACCTTAAGTGTAATGAGTACATGTTTGTGTCCTTACAACTTGATGGGTACAAGTACACACAAGAGAACTCCTTCTTCAACTCTGCTCAAAAACTCCTTCATCTTATGACTTGCTGCTGCATTCAATTAAGTGTGAAATTTATTTCTAACAAAGATTCCTTAAAAGGAACAGAAGCAAATCTGTGTTATGTGGCACCACAAGTATACACCCATTAAAATGTAGCTTTTCATATGACTTGTTGGTGACTTTGTTAGTGGCTTTTCATAATGTTTTTCTAGGTATTTCTAATATTTTGATGTTGAACTCACCCGAGGTTGGTGATGTTGGTCCGGTGTCATCATAACGTGTGTGTTTCTCTGTAGGTGGCAGACTTGTGTGTGTATGTCTACAGGCCGGTGTAGGTTTGACTTTGTCCTTTGGTGTGTGTCTTTTTGAGTGTTTGTTTATCCCTGTTGACTGAGGTCTGCATAAGACACAAGGGGAGGTTTAGCTTGACACAATAGTGAAGTAAAATACACTTAGAAAACCTTTACCAGGCGCTAATTGTGGAGCTGATGTGACAGAGCCATACATTCATTTTGGAAAAAAAATGTATATTACGAAAGTAGATAATAATGTTTTCAATAGTGAATTCACTCCTATAAAAATACATGTTTTCATGTGTTGCTGAGTTATGTCACTTTTTTTAATCAAATTGTAGATCCATGTTTGCAATAAAACTCAAAAAAGGAAATTGATAAATTTATGTGTATATGGTTGAGGAGCTATTTAATAAAATGTATTTAGGTGGATTTTACAGTTTTTTTTGCAGTGCAAAGGTACAGTAACATTTAAACTGATGTTCATGCACGTATTTGACACTTTACTTGGTACCTTTGCAATATGTCCTCATTGGTTGGAGAAGACAGAGAGACACTGGACTTTTCACAGAGTCTCAATGAGGCTGCTTGACCCCCAGCATTTATCCTTTGACCTTTGACCCCACTCTGACGACCCTTTACGCCGGGATTACGTCCAATTCTCTGTGGAAGCAAACCTGAATGGAGACAAAGACAAAGGCAAATCACACAAGGCCACACAGAGAGACAAACACATACTGCATATTCGTGCACACTCACACACATATACAAATCATTAGCATCTTCATAGTTAATTGTATTTGGCCTCTGTGTGAAGAAGGGAAATGAAAAGAGTAAACTGAAATGAAATGACAGAGAACAAAAACAGTAAGCTAACCTAAAGAATTGCCCTAAACCAGTTCCCCACCTTTTCACCTTTAAAATGAAGAAATGCCTCTTGTCAGATGTCACATAAATAAAAAAGAAACGATGGGAGAACGTCTGAAGAATAAAAACATGTGACTAAATATATGCTTTGTTTTCTTTCCTGTCCTGTAAATCAGGTTTATTTTGTGAGGGGACCTGACCCCACAACTCTACTATCTGTAGAAAACACAACATGAGACAGTATATGGTGGAGCTGGTCGAACATTTAGTGACATATATTACATTCAATACCTGGGTTAGTGGTGAGTGCAGCTCCAGGTGCAGTCCGCAGGTGCTCTATAGTTGTGTTAATAACCTTATCAATTGAAGTTATGCCTCCTGCACTTCCTTTTATTAATTCACCACATGTGTTGCTGCCAAGGCCCACATGTGTGTTGCAGGTAACATTGTTTCTCTGACAAACAGCACAAATGGCTGCAGGTGTTTTCTTCACAGTCACAGTGTCACAATGTTCAGAAAGTGTTGCCCTTCTTCTATTGTGTTTAGTTCTGTCCTGGTTTTTGACAATGACATCTGAACTCCTCTCTTTCGGGATTTCTTCAGCTGTACCTCTTTTGCTTTCTGCTTTATTTAGACATTTTTTAATCTCAGGATATTGTGGTGGCTGCTCTTCAGACTTCTTCCTCTCTTTTGCAGGTGACTCTGTGAAGCATTGTGGTTCAATTTGTTGGCTTTGTCTTATTCTGAGGTGATGCAATTGATCCACACAAAGCAGGTACTGCTCATATACAGTCAACGTTGGTGCTATTTTCAAATGACAGCTGAGGTTTGAACTCATTTCCATAACTTCCTGTATCTTCTCCGGCTGGCTGTTGCTCATGTTATTCTTTGCATACACTGCAAAAGCTGATATAGATTCTTGTTTTTCATTTAGCTTCCCCTTCCCGTCGCCCATCCCGGCATTTTCTGCTTCCTCCTTGACTTTCTTCTTTGTTCCCACCTTCTCCTCAACCTTTACTTTGCGCAGCTCCATCTGATGTGCTGATATGTCTCTCTCTGACTTAGCTCCAGCTGCTTTATAATTTAGATTCTAGTTACTCTCGGTGCCAAACATCATGCTCTCCACATTGCTCCTGCATGATGTGGATTCTTTGATCAAGCATGTTGCACCATCCGATGCAAGCATCTGATTAGTTTTCCTGTTTTGTCTTTGATTAGACATGAACGGGCTGTTTGTTCTGCGGCTGTTGCCTTGGCTAGGAGTGTGTATAATACTTTTCACATTTTCAGGAGTTCCTCTGCACTCCTTATCTCTCCCCGTGGTAACGGAGAAGAGGATGCAGGGATCATCTGGAAAAGGTTGAAATACCTCATTACCGCCTGCAGTACAGGAGATGGGATGATGGTATTTAGCTGCAGATGAATAATGATATGCAGGGGATTTTTCCTGCGTTTCTCTCCGCTCTTCTTCGGCCAATATCAAGCTGTCAGCTCTGCAGAATTCTTGGTTACGTCTGACCCACTACTGAGGAAACTGTGAGCCCAGTCCAACATATGCACAGCAACCGAAGAAACAAAACAAGCATTTACATTTAATTCACAACACAAAAATAACCATACACCTATTATTTTCTCTATGATTGAGAGGTGACTTTATCTATCAAAGCTATCAAACAACAACTACATGACAGCATGATCCAGTTTAGAAGAATCACTCTTACTTACCCCAAAGATTTCCTCTCTTCTATTTATGTCAGTACAATCTTTCTCGTAGAGTAGGTATAGTAGCTTACTTGAGATCTTTGGATGAAGAAGTTTTGGACTGGACATGATATGTTATCATCCAATAGAGAATAAACTCTGATGCACTTGAGTCTAGTCTTGATAGTAAACGTTTGAACACTCCCTGTGTCACCATAGAGAAATCAAAACAAAGTGTAATCTCACTTTCACCCCACATGAGGGAGACACAGCTTTAAAAAAGTTTTGGTAAAACTTCTTGAATCCCAGTTTCAACTTCATTCAAGTTGTACTGACAGGATGAGTATTGATAAATAGAATAATTATATATTTAGGAATTGAGATGTTTTTGGATGCCTCAGAGATGAGACCCATAGTTTAACTTGTGAACCATAACAAACAAACAGTCATGTAAAATAATTCACACATTAGGGCGCCATATTTCAATATATATATATATATTCATTAGGGAGCTTTATTGTGGCAGTATTAACATATAAAACAAATCCATGTTTTCTTTTATAACATACAAACATTCAAAATGTTTACTTCACAAAGTTCATAAGGCTTGGTTGTCCCAGAAGAGAGGGGGTCATTACTTAGGGATTTTTTTTTCTTTTCGGATTCTTTTTAAATTAAATCTCCCAGAGTTTCTTATTGAAAGAGACTGAATGACAAAAAAAAAAAATTAAAAAAAATACACAAAATAAATAAAATAAAACAATTTTACTAACCAATAAAACAACAAATCAGTTTGACTAACAATCAAAAACAACAAAGTGACCGTGCAAGAGAATCTGCTACTGTACATGCTCACACAACACTGAAATAATATACCAAACTGCTTTTTTTTCTCTTATACCATGTGATGTCCAATAGTTTTGCATATAGTAGACCTGAGTTCAAATATTTAAAATCTTAAATAAATTAATCAAAAGTAGTATTTGTGTATTGGGTTCAAACATCTTTGAATTTCGAGTGATTTTTGTTTTATTTCTACTGATAATTAAAGGCAGGTAATTAAATTTAAGGTTTGTAAATACTTGACTCATGTCAGGAACTTAGTAATAATACCTCAGATATGACATCAACTGGTGTGTGATCTTCTTGATGGTTTTAATCACAGTCTTATGTAAGCACAGGCAACAAAAGTTGTACTCTCGGTCCATCTATATGCTTTAAAACACAGGAACTCAAGTTCAGTAGCTCAAAACAAGAGCTGAATCTCAAAGGGGTGAACTTCCCCTTTAAACTCATAAAGGCTAAACTGATAAATTAGCTACAAACTAATAAAATGCTACAGTGTCATTTGGGGCCAAAGATCTGTTTTTAATCACAGAAGCAAAAGGCCTTTTGTTGTTTGCAATGAGTTGAGGTGTAGTTTTACTTTCCATTCACTCGGTTCAGTGTTTTTTAAACATCTTAAAAACTGAACATCTAAACATTTAATGTTTCTGAATTCAATCGATTCAGTTAATAGCATGCTCCGTTAGCAATGAGGTTAGGGTGTTAGCATTTAGCATCTGGCTTTAATGATTTACACACAGCAGAAGCACAATGAAGCTAACTATTTTTTATAGCTGCTCTTTAAGAGATGGTGAAATCATATTTTCCAAGCAGGCATCCATGAAGAGGTTCTCATTTTTGTGCTGAGACATATTTTTTTGTTTTGTTAGACCAACTGAGAGGAAGCTAACAGAATTAACAACCACATGTATTCAGTCTTGTCAAGTCAATGGTTAAAATGAAGCCCAAAGCACACTGCAAGACGTGGTTTGGTTTTTAAATGTGGTCACAAAGCTCTTCAGGTGACCTCCTCTCAGTAAAAACACAGAGAACATGCATTCATCTAAGATGGTCAAGACAGCCAAGCCTAAATCTAGATCGCTTTATATGGACGAGACACGCAGAGGGAAGAAAGAAAGGATTTTTTTTTTTTTTTGTGCCACAACCATAAACACAGTATTTACAGATGAGGACATGCAATTTGCATTGAGATGTCAAAGTGAGAGATTTACCCGGGTTAGTTGGAGGAGGATAAAGCACAGAAATAAAGGACCAAAGCCGGAAACAAACTAGGTCTGTACAGCTGTGCACATGAAGCATATACAGAAAAAACTTCTATTTTAAATCTACAGAGAATCGCTTGAGCATTTTGGTGCATGTGCATACGGGAGGAGCAACAGCTAAACATGAAGACAGGACCATAGTCCATGATGATATCCCCCTCTGTTAGTTACCATGGGATGATGGTGATCATTTTGCAGTGCATACAGATCAGCTTCATCCACTACAGTGAAGCTCAGAGTCTGTGATGTTAAACGCAAACGTTGTCGTCATAGTGGTTTGGCCCTTCGCTTGGTTTCAGCATTGAAACTTAGTGCAAGTGCTGAAGTAGGAAAATAAATACTTTGTCCCAAATAAGCGTGTTTCTGTTGTTACTGCATATTTTCTCTATGCATAAAGCATGTTGATGCATAAAGTTTACAGAGTCACACGACAACACAGCTGATAATATGAGGCATTTGATCGATAATAATGAGAGGGCTTCGATGGTGATGTGCACTGCAGAGCTCTCTGTAGCAGCTGGAGAGTGTGGAGAGTGATTTCTGAAAATAAACTTTAAAGCATTAGTTCAGCTTTATAAGAGCCTAAATACTGTGTGAGAAAGCTGTGATAGAGAGATTGGCTGCTCTACACTCCGTGTTGCTAATCCTACTTTGATTGCAGCGTCCCTACTGACTGTCCGCTCTGCCATAAAGCAGGATGGAGGTTCAGCTGTGATGGCCAAACTGCAGTTACTGGCTCTCAACACTAAAGACTTTTTGGGATATAATATTTTTGGATGCATATGTAGTTGAGTGAAATGATGCTACGATAACACAGACAGTCTGCAGCCATGTTTAGGTATGTCTAGCTACAGACTTGGTATAAATACATACTGTTTAGATATTCAAAATAGCATAATGCAAGACATGTACTCTATGAATGTTATGGATAAAATATATGGTGTATGCTGTGATTAGATGCAGTTTTTCCCTTTTTTTTTAAATTTTTTTAGACATAGTTTTTATTTTGCACATAATTTGCTAATGCCCTTTCCTGAGAAGTTGATCCAAATCAAACTACATTTTGAACAGAACTTCTTTTTAAACATCTGTTTTCATTTGATCTGAAGTAATTTCTCATCTCTGTACCTCTCTGTTCTCTTCTCCATGCAGAGCCACGATACTGTCACTGACGGGCACTGTCTGCATGACAAAAAGTCACGTGTGACCAAAAGTGACAGATGCAATTTCTCATCAGAGCTACGAGAGTCAAGTCTTAAGGTTGCATTGTTTAAGTCTCTGTTACGTTTCATACTGTAAAATAACACAAAATTATATACTGTATTACAAAGACCAACACATCTACAGTTCATTTCTATTTTTCTGTACCAAACAGAGATTTTTAAATAAAAATCAATCTCGGTTTCAACCTTGATATTGTCTTGGATCCTTCTTTGACGCCGCCGCTCCAGACTTTTATATATCAGCAGTGAATATCCGTGAAGAATCACAGCTTCAGAATCACATTCCTCAAACTTCACTTATAAACATCTTCCCCTCCTAGAACTCCCGATAACTTGTTGGTCACTGACATCGAAATAAGGAAAAATACTGGCATGTACTCTGTTTAAAGGTATAAACAGCTGCAGTCATTGACATGATAAACACAGGATGCTCAACCTGATGTTATCACAGATCTTCTTAGAAATGGCTACAAATCATTTCTAATTTGATTTAGTTACTAAAATGCTGAACTGCACTCCTGCACCAGTACTCCTGCACAACCAGAGAAACACCTGTATGAGAGATTTAGACCGTCACTTGTCCCATCACGTGTCACGTAGCAGCAGTGTATATGGAGGACACACGCCTGTTCCTCTGGGCATTTTGAGGACACCATCCTATCACTTCAAATCTGAAACAAACACAGAGCGCTCCCAAAAGTAGCAAACCATCGGCTGACAAATGACCCCAAATCCCGGTTTTATCCACCATTACAACACTTTTCATCATAAACCTACAAGTAACCTTTTCTGCCTTTAGCATTTTTTTTTAAAATACGTTTTATGTTCAAACTGTCTTAACACACACTGAAAGATGCACTAGTAGCCTTAATTAGTGAGCTAACATTTAGTTCAGAAGACATTTAGAAGTTCAACAAAACACAAGTTTTATCATCACAAACAGACTAAAGTTTCTCTCCTCTGCCGCACTCCTGTTCCCAAAATGACATCACATAATCTGAAACAGTTGTAATCTGTGATCTGTGTAAAAGATTTGTGCTATAGCCTCTGTAGGAAAAACCCAGGGTGCTACCGAGGCAACAAATGCTGACGGTAGTCTTAAAAAATATCTCAAATTTCTCAACACCCATCACCCCGATAAACTTCAATAAATTTGCTTTTTTTTTGTAATCTTTTGTAAACTCTTAATTTCAAAATAAGCTCAAAGTAGATCCTCTGACTGAAAAATTCCTGAAAGATCTGGATCACATAAAAATGTACAAAACGTTAAAAACAACTTATTTAAGATTGGTATTAATTATCAATATTTCTCTTTTGTTTTTAAATATATATAATGTACCTTTGACTGTGGCTATTGTTGCGTTCAGTGACAAATCAATCATTTCTCTTTCTGTCCCGACCCACTCCGTCATGACTGACTCAGTGACCAATCAGGTGCTCCAGTCTGAGGGCGAGAACCAATCAGAACGGTTTGCGATATTTACCAAAGAGTCATTGCACCAGCTAGTCAGCATCAGGAGTGAACAGACCTTTAAAACTGCAAAACAAAACCAACCACTTTTTTCTTTTCTGGATCTTTTTGTGACTATTTCTCTGTCCATGACTTCCATCGTTTTTTATATTTTCATGAAACTCTCCTTTCCACAGGTTTTTCTGGAATCCTTACAGCATTTCTTGTCCTCTTTATTTTCCATTCATCGCTGCCAAAAGTGTCTTAACAAGTGATTGGATCCTATAATTAAAATATTATATCTCTCTTTTCTTCAAGACAGTAAATTATGCTGCCAAAGAAGTGAAACAAATCTACTTCGTTCACTGAAATTCAATCAGAAATAATGTCGCACAAAAAGGCATGACAGTACATCCAATCCAGGCCTCTTTTTAACAAAACCTCCTACTTCAATTTTGAAACAAGTAAAATCATTTCATCCCGTTGGCAGTCCCTTTTGTCCCACCAATGGTTGAGACTGCATATAAGATTAAATGACATGTTAAGACAGACGTTTGGGCATATTAGTTTCCCCCTGCAGTGACTCCTCACTCTCTCCTCTTCCTCAGTCTGACCAGAGGTTCTCCATGGCCATGCTGATCCTACACAGGATCCAGCGCCGGAGTGGACAGTAATACTCGTAGTGAAACTGCTCAAATTCCGGCGTCTGGCGGATCTCGTGGAGGAACGACACGTCGATGTCTGACTCCAGCAGTAGCAGCAGTGTGGGCACAGTGACAAGCAGGACGCCCATTACCACGGCAACAAAGCGGGCCACACTCAGCACACACGCGTTGACTCTCTCATTGGACGACAGCAGGCGCAGGCTGCTGGACAGGACTCCACCCATTCGACTTCTGGCAGCCAGTCGGGTGCGTTCGTAGGATCGGTCTCGCTCCCTCTCAGCCTCCAGCTGGGCCTGGATGTCAGGGTCGGCATGGAGCTCCCTCAGCATCCTGGCGGGGCTCTGGACTGGAGAGGAGAACAGCAAGTCGACGCCGCCCTGACTGTCTTCCACTGGGGTGGGCAGCATGCTGGCACAAGGGCTGGAAAGGAGAGGGGAAGAAAATACATATTACTACATGATAAGTAGAAATGAACCAGGGCCTAAGAGAAGAATAAGGGAAGTTTCTCAAAGGAGCTGGTGCTCCTTTAGCAATAGCAAAGGCAGGTTTGAACTCAAGTGACAATCACGCAGATACAAGTTGCCACAGACATGTCAGCTGCAAAAAGGCAAGTCAGGCCAAACATCTGGGATTGGCAAAAATCAGGAGGTTTGCACCAAAAAATGTTGGTCCTTTTGCACAATTGCTCAGAAAAACCAAAGCATGCTGCAAAAGAAAAGTGCTTGCCAGGTGCACTTTAGGCAACTTTAAGAAAACAATGGATTTCCATGTGTTTTGTTTAGATAGCAGTGTTCTACACTCTGGTAAGTGACTGTAAAATGACCTCTTACACTGTTATCTACCACTGTTAAAGGTGGAATCAGTGATTCTGGAGGAAGATTGTTGATATTTGAACTCAACACCTAGACAAACCCCCCCCCCCCCCGTTGCTGACTGACTGGAATAATGCTGTTTGGCTTGATCCGAGCCACTTTGTTTGTTTCCCATTTACAGAGCCAGGGCTGTGTATGACCACTGGATTTTTTTTTCCAGTGGACACACAGCAGAGACAGCTACCTGAATTTGACAAAAAGTCTATATGATTAGAATCGCTGCCTCCACCTTAAACTATTAATTTGTTATTTACTTGGGATAAATATGAAGAGTTGTAAGCCAACTGTGTGGTGTGTTTTACTTTCAACCTACAGGTGTGCTGTAAGTGACTATTGTGCTCTAAGTGTACTTGTAATGCAACATATTCAGTGTAAGATTTACTGTTTATCTATTAAACAGGTGACATTTTCTTCATTCTTCTATCAAATGGGCCCAGAAAGTTAAATACATTATTTTAGAGATGTTTTAAAAGTAGCTACGTCAACTTAGACTAGCCACTCGGGAGAAGCTATAAAAACAAGCCTGACATGCTGGATAGTATTATCACCTTTTAAGTTCTTATGGTGAACTTGATAGCAAACAGCTGCTTATTTACTAAGAGCAACATTTGCATTTTTTATTATTATTTAGAGTCGTGTTTCTGTCCACCTGACAATATAAGTCCAATATTCAGTCTCCCTTTAACTCTGTTAATATCTGGCTCTTAAGCTGCTAAATATTCACCAGCTGGTTTTTAACATTGGTCTTTTTCTGTTTTCTGCTTGGTGCCGAGCAGCTAGTGCACGGTGAGTTTTTCACTCACTTTTGCTTTTTCACTCAAACAGCTGCCTGCTGCGGCCAAAATGCATATAAGAGCAGTTAAAGTAAAGCACAACAGCAAAGTTATGAGCCGGAAAAAAACAAAAACAATTAGCTAATAGAGATAAAACATAGTTATTATGAAAAATATTGTGTTATTAAACTCTATAGACCTGTAGACAAGCTCAGAGATGGTGAGGGGGCCGCTGGCCTCGTCGTCTTCCTCCACTTCATCTTCAGCTTTGGGCGTCTGAGGTCGGTGATTTGAGGTTTCCATGGAAACACGGGGAGGCTGCAGGTCGTTGCCTAAAGCAGAGTTTCCTCTTTCATTACTTTGTGGCTCTGTGTCTGCAGGTGCAGCTGAAGGTTTGAGAGGAGACAAGGGGACAGAGTCCTTCACAGCAACAACACCTGGGGAGGGAAGAAGAAACACGTTTTACATCTTTTACTGGGTTCAAAGATGACTTCAATTAACCTGGGGATATAGACCTACTGTCAAAAAGATTTCCTATGAGAACACAACATGCAGTGAAACAGCTTCATCACTTGAGTCAGACTGAAGAGTTTACAGATGACAGGTAATATTTTCTATATATATTTATTTATGTATTTTTATGTCTTATTCAGTCTTTTCTTATGAACTTTACCAGCTTATTTATAGCTATAGATGTATTCTTCTACTAAGAAGGACACATTATTTTGGCTGTTATGTGCCATAAGTAATACTCTTTCTACATCGTATACACATACATGTATACACTATGCACTAATGTTAATAGTTTGCTTTTTTAGTCAGTTTACAGTTTGCTTTATTTTTATACTGGATGTTATAAAGCTTGAGCTAATGGATGTCAACATAACTGGTACTTTGTAATATTACTGCTATTTTCCAAATATCAAGCACAAATGTTCTCAAGTAATAATTACTATATTTATATTTTTCTAAACTGTAGACAGAGCTGTCATGCAGTTATCCACAATCACTTGACTTTTTTCCGAGTATGAGTAGTTTCTGGGACATCACGTGCACGTGCTCAGAGTGAACGTGTCACAAACACAGAAAAGTTATTTTGTATGTAACTGGGACAAAGAGCCAGCTGTAGATCTTTAGGCTGCAGTTGAACACAATAGCCACATGATGGCGTTCCCGTACTTATGAGGACAGAGCACCCACAGATATCACCCATAATACTGACATTTAAATGAAAAATTTATAAATACCTCGCTTCAACCCTGAAAATGTGAGCTGACAATTACACTATAAGTTGACACCAAAATGGTTATTTATATATATATATATATATATATATATGTGTGTTCTGATCTGCTTGGTTCCAAGTGCATGTCGCAGCTTTAAGTCATTGCATTTGGCGACGGATGCTGGCAGGAGACGTTAACTGTGAGTGTGAGTAATACAGTTCAGGCTGTGGACTGACTTCATGATACCGTTTGAACTGGCATTATGTTCATGCAGGGTGATTTTAATGTACAGCTGTATTCAAAATAAAAAATGATGCTGCAGTGTAACAGTGATTCCTGCTGATGTGACGTAGCGCAGTGTGGATGCACTTCACTCCGAGGTGTTATCTTAATGACGAGTTTCTCAGAAATCACAGATGCGTCAGTACACACGATGAATCTGAATTTGAACGCCTTTATGTGTATGTGTGTGTGTGTGTGTGTGTGAGTGCTAAAAATAGGCCCAGCTGTCTTTTTACTATGGATTAAGCAGGAGCTGGGGGGTAAATGTCCGGTTACATTTGACTCAACACCTTTCTAATCCAGTCTCTATCTCATCACACAGACAGACACACACACACACACACACACACACACACACACACACACACTGCTAGAAATGATCAAGAAAGAAAAGTTGAAATATAGAAGAAAGGCAGGCGTTTGTTCGAACGTCAAGGCCGAACTGACTAATTAGTTACCATGCCAACTGATTCGACTGTGAGTTGAGAGAAATTAAAAAAGGACGGAGAGGGAGGGAGTGGAAAACCCGAGGAGCGAGTTGTGACAGGTACCATGGAAACAGTCAGCAAAAAAGGCAACGAGTGCTTGAACTCAGAACGAGAGGGACATTAAACCTGAAAACTGGGAAGCAGGAGCAGAAGAAATATGAGAGGAGCAGACCAACACAGAAGTCAGGAAGATGGAAGTAGTAATTCAACATTACGGGTCGCTGCTTCAGTCAAATATTGCATGAATTATCAGCATAATTCATGTTGCAACAGTGCACATACAGGGCAAGAAAGACTTGTAATAGAATACAGATTTATTATACGTAAAAAAATACAAATTTCCGAACTTGGGTCTTAGTCCTTAAAATAATGGTCCTGTGTTTGAATTGTTAAAGCCGCTGTATCACAGTGAACAAAGAGGTTGTAGTCTGACTTTACAAAAATGGCACATAGGATGCATGATGTTGATGATACTGTATAAAGTGTTGTGCAACCGATCAAAGATCAATAGAATTCATGTGTACCCTTAACTGACTTAACAACAATTTGCAAGTGAAATAGCAGCTTATGAGGGTTACTTTCATTTATTTGCATTTTGCCAATAAAGAGAATCAACTCCAACAAAAAGCTCAAACTCCAAAACAAGTCCCTTAACAAAAAAGGCCAAAGGCTGAGATAATCATGATCCAGCCATTAGCCACCGCTGGTGCTTGAGGTTTGGGAGGAGGGCTATCCCAGCTGACACTGGGCGAGAGGCAGGTTGCCAGGCAAACATTCACACCTGAGGGCAATTTAGAGTCGTTTACCTAACGTGCATGTCTTTGAACCGTGACAGTGGAGAACATGCAAACTCCTCACAGAAAGGCCGACAGGTGCGCAGGTGAGGAGATCGAAATCGCTTGTGGTGTGAATGTGAATGTGAACGGTTGTCTCCATGTGTCTGTAACTGTCCTGTAACTGACTGGCAACCTGTCCAGTGTGTATCCCCCCTCGAGGGCCCCCCGCGACCCTCAGGAAAAAGTGTGTAAAGCTGGATGGAATTGAAAATAGAGAGAGAACCAAAGGGAAACAGGAACTCCCAGGTTCTCCTGCAGAAGTAAGAAAACCTCATTCAAAATCCCCTCGACATTTGTACCTCCTCCTAATATAATAATATCCTCTAATCCTCTAATAACTAAAAATAGACTTTTTGTTGTACAGTATGTTGTTTGTCTCGCTTTATATGTGTAGACGAGGACGGTATTTTTTTTGAAAAACTATCTTATATTGTTGATTCACTATTTATGTTTTTTGTGGCCTTAACGAACACCACAGTGGACGTGTGATAAACATCGAGCGGTCTAACTCAGCAATGTCTATCAATAACAGCAGGACAGAGAGTCCTGTAGACTGTAGGTGTTCGTACACAGCAGATATTAAGATTAGAAAGTTGAAAACAATTCAGCTAGAAGAGAGAGAGATGATGAATTTTATGGATGACTAAGTTCCCGATCTGCCACACTTGTCATGTTTTTGTGTTCTCTCAAAATAAACGTTGTTTAACTTTGTTGAAATCAATCAACTTCTTATGGTTACTGCTGTGTGGATGGAGATTTGTTTTAGAATATGGGAAGTAAACCCCAGAAACACACTTTCAGAGATCGCATTGAGTTACAGAAGCTAGTAAAACGAAAAGATCTCATCAAACATGATTATTCAGAAAGTCCACTCTTATCTGACTATATGCTGTATTCCTTCATAAGAAACTTATCATTCACAATGTGAGGTCCAGTTAGTGTCTAAATAACAGTAAATATGTGTTTATTTTTACATTTAGAAGCTTCTTAAATGTTTAATTGCATAGCTTCAGCTGACTAAAGTGTCACTATATCAGTATGTGAAAATGGCGACATTATTATTCACTGTAAACTTTGTGTCCACAATGTTTATTTCACATCATGACTAAATAAACCTGAACCTAAGTAGAAACTCAACAAACACAGTCACTGTTGTTGCTGTCCTCTCGTTTATAATACTGTTTATAATACTGTCTGCTTTCTGTCCCGTTAGTTCAGATGCAATCCTCTCCTTAAAAGAGGTGATTCACACTACAAGGCGCTAGATTCCTGCGTGGCCACCGTACACACACACTCATGCACACGCAGAGCAGGTTTCCCCCCCGTCATGCAAGTGTTGACAGACCTATTCCTCTTTGCAACCTCATCATCCATACCAAACACCTCCAAAGTATATTTGTCCGTGCGATCGTGCATGAGTGAGAGAATAGATGCTTACTATGCTGTATGTTTACTCAGCTCTTCTCTTCTCAACTCAAGCAACACGTAAGACTCCTGATTCTCAGGAAAAGCTTTCAATATTTCCTTTGCTCCCTAACACCTCTCACTATGATGGAATAACCTCCTGTGCTCGCCCTCTGTGTGAAGCTCCAAGTGAAACAGGATCAGCTGCAAAGCATCACTGCTAAACCATGATGAAGGTTTGGTGTTGGGTCAAGGACACTTCATCAGGGAGGACAGATGCCAACAAAATGATGTCTGATGTCTTCGTATCAACATATTTCTAAAAGAATTGCGTGGTTACCAACCGTACATCAAATAATCACAAATATTAAATTCAAATTACATGGAGAAATTATGTTAAATCACCATTCTTACTTTTTTCTAAATTATTCTCTATCTTTTATTTAAACCAGAAGGGCACACGGAGAGCTCGGACCCCCGCCAAGGCCGTTTCCATGAGTGAAAAATAATGCGTATATCCGCCCCCTAATTCCGATATGCTCCACATTTTCTTGGTTTCTTCCTCTGCTCATGCTACAACATTCCTGAAAATCAGGCCAGTAGTTTTTCCGTAATCTTGCTGACAAACAACAAACCAACAAACCGAACAGACAACCTTGGCGGAGGAAATAATAAGGCTTTGATCTTAAATGTGCCTTTCCCTTTGAAAATAGTGAAAAAGTTTCAGTTGGTTTTAAAGTCAAGAAACGTTTCCACCTCGTGAATGGTCTTATAAAACTTAAACAGAAATAAAAGCATGGAAATAACCAACATTTAAGCTGATTATTCAGTGTTGCAGAAGCTCTCCTCTGTGGTGCCACATTCAAACCTTCCATTCACAAATCTAACATCCAAATATTCCAAACTCCCTCAACGCACGCGCACACATTGAAGGGGTCTCTTGAGAGTCTCAGGATGTTTGACAGATTCCAATCAACTAGCCCATACATTTACTGAACGTAAAAAAAAATGTTGATACTGATTTAAATACATGTTTAAAGCTGCATCACACTGGAAAAGTGGAAAGGCCTGTACGCATTCAATGAAACTTCACTGAATGTCATTAAACTTTACGAAACGGCACGACAAAAGAGGCATAATAATAATAAGCTCTGGATGTATTTCTGACACATATTTCTGCCTTTGCCTCCCAATCTTACTCTGTTCCAGCGTATGTCTCTGAAGTCCAGTATTGATCCCGGCGATGCGTCCCCCATGTCCCACCAGCCGTACATAAACGTCACGGGCCGTGTGATTGGCTATACGTAGGTGTAGGCTCCGCCGTGTTGTTATCTTCACCTGGCACCTCAAGGCCTCGGACACTACTATGGATGATTCCGGCTCATCTGGAGACTCCCCTGGGTGGAACACTTCGAGAGGCCCGGCCTGCCCCGCCTCTATTTCCTCACCCTGCAGCCCCTCCGTGGTCATGTCCAGCCCGAGTCCTGCTGCCCTGCCCTGGCTCCCGCAGCTCAGGATGTCGCCTACGTTAGGCCGCTCGCTAACTCCCAACTCCAAACTGCTCTGCATGAGGCCGCCTCCAACATCACTGCTGTTTCTGTGCTCAAGAACCTCCATCGTTAAGTCTGATGACGAACCTCAAACCCAGCTGTCTGCGGTAAGAGCCCCACACCCTGACTGATCGGGCTACCAGCTGAGCTCTGAGGCCAGGATGGGTACGGACACACACACGCCTATACATACACACTGAGAGAGATGGTGAGAGACATACACCAGACACATTCTCTCTCTCTGATACACAGACATGGTCGGCCCTCCTGTGAATGTCAGCGATGTTAACAAAGAGTGGAGGGGCATTAGAGGAGGATCAGGACCAAAGCTGCAGTTTCTATATATAACCAGGTGGTCCTGCTGCAGAGGGGCAGCTAATCTAACTCTGATTACAAAGGGGCAGGCCTGACCCAGGGTGGGATGGGGATCACTTTCTTTTCCCCTCTGCAAGTCTTTCTTTATCTCTGTCTTTTCCTCCTACCACTCACATTTATTTGTTTTTCCCTCTACAGTAAATCTGTTACTCTCCATTGGTAACAGACAAACTTCAATCACACAGATACATCTCTCCGAGCTAATATTTGATTACAAACAGGCAAGCTGTGAAGGGAACGTCTAGCATTAACATGAATTTAACTGTGCGGTAGTTTGCCTGAGGAAAAAAACACCAAGACATGTTGCATCACTCCCAGGGTCCCATTTGTTGTTTTTAGTGATGGCAGGAGTGCGGATGAAGCCTCACATGTGAGACAAGAATATGAAGTCTAATCCCCATGAAACATCCATGAGTGATACCCATAGCCACAACATGACCAGAGTGTGTGTGTGTGTGTGCACGTGTGTGCACGTGTGTATGGATTTTGGTAGATAAGAAGGGGACAGGCTGTACAAACAGAACAAGGTCAGCACTGACCTTGGGTCAGCTTCCTATTTCCCCTCTAATGGCTGAGATTAGTGCTCTGAATTTAGACGATGATCCCTAGACCATCTCGAGGACACTTTATCCCAAAGTCCTTGCAGGAGCCTTCTTAAAACAATCTAAAAGTGGGGACATGCTCGAAAGGAACTGGTTTTAATGACCTGTCGTCTATAGACAGAAGTGTTCTGATATCTGTTATGAACACCAGGGTGAAGGCGCCTGCAGGCAGGGTGAAAAGCATGCTGTCATAGAGAAGACATGATAATTATTCAAATGGGGAATGATTTATTTGAAGGAATTCATGGTGTTGCATTCGGTCGTACACACAAAAAAGCGACGGAAGCATTTGTGTGACAAGTGAAGAAAGAGAGGTGCAGAGAGAGAAATTAAATGCCTGCTTACATGCTCATCTCCACAATTGCTGCTCCCCCCAGGAGGGGATTTCTGTAACTTTCGCAAACCACAGTCCAACAAACATACCCACTTCATGCAGCGATGTGCCAGGTGTGCCGGGATGACAAAGTAGAAAGGATTTGAACTCCTCTCTGAAGCTCTCCCTTCTAATTCGTCATTGAAATTCTTCACACAACTACTTCTGTCACTTTTTCCCTCATATAAAATATATAATATATACGATATATTTGTTCCCCTTGAGGAGAGACTGTCCACAGTTTTGGCTCTTTGACAAAGTAATGTTTTAGTTTCCTTTCAGAGCAATGGGTTGTTTTCCGTTATTAAAGGAATACTCCACCCCTAAAATGACTTTAGTATATCTATTACAAGTAATTGATAAATGGTCATTTAGGGGGTGAAGTATTCCTTTAAATAATGTCAGGATTCAGTCCACTTATAAGTGGCCAGTGGCCAGAAACCAAAGCATGGTCATCTAACTTGTCATCTTACAAATCTGGGTAATTCTGGGTTGATCAGAGGCTTTGATTGTTTGGTGAAAAGGAAGTGAATCAATCAGAATCTGAAGAAGCCACAAAGAGAAAATGAGAAATATAAGATCCCAAAGATTTCCATCAATAGCTCTTTACTTATCTTGCATGATTTGACAATATAAAACATAAATAAAATGCTTTGTATTTTATTTCGTAGCCTACAACACAGAGCGGCAGGAACAAATTGAATCCTATGTCATTACTCAGTCAGTGTATCCTGTCAGTGATGCATCAGGCCCTTGATTTGATGACTACCTTGTGCCACTCCCAAACTAACCAACTCAGACAGCCGGCTTGCTTACTGCTGCATTTCTTTGACCCTGAGCCAAGAAGAATTGATTTTCCTCCAAATGGGATGAGGGAAGTCGAGAGTAAGACAAAGACAGGAGAAGAGGCGGAGAAAGTGAGGCGATGGCTATAAATCCTGTCAGATGAGGCGCGAGAGAGAAGAAGTCCGTCCACAGTTTGAAGGGAGCGACGGCACAAGAGCATGATTGTACTCTACATGTGCGGAGGCCTAAAGGGCGCGGTTGGAATCGATGTGTGAGAAATGAAGGAAGTAAGGGGGGAGGGAGAAAGAGGGGTGGGGTGTAAGAGATGGAGGTGGAGGATGGAGTTAAGTAACAGGAGAGCAAAAGGTGGCGTCCTGTGGTGGATGGATAAAGATGCAACACAGCAGCAATAACTCAATTCGTGTGGACAGACTGCAACACACACACGCACACACACACACACACACACACACACACACACACACACACACACACACACACACACACACACACACACACAGAGTTTATCATTTCAGTTGGATTTACGCACTAAAATCTCTCTAAACTGTGTCTATCTGATAAAATCCACACGATAGAAGCTGGATTGACTTGATAAAAATGTGTCTACAGTTCCGTGCATTCACTTGCATTAAGCTTTACGAGTAAGAGGGGGTGTTTTGAGTCACATTTTTTGTTTGGCGAGGAGAATCTTCAGACACTACTCTAGCGTTCTCACTAGCTTCAAAATGTACTGCCACCCCCTCTGCATGTTTTTGGGTAAACATTGATATCCTCCTCTTAAGCATTAGTCAAAGTGCTCTGTGACATCCCTCCCTCCCTCCCTGTTGCTTGTGCTTAAAATACGGTCATATTACATTAACGTTCAACAATATTTCCCCACGCTGTGTTTCCCCACACAGTAAGACGATGATACTCATGCTTTTACTTAAGTAAGGTTTTTTTAATAAAGTCGTAAAGTGTTTTTACTTCAGTAAAGAATCTGAATTTGTACGGTCTTACATTCTTCAGGCTTCTAACTAAACACAATTTGATTTTATGAAAGGTTAGTGCATCAATACTAAAAAAAAAAAAGCACATAATATTTAACTTAAACTTGTGGAGCACATCAGTCCTAATCTCTGCTCCTTCTCTCAGCCCTACAGTCCATTTTCTCCTCTCATATTCTCTCTATCTCTTTTAAATGATCTCTCTACATCTTGCGTGTAGTGTCATCTCGTGTAATCTTACGCTGTGCTCTCCGCTACCTGCTTTATTCCCCCTAACAACAAGATTTATGCTTCAATCAGATAATAGGTTGCATTGGAGAGTGTCAGGAATAATAAGAGAGAGAAAAGCGACAGAGAATAACGATAACCTGCAAAAGAAATGTCACGAGGGAAACACTTAAACCCACAGTGTTGTGAGCACTTTTTATAGACTACATAAATCTACAAGGGAAAGGTGATGTCCTGGGGAAAAAAAAAAACCTTAAATACCAACTACTCTGTGCTGCTTGATTGGGTTTTCTCCTGGGCGCCGTTGCTCTGCTCGGCCACATTGCGTCACCAGCTCCGACTCTTCCGCCCTCTCATGGGGAGACAACTGATCCGGGTTCAGCTGTGAGCCACGTGTCAACAGGCCAGTTGAGCTGATGGATAGCTTAACTGAAATATGCCTCGCAACCACCATCATTATACACCTCACCACTACGGCTGCATAACGTCTAAATAATCTGTGGTTATATTATGTGTGCTATGTAATATAATCTAAATAATATGGTAAGTAGAAACTGTTTGATTGGTACACTTCCAATAGCTGATTATTATCAATTGCCAGCTTAACTTTAAGTTTAAGTATTTTAGTCATCTGCACACAACATGAAAACGTGAGATTTGGAAGCATACAATTTAAAATAAATGTGGAACAAAGTTTCCAATAATAAATTAATAATTCATGAATATTTACTTGGGCTTTTTTTTAACAAAAATAACTCTGTTTTCATTATATTGGTGTAACCGAATGACTTAGTTATTTCCTGGAAACATCTTAGGAACTCGGAAAATGAATTGTTGACTGTCTAGAAAAAGCTGTGAAATAAAAGCTAAAAATAGTACAAATTAAAAGAGTAATTATGCCTACACACTCACACACACTGCATATACAGGGTTCACTGTCAGATAAAGATAAAGCTGAGCATTAAGGTGCTCAACTGTCTGTTTTATGATGCAAACACTGAATATTCACACACACATATACAGGAAACTAACAAATAAAATGTGCACACAGGAGCATACAAGAACTTAAACAGAGACAGACCTCTTGGAGACAAAAAAAATCATTTCTAATTGAGTTTTCCTTAATGACAACACAAGCTGGCTCTGTTTCCGTCTACCTTCCTCTGCAAAACACACACAAAGTCAGGCACATGGACACACAGACAGACACATGATGGTAAACTCAGGGAGGATCATGGGAAAGGTATTTTTAGCATGCTGCGATTGGTGTCTCCAGGGAGACAAGACGGGGAGCATCAGCTGCTCAATTAACACTTTCTGTCCGAGGGTTGTGCATGTGCTTCTTCATACACAAGGGAGACCCCATGTGACTTTGTGGCAAGAGGGCATCGTGTGTGTGTCTGCTTGTGTGTAGAGTAAGTCGTATCCTACCATTGTCTGTGGCCGTCTCTTCGTATTCGTTGGTGGAGGGCAGTGCAGGTACCAGCGGTTCCATGTTCATGATGAGGTTTTTATGGCTCAGAGAGTTAAAACTTCGACTCTGACCAAACTGGGCTCTGAAAACACAAACATCAACTACACTGACGTGATGTGTATCGTCTCGCGCAATCACAGCATATCTGCGCTATTCTCACAATCTTTCCGTGCACGTTTTGAGCTCCATACATGGATTATAATTAGATCTTTTACTTGTAGTCTCTGTCAGTAGTAGGGCACTGTGAATAATAACTTTATTATAAATAACAGTTTAATAACTGTGTGGGAGAGTGCAGGTGATTTGTCACTTACCTGCGCACTTCTGGTGGCTCCCTCTGAATCTTAGAGCTGGCTTCTATCACCTCCTTGGCTACTTTTCCGCTAACAGGGAGAAACACACATTCATGGCAGGAAAGACAAAGACAAAGAGGTGTAAATGCTGTAACTATGCTGTTGCATTTTTCAAAACACCATTACAAAGAGCTTTACAAAATAAAATAAAAATTCATTTTAAAGTATAGACTAAGGCAAAGGTCAACAAAAGTGGCTAACAAGTAACATTGACAGGTCATTACTCTTTACAGAAGCACATCCATAGAAGAGTCAGCCACTTCCTGTTTTAAATTGACAAACATATAGATCTACCTGGAGTCCTCAGGCTCATATTGTGTTAAAGACCTTTCGCCAAACCCTTCTGGGTAAAACCTTTATAGAATTGAAGTGTAACTATAAATTGGAGTCTGACTGATATGACTACATCAAAAGAGAAACATCTAATCTTTCTGTATTTTGCTGTTGCTGTTTCTGCGCTGCTGAGTGGGCCGCTTCCTGCCAGCAGGGTCAGCAGCTCCATTAGTCTGATGGTTGGGCGACTGGAGTTTCTGGACTCTGACCGCTCTGTTTCAAGCCAGGCTGCACCATCCCACCCATTAGTCTATTGTTGCTGATTGATGGTTAGGTTGTAAATTAGAGGGTGAGATGAAACATCTGGGGTTGTAGACATCCACTTGATAGTACAAGTGGAGAGTCACATAAACACTATGCGCCGGCAAATGTGGGTTTATGTTGGAAAAAAGATGAACGAGGAACCGTAATCGACGAAGATAAAGACCTGCTCTGCTTTATGAAAACTGCCGCTGTTTGTGAACCAAAAATCTCTTTCCTCTTCGCATTTGCATTAATGACCAATTCCCGTATTTCCAAACAAACTCCAGCATATGCTATTACTCATTATTGAGCCCTTAAGCCAGACTGCTTTAGCTATCTGATGAAATGGAGCAGACTGAATTATAAGGCTGGTAAAGAGCTTTGTCTGAGAGCAGAATTAGAGCTAACTTGGCTTCAATAACATACTTATTTAGAGGCTTTCCTGTGATATATGGGTCAGTAAATCACAGAGGCTAACGCTAAGCTGGAGGTTGGTGCTGATGCAGGAGGAGAAGCAGCATGTTGATGGACTCAAGGTAAATCAGTGTGTACATTTCTCAGGTTAGAGCAAGAGCACTGCGGTTGTTTTTAGTCCTACTCCCAATTCATGGCTGAAATCCAACCATTCTATCTACAGTAAAAGGGGAAGTATAATTGCAAAGTAGAGTGATGGAGTAGTTGAGTGTTGACCTGTTGATGAACTGCAGGTGAATTTACATTTTTGAAATCTCTTAAGTGATTGTTTTTGACTCTTCATCTGCCCCTAAATTCCTGCATAGCTTCCTGTCCACGTGGCTCGCCTTCTTTGTCTCTGTCTTTGTACGTACTGTATAGATCTCGCTCACTTTCCTTTAACACATATTACACATGTTTTGGTGCCAAATTCCTGTCTGTCATTGTATTGTCCCTTTATGAAAACTGACTTGAATAGTGTCTCACCTGTATCTGAACCTACTGCCTTTGAAGAAGATGTTACTGCTGGAAACTGTCTTTATCTGACTTGACTTCGCACACCTGTTAGAGAGAGGGAGGAAGAAACAAAAAGAGACAGTCAAAGAACCTCATTATGACAAAAGCACAACCACTGAACAACTCGTCCTTGTCAAAACGTTTCCGAGGGCTTTTGTTTGTGACCGTAACACTAAACCCGTGCACAGAGCAGCCTCGCAGTGAGCAGAAGAGGAAGGCGTTTCAATATGTACCATTTCAAAAAACCATAGTTCAAACCGTCACGATCGGTTCAGGATCATTCGTCATGCAGCAGAGAGTGGAGTACACACACACACACACACACACATGCACACACGCACCTCTGCTCTGCTTAGCGTGTGCGTGAGAGAGAGAGGCCACATGTTCGCAAAGCTCTGCTTGGCTGCGATTTACAAACTCAATTCACTCAGATTTGATTAAGCGGCTCTGATGCTGCTTGTCCGACATCCGAGATGACATGCCCTCCCTCTCCGTCCGCCTCTCAGAGACACACGAGCTGCTGTCATTAAGAAGTCAATATCCAGGGTTTTACGGGCGAGAGCCGGTATGAGAACGCTTTAATAACTTCATTACGTTTTCTTTTTTAAGCTTTTTTTAAATGTTGTGTCATTTAAACGACACAAGATCTGTGGGAAAACTGGCTCATCGTAGCTGTGAATAAAATAGTATAAAGCATACAGTATGTAGCAAGGAAAAATCTAATGCAAATACTGTATATTTAAAAACTAAGAAAATGAGGGCTACAGTAAGAACACAATGAAGAGGGATGGGTGAAGTGGGGTCATGGTCACAAAGCAGGCCTCAGTTCAAACCTTTGGAAAAAGTTGTCTCCTCCAACCTGACGTCTCCACATTACATGACCAGCTGTTTCCAGCCAGTGGCCCTTCTCATCCCACTCCTCGCCTCGTTATCAATTCTACCCGAAGGTAGACGCTCTCTCATTTCATGATCTCAATCTTCCTTTGAACTCGCTGGAGTCCATCCAATTTAAGGATTTAAAGGTCATTTATAATCCAGGCTATTGTTTGGCAAATGCTCGTCTTCATGGGAACTGTTGTGTCAACATATTTATGTTTTTGCTAAACTCCCGAGGAGACAATCTTACAGTCTTGAGATCCGTCAGTTGACACAATCTCAGCATAAGGTCTCTGCTGTTTTAGAGCTTTTGTTTGTATCACACAGTTTTCCTCAGCAGATGGACTTGGCCTTCTGTCCAAGGAACTTCAGATGTTCAAATTTTACACTTCAGAGATTTCTCGTCCTTGTTGGTAGGGCTGCAACTAAAGATTATTTTCATTATCGATTAATCTGATCCTTTTTCTAACTACCCAAAGATATTCAGTTTACTATGCTGAAAGACAAAGAAAAGCAACAAATGATCACATCTGAGATGCTGGAACCAGGTAATGTAGAGTAGTTTTGCTTCAGAATTGACTTACAAAGGTTAGAATAATCAAAATTGTTGGCGATTAATTTACTGGTGATAAACTAATGAATTAATCACCTCATCGTGTCAGCTCATACTTGTTGGCTTAAAGACTGACAGCTCATTTCTTGACCTTGGAAACAGGCAGCAGTTGACAAAACCGTGCATCAGGGATCTGTCACGTGGGGATCTGATGTCTCCAGGTTGTCAAAGGAGAAGAGGTGGATAGTTCAAGTCTTATGAAAACTGTTTGGATGTTTTGCGCAACTAAGTACACAAGGAGTGTGATCACAAGTCTGAAAACTTCCCCCACTGTTGTGTAACTATCCAGTGCAATAAACGTATTTGCTGCTCTTCCCCCTGAACCCTGAGCGAAGCAACAAGCTCATTCATTTTGTTTGTGTACAACCTTCTCGCAACCACGACCACACACAAAGTTTAGTCTCTCGATTTCGCCTTCACCCCAAGCCTGTTTCCATTCCTGACACGCCGGCAGCGTCAATAGTCTGTGTGAACTCAGAGCGTCGGCCTCAGAGCGATCAGCTGCTCCACAAGTGAAGGACAGCAGCATATTGTAGCAGAGCCACAGCGAGGCAAATCATTATACAAGAGTGATAATGTGCTAAAACTCAAAGTGGAACACGAAGGACGGCACATTTTAGCCACTTGTGAGTTCTAAACAGAAAAAAAACAGAGGAAAAAGACAGGTAAAGAGGAATAATACTAATTTAAAGTGGTTTACATTTAAATATATGTTTTTTAAAACTACTGCAACAGGGTCACTGCCATTTTGGTTAAATATTCATAATAACATTTGACATAACATTCATATTTTTTTTTTGTTTTTTTTGGTGGAAGGTACATTTTGGGTTGGAATAATGCTTTACATTCTCAAGTGTGTGTGTGTGTGTGTAGACGCACTTGTAAAAGGCTTGGTTCTCCACCCCGCACTTCCATAAGTGCTTACACGCAGCAGGGGTCGAGGTGTGAAATGTCAACACCAGTTTCTTCTGCACAGAAAAAGGACAAAGACAGAGAGAGAGAGAAAGATGGCGAGGATGAGAAACTATATTACCAAAAATACGTGTGAATAAGGATAAAAGAAGTGCTAAACACGGTGAGAGGGAGCTGTGCAAAATGCTGACCCACGGACCCGAAATCGAAAGCTTAGCAATATGCAAGACAGACACAGTGATTTGGCCACAGTGTTTAGCAGTAAAAAGGCTTGTAGCTTGCAGAATAGGGTTTTTTATAGACTAGGAGGAAGGATATACAGTGCATCCGGAAAGTATTCACAGCGCTTCACTTTTTCCACATTTTGTTACGTTACAGCCTTATTCCAAATTGTATTAAATTAATCTCTTACCTCAAAATTCTACACACAATACCCCGTTATGACAATGTGAAAAAAGTTTTCTTGAGAGTTTTGCAAATTTATTAAAAATAAAAAACTAAGAAATCAGATTTACGTAAGTATTCACAGCCTTTGCCATGAAGCTCAAAATTGAGCTCAGGTGCATCCTGTTTCCACTGATCATCCTTGAGATGTTTCTACAGCTTAAATGGAGTCCACCTGTGGTAAATTCAGTTGATTGGACATGATTTGGAAAGGCACACACCTGTCTATATAAGGTCCCACAGTTGACTGCATGTCAGAGCGCAAACACCAAGCATGAAGTCAAAGGAATTGTCTGTAGACCTCCGAGACAGCATTGTCTT
>CALSCE010010657.1:19883312-19938951 GCA_943593645.1 Bovichtus variegatus | reverse complement strand
TGGTGAGTCATGCTCCATTTCTCAGTAAACAATCTTGTTATGTGCAGTGATTGCAGTATACTGTAGGTGTTGACAGAACGGCCACAAAAAAAAGATATTTCCTGTGAATGTCACAGCAGCCACTCAGAAATAGTAAAAACAAAAAAGAAACAGCACCTGACTGTACAACACTACTGTAAAGCAGCCAACAATTTCAGGTCAAAGCAACAAACAATAAAAATAATTAAAAATAAATAGAGTACACTGTGCACAATACACAGAAGGAGTTCATATACAGGCTAAATACACACGCACACAAGCACACTACACATATTAATATTTAATTAAACACCATTCCCAGTTGTTCTGCTATCTGTACTGTAGGCTGCCACACACGAACAGGATAGTTACCATATAACCCATTAATTACAGAGCAGTGTGAGAATAATCAATATGTAAACTGTTACAATGAGCCTTATTAAGTCCTTATTTAGATGTAATATGTGACATGTAAGATGTTATTGAATTAAGTAACTTAGTGGCCAATCTACTGTGAAATAAGAAGCAATATTTGTAAACTGAAGAGGAAGAGTACACCACCTAAAAGGGCGACAGAAGATCTGATTGGAGCAGAGAAGCGCTGAGAGGCGTGGCCTAAGTGCCAACAAGGGGCCAATAGGAGCTGGCCCCAGCCAACCAATGGGAGAAGACTATACCTGAAAGGCGGCAGGTATAAAATATGTTGTAAACTAGAGATCTGTGAGACAGAGGAACTACTTTAACGTGGTCTGTGGACGGTGACATGTGTCCTCAGCTGAGGACTTTTGTAATGCTACCATATCATCATGGAATAAATACAGTTAATATGAAGGGAAGTTTTCTGAAATTGATTTCTATGCGTCTCTATTTCAAATTAAAAGAACACAACAGCAGCTACCTTCAAAAGAAGCGTTTTTAATACCCATGCAGGCTCCGTGTGGACTAGGCCTCAGACTGTGGCCCAAACTGTCAGCTCACTCGGGGATGGAGGTGGTTAGCCTATACCAGAAAAGGAGAAAAACCGACTCCCAGTAACTCTGAAGTTATCTCATATTAATGTTGTGTCTTGTTTTCTAACGTTAGCCACTGGTGAACCTATATTCAGGAGTTGGACACATTTAGAGCAAAGTCCAGGGCCAGAAAACTCAGCAAAGCTGCAGCCACTGAGGCTAACGTGTCAGCTAGCTGGTGATGGTCAGCATTGATGCCTTGCTTTCTATTTCTACACTTGAAAACAAGATATGACGTGGGCAAGTGGACGTTACATGTGACCTTTGTTACATCGCCACAGCAACAATCAGCTGTTACTGATCTCAGAGACAGCTTGTCTCTATTGGCTGGTTCAGGTTTACTCTTATATCACTGTGACACAAGTAAGCTGCAAATCAAGTGTGTGTCCCTATGGGTGTAGCTGTGATGTGTGTGTCTCCATGCTGACCTGCCTGTAGAGTGTGTGTGTGTGTGTGTGTGTGTGTGTGTGTGTGTGTGTGTGCGTCTACATCTCTTTAGGATTTTCGGCTGATCCGTGACAACAGTGTTACTAAGCTGTTAAATCTGAAGAGCAAACCGTCAGAGACACAGACACACTGAGGGAGGAGAATAATAGAAGAAAGAGAATAAAAACAGCTACGCTGCGAGCCGTTTCTAGCCAGATCATCAAACGACACCTTTCCTCCGTCTGGTTCTCAGGGCCGACGCTCGTGGGGATAAGAGAGGCGGACTGACGCCAACAGAGAAGACCAGACAGAGAGTGAACCAGGGCCAACCACGCTGAGAGGCTGAACCAGAGAGTAGGCAAAGACAGAGCTAAAAAAAAAAAAAAGGAGTTAATAAAAGCGAGACTGAAAGATTGACTAAGACGAGCGAGACAGAGAGGAAGAGATATAAAAAAGAGTCTATGTCATGTCCAACAAGGGCTGAATACATATTTTATATATCCAAAGGCTGGGCATTAAAAATTAACCCAGTCATCCTGTCTCTACATGATCTCACCTAATGACAGCAAAGTGCTCCTCTCTCTGCCTCGCTTGAACACACAGACACATACACACACTTCAAATAGAACCTCGGTGTAGAGTGTATTCAGTTTAGCAAAAGCAAAGTGCACTTTGACGTGTATATTCGGTGGTGTCTATCCATCTTCTACCATTTTTTCTCCATAAAGCCTGAGAGCCGGCTGAGTCCAGACGCAGACCACGCAAAAAAAAAAAAAAAAGTAAAGGAAAAAATAGAAAACCATCAGAATATTGAGTATAAAAACACACATGAAATCAATTATTTATTCCTACATCTATTGTAAAATTCACAAAAAACATCTGGTAAACTTACTGAAATCAAGTAAGTTTTGACATCCATAGTACACAATGCCATAATAACTGTGGACTGTAATAATTGAAAACTCATAAACAAACTTAACCCCACTTATAATAGTTTTATCTGAAAGATATATATCTGTCTCACTGAAAAATTCTGAAAGTAATTTGACAAAAATTGACTCTGCTTTAGGGCCTTTTCAGAATCCAAGATCCCCTGCACTCAAAAACGTGTTTTTCTTCTCTTTATGTCCCTTTAAATATCTGACCCTGATTATATTGACTTGAATCTGTGCACAGTTTGTCACTAGAGAGGTGTTTTCACATTATTCTACTGATGTCTGCACATATCCACAGGGAAACTTCAACACAACACCGGTTAAAGAAACCTTTAACCTCCAGCGCAGAGCAGACTTATCAGTCCAGAGAGCGAGAGTTTGCATTAGCATCGTCAAAGTTTCGACAGCAAACATGGAGAGTGTGCAGCTTTTGGATGCAAACTGGACCCTGGAGCTTCCATTCACTATCTACAAAGAAATCACACTAGATATTATTGTGTGTTTCACAGCCACTAACGCTGTCAGCCACTGCCAGTTACAAGCTAACAGCTAACAAACAACAACAAATAAAAGATGCTGACTCCATTACGAGGCGTCTGCTATGCATCGATGTTGGCGCGCAGCAGACTCCCCATCTGAGTCAAACATGTTTGGCTGAATCTCTCCGGTGTTTCCTCTAAATAGACCAGACAACGAAACTCATTGCTCAGGAGCAGCATTGTTCAACGTAGCGCGAGCAGCAGTGGGCGGGGAGGCCAGATCCAGAATAAGTAGATGTGCTTCCAGAGCCTTTTTAGAGTTCAGAGTTGTTTTACTATTTAAGTGGGAAACCATGTTATACAGAAATATTAAGTATAGCAGAGTATTTTCACATACATACAAAACATTTAACTTTAAATAGGTAATAACTGGTTCTTTTGTCCACTAGCAGTGGAAACACAACATGGACATTTCATCACCTTTTAAATCAAGTTTATTTTTAGTTTAGTTGATATGTTGAACTTGATGGCAAACAAGCAGGTACGAGCAACAATGTTTTTGATCTATACCAATTCTTGAATGAAATATCTGTCTCTCTAGCTGCTAAACGCTCCACTATATTCACCAGATACTTGCTAACTGACTCTGTTTGCCCTTTTGTGCTGAGTAGGTAGTGTACAGTGAGGTTTTAGAGCTTTTTTTTTTTTTTGCTGAAAACAGCACTATGAGAGTGGAACGAAACAGTAGCCGCTTGTTTTGTACTACACAAGAAAAATATAGTCATGGAAAATAATAAATAAAGAATATGAGCATGAACATACAGCTATACACATACACCATCTTTCGCAACTTTTACAACTGACAAAATATTCAAGAGTCTTTGAGGGTTAAGGAAATACTTTAAAAACTGTGGTACGTTTCATTCAAGGGTTTTTCACAGATCATCAGGGATTTATATTTCAGAAAAACAGATGCCTAGTAACTCCATTGCAAATAATACATGAGACGAACAAACTGAGGCTGAAAAAAGTTTTTCCACTGATGTGTAAAGTGCTAGAAGTTACCAATGGAAGTAAACAGACAGTATATTCTCTGTTAAAATGAGAGTGTCTTTCTGTATTCTAAAGTAGATGCTGAATGCCATAATAACATTAGTTTCAGTCTAAAGCAGGTGAATGATTTGCTCTTGTCTTGACTCTGTGGCCGCTAAGAGTTAAGCACTAGGACCCTGGGTGCCCTGGCCCAGTTAAATACTGCTTGTTGTTTAATTAATATGCATGTCAGCTTAATTATGACTGGTCCTTATCGTCTCATTTCATGACACGGCATACCTAATTGGCTGTGCTGAATCTCTGTGAGGGGAAAGAGCGTCCTGCAATTCCTGTGTGAAGTAACCAACACACACTTCTATCTGCACACACAGGGAGGGAGTAAAGGAGAGGAGACATAGAAAGTAAAAATAATGATATTCCCCTTCTAACCTCGACGCTAACCAATTTATAAGCATAGTGTCTGCCTTTAATACAAATGCTACACTAATTTGGGCTTTTCTCTGTTGTCACTGCAGCTATTCTTCAGGGAAATAGAGATTCATGACCAATTTGCCGATTTATTTACCAATTTCGATGAGTGTGTATGGAGGCTTTCATGCATGTGTGACAACATTGTCCTCCTATTATTACAGTGCCTCTTCTGAAGCCAGGTTCTGTTTACCACCCAAAACTCTACACCCAAGCGAGCTGGATCGATCCAGAGGCTTGACCAGGATGCAACAGAGACAAATCAATGTGCTGGGTGCGGGGTGAGGGAAAAGCAATGCAGAGGAGAAGAACTGAGTTTTAACATCTTCTCTTTCTATTTCTAAGAGATGCAGAAAAACATTTCTATCCATATATATTATCTTTCTGTCTTTCTTCTTCTTCTACTTAAGTAGCTTCATGGTTGTAAAAATCATCTTATTCAACACATCATAAATGTATTTTATATATTGTAGCGTATTGACTTGTTCCAGCTTTTCATTGAACCTACATGATGTTTACCCAAGACTCCACGACTATGGAATTGAAATATTCAAGATGCCTTGTTTATTTTTTACACATATTTCACCAACATTCAATCTGATGTATTGTGTATTTTTAGAAATGTGCAACTTTACTAGAAAAAAAGTTAAAGTTATGTGGGTTTCAACAATGTTTGGCTGCACAGCATGAGCTTGGAATGATAAGTAAGTTGGTTTTAAAAGGATATTTTTGATAATTTAATGATTTTACTCCTAGGAATTGAAGTGGGGAAAGCTGGGATAGTAACATCTTAAAACATATTTTAAAAGTAAGCTACCGAGGCAGGACACAAATACAAATTATCCTCTCGAACTACACTGACTAGAAGATTGGAAGAGAGGAGCGGAGGATCAAACACTTCCTGTCGGGGAGCTGAATTTTGGAAGTAATCCAATTTATCTTAAGGAGAGAAACCTTTGGAAAGAGATGCTCAACCTCTCTGGAATAGCCTCCCACCATCACACCATTTATCAGTAAATGTTTGATAAGTAAATCCAGGCTGTCTTTATTTTATAACTGAAATGGAAAATTGGAAGCAGTGTGAAGAGACAGGGAATTATGTCATATATCAGCTCTAGTGTAGTATTGATCTCACGATGCGCTGCACAACAGAGTATGTTGCGTTTAACCTCTTCAACCACTGACTCCAAACAGTAATGGACTCTGGAGCTACAGACTTGGCATATGGAAGGACTTCCTCTATCATCAGCGTACAATAGCCAGAAACAGGTAAATATTCCTTTACTCAATAAACTTTGGGATGGTTTACCTCTTACTATTTCAGTTAAAGTGGCATGTTTAGCCACGCATTGCTCTATAGATGGCAATGTCTCTGTTGGTTGGTCCACCACTTTGGTCCAGGCTGAAATATCAAAACAACTATGGGATGGATTGCCATTCATGGTCCCCAGAGGATGAATCCTACTGACTTTTCCTCTAGTACTAGCATTCGGTTCATATTTGGGGCTGCAGACGATCATGTTCCCCTCAGGATGACCTGCAATAACCTTGGTGATCCTCTCACATTTCCTCTAAACTAGTCATTATGGCAAATTGTCCAATACTTTGGTTTCGGACCAAATACCTGCAAAACTAATGACAATCCCGTCATCCTCTGCGGTACTTTGTGCTTGGTAATAGTCAGCAAATGTTATCATGCTAACATGTTAAACTATGATGATCATGGTGAACATCAGCATGTTAGCATTGACTTGTTGTATTGTTTAGAAAAACTGTAATATTCCTTAACCTCTCTTAACTCTCTCTTTTGACTGATCTTGTTTTCTTTCTTGATTTAATTACATTTTGTAGTTTTTGTACTTGTTACTATCCTATCGCTTTTATAAGTTGTGTAAATTATTTCAAATTATGAAGGACTTTGTAACTTTCACATTCCTTGACTTACAGGTGATTAGTACACGCTGGATGAAATTCAAACAGATGATGTCAGTATAAATTTAAGAAAGACCAATCTACTGTGATACAAGGTTTTAAATAATTGTATCCATAAATATAATATACCATTTAAATAAATGACATATTAAACCTATAATCCTTCCCATCCCTGTGAGCAGCACTCATAACGGGGACTGTGACCTTGTCCCAGTGTGGAAGGAGACCAACCATTTACCATATCGTCACCTGCAATGCTGCGGAGATGATCACATACACACATATGCGGGCACAGAGGCATGCACAAATGAACACACATGATATAAAACACGTCATGTGCACCCGCATTCGTGGTTGACCACACAGCAAGCTTAGAGGTGGAGCCATAAATCAGCAATATATGGAGCAGAACCGGTTTCTATTATCATGGATCTCCATCACTCTCGCTCTGTATATAGCTGGACACTAACTCACAGGAGGCTGGAGAGAGAAAGTGGGATGATGATGGCATGACTGCCGCCGCAATACTGCTGTCATGAATGTGTGCACATGGTGGGCGCATTGAAACAGCTGTCTTATCTTTGCACCGCAGGATGTTCAAAAAAATGTTGGCAAAGGAACAAACAATCCACGACAAAATAAAAGACAGACTGTGTGTGTAGAAAATAGTGAGTTTGAACCTGTGAGCCGATGTGTTTGTTTGCTTATTTGCGTGTTTTTTTGCGTCTCTCTGTCATGTTTCTGATGTCTAACAATTCATGCTCCAGGAAAAGAGGTTAATACACCAAATGTGCACATTTACACTATGATGACGCAGTCACACAAACCTATAGACCTACAGTTTTCTCTTTATCTACTTATGTTTTAAATGCAGATATAAATGCAGATGTGGTTGAACTGATGTTTCAACTGCAGCAAAGAAGTTGTGGAAGGATGTGTGGAAGCTGGTGTTTGGAGATGATGAAAATACATGAAAATACAAGCATGACTGTGTAGATATTACTGTTGGATATGTGTTAAATGTTTTATTGTTTGTTTTTAATATATAAACACAGGGCTCCCTGGACGACATTATTGATACTGAGTGGATTATCCTTGTGAAATAAAGTAAATTCAATTTAATGTAATTATGTCAATCATGGCTCTGCTGTTTTAAACACCAGAAACAACCAGTATAAATCAATGGATTTAGAAAGGAGATAAAAAAAAACTATTATAAATCCCCAAATATTGCTTCAGTAAACCACATTTAAGAATAAAAGTTCCTTGTAGTTAGTTTAGCTTGTAAAATATATTTTGTTTAAAATCAGTTTTTTTTACTAAACTTGCCTAACTCTAAAACAGAAGTACGGTGAAGTGAAGGTGTAAATGCAACCCTCCTGACTCACAAAGATATTCTGACAAATGACCATGTATTCTCTGCTTTATATACATTCATAGGTGCATTACTTTAACAACGAGCTGATGAACTAGGCCCAAATGTCAAATTGTTGAAAATACCTCATTCTAAATATGTGTGCAGCGGTTATCACCAAGCATGGTGGCGGTGAGTAAGGAGGGATGATCTGGTGCTGAAGTGTCCCTGAGCCGGATAATGAAGATCAATCAGCTCCGTGTGTGACTTCTGACCTCTTACTTTTCCCTCTTTGTAGATTCTTTCCTATTAACAAATGACCTGTGTTTACACTTTCCTTTCTTGGTTAACCCTTCCCTCTTTTCTCCACCTTGTCTTCCTGTTTCAAAAGCTGCCCTGTCTGCCGGTCCCATTTCATGTTTTAATCCGATATCTGTTTTTCTCGTAGCCACTCCACCTCGTTTCCTCTCTTACTCCTTCCTACACCCTGTTGATTTGCCGCCGTCATCTTCTCAGCTCATGAAATGTGACCAACCATGTAATCTTATATTTTGTCTTATCAGCCATCTCTCTGCCTTTCACGCTCATCCGTTTCTTTTGATGTTTCCCTCCCTCCCTCCTATCCCGCCGTCTCTTCTCTGTCTGCCTCCTCTCAGTTGCGAGCGCAAGTCAGAAAAAGGATTATTTCTCTTTAGTCATCTTCAGAGGAGCATCAAAGAGGCACCGGCAAGCGGGATAAGAATAGAAAATGATGCTATTTATAACTCGTTTCAAAGAATGCCTACCAGCCGAAACAATAGTACTGCCTCAGCATCGCTAACACACACACACACACACACACAGACTTTCCTTGACCGAGTAAAAGGCAGATGCAGTGAAAAACAATAGTAGCCCCCATGTGCTTCTTCACGTAGACTGTATTGTATTGATAAGGTGACTTCTACAAGAATAGAAACAGAGCAGTTAGGAGGATATATTTCAAGTTTAACTTATCACAAGCTATTTCGGTGCCACGCAGTAATTGCTTGCTCAGTATGGTGAATTAATGTCTGTAACTGCAGAACTTTGGCTCCGTGGCTACTTTTAAATCTTTCATGTAAGTGAGCTATGGTTAGAAACACACACCCCCACACACGTAGACACACGCACACGCATATATGTGTGCGCACATACACACACTCGTGGTGAAGCGCATCGATGACAGCTGACTGATGTTGGCCTCATGAAGAACAGTGATCTCCTTTAATTATACATGATGTGTCACAGAGAAGAAGGAGGGAGGAAAGAGCGAGAGATAGAGGAGGGAGGGAGGAAGGACGGAGGTATAGATGAGAGATGTAAAAATATAAAGTGGGAAAAGGTGGTCAGAAGAGTAAATACGAAGCTGAAAGTGGAGCAGAGAATAAATGGGATGAAAGACAAAGCAGGATAGGAGTGGAGTGGAAAGAGAGGGAAAGAGGAGAAGCACGGATGGGAGGATGAGAAGAAGAGGAGTGGATGATGAAGGGGAGAGGAGCTGAAGGCAGATGAGGTCACTGTGTATTGATCTTGACGTGTCTCTCCTGCAGCAGGTTTGACTTAACATTACACCTGAACATGAGAGCAGCAGGCTGGACACATTCAACCCCCCGGGCTGTAGACACACACACACACACACACACACACACACACACACACACACACTCTCTACCTGCCTTATTTTCTGCTGTCAAGCTATTCTTAGAGTCGCAGTAAACTACTTAAAAATCATTATGCTCTGCTGTAGGCTGTCGCTATGTCTCGAGACCCAGACCTTGAAATATTTTCAAAAACAGCGTTACGCATCTAAACGTGTGTATGTTGCTCGATAGAGAAAACACAACCAGTTCTCCCTGACACACAAACATTGATGCGTACTGTGTGTATTACCAGGTATTAATCATAGTACTATATTTTCATAATTATTAAACTTCTTTTTATTGGACTGCTTGCGTTTTTTTTGAGTTTTTGCAACCACTTAAAGCGCTCTCACAACACATTCACACACACATTCACACGGGCTACAAGGTGCCACCTGCTCATCACACATCGTTGGTCATCATGCCATCGGGTGCAATTTGGGGTTCAGTATCTGAACTTCAACGTGTTTACCGCAGGGGCCGGGGATTAAACCGCCTTAAATAAGTATGAAAATGTTATATTTAACATTTGTGTGTTGGATTAATGTGAAGGACTGTATTTGTGTAATGAATATTTTTAAACTATGATTTTAATATGTTTTGTATTTATTATTCATTTTTATTTCTCTTGCAATTTTTGTTTCAACTAAGAGTAATAATATTTTGTAGATAGTATTTTTGAAGAAGAGGATTTTGATAAGGCTGTCTTTGTCGTTGGAATCTATGGCAATTCATCAGTAAAATGTCTGATTAATTACTTGTATATGAGGAAACAGCCTCAGACGTTCCTGAGTATGTCAAGATAACATTTGCAGGGTAAAGCACTGTGTGCTGGAGGAGAGCTGCGCCGTTGGATTTTGACAGACTTCCATTGAAGCTCAAACTAATCTGCAACTTGCCCTGTTCTGAAAGTAAAAACATCTCTAGATTCTACCACATCCAGTAACAATTAAGGCCACTGCGACATCACGCTCTACAAATCTAACATTTCTTTGTCAAAATGTGATCACAAAAAATGTAATCTCCTAGAAAAAAACTCCCAGTGAACTTGAGGTCTGCTCCGACACTTCTTTTAAAACTTGTGTTTGCACTTCCTTTTATTAAATTAGAATTTGAGACTATTCATTCATATCCTGCACAGCACTGCACTCTCCTGTTTATTCTGTTTTATTCAAATTTAGCTTATTGCATTTTACTCTTAATATCCCATTTATATGTATTTGTCGTTTATATCATCTTGTGTTTCTTAATATATCTTGTCTTAATGTCTTTTATATAAAGCAGTTTGAATTGCGTCTTTCTTTTCTTTTTGTACTTGTAGCAATGACGTGTTACGCAATGACAATCCCGGTCATAAAACTTCATCCATTTTTTAGCAACATTGCATAGTCCCTTGCCTTAAAAATAATCACAATTTTTAAAGTCTTGATTTAATAAGTATAATCCATGCAGTGTCAAATATTGTGCCCCAAGGGGACCTGGCTAATGCACCCACATTTGATCAAGAACTGACGCTTGGAGCAAAGTTGAAGTAAATAAAGGCATCAAAGACTCAGGGTAAGCACACTATTCAGTTGTGACGCATTTGCTCACGAGCACAATTTAAGAACACTTTTATCATTATTTCTATGATGGCACTTAATCTGGCGCTGTCTTTGGCATCTCATCCTGACCTACATGTTCAGCACAAAGCAGAGAAGCAGAACACACAAAACAAGAAAGACAGACAGGGATAATGCATAAAGAGAGAAAATAAGAAGATAAAGTAAGAGATGAAAGTCTCTGCAGAGTGGAAAGAGGAGAAGTGCTGTTGTTGAGCAGCAGAAGTGTAGCATGAGGAGCACAGGATGTCATGAAATATGTAGGAAGGAGCCGCTCAGCACCGGAACACAAAGCCATTAAAGAAAACCCTGGAAAAGGCAGTCAGCTAGAAATATAAATGTCCATTTCCTTATCACGCATAGACACACAGAGCTAAAAGCACCTGCACGCTTCCACAATCTTGGACCTGTGCATCTCCTGGTGAAAAGCCACACTCTAATGTTCTCAGAAATGTACACAGAGTATAACACACTTTTGTGCTCTCGGAGACACGAGCATGCAGGTTTACGCGCATGTGAACGTTACAACACAAGGAAACACGGCCTCTCTGCCTCTCTGCACACTTTATGGTGTTCTGTAAATCATTGATTGGGTACATGTTGGCGATCAGTGAGACAGTTAGTTTGACATGCAGCGCGTATTTTCCGTGTTTCAGGGTCGGTCAACAGGGCCGAGGCAGCCGACAACTTCTTCCGAAGGCAGCTCAGGATGAGCCCAAGTGCTGCTCAGAGCTACGTTCACTCTCTGCGCTCTCAACTCCGTTCAACTGACTGAGCTGTCAACAAGCTGCTGCTGCTTTTAAGGATTTGGTGCAATGCTGAAGATGTACTATATTAGAATTGAACAGAATAGATGTAGCTGTTTATCATTGCGCATATTTTGTATGCACTGTCCTTTATGAAACATGTGTGTGCTCTATAATCGTGCGTCATAATTTGGCAGGTTCACAGGATTTTACTTTTAGCTCTCTGGCAGCAGCTGCAGCTCAGGCCTGGAGGGGCCCAGAAGCCACACAGGATTTAATTTGTTGTGGAAACAGGGGGGAAACTTATATTTTCCTTTGTTCAGGCAGCCCTAAAAGTGTCCAATATTAGATCTCAAATGGGAATTGTTAAAGCCTGTCAAGTTTTATTACTTTTAAGTCAGTTTTCCAGTTGGATGGACCGCAGCTTTAAGGTGGTGGTTTGCACATCAGTTTGTTGTTGGTTTAAATTAATCCTGCAAATCCAAGACTTCATGTCTGGTCAGAAACACTGATTAAGTTAATGTTACCGGCCACCAGCCAGGCTAAATTATCCGAAAAACTAGATTTGTCCAACCATAGTTCAGAGCTGCAGTTCTGGGAAGGTAACAACACAAGAGCCCCTCAAAACGAATAAATCATGAAGGGAAAACATCAACTCTCCTGCTCCAGTCGGATCGCTCTGACTGTAAACCTTTAACAGATGGCAGATCATGATCTTGTAAAGTCATTGGACAAACCTTCATCAATCTGCTGAGTATATAACTTTATTATTTTCCTGATAACATGTTAGTACAGCTGTTAGTGTACATGCAAACATCTCATGAATACCTCCTGCTGCTTGTTTCCTTCACTGGGTGGAAGTCTGAGCTAGATTTTGAACATAATTGTTTGTTTGGTGGGTGTAGTTACTCTGCAATCAATAAAGGAATATGACTGTGACTGTCATTTTGACAGAAACTAAAGATTGTTAATTACTTGATCTCCTCTGTTCCTCATATTGTCTGAAACTCCAGGTTAGATGTGAACCTCATAATTCCAACTGGAGGTGTGTGTGTTTTTCTGAGTGAATACTTGTCTTTCTGTAATCATGTGTTCACAAATGTTCAAGAATTTATAAGAATAGCCTTGTCTTTAGTTTGACAATATAGCTGCTCATCAGCTACACAGAGTGCTGTACGGGTGACAGGGCGTCTTGAATCTGGGTGTAAACAACATAAGTATCACCACCTCTACAGGCAGACAACAGACATGAAAGTCCATAAGCAACTGTCTCCCTCTCTCTCTCTGCACACACAGCTTCCCACGACTGATTACAATCAATAACCCAAACAGCGGTCCTCTCTGCCCTCATCATCAGCACCGTCATCATCATCACTATCATCACCACACCACACCCATCAGCTCCATCATTTCCCCTGCTTTGAATCAAACTTCATCCTAACTTCTCTACATGTGGGTCACATCTTGTTTGGGCCCAATACACATGCGTGGATCATTATAGGGTATGGCTTTTTTTCCCCCCTTTGCTGCATATCTCATATAGGCAGTAGGGAGCAAAACAGCATGCAACCTCCCCAGTAAATCAAAGCAGCATGGAAACTGAAAGAGCAATACGTTCAAATGTGTTACGATGTAATCAGAATATTAATAATAAACAATATGGGGTTGTTACAGCCTTGAATCGAGAGTAGTTTAATTCACCCATGTAATTAATCTGCTGCGTCCACGTGATATTTGCAATGATCACAGAAGACGATACATGAGGTGTGTGGGGCTTTCGTTTATACCTGGATGCTGCAGGAGATCTCGGAGTCGTCCAGTAACCGGATCGTGCAGAGGACCTCCTGGTCCAAGGAGCGGATGCTGGGGCTGCGAAACCGGAGCATTTTCATCCTTCTGTCGGTTCTGTTTCAGCTCCTCATGTCAGCGGATTCACAGGGAGACCAGATACGCACATACATACACGGAGGACTCGCGCATACACACGCATACATGCATGCGCCTTTCAGTCGGGTCTTGTCACCCCTTGTGACGCCCTTGGGAATGAATGGGTGGATGGAGAGATGGGTGGATGGATAAGAGAATGGATGGATGCAACAGAGCGAGAAGGAGGAGAGCTTGCATCCGTCTCCTGCCTGCCCACTGGTGGATCTACAGGAGGGAGGATGGCTTTCCCCCTTCTCTCTCTCTCTCTCTCTCACACACACACACACTCTCTCTCTCTCTCTCTCTCTCTCTGGCTTGCTCACCCCACACTTTCTTTCTCTCTCTTTCCAAATTACATCAGCACACGTTACAATTATGACCCCACGTGTGTTTGGTGTCACATTGCCAGCTGGTGAATGTAAATCACCCGCCCTGTGGATTTTTTTTTTTTTTTCACTTACTGATTTGATGTATTATGCACTCCCAAGTTTTAAGGGTGATTAAAACAAGCTGTGAGGTTATATTACAGGTTTGGCCTACTGGTGAAATAATTACACATTCCTAGGTGCATGTAACAGTCACATTTGTTGCGCTGCCTTTAACTTGTGCATCAGAATGTGAATGTGTGTATGTTTAATGCCTGTATTATCTATGAGATTTTAAGAAACATATACTATAACATTATATTATCTAATAAGGTGATTGCACCTGTGATCAAAAGCACACGCAGTCGCGTTCAAAAGAAGTTATATTTTATTATCATCATTAATAACGACGTCAAAAGCGGTTTAGCTGCAACGTAACGTGAACGTGACGCTGTCCCTTTAAGTGTGAACGTAGCCGACGTGCGTCTTACGTAATCACGTCCTTCTGCAAAACAAACTCCGGACGTTTTATATTTTATCCGGATTCAGCAGAAACGCCAGAATAACTAACTTAGTGTGTTGCATGGTTAATATGTTTGCTTGTGATATGAGAGTCTTGCTCTGGTAAAACCGCAGTATATTGTTCTAAAATATTGACTTATCAGAACGAGTGAAATATGTTAGTGTTTCAGGGGTTTCTTGATTTAACGAGTAGGAGCACCGGTGCATTGTGTCGGTGCATCACGAGAGGTGGTGCAAGCTCGTGGCATCGGTTATAACGGGATCCTGGTGTCATGCTGCCTTCAGGTGTCTGAAGATCTACAGGCAGGATGATCTACATCATAATGGGAGTCTCAGGCTGCGGAAAGTACGTATACTGTGTGTGTGTGTGTGTGTGTGTGTGTGTGTGTGTGTTTATCTAGGACAGCCTTACAAGGTGGCATTTCACATAAGAAGCCCAACATATTTAAGGTTCTTAAGTCACACGTGTGAGAAGATGTGTAGATGCTTTTGAGTGAATACATTAGATATTTGATGACATTAGTGGTGACTAGGTGGTGGTGGTGGTTTAGCAACTTTTAATGTCCCATTACGTAATTAATTACAGTACACTGGCATCTGTTTCAAGGTCACTGAGGGAAAGTAGTGCAGTCCTGTAAGGGATTAAATGTAACGCCAACATACCATAGTAGAGCTGCAAGTACAGATTATTTTCATTTTCATGGTCCCATTTTCTTTCTCGATTGATCAATTCATCTTTTTGTCTGTATATTAGCAGAAAATAGTGACAGATGTTCAACACAGTATCCGAGAGCCCAATGCAATGGCCTTAAATTGCTTGTTTTCTCTGTAAAAATCGTAGTTGCTGATTAATTTTCGCCCATTGTCTAATTGAATATACTTTATATAAGCTCTAAACTACAGCAGGTCTATGGCAGCAAAGTATTAGATCAGTAGATCAGATCAATGCTTTTTAGTACAACGTATATTTATTATTGCGCTGTATCAATTCTGTCTGTTGTGTCTTCCTCCTTTTCTTATACAGAAGTGCCTTAGGGGCCCTCCTATCAGAAGAGGTAATTGGATCTATCCCCCCTCACTACACACACGCACACACACACACACACACACAAACACACGTCCATCACGTCTTAGCACACATATGTATGTGTGTGTATCCCCTCATCAGCTGGGCTGGCCCCTGCATGAAGGGGATAGCTTCCACCCTCAGGGGAACATTGAGAAGATGGCTCGAGGTGAACCACTCACAGACCAGGTAAGTGTGTGTGTGTGTGTGTGGGCGTGTGTGTGTTAGTGGAAGTGTCTTGTCAGCTCAAGTTGAATGTCAGTCATTTACAGAGTGAGCCATTTCTCTTCTGTTGCAAGTCAATCATTCTCTCAGACTTGCAGCCGCAGATAACTCAACAAGTGGCCGGAGGAAGCTTCCCTAGAGAAGACAGTGAAAGCAAGATGGAGGGAAACTGAGCTTTTCATCGCACCCCACAGTCCTTAAATTCAGTTGAGGGATTTATTTCCAGTTTGTCCAATATTTATCTTTTTTTTCCCCAGTTCATGCTGGCTTTCAAAATAAAGGTAGACCTCCAAACAATTGACTGGCTTCCTGCCAAAGCTAACAGCTTACAGGCAGCTCAACCCCTGCCATCATTTGGCAGCAGTTTGCTGGTAGCGGTGTTTGGTGGCTCATGATAACCTCCCACTCAGAAATCTGCTTTGAACGGCCGGGAGAATTAACTTGGGGCCTGCTCTGTCCAGTGCTTTGGCATGTTTTAAAAACACTTAACAGTTGGCAGTTTGAGAATGAATGTACATTTTGGATTACTGTCTTCCATGCCAGTATAAGAGTTGGCAGGTTGAGGTTGGCAGAACCGAACAGGACAAGAGAGAATGTGATTCCTCTCATCCAAGTTCAGCTCTTCATATTAAAGGCATAGCAGTGTGAAATAAAAATGCGACTAGATCAGTTGTGACTAAATTAGCACTGATTCTACTTGTGATTGCTGTGTAATCAAAGATGTGTTTGTGCTGCCATGTATGTCTGCCTGATCCCTGTTTGATTCCCTGATTAGTTATTTTAAAGACTCTTTGACTTAAGTCCATTAAACAGAAAATACTGGCAGTGAGTTCTGACTTGAAATAATAAGATTTACAGACTCGCATTCATCTGGTGGCCGGAAACACGAATCCAAATAAACTGCAAAAAATATTGATCACAAAGATTAAAGATATATCTTAACAAGGACAGCTACTGCTGTAGACAACACTGAAATACATCAATATGATGTTACTTATAACAAAAATATAAGCCGCTGTTGTTCGTCTCCTCAGGACAGATTGCCGTGGCTTCTCAAACTACATGACATCATTGAGAGGTAAGAACAAACAAACCTTTCACACACACACACACACACACACACACACTGTTATGCACATGCACACTCACATTTAGCACTGAAAACACAACATACCTTTGTAATGACAGAAATGGGTTTAGAGAGTGAGGGAGCTGCAGAGCAGCGAGGTAAGGATATATGCAGCCGTGAAATTGTCGGAAAAAAAGATCAAAACTATCAAAGATGGTTTTGAAAATTGAGGTGAAAACCAGAGCGCGGGGAAAGGCAGTTTGGGAGAGTAAAAACAGATTAACTGAGTGAGAGTGTAGAGAAGAGGTGGGGAGAGCCGGAAAGTATGCCATCGCTTTCTTAAAACGCCTGTGACAACATCAAAGACTTCTTTTCCAACTCTTCCACACGCAGTCATCCTTTATCAGCTCATCCTTGTATCCCCTCTTTTCTCTCTTCACCTCCTTCTTCTCTGGAGCTGTTTTTTTTTTTTTAACATTTTTCACGTTCCCACAACATTTCAGTGAACAGGTCAGCGGTTATTACTAATGCGCTCTTGCCCTCACAATGTGCATTTGTGTCTTCCCATCTCAGAGAAAGGTGTTCACGCTCTGATGCTCTTGTGGCGTGCTCCGCCCTGAAGCGCCTGTACAGACAGATCCTGCTCTATGGCTCCAAAGCCCTCGCTTCGTCCCGCGGTCCACACCAAGATCTCCTGCCTGCGTTGCCTGATGTCTTTTTTCTCTTCCTACATGGTGACTATGATCTTATTCAGCAGAGGATGGTGGCCCGCAGGGGACATTACATGAAAGCAGATCTGCTTCGTTCCCAGTTTGATGTTTTAGAGCCTCCGTCGGATGAGGAGAACGTGTTACCTTTGGACATCAGGACGAGCGTCACTGACATGGCCATGGAGGTCAAGAAGCACATCATCAGCCTCAAGTCTTCACCGATACTTTAACCTCCATATCCAGCTCATATCCAAAGCAAAGCTTGTGCAGTAGAGTTTGGGTTTTGGATCTACTCCTGCTTCAGTACAGAATCTGTATGATCCTGTGGCGCTGAAAACACTTCAAAACACGTCAAAGTGCCATTCTAATATATTTTTCTGCACAGTATTTGATTTTGCTAAGGTTTGAAATGGAACTATCAAGAGCTATTTTTTGGTGAAAGAGGTATAATAGTGTTCCAGTTTTTTTTTTTTTAAATGATAGAGGATTGTGGCAGTATTGTAAAAGTTTGCACTGTGATGATTCAGATTTTTTTTTTTTTTAAATCTATTTGACTACAAGTTACGATGAAGAAATGCCTTGAGCACATTTTTCCTACAAAAGAACAACAGGCAAAAGCTTTTAAAAACATTTCAAACTCTTTTACAGGGGAAATGTGGCTTTGTAGCTATTGTACTGGGTTGATTCACAGTTGCATCAGTTCGGGAATATGAAATAAAAATGAACTGATGATGGTTTTGGTTGAATATTTTATACCTTAAGTTTTTGAATCACACGTTTAATATATATTTTTACTTTGACAACAGTCCAAAACCCGAAGATATTCAGTGTATAATCACTTAAGAAGTATAACTTCTCTTCAGTTTAGTTCAGGACACAAGTAACTGGTGCACAGCAGAATCTGAGGCCTGTGGAAACACAAAGGAAATATGTTTCTACATCTATCTATTTTATTGTTTTATAGGACTCCAGATGATCTTTCTGTTGTCCGCTCAGCATTATAGGTTTCTCTTATCTGCTCTTCAATATTGTTTTGAAAAATCTTTAATCTGTCAAACCACCTTTCATGCATTGACATCACCTGCCAAATGCACCAACCAATCTTAAAGTACAATCTTCACACTGAATGAGATAAAGTGAAACAGTTAAAGGGGTTCAGATGTAATACTTACTGTGAGGGAAGTTTAGCTCCTCTGACAAAAGCTTGATGACACTAGAGGTCAGATCAGGTCTCTGCTTCTTGATCCCTGTTTTCTGATCTACGTACGTATAAGCAAATTCAGAAACACACACACACACACACACACACACACACACACACACACAGGTGACCGTGAACCCCACACACCTCCGCTCGACACGAGCTGTTTTTGCGGTGTGACTCATCTGCAAAACTCAACCCGAATATTTTAGGAGCTTCTAATCCAGAAAACCCCCTTGGCTACTCTCATATCTCACACATGCAGACGAACGGGAGCACACATACTGCAACACACACACACATACACACACACACACATACACATACATACATCACTAGAGATTAAACCCTCCTTGGTCTGGCAGCAACAGACAAACACACACAGGTTGTCAAGTGGATCACATACGTATCTGATGTCTGAGTGTGTCGTGTGTGTGTGTGTCAGTTAATCCACATGGTCTCTGAGTCAGGACACAAAAGCAGGGATGGAAAACACACACACACACACACACAAAGACTATTATGCACTTTAGGTGGCTGAGAATCACCTTTAAATATTACTTGGTGCTTCTTTGATATTAGTTTATAGAAGTGAATTAAGGAACAATGTTGCCAGTTGATATGTCATATTTGAGGTGAACAGGGAAACACAGATTTCAGGATCATGATTTACACTAAATGTAACTAAAACTAAAAAAAATGTAATATTTTGTGCATAATTCCAGCTGTAAAAACCAGAACAGCTGATGTTACTGAGGTTAAGTGTAGCTGCCCTCTACTGGTCGTAGTTGAATAGTACAACAGTAGATTTAAGAGAATAGTAAAATGTCTACTTAAAAAGTCTGAATAGAAACACTAATAATAATAATAAATAAAAACTAATAACTCAGTTTGATGGGATTTTCTCTTATTTTCACTGAAGGTGGAGGTGGATTATATGTCTAAAAATAGTTACTCTTGTATAATAAATTACTGCTTTTATCAATCAAAGATGGTAAACCAGTTTGTTTTGACTTGTGTCTTTATTGATCACTACACCAATACAGGGAACAACATGATGCGTTTTCAGCCTCTGAAATGTGAGAACTTAGCTGCTTTCTCCGTTTAATACAATTGCAAATAGGAGTTTGGGACTTTTAGTTGAACAAAACAAACATCTTGAAGACGTCACCTTGGCCTCTGGGAGGTTGTGATCCATATGTTTCCCTATTTTCTGACATGTTATAAACTAAATGATTAATACATCATAAAATAAAAACGATCCATAAATTAATTGACAGTGAAAATAATCATTTTTGGCAGCTCTAAAAAACTACAGTTGAATTAAGTGTGCTGTGAATCCTACTACAGAACTGTTAACAGTACAGAGAACAGCAAGGCATGGAGGAAACAGAACACACTGTTAAAGCAGGACATCATCGTGAATTAATGTGAAATTACAAACAGTGCATACGTACATCATTAAAGGACAACAGAGTCAGGTTGACTGACTTACATCAGATCCACAGAAACACTGCAGCAACTAACTGGAGCTCTGATGAATATAAACGTAAAGACAGGAACACTAATGTTACTAATCAGTGAAAGACAGTCAGACGTAAACAACTGTGTAAAGTAAATCAGCATAATCAGCATCGGCCGTGTTATAAGTTCCAAAAAGCTTTTTGGCTCAAATTGAATTCTTCTCCTGGGTGAGTGTGTTGAGGAGATTAACAAATCAGAGTTTCTGTGCCTGTGTGATAAACGTGGTTGAAAGTCAAGCCCTCATCATTTTTGAATGCCTCTTCTGGAGCCCAGCGTAATGATCTGGTGTGTCTGATCTTCACAGCGACAGACAGATGGTGCTCAGAGAGTGTGAACCCTCTGTGTGCTTTCAAGAACATCTGACTCTCTCTAGGTGTTACAAGCTCTCATTATTGTCCGAGTGGCAAGAAGATAAGTTGTCTGAGCCTCATAGGAGTGCAGAGATTAATAATACATGACCTGCCTCTGAATGCACTCACTACAAGTCTAAAGTATGTGAGGTACCTGCAGTGACTGTGTTATTTTGTTTCTATCCTAACATTAACCCAAAGCACTCCCTCTGGCTGTGTGTGTGTGTGTGTGTGCACAATTTCTAATTTCTCACTTCATAAAAAGCAAGTCAAGTCCATTTTTACATGCATTCATATAGCCCAATATCACAAATCACAAATGTGCCTCAAGGGGCTTTACAGTCTGTAAAACATACGGCACCGACTATTCGAAAAAAGGAAAAACAAATGTAATCTGTACCAAAGCAAAGGTGACTGTTATTCTAGCAGTGAATATCATTTCCACTGTAGTGAGAGGTTAGTACGTTCAGGAATGAATACAAGTGTGTATTTGAAAGTACAACTGTGTACATATGGCTTGCACGTTTTTATGTTTCTTATTATTAGGTTTGAGAGCAACATTTGTACGTGTGTGTGTGTGTGTGTGTGTGTGTGTCAGAGACCGAGCAGATGTTGTATAGCAGTGCTGAGGTCTCCTCCAGTGCTGATGAGGACCTGAAGGTTTGCCTCTCTGTCTCTGAAGCCCATTGAGCTCAGATGCTCCAGCTCGTCCTGGAACTCAGCCTCCTCAACATGGACCTGACAGCACATGGAGGAGAGTTATTCTAACAATGACATTATTAAAAAAGAAATTAGCAAAGAAGTCTTGTTCCCAAATAAGATTTGACGAAATGTCATGCGTCTCAGGTAAATCTGTCGTTCACTCTTTTTTAAAAATAAATACAACAACCAGTCACCTCCTGGTCACAGAATCGTACAACAATACAACCACTTTATGAATTGTTTAAACAAGCGCTTGAGTTATTGAGCCTTGAAAGTGTTTTGGTTATAAAGACACTGCATGCCTCAGCTCCCCCAATCCTTAAACTATTTATTCTAACAGCTCATGGTGGACAATCAATGATCAACGAGGGCAGACTGTTACATAGCACTTTGCTATAACTGCTTATTCCAATGATAGCAACAAAACAGCAGAACATTCCTTACAAGTACAAGACAGTGCATCAGCCTTTTAAAAACTATCCAAACCGATGACAATAATTGCTTTGGGATTGCTTCTGACAGCCCTAGTGCCCCCTCCAGGACTCACAAAATGATACTGCAGACTGTTGATGAATTAGAATTGTTACTTTTTAAGCACACAATGAATGGCACTAGTGCCACCGGGAGCCCAGTGTTGTGTGGGCCTTTCAATGACAGTGGTCAGTGAGTGTGAGCCATCGTTCATCGGCCCAACTCCATCACACAGTCTAATAAGTCAGATTGAATCTTGACAAGAAGTGCCAGCTGCACTGGCCTCTATGTGTTGAAAGGTATAAATCTCTTGAACCTCTGACCACACCAAACATCACAGCTGACACATTTTATTTTCTGATGACATTTCAAATTCAAAGTTCAGATCAATTAGAAGCAGATGACAAAGTTGTAAGAAAGCGCAGATACCCCATGATCGGTGTTAGCCAGCGCCTGTAGCATCTGTTGCACAAACTGCTGCTGCTGCTGCTCTGTCACCGTAGCAACCCGAGGACCAGTTTCTGATTGGCTGTTTAAGTCAGATGCTAGCTCCGGGGCAGCATCAACACTGTCTCTGCAAGACAGACATGTGGTGGGAAATCATAAAAAAGGTTTTACAATTTCTTTAATGCGCCTCGCATAAAAAAAGCACGGCTTCTACGCACCAACTCAACCTTCAGATTGAAGTTTACCGTGTGTGTTTATTTTACGTATTTACACTCACAAAGGGATCAGTGCAGGAACCTCTGCAGCCAGAGTCTGTAGGCCCTGTTGGATGTGAAGCAGAGCCTCCATGGCTCTGGGGTTCAACATGGCTGACAGCAGCTCTGGACTCTGCATCTACATACAGTATTTATCACTGAGCATTAAAGCTGGAGGACAGAACTTTTAGGTTGAGCAAACCATAATACTGTTTGATATCTACTAGTTGCAAGACATTAGTGTTTAAAAGTGAGAAGAGTAACGTAACCTGTTGCAGGAAGAGAGGGATCTGCTGTGTCATCTGCTGCTGCAGCTGAGGATTTCCTGAGAACAAAGGGTGGCTCAGCAGCATCTGAAACAGCATAAAATGAGAGCTCTATAGAGTGTGTAGGCTTTGAGTGGGGAGATTATGGGGATATTGTAAACAGGAAGTGGGGAGGGGCGGGAAGGAAGTGTAGCCTGGTTCCACACCTCTGCATTGCAGCCCATATGATTCATTTTTATAGCAATTGAGATGCTTATAAATAACCTAACAATATGAATTCTAGTCAGCTGTCAAGTGAAAATAAGCGACCTGATCACCTGCCATGTGTTCCCTGTAAGTCCATGTTTATGTGTTTATTCTACCCATAAATGTTGTGTGCGTCACCTGTGCAGCCAGGTCAGGGTTCTGGCCGAGGCAGTTGAGGAGACTGCTGACATACGGCCCTGACAGCAGGCTCTCCATCAGCCCTGGACTGGCCGTGATCTCCTCCAGCAGGGACTGCATGCCTGAGGAGAGAGGAGGAGGCCGCAGAAAAAAATATCTAATTGCGATTTTTTTTTTGACTGGTATTGCAAATTCAACATGATTTGCGATGTTAGAGGGGATAATATTTTTTACATCATTATTATATTTTCAATGAAAAACATATAAAAATAATTATGGTGTCATTTTTGCGGGGATCTGTAGCGATGTATGTAGAATATGATGTGTAGGCCAGGGCATCTCTGCAGCGTGACAATATTTCATTTAAAATGTTATTTTGTCACACATTTTCGCATTTTACAAATATTGCGCCTCCTGCGATTTGATTTTCGTGGTTTGTTTGAGAAGAAATGGCAGTGAGAACCAAAACCAAACCAAAACCCTTCAGATATCTTGAAATGCATCAAAGGACAGAAAGCTGAGAAATCATACGTTTGCATGATTGTAGTTTTCCAGATTAGGATTTACACTTTTTTCTCTTAGTATAGGTAAATTGTGATGGATTTATATTTTTCGCGCCTGCATTAACAGTGCTCTGGGGGTTTGGATCAGCTCTGGGCGTGGAGCTCAGTTCTCTGGGAGAATCTAAGGAGGGACTGGAGACGGGTGGAGTCTCGTTGTTTTCTCTGTCAGTTGGCTTTTTATTCCCAGATGATGTAGTCACCACTGGGGGGGCTCCTTTCTGGATCTGAGAGAGAGAGAGTACATTTAAGTTTAAATGAACTTCATGTTTATTTGCAGAATTTAACAATATGCCAACATAAAGATGACAAATAATATACAGTTTGGTCTTAAACCCATAGGGCTTATTTGAAGCTTCCTCCTAAATAGTGTGTTCTCTATAACATTGTGAAGTTTTAACAAGATTAATATACTGCAAATAATATGACTACACAATAGAGATGGACAGTAGATTAGTTTCACATAATCTGAATAGATAGTTCAGGAAAACCATCATTTCCAAAGCTGTACCTGAGATAATTTCAGATGCGTGTCAGTCTTCTGAAGGCCATGAGAATCACCACTGATGCTTTCAGAGTTTTCCTGCTCTGGCTGCAAATTGCCTAACGCTCTGTCTTCCTCATGCATCACTTCCTCTATCATGTCAGGGTTGCTGACGAGCTCCAGCACCTGGAAGGGAAGCGAGAGCGAGACGATATTGAACATATGGCTGGGAGGAATGAGTCAACGAGGGACTGCGTTCAACTGTGTTCAGGTCACAGTGAAATGAAAAACGACCTTATTTTCTCCTTTTAACTAATTCATATCACACACCTGTCTTAAACCCAAAGTATATTTAAGGAACATGTTGAAATGACAGAATTTGAGTAATGTCTTTCTGCCATGTTTTATTATATTAAATCTACAACTTCCCAATTATTAAAGCAATATACTGTAAGCAGTTACATGTACACAGTATCATGCCGGCACACATGTGACAGTGCTATGGCACACTAAACTTTGCAACTCATAACACATCTGTATTTAAAACACAGTTTAAATTGTTCCTTTTTATTCTCACCTGTGTGATGACATCTGCGTTGTTAAGCATATCTCCCACCTCTGGGTTTGTCTGCAGGAGCTGCAGAATTTGGGGATTCGACAGAATGAGCTGTCTGGTTAGTTGAGGGCTGGAGGTGGAGAGGGTGCTCTGCACGAGAGGGCTGCCCAGGACACGGCGCATCATCTCCGGGTCAGACAGCAGCTGGCTCTCCATCTGGCGTTGGAGTGCAGAGAAGAAGCCCGACCCGCTGTCTGTTAGGCCAAAACTGTCCAGACCTTCCACTATGGAAACAAGATCAGGTCAAAAGAACAGGAGCATGTAAATGAACTAGAGAGCGGCAGCAGTTTAAACCCAGATTGAGAGAATAGAAAGGGGCGAGGGGAGTTCTGCAGTTCTTACCCAGACAGGGAGAGGTTGGAGACGGTGTGGAGCTATCAGGGTCAGGATCAGGAACAGCTGTGAGCTCCGACTGCACACTTTGTGAAGCTGGATCCAAGGTGGGTGCAGCAGACTGATGCTGAGGCCTGAGAAGGAAGGACTGCATCTGAATCTACATTATTTGGAAGACACTGATACTGTGTATGAATCACATAATGTAATGAATCACATCGTTTAATGTCCCCATTATCTACAATTATTGCTGAATTTCAAAGCATTTGATCCATCCATTGTTCAGTCCCATTTGTTATTGTGTGCCATAACAGGTTAGTCCACACTTACAAACATGTGCCACTCTCCCCTAAAGTAAGGGACTGAAGAGGGCGCTGACTTTGTTGACCTGAGACTTTCGTTTTCTCACAAGGCAATATGGTGCAGTTCTATATTTAGCAAATCATTCTCCACCTTAAAGTGACATTGCAAATGAACTGGCCTTCTGCATGGTTTTTAGATTTAGGTGCACCAACACCGACTGTCCTAGTGCACAAAAGTAACATGTGACTTGTTACTCAGTCCACATACCCACAGGCTGCATGTAGAATACTAAAACACACAGCTTACTATAGGCACACGATGTACATTAAAGCACATTATCATCTCGAGTGTTCGTCTGCCTGTGGCTGATTAGCAAATTCCGTACAGGCCTATATGTCTGTGTACCTTTGGATCATGCAGAGGCTCACTGACTCATCTTGTGCTTTAAGGTGACTCAGGACTTCTGACTCTCTGAGCACCCGGCCGGAGTAGATGAGCACCAGCTGCTCTGCCGGGACTCCCAGGCGCTCTGCTAGACCCCATTTCAGCTGTACACAAAGACACACACCAAAACATCAGTTTGTCGGCCAAAAAATGTGGCATGGAAAAAAAATACCCACAGCTTCAGCGCAAATCAAGCCATTTTTACGCACACAGCACCGAAGCATCAGTGGGTGCGTTTGGCCTCCTGACCTGTCTGACGGTGCAGCTTCCTCTCACGGTGAAGTCTTTGCTCTCTGTGAGACTTTTGACGGCGACGTGGATCATTTCAGACCTCTGACGACCACCCGGTGCTCTGGGTTCATCTTTCACCGCGCCTGACATCTCGGTCCCGTCCGCGCTGACGATTGAAATGAGCGGACCTGAGGAGGAGCGCGCGGTCCCTGTGCGGAGGCGCGTGTGTCCCGATGACTCGGCAGAAAGTTGTGCAGATGAGAGCCAGCTCCGACCCGACTGCGCAGCGTGGTGCAGAAACAAATCCTATACCTTTTTATTATTGTCGGTACCTATTATAATGTAGTTACTTACGTGGGTGCCACTGCAAGCAGCCTGGTTAAATTACTTAATGCCTAATAGGTAACCAGTACTAATAATACTAAGACTGCTCTGATGTATTTCACTTTTTTTATTATATATATATATATATATATTTTTTCCACAAAAAAAAAAACAAAAAAAAAAAAAACACACAAAAAATAGGTTATTATTACAAAGTAAAGTCAAATATTATAATATCTAGCTTCTCTGCATTTCAGTTGAAAACATAGATTTTCTAAAAAGTTGACTTTTCTGAAAATATACAAAAAAAAGGGACGATTTTCTTTCACTGAAAAAGTATTTTATTTACTTAACAGTGAGAAAGAAAAAACAACGACATACATTTCACGTCATTTTGGCATTAAAACCCCCACAAAAGAAGAACAGGCCACAGCATTCAACAGTACTATAGGCGCGTGCGCCTGCAGAGGGCAGCACCGTCTGCCAAGCCACCAATTAAACAAAAGGTTTTTAAACTAAATAATTTTTAAAAGCTTCTTCAATTCTTGTTCAGCTGAGTAATACATCCGACTGCCTCTGGAGTGTATTCTGTCTGTGTGTGTGTGTGTGTGTGTGTGTGTTTGTGTGTGTGTAATTAGGGGGGCATGCATTATATGCTGACATGGAGTCCGAGCTTAAAAAAAAAAAAAAAAAAAAAAAAAAGGAAATTGAACCCTGACGATGATCAGTAGTGCTTTTCTTCATTTGTTCATTCGTTTATTTAAATTTCTTTGAGGTTCTTCTCTATTTGGGACCTTCATAGATCCATCTCCGAGCCTTTCTTTCCTTTCTTGTTTCCCTGAAAACCAGAAAAGCCCAGAAAGTACACAATTATTTATTATAAATATGATAACATATTTTATTGATCTAATTCATGTTATAGGTTTAAAAAAAAAAAAATAGAAAGTGAAAACAAATCCTTGAAAACAGACAATGACATTTCCTGTGGAAGAATACATTTAATTTCTCTGAACTGAAACCTAAATAACTTCTACTCTGACCTCAGCGTGATGTACTATAGTAATAAACTTAACTAGACTTTTATTACTGTATTTCTGTGCTGGGGCTTACTTGCACTGCAACTCACTTCACCTGACTTACTGGATGCTTTTTGTCTCTTCTGTTCTACAGAAAGGGAAAGAAGGAGCATGCAAGCACACGCACACAGACACCCATGTACACACACACACACGAACATCAGCTAATACACAGTCAATCCCAGCCACACAATAGGTAACGCCTTCTCAGAGTAAAATGTACGACAGAGTCTCGTCTCTCTAAAGCTCAGCGCTTGCGTCCGAGTCCAGTCTTTTCGTGTTACGGCGACATTACTCCATACTAATCAGAAGAATGGGTTGAACTGCAAACATTCCCCTTGGAAGTGTTAAAGCTTTATTATCTGATGTTTTTCCTGACTCTTGTCACTCTTTTTAATAGCTTGCTGATTGTGTAGTTGTGCTGTTTCATTTCCTCAGACATCTTAACCTCAATGAGACTGCCAGATTGAATTAAAGATGAAATAAAAATAAATGAGTGAGGGACTATTTGAACTCTCACCTGATGTTTTGGTTGATCTGACTGCAGACCTTTGACTTTAGACCGTTCTTGTTCAAGGGCAGCGTGTAGTGATGCTACCTGAATAGAAAAAATACATAATTCAAATGCATACAAGTCTACAAATATCTCACACAGCCATGTTCCTCTCTCATAATCTTTATATGACCATCTCACACCTGTAATGACAGTTCTTCTTTTATGTGTAGTAGCTCTTCTACTTGTAGAAGGAGTTCTGCTTTATCTTTCACTGAAGGAGAGAAACATCAGAAAACATCAGACGGATCGTAGTGAATCTTCGTTAGGAAAGAAAAGGTGCTGGTTCAACTCACTCTCTCCCTGTTGGAGCATCTTTAGCAGCTGGGAATTTCTCGCTTTCACCTCTTTGTATTTCCCCTGTACAGTTGAGAAGCAAAAAAAAAAAAAGCAAAGCTGTAACAGACAGTAACAAATGCATATATCAAATATATATATAACAAATAGATATTTCTTAGCGTGATCAGGCTGAAATTACAGAATGATGGGGAACAACGGCTTATGACAGCTGACCTCCCACTGTGAGATGTTCTTCTTTAGCTTCTCGATTTCCTGGTCTTTCTTCTCCAGATCGTACTTCAGCTGCTCTGCTCGGGGATCCTAACAGGAAGGTCAGGTAGAAAAGAGCAAGTCAGGAAGACACATTTATACTTTCCTGCTTATTTAAGTAAGGAATCACAAACTTCACTTGGGTGATGATGCGTTTAGAAAATCCCATGAAAATGTAGCGACACAGCTGTATCGACACGCTTAATGCATGTAAACGTAAGGTGTGACATGACCGGGAGGGGGGGGAATAATTCAACAACATGTAATAAAAAGGCCAACAATTCACAATACAATAAAACAATTCACCTTAACCAAAAACTCCAATAAGTCGCTGCTTTTTCTCAGTAAGTTTCCTACATACGAGATACATGAGTATTTGCCAGATCGGGGATGTGAACTTTTACTACTACAAAAAAAAAACTGGAATTTTAACATGTACTGCTGATCTGCTCTCTGATAGGCCAGATAAATAAAAATGTAACAATACGTGCGACATCTGTTGATGTACTGTGCATACGAGGCGTGTCTGTGGGCTTCTGTCTACCCACCGGCTCATGTTCTGTGGAGGTGATGACTTCCTGTCCCTGGCTGTTGGTGTACTGCTCACGTCTCTTCTCCTGTTGGATAATCCGAGTGACGTCATCCTCGAGCTTGTTAAAGAAACGCTCCTCCGGCCCGATTCCCAACGCTACGTTAGCCACTCTGGCGTCCTGAATGAGAGCGAGGTGAGTGATATTAAACCCCAAATGAAACCCTGTGCATATTATTGACTGGTCATTTAAATATGAATTTATATACAATAAATAAAGTTCAGCTGAATGTGTACCATTGATTTGACAACAGCACAGATTTACAAAGAGAATAAAAAGGATGCTCACCTCTTTCTCTTGTTTCTTACTCAAATGTTCTGCAAGGAGACAAAGTACATTGACATGAATATTATTCTGGGAGCCTGTAGTGTGATCATAGTAAGATAGTTTTGTTTTTTTAAAACTGATCAATAGGTTTCTCTCACCTGCACTGCCCTCAGCCTGGAAGTCCTGCAGTGAAACTGTCTTTTTGTCTTTTGACTGCTGATTCTTCTTTTTGTCCTTCTTCCCTCCGCCATCTTTTCCTACTCGTGCCTTTGGCGAGGATGCGTTTGTGTTGTTGTTCTGAGAGAAAGCAGATCATTTGACTTTAACGTAGAACTAAGGTTCTTAACTTCACTTAAAAACACACTTCGTTGAACATGACTTTAAAATAAAACTGAATTCAACCTCCATTTCATTCTAGAAATGATCTCAACGAATACAATGTGGTTCGAAAAATTAGGACAGTGATGTGTTTTTCGTTATTTTAATGAATCAGAAACGCAGGAGGCAGACCTAGCAACATCTCGGTGAATAAAGTTACGTCTAAATCAAGCCCCTCCCCCCATGTGCCCTTCAAAAAGAGGTATATTAGTGTGTGGGAAATGTACCGGTTTGTTTTGTTCGAAGTCCAGTTTACTTAGAATCAAGGCCTTCTCCAAGTCTGCCTCATATAACTCAGTGGTTATCTACAGAGGGAGGAGCAGAAACAATCAGAAATTTGAGACAAATTGTTGGTACTGTCTGTAAGGTCAGACATGAACAGTTTGAAATGCAGTTAAAATCAGGGAAAGAAAATATACAACATTTCATGTATTTTCAAACCAGCCCCCTACTGTTGTCCTATGAACAGCTCTACTGAAACAGCTGGAATAATGTGACTTGGTGAAGTGGATGTCAATTATTAAGAGAACATTATCTACGTCTCAGTATGGCTCACCAGCTCACACATTTGTTGTTGTTGTTGTTGTTCTCTCTTACCTGCTCATCTCTCTGCTTCCACTGCTGCCACCCCTCTGCAGGTATAGTGTGGTCCCCTGATGCAGGACTGAGAAGTTCACCGGCTATTCCTGACAGTGTCATACAGGGAGGGGGGGCACTGGACTTCTGAGGAATCTTCTTGAAGGCCAGATTACGTAACTAATGGAACGGGAGATATAAGATTAATTCAAACACCGACTCTTGTTATGACCACTGTTGCTACATTTATGAACACTGCCTTGCGTAATTGTTTTAATGTATTTGCACATATACACACATATAAAAAGAGAGTAAGAATTTATGAAAAAGTTTGAACATTGTGCAGGAGAGGTTAGAGGTCAAAGATGGCATATGAAAATACCTCCCTACTGAGATATCAATAGCCATAATTAAAAAGGATTAAGAGATCAAAACAAAGATGACATATTCATCAAAGTTTCAAGACTAAACAGTAATACAACAAAGTGATAGAAATGTACAATTTACATAGAAGTTTAGGTTTACAAGTTGAGATGCATTACACAGAAATGAATTGGAGTGTTATAAATCTTTACTAATGTAGTCAAATACTTAAGATGTCTTAATAACAATAGATGTTTTAAGAACAATGTAGATGTTGATTGTAGTGATGGAAGAAGGTCGTTCCACAAAGATGGTTCCTCTGAATTTCAACGAATATTGATTACAGGAAGTCTGACAATACTAAAGATACAAGTCCATAAGATTAAAGTAAGATGTAGAAACCATCCCCATGTGTGTGAATGACAGAATGACAACTGCCTTCCAGTCTTAAATTGAAAAGAGCCTGATTAGTGCTTTCTGCTCACGGACGACGAGCCAGTCAGACCTCTCAGGTCATCGAGGGGTGCTCTGCTTACTGTACCCAAAATAAGACCTACATGGGGTGAAGGCACTTTTTGTTACTTTGATTTTGTTCTCTGTAACAAACTGACGGATGATCTGAGAACTGTCACAACTGTGTACAATTTTGAAAACACACTGAAAACTGTTATACCTCTACTGTATGCATGTACGTGTGCGTTTGTGGCTTCTGTCTTGGTGGTTTTCGGTCTTTGCTCGGGTTATTGTTTTTTTGCACATGCATTTAAACAGGGCTGCAATTTACAATTTCCTTGTCGGTTAATCTGTTGATTATTTTCTCAAATAATCAATTAGTTGTTTGGTCTAGAAATTGTCAGAAAATGTCGATCAGCGTTTCTAAAGCCCAAGATGTCGTCTCCTAATGTCTTGTTTTCTCCACAACTCAAAATATGTTCTTGTTTATTATCAAAAAGGGTTAAAGAAACCAGAAAATATTGACATTTAAGAATCTGGAATCAGAGAATGTTTACTTGTTTTTCTCAAAGAATTACTGAAACCGATAAATCGATTGTCAAAATAGTTGGTGATTAATTTAATAGTTGACAACTAATCTATTAATTGATTAATCTTTGCAGCTCTAATTATCAGCTCCACATTTTAATGTAAAGCACATGGAGGTTATGTTTGTGGTTCAGTTTGTTTGTCAGCAGGATTACAGGAAAACGACTGGCCCGATTGTTATGACACTTGATGGAAGGGTGTAGCATGGGCCAAGGAGGAACTCATTACAATTTGGAGCGGATCTCTGAATGCCATTCTAGTTTGACATAAATAAAACTGCCTTGACAAGGGCCCATTTGACTGACAAAGATGAAGCTTTACATATCTTCCCATTTTTTACAAATAAACAAAGTTACCTTCTATTCTCTGTATAATATCATAGAATAAGTATTATGGAAATGTCAGGTGTTGCTTTATCTAAGTAGTTTAAGCATGTGGTGATGTGTCTTACCAAGCAATAACATGCTGGTTACATACTTAATTTGAATGAATGCCAACACAAAACAAAATAAAAGATCACAATTAGTTTTCTGCTGAGGTGTAAACGGCACCGCGTCTCTGCAGTTTCATTTCAGGCGAAGTGAAACAACCGAGGAGCACAATCACTAGTCAGGTCTTTCACAAAACGGAAGCCATGTATGCATCCTCAATAACACAGATATGCATGAAGCAGATGGTTGCGATGCTGCTGTCACGAACCTCATTTGCCTCAGTCTGCTGCTGTTCCCTCTTCTTCTTTTTCTTGTCTTTCTTCTTGTCGTTGCACTGAGCCCCTTTCCCCCCGGCTGCTTTTCCTTGTCGGGGCTTCCCGGAGGAGTCCCGTCCGCTTTTGGTGGTGGGCTTCCCCGCATCAGAGACGTCGGAGTCTGAATCCGAGTCTATCTGGAGCAGGGCGAAGCGGGATGCGGTGGTGGGGACCGTGATCATTGCAGAGGATGCCATGTCGTGAAGCAAAACTAACCGATGGGAAAGGAGACAAAGAACAATACAGTTAGGATAACTTGAAGCCAGTCATAAAACAACAACCTAGCTTCTAGTGGCAGCATATTTTCAAATAAAAATATTACTATACATCTGCCAACCGATTTATTTAAATCAGCAGATTATACGGTCAGTGTGTTGAATCGTAACCGGCAGCCGTGATGATAAATGAAATCTGATTTAAACTGCATCGTCTCGAGCAGTATGGCTGCTAGCATTACATAGCAGCAAGTTAACCTAGCTAACAGTGCAACGCTTAGCCAGTTTCGTTAGCTTCTAAACAAGTGCAAAAGTAGCGACGCGTGACAGTCAAAAACACATTAATGAACTCACGTTGATCTTTTGTTTTTAATACACGTGGTGACTTGTTCTGAAGAGACAGTACTCACAGTAAAAGTTACTAAAGAATACTTTCACCTGTTCGTGAAGGTGCTGTCGGTTACTGTTGGTTTGCTACCAGCGATTGAGTACAGCAGCCCGGTGGGGCCAAAAAGGAGAAAAGGCGATTCATTGGTCATCGCCCTTTCCCTTTAAAGTGCATGCTATTTTAACAAAGAAAAGGACATTTGTTGCTGTTTGTTTATTGGCTATAAGATCTGTTTTGTTTAATTTGTATATGATGTAGTATGTGTATCCAGGTTTCTGAGAGAATCTAATAATTGGTTACCCTGCAGTGGTGGAATGTAACTGAGTACATTTACTCTTGTAGTCCTACAATTTTCATGTAGGCATTACATGTACTTTACTTGAGAATGTTAATTTTATGCAGCTTTATACTTGTACTCTACTACATTTATTTGACAGCTATAGTTACTTTGTAGATTCCTTTCATGTTTTATTAACACAAAATATAAATAAACTAACACGTTTTAATATATTACTATAAATTAAACTACCCTGCAATATATACAGTAATAATTATTCTAGCTCCACCATTTCCAGCTGCAACATTAAAGTGATGAACACTTATGCATGAATAATTATAGCACAGTAATACATGATTCTGAGATGGATTATTCAGTACTTTGGTACTTTAAGCATATTTTGATGCTAATATTTTTCTGCTTTTGTAAGATTTTAAAGGACTTTTACTTTTAACAGAGTATTTTTACATTGTGGTATTACTACTTTTACACATGATCTGAGTACTTCTTCCACAGCTGCCCTATAATAATCCAGACCTGCTCTCTAGACTGGAGTGAGTAATTCTCTAGTGGCTGCTCAGTTAAGTAATAGTGATATCTCAGTTGTCATGCCTGTCATTATAGCTGGCCTATCACCTAGCTCTGTATAAGCTTTAGGTTTTAAAAAAACATATTTTTTAAAATCAAATTCGTTGTATTATTACTCTGAGTGAGAAAGTCAGTCAACATTAGACATTATCAAGGCTGCATTACCAACTGTCAGGACCCCAGTGCCTCCCAAAACCAAGGTTTACTGTATGACATATGGCCTTTTATGATTAAACATTTGTTAGGGAATTTGCACCACTTAGGCCCAATTTCAACTAAGACAGGTCTTGCATTTTGAGCTACTTTAATTTTAAGACCTTTTTTATATTAATATTATTACATATTCCTATATAAAGTTATTTTTGAATCAATTAACCAAACGTAACTATGAGGTTTACATTATATTTCTAATTTTGTAAGTGAAAGAAATTCAGAATCAAATGTGTTACAGTGTTATCCCACTTTGAAAATAAAAGTATGAGCTTTAAGCAATTAGTCTTATTGTTTACCTAATTTACGGCATGTAATACAGTGGGGTGCACACGTTTGGCTCCATGGGTTAAGGAGGGAGGAGGGGATGGAATGAGCCCACAAAAAAGTTTAATGCATTCGACTTTAATGAGTCGTCCATATAAAAAATAATTTACACAGCAATCAACATCAAAAGCAAACAAATCTAATGCATAAATAACACTGCCATGCTTTATGTTACTTTTGTAGTGCAGAAAACTATCTACTGGCCATTTTAAGTGCTAAACGGTGCTTAAAATGAAAGGTGAAAGACAAAGCAATTCTCTTCAGAAGGCACTATTTGATTGAAATGTTTTATCTTTTAAACTAATAGTATTTGTAACAAAGGGGATAATTAATTGTGTGGATGCAGTTGGTAAAAGCGCTACAGAAATAATATTTAAAAAATCGAAAAAGTGCTACTTTTTGCATTAAATACCTAATTCTCACATGACCATAAGGTTTTCAAACATGTTTTATGTCTTTATCTAGGACAAGAGCTTGAAAATTAAGATCCAATAGAAAATGTAATGTGCAGTGTTGTATGTGGCAAGAGCTGAGACAACATTCTGTACTCGCAGAACGTGAAGTTTCACCCTTTTTTAAAGTGTAAAGTCACTGCCAAGGTATTGGAAATATCTATCTCTGTGTGTCATTTATCAGGGTTATTCTGTTGTCATGACAACACTAGCCTTTCTTCTCTTATTGAAGGCAAAACTCCACAACATACATCAGAGGCAGGATATGGGGAATCTGTGACCCTGGAAGACGACGGGTAAATGGGAGCACAACGCTACGACAACTGGCTCACACTAAAGACAGTTCAATATTAACAACATTTCAGTCATTGTTTTCTACTCTGGCCATAAACTCTGCAGTTCTCGTTTTTTTTCGTCTTTTACCTATTTTGTGGTATAACATCAACAGCAGTAGTGGCATGTTTATAAAGACGAGCTGAGAACTAAACCTGTTCAACTTAACACAGTCTTCTAGGTTTTTTTTGTAAAATGTGAATATGGACATGGATTATATGTAGACACCAGTATCTTGAATATATATAAAGTTATTGAATGGCCTTATGGGTGCTTCTCACTGACCTCGAAGCCCTACAAAGTACTTAAATTAAGTATTTCCAACAAATAATACGTTTACATTTTTACAAGATACTCAAGATGAGGGGCTGTGTCCTTCACATTCAATGAGTTGTTGTCATTGGTTATTTATGACACATATCTTTCTTTGTTTTACCAGCACCCAACTGGAATCTGATGTACACACTGCCGCTGCAAAGTGACTCCTCGGCACCATGATAACATCATCTGTCAGTGTTGCTGGGCACTTCTATGGAGTCCTCCAGTATTGACTCTGTGCTGGTGTCCACAACAGACTGTCGCCTCCTTGTGGCAGAACTACAAACCTGCAGATCAGCAGGACAGATCTGTCTCAGCTCTCTGCGACACACACGGACTGGTGTCATCTCTAAACTTTCCCCGGAGTGACCGCCACCCCTTTCACTCCTCAACTGGGACCGTGTGTGTGCCTGGTTGTATTCAGGCATTTTTGTCGTTTTGCGCGCCTGGAGGTCAGAAGAAGAGGAGGGACAGGGGGTTTGGTGTGCATGTCTCGTCAAATGAGAAACGTTGTGTGTCTTTTTGTCTGTTTGCTCAGTGTGTATCTTTGTGTATGTTGTTGCAATATGTGTCCTTGTCTGCACCTCTTCAGTGTTCAACTGGGGTTCGCTTGCACTTGCGTTTATCTGCACATTGGGTTTTTGTCCCTGCTCCTGTGTGTGTGAAGGCTGATCGATGGGATGTAGTGCGTCACTGACAAGCTCTTTGAGTTTCTTTTTAAGCTGCCGGCTGGAGCTTTTGTAGAAAAAGAGCTCTTTCTCCAGATGCTGCAGTCTGTCTTCCATAGCTTGCTGTGCCTCTCCTGAACCACCCTCTAAACACACACACATACACACACACATACACACACAGAAGCAGACAGGGAGAAGTAAATGAAACAGCAATGTTCATTCAATTTCTGTGCAAATATTAGGGAGAGGAATAGGACAAAAGGTTTCGTGTTGAAACGGCTTCGTCCAGGCTGGACTCATTTCCTCACCTTTAAGTTTCTGCAGCAGTAGCTGTATGTTGTTCTGGTGATCTTGGTGCTGTTGGGTGAGCCTGCGGTCTGCATCCAGGGTCAGGCGCTGCATGGAGACCTCCATCTGCCTCAGCCCCACCTCTTGCTCTCCAGCATGAAGCTCCAGCTCTTCACAATGCAAACGCAAATGGCGCTCCGCCTCACGAAGACAAACAACCTGGAGAGGTTGATGAAGGTGGGAGGGAGCCAGAGAATAGACAAATCATTACACATACAATTACAAATATATTGGCTGCACCTTTGTTTCCTCTCACACCTGCAGAGAAAAATCAAGGACCTAGCAAAACAGTCGGGAGGAAGTTCATCATGGTGCAAACAAACCTCCTGGAGAGAAGTTGACATAGTTTATGATGGTTTTAAGAAATATCTGCTGGAAAGATAGAGGGAGCATAAGGGGAGCAGAGGCAGGGGAGGAGGTTTTAATTTATTTAGCATTACAGAAATAGTGCAGCTGCATTTCCTACTCACAGGAGTGTTGTTTTTAATACAAATTAATTAACATGTTTTAAGCAAACCACCAGACACACATGAAATTTAATTGTAAATATGAAATAATAGGAAAGGAAAGGAAAGCAGAGTAAAGGAGGTGAAGACGGATAGAGAATATTCACTGGTAAAGAAACTGGAATGGAGAGCATGTAGGCCCTGTATGCAGAGCTGAATGTTACGTTTCCATACGTGTGCAACATTTTATCTTACCTTGTTAAAATATTTGACGAGCAGCTCCGAAGCCTCGGGTGGTGAGAGCTCCTTCAGCTTCCTGATGACATCACAGAGCTGGGCGGGTTCAGTGCTTTGTGACTGATGTGAAGCGGAGTCTGTGATGAGCAACTTCTTTTGTTTGTCCTGGATGGAGCGGTTTTTAAACTCCAGAGCCGCGTCCAGAGCTTCAATAGCTTCCTCCAGCTGAAGCAGGGAATGCTGCTCCTACATGAAGACACACACAAATCTAAGTGCACGAAATAAAAAAGATGCACACCGACGAACAATGAAATGCATCATCCTGTGCAATACATACCAATGTTAGGATAATTTAGAAATTAAATTAGTATTTATTTTATTTTAGTTTTGACTTTTGAATATCATTTAAGTTTAGTTTCAGTTTTTCAAAAATGTTAGAGCGAGGTATACTATCTCAGAACTATGAAGCTACATATACATGGGTTTTTTACAAAATACATGGTTTTGAGAACTGTGTTTTTTTGATTTAAGAATCAACTTGAGTCCTTTTTCCCTACCACATGAAGAAAAGTTATTAATTAATCATTTTTTAACCAGGCCAAATCGTTTTAGTTTTTTGTTAAAGTATATATATTTTTTTAATAATCATTTTTATATTTATAAATATCTTTCAGCTTATATTTTTCACTGCTCATTTTAATTTTAATTTCAGGTTTACTTTACGCTAATAGCCCTGATGCTCTGACCTCCACAGTGAGCACTCTGTTGTCCTTCAGCTGGCCGTCCAGAGTGTCTCTCCTCTTTTTAAGTGTGTCTCTCTCTTTCTCTAGTTCCTCCATGGTGACTCCTCCAGCCTGCCTCACAGTGCTGCTGCTCTCCAGCTGCTCCTCCAGAGACTCCAACCGCAACGAGACGCGCAGCAGGTCCTGACTCAGAGCCTGAAAAGTCATTGATATAAGAACTTCCAGAGCCGAGCTTCAATAACACGCGTTGCCCTAATCTACAGGTGTCACCGATGAACAGCTAAATCATAATACACACTCAGCACAACATGTACCACCACCACATGTACAGGCTGACCTGACTGGAGCGTAGCATCTTTATCTCCAGTTTGTTTTTCTGTTGCAGACAGGCCTCTCTGTGCAGGAGCACCTCCTCTCTCCTCCTCAGCTCCTCCTCCAGCTCCTGCAGTTCCGCTCTCTTCTGAAGCACCCGCTCCTCCTCCTCCAGCCAACCACCGTCAAGCAGCTACAGCGAGGACAAGGAGTGAGGAGTGTGAAGCAGAGATGGTGATAAGAAGACAATGACAAAGATGAAGAGATAGGTAGAGAGAAATAGTAACATGGGAAGGAAAGGTTGCGTATGAAATAATATCTGTCAAAATTGCTATTTTGAAAGGAGAAAAAGCAAAACAAACTTTTAAGAATGTATAATGCTTCTTTATATTATACCATTTACCTTTTCCTTTAACTCTTCCTGGTGATTGCTTTTGCACACAGTCAAATCTCCTGCCCTTTGCTCCTGTAAAGAGACAGCAATGAAACAATAAAAAAAAAAAAAAAAAAACTGATGTCCCTATTACGTCTTTGCAGTTTTGCATTTCTCAATGACTCTGACTCAACTCCACTGAGATGTGTGTGTGTGTGTGTGTGTGTGTGTGTGTGTGTGTGGATAATATGCATACTGCCACCAAGGTTTATTTGGACCTAGTTCAGGGTATTGCACTTTCTAGACAATGTGTTTGGGGGTTTTTTTTTTTTTTTTTTTTACTGTAAAACTAACCCCATTTTGTTCTTGGTTGTTGTTGGTCTCTCTGGGCTTCCTGAGGCTGCTCTGGAGCTGTGCTCTCTGCAGTCTCATGTGCTGCAGGCTGTGGTACACCTCTGCTCGGACCTGCTGACTCTGTAGGGAAAGTCTTGCCAACACGCTGACTTCTCTGCCATCACGATTGTGCCCGTCATCGCTGTCCACTGCTTGGGTCTCCTTGTCTGTCAGACAAACACACACGTTTAGAGATGGAAATATTGGCTAAATTTAGAGATAACACATACAAATACATTGTCAAAGGTTTTGTAACTATTATGATATGCTTCACTAGTGCTGTGTTGTCGCATTAAGCTTTAGTATAAGAGCCCAGTGGATCTAAGGTAAATAAGATTTAAGCTGCCCGTTGTAAACAGTACAGGATTCCAATCATAGCAGTTTTTCAAGAGACTTCAAAGCTGTATTTTCTCCCTTTTTGCTCCTTCACCTAGACCTTGGCCTCTAGCTGCAACAGTGTTGTAATTTCCAAACCTGAAAATTCTTGATTTCATACTTTTGCCACTACTTATAATTCACCATTTGCCTCTCAGGGTCATCATTTTATATTGACTAGTAACCACATACCACATCAGGAATCTCAAAATTAGGCTTCAACCAAAAATGATTTACTGGACTAAACTCCCTTAATAATAATGTGATTATCAGATTACAACTATAGGCTGGTCATGTGTATGTATTGCTACTTTATCACCAAAATAACACTTTGTCTTGTCTTTGTGTAACACTACCTACCAACAGACACAGGAGTGTATGAATACACATAATGTAATAATATAAACACACCGGTTTTGTCAAGCTCTCTGATGAGCTTCTCTTTCATGCGCATGTTGACTGACAGATCTTGGATCCTTCTCTGCGTAACGCTGCCTCTTAGTCTCGCCTCCCTCTTCTGGCTTTGATTGGCGTAGTTTTCCTTGGTCCCTGAGAAGAAATAGCAACTGACAATATGAAAAGGAAATAACTTCTTGGACATAAAATGAGTACTTGGAATGTCAAAGAAGAGATCTGAGACAGGAAAGCATGCCCCTATCAATACAATCGGACAAGGAAACAAAAGACTGAAAAATAAAGTCAAATATATGTGAATTATACCTGTGACTTGCTGAGGCTGTTGTACTAATGGATTTCCATTAGATGTTTGGTCTAGTCCGAAAATCTTCTCTTTCAGGACTGATTTCTTCTGCCGGCTGGTCCATGTTCGATTTAAAGAATGCCTGGAGCAACGTCACAATATTTGATTAGGCAGATCATTTCGGATAAACTCACCGTAAAAAAACAAACCGATGTGTGAAATTTAGGTCAAGCACTTTTTGTATTTCTGTGGCGCGCGGCACACCCGCAGTACACCTGGAAAGGGTAGTGTTAGAAGAGAACAAATGTCAACAGTGTATGTTAGAGCCTGGCATCATTAACGGCCACACTTCAGCTCCTTTCACCTTCTTTAAAAGCAGTGTGCTTCCTGCTACATCTCCACAATGCGCCCGCAGGGATGTCACATGTCCTATATGCCCAAGAATGTGGCTGTGAGCAACACCAACACCAGGTTTTTGTAATCAGTTTGACACACACAAGGGCTCACATATTGGTGTGGGTATTAAGAAACAGCATTTTGCAACAGCTTGGTGCTGGTTGCACACATTTCAATGGATTAACTACATTGTATACGCCATGTGTAATGCATTGCACTTAAATGCAGGACTCGATTTTGACGCTCGATACGGAACCTTTATTGTTATCATCAAAATTACGACAATTAAAACAGCGTTTTTGCTGTGATTGAATTGTTTCTACTAGTTGAAACATGTATAAAAAAGATGAAAGGGAAAAGCATAATGTGCAGGGTTGGTATGATTTGTGAGGTACTCAGGTGCACCAACTAAAGTTATAAGTGCTTTGTTGACCTCATCTGAACAGGCAGGAGGCTGACAGCACAAAATGCAGTCATCCTTGACACAAAAATTGTAGTGTTCCTGTAGTGACAAAAAGAAAAGCCCTCTACCGTGTCGCTCTTCCCACGTTGGTGAATGGAGGTCACTGCTCAACAAAGCGAGAGTAGGTGATGAATAAATGTCACCACACCTATTGACTGAAGTTGTATTTATTGTACTGAATCACTGATAGCTTGACAAAGGAAGAACCAGCAGGCTTGCATTATACGGGATCTCACCTAAATCCCATTCTGTCCTCCTCCTTATTCTCTTGATCCCCGTCTTTGCCCTCTGCCTGCTGTTTTATGAATGGACAGTACACCTCATCCTTGCCCTCAATCTCAGCCAGCAGGAGATGACTGCGCATCTTAAAGGCTGCCATCACCCTCTCCAGTGAATAGGCCGGGGGACTGGAGTGAATCTAAAAACACACAAGCATTGGGACAGATATACATGAACATATGAATTAGTACTTAATACAATCAAAGTCACAAGAAGAAAGGTCAAGTGCAACAAGTACAACACACACACACACACACACACACACACACACAATAATGCAGCTACCTACCCTCCTGGGAAGTCCGTGTCCACAGCTTTGTCTGATCAGAGGGACACTGTGGGCTCTTTTGCCTGAGTTCCCAGAAGCCCCTGTTTCCACAGTTCCCCCTGATGCTGCACCCCTAAAGGTCATGAGTTCGCTGCGAAGACGATTGATGAGGATCTGCTGGTCCACAAGTTGTTCAGTCTGAAAACATTCCCACAGATTTGTTTTATTTGCAGATAACCTACAATGCTGCAGGTGTCATTGTCCTTTGTGTGCGTGTTATAGAGCTGCACTCAGGACTCTCCTCACCTGTATACGACTACGTTCCTTTTCTTCCTCCAAGGCCTGAATGTGGGTTTTGCTCTCTTGAAGAACTTTCTCAACTTCTTTTTGGACCTGTCTCAGCTCTGCATCTTTCTGCTCCAATAGCTGTTCCTCTATGGTGAGAGCTTCCTGAAAGACACACGTAGAGTGAGTTTCCTGTACCTTTTCTTTGAATAGACTTCTTAGAACAAGAAGCAGCAGCTGCAAACAAGAAACTCATAACTTCATAATATTTACACAGCTAGCTTCAAAAGAAAAGCCCAAAACATTATGAAGGGCATCAGCCACCCCGCTCATTCTGTTCACGCTGCTTCTATCAAAACATTTTTACCGGAGCATCAAATCTCTGGTAACTGTGGGTACGTACAGTACATTGTCTACGTCCTTTGTGTTAAGACAAAGAACCACAGCACAAGAATGTCATTGTATTTCAAATGTGCATGACAACTGAATTGACCTTGAAGCCTCTTTTATTTTCTAAAAGTCCAAATAGCTTTATTATCCATGTACCTAAGGCTTTTGCAGGTGTAAATAATAACATTAAGATGACTTGACTCCATTACAGTCAGTAGACCAGCATTCACTGTGCAAAGGCCCTGACTGCACTGGCACACCTTAACGGAGCGTAGCCATTAATATTAGCTCTGCCAAGGAAGTTATGTTATCAGTGCAGTTTGTTTGTTAAATGATAAATAATGTATTTTCCTCTTTATGGCATGGCATCGAGCTACAAGAACTCAGGCAAGATCGACTGATTGATCGCTGATTGCCTGAGGAAGATCTTGCGGATCGAAATATTCCCATGCCATGAAGCCAAAATAAAATGATTTATATATTAGTGTGCAGATCTATTTTTATTTTTATCTTTTGTCTTGCACCTGACTGTTTTTGCCTGGATGTGCGCACACTTGTTCCCTCTTCTCCTTTTCACTTTGTTATCATTACCTTGCAAGTGTTGAGTTCTTCTCTGAGCTTTGATATGGTGACAAGCTGGGGTTGATCCCCCCCCCCCTCGGGCCAGTTCTTCTCATCAGCTTGATGCGAGTGATTGACAGCCGTCAGTTTCTCCTGCCAATCCTGCAGCCGCTGCCTGAAAGAAGGACTTGCAGTGGAGCCAGAGATGTCTGCAAGCAGGGCAGCAGCTTCGTGTGCCAGGATGTGGTACTGTGATGTTTCCTCTGGGTTCACCTTCTCATCTGGACCAGACATCCTCATCTGACTGGGCTGTTTAAAGCTGTGCCCCTCTCCAGCTCTTCCAGGTGTCCTCTCCCTCTCCATCTCTCTCTCCTTCTCTTTCAGTAGCTCTCTCAGTGTCTGTACTTCATACTCAAGCTCGCCCAGTCGAGCCTCACCAGGGTCCCAGGTGGTAGGACATGATTTAACCTCTGTATGGGAGGTTCCAGGACGGTTACGAATGTGACGAGCCTTGGATGCAAACTGCAGGACACTCAGGGTCTCGGCTACGCTGTGGTGAGAGGGGCTCACGCATGCCACCATCAGCGTATGGGCGGTGCCTCCCAATGAATCACGGAGGAGACGGGTGATCTTGGCATCCCGGTACGGTATGTGTGCACTGTTGCAATTGTTACCGCGGCGATTTCGAGCGGGGTCAGAGAGGGCGCGGATGACGTTGCCCAGTGCGAGCAGGCCCGTGTTGATATGAACAGACTCTTTGAGCCGCGTCCCAGTGTTTCCAGTTTTTCCAGCACGCTCCGAGCCCGCGAGGTCAACCACACAGAGTTTGGAAGAGCGGAGAGATTTTTTTAAGGAGGAGTTGTTGCTGTGGCAACACTGGATAAGCTGAAGGGTGAGGATGGTGTGAGAGCGGCTGGAGTGCTCGTTCATCCCTGTGGTGCCAGTGTGGCGCAGGGCATTGCCCGTCTCTAGAACACTTAGTAGCTCCTCTGCTGAGGTGACAACCATCTCTTTGGCTCCCACCACCACTGAAAACACATACAAAACAAGATGGACTCTTACTTTCCCCAGTGGGCAGTAATCCAATGTACAAACTGACAGACTGAAGTCCAAACTAATGGCAAACTTGGCATGTGATGCCTGAAAGTACGTCTGTGATGTCTTTTTTTCTTTTAGGATATCCTAGGAGTTCAGTCCCTCATATGTAATCTATGTGAAACATTTAGAAATAATCATATTGTTGTCATATTTGCTTGCCAGTCAAAAAATACTTTGTAATTACCTGTATTTCCCCTCTCATCCTCTCTGATATGAAGCTCTTTGTGAATGGTGTGCAGCTCCAGCAGGTCTCGCAGTTCCTCCCTGTACAGCTCCATATATGAGACCCGCACTGTGGCTTCCACACCATCCCCGTTCTTCCTCTTCTCCTCCAGCAACAGGAACATATCCTGGGCAACACGGTCAATAATTCCTCCCTCTTCATCTAAGAGAGGGTTTTGGAAACAAATAGTCATGATGTACATGTTGCAAATACCAGAGAGTGAGAGGAGGAGAATCCCCAGTACATCTGTAAGGGATAACAATGGGGCAACAGAAAATGACTGGTCGGGAAAGCTTGCTTTGGTCTTCAGGTGGTCATGTTCATGGATTGACCTGAAGTCAAAGTCTAAAAAACTTCAAAATCATTTAAACTCTCTCGCTCTAAAACGCCACCAGCTGAAATCACTGACTGCCAGCTTGAAAGACTAGATGTGTAACAATGCACATCTAAACCTACAAAGATCCCCTTGAACATACAGTCGGGATGTTCTCATCTTAAACAGACTGGTTCCTATAAAACCTTTACCTCACAATAAACAAACTCCTGAACCCTAAAGACAATATCACCCAAGTTTCAAGAAATAAAAAACAAGCTGATCTCATCTGTTGTTCACACAGCCTAACTTATCATCTCACCAGCCTGTGGATCTTTCTAACCTCATTTCTGGGATGGAAACTACCACCTGTAGGCCTTCAACTTACCCAGGCTGCCCCCTCCTATCGTGTACGTCTTCCCTGACCCTGTTTGTCCATAGCAGAAGACGGTGGCATTGTAGCCGTCGACCAGGGACTCCACCAGGGGCTGGACGCAGGACTCGTGCACTTCATCCTGGCTGTCTGTCGGTCCAAACGCGTGGTCAAAGGAGAAGAGTCGGTCTGAGCCCAGCATCACCTGTGCGGAGCCCGGCACCACCCGCACACACACCTGGTGGTTGTGGAGCACTTCCTTGGGGAGCAGGGGACGGATACGGAGCGCGACCCGGACACAGACCTCGCTCATGGCGGTGGAGTGTACTGAGAATTACTATCGCTGATGAGTAGAGGTGAAACTGTTTTATTTGAGCTCTTAAACTTGTCGGATACGAACTTACCAAGAGGCAAAGATCTACATTTGACCAAACCGTCCTCGTCCGTTTGTTGTCGCTCCTCGGTTGCCCGGGAAACCGCCGCCGCGGCGCGGCAGCAGCCGAGGAAAGCAGGAGAGGCGTTCAAGAGCCTCTGTGAAGGGAGGCCCGAGTGGTACGTGAAGGCAACAGCGCCGCCCTATTCAGTAGTGTTTACTGGTTTGACATCTGTAAAAGCCATGTTTCAAGAATATATATCGATTCTTATTGCCGATTTATTTCAATATTATTTATTTTTGTCTTGTAATTTGCTTTTTGTTTGTTTTCTCACTCGGTTGTTTTTGTTGTTGTGAACTATGTTCTCTTGAACATCAGAATCAGAATCAGAAAAGCTTTATTCGTCCCACAGCAGGGACATTTACAGCGCTACAGCAGCAAAGGGACAGTGCAGATAAAAGGTTAAGTACAAATGTATAAGTACAAAATATAAGTACAAAAAAAACACAACAACCGTGGTAAGTAAGTGGCAGGTTAACGTAATACAGTAAGTGAACAAGTGAGAGTAAAACTCTAGCAGCCAGTGGTAACAATAATACATAGTAAAAAGACATATATTGCACATACGTATTGCACGTGATTGTATTGCACAGTAAGGTAAGTAAGTAGGCACAGTAAGAATAGTAATAAATAGTAACGTGGTGTATTGCACATGAGCGGAGGAACAGTGGTGTTACATTGAGTGTGTGCTGGTCTACCAGGGGCCGTGGTGATTGTACAGTCTGACTGCTGCAGGAAGGAAGGACCTGCGGTATCTCTCCGTGTGACACCGCGGGTGAAGCAGCCTGTCACTGATGGAGCTGTTCAGTGCGGACAGAGTGTCCTGGAGGTGGTGGGACATGTTGTCCAACAGGGATGACAGCTTGGCCGTCATTTTCCTGTCTCCCACCACCTCCACAGTGTCCGGAGGGCTCCCCAGGACAGAGCTGGCCTTCTTTACCAGTTTGTTAAGTCTCTTCCTGTCAGCAGCAGAGATGCCGCTGCCCCAGCAGACCACTCCATAAAAGATGGCTGAAGCCACCACAGAGTCACAAAAGGTCCTCAGGAGTGTCTCCTGCACTCCAAACGACCTCTGTCTCCTCAGCAGATAGAGTCTGTCCTTTCTTGTACAGAGCCATTGAATTGTCTGACCAGTCCAGTTTGTTGTTCAGGTGAACACCCAGATACTTGTAAGATTTTACAATCTCAATGTCCGTTCCCTGGATGTTCACTGGTGAGGGTGGAGAGTGTTGGTGCCTTCTGAAGTCCACCACCAGCTCCTTGGTCTTCCCTGAGTTGAGCTGGAGGTGGTTCTTCTGGCACCAGAGAGCAAAATCCTGAGTAAGTTCCCTGTACTCCTTGTCGTCCCCATCAGAGATGAGGCCAACAAGAGCAGAGTCGTCGGAGAACTTCTGCAGGTGACATTTTGCTGTATTGTGTGTGAAGTCTGCAGTGTAGAGGGTAAAGAGAAACGGCGCCAGAACCGTTCCCTGGGGGGCCCCCGTGCTGCTGACAATTGTGTCTGACTGACACTCCCGGGTCCTCACGTACTGTGGACGATTGGTGAGGTAGTCCAGGATCCAGGTGGTGAGGTGGTGGTCCACCCCTGAGCGCTGTAGCTTGTCTCCCAGAAGCAGGGGCTGGATGGTGTGTGAAGGCACTGGAGAGTCAAAGAACATGATTCTCACAGTGCTCCCAGCCCTCTCCAGGTGAGAGAGAGATCTCTGTATGAAGTAGATGACAGCGTCATCCACCCCAGTGCCAGGCTGATAGGCGAACTGTAGCGGGTCCATTGATGGTCTCACAAGGGGCCGAAGATATCCAAGGACCAACCTCTCCAGGGTCTTCATCAGCTGCGATGTCAGCGCCACCGGCCTGTAGCTGCTGAAGTCCTTGGGACGAGGGGTCTTTGGCACAGGTACCACACAAGATGTGTTCCACAGCTGTGGTACCCTCCCTTGTTTCAGGCTCAGGTTGAAGAGTAGCTCCACTATCCCGCACAGCTGGTCTGCGCAGGATTTGAGGAGCCTTGAGCTAATGCCATCTGGACCCGCAGCCTTTCTCACCTTACACTTCTTAAGCTCCCTCCTCACTTGGTTCGTTGTGAGGGACAAAGTGCAGGTAGCAGGTGGGGAGGTGGGGGGTGTAGCAGGAGACAGGGTGGGTGAGTAGGGTGACTGGTAACTATGGGTTGAGGTAGGAGGGTGGGTGGAGGTGTGCCTTGTGCAATAAAAAAAAATGGCATGACATATACACATACAAACATAGTATATATATATATATATATATATATATATACTATATTTATATACATATATATATATATATATATATATACATACATATGAATATATATTGCACAAGGCACATTTAACCATATCTTATGCCAGTTCTCTTGTCTTTTCTTCCTCTTCCTCCACCCAAACGCTAGAAGCCTTTTTTTGAGCTAAATAATATATTTTTGGAATTTAACATCTTTATTTTAGATAAAGTAGCCACACATTCCAGCTGCTTTTAGCTCACACAAATACTGTTTTTTTTCCTCACTTACCATTTTTTGATGACTTAAAACATTCTAAATAGCTTTAAAAATGTGAAAGACTTTCACTGCAGACATCCTGCTTCAAGGTAAGCAGTGGACGATGTGAAATATTACCCACAGAAATTAATCTACTGCAATATTTCTTTAAAATAAATCTACAAAATCTAATCAATATTTTATTTTCAATGGTTGAGGTGTCCATCATTTTATGTTCCCATACAGTATAGGATCACATGCTCTTCCTTACAGTGAGTAGTTTGTTAGAAAATGTTCCGCATCAACAACCGTAAACATTTTTAATTGACTGCAAATGGACAACAGTTCTACATCCCACATACACCAACAAGGTTCATTAAAGCTTGACACCTGTTTCCATTACAGCTGGAGAGAAGCCCATTTGTACATATATCTGGCACAGAGACATGATTGGCGTCATCCCAGAGTAAAATGCACCGATGCCAAGGCCGCATACTGAGAAGTGCAGCCTACTCCATGTAATGCTGCCAGCCAGCTCGTCAGTAGTAAATACAGCGTGTGTGGTGAATGGGAATGTGGGCCATCTCTTTGTGGAGCTTCTTGGCATAAGGCCACAGGTAGAAGTCGATGACTGCGGCGTTGACGTTGCAGGTCTGTCCGTCTCGCTCCTGCACCAGCTTACAAAGACGGTCTTTGATCAGCTCCACAGACCAAATCGAACAACCTCGGATCTCGACTTCTCTCCTGTCGCCTGAACTCAGCAGCTCGCCTTTGAGACAAACGCGTAACACACAGAGATTATACCTGGTTATTTCTGAAAGGTTCATTTCTTTATGACCAGAGGGACACGTGCACACCTACACTCCTGTCTCACCGTTGTTCAGCACCTGCATCAGTGCGTCAGAGTATCGAAGTGCTCCGAGGTAGACGAGAGCCTGAGGGACCCTGTAGTCTGCAAACATGGTGAGCCAGTCCATGTCAATGATGTCACCCTCTCCTCGGGCCTCCATGACGCCCCAGAAATCGGCCACCAGGATCTGAGCTCGCTTGTAGAACGAGATTCTCTTCCCCTGAAACAAACAATGGGGCAGCTGTACACTCGTGCTTATATGTGCTGTTCTATCCATTGATATTTAAGATGTTCTTATACAAAGATAATATCATGGCAACAATGCATGTGCAAAGACTATCATTTGTTTTGTAGTTTGTGTACAAAAAGAGACTTTAAAATGCCCTGCTGTCAAAATCATTAGATTTTTTTGGGGGGGGGGTTATCCCTCTAAGATACTGTTGTTCATAATGTATATACAGCAAATGATGCTATTGTGCTGTTTTCTACATAAGCGATTACAGCTTTCAACCACACCCTAACAAGCACTTTTTATTTCTTTCATGTGATTTGTATTTATTGTTTTTATGTTTGTGAAATATATAAAATAAAATTAACTGTATATATGAAATATATGTAATATGAACAAAGCATTACTGCCACACTGTCTTTGGCCAGGAGATGGAACTCTCTCATCACAAAGTATCTTAAGTTATCCAAATGCATACATTTGTCTCAGATCACATACAATTGGTACACGCTTTCAAGATGTTTTACACATTTTGTATATTTTGAAAATACTATGAATTCAAAACGTCTATACAGTTGTACAGTACACTCGTTATACATACAATGGATTCTAGAGAAAAACTGAAGCAAGCCATGGCTCAAGGTATAGTTCCTGAAATAATCATTGTCTTGTCTTCTAGCTTGTGAGAAGTAAAAATATAAAATTTCAAGTATTTAAGGGAAAAATTTCTCTGGCAAACATTAACTTTGATCTGCAAATTTCCAAACATGGAATAGTCCACATTTTTAGGCCCCTAAACCCGCTCTAACTCTAACCTGGTACGTAGCTTCGTCCCTGTAGGAAGGGATCTTCTCCAGGATGAGCTCCACCATCTTCCGGGCGTCGTTCCCGGCTCGGCTGATAAAACTCCGGAAGCTTCCACCGTGTTCCTGCAGCACGCGGCCGCCTTCAGTGAGCACCTTGTTAGAAAGATTCAGTATGTGTTTAAATTGAACTATTACGATAAGTGGGAGGTTAGGAGCTGCATGCTTTCAGTTTCCACTTATCATACAGGGAATACAGTCAAGCTAATAATGTAACCCTGATAGACTTAAAAACTACACGAGCTTTAAAAATCAGTTTTTCTTAGTTTATACGAAAAAAAGGCAGAGACACGTAATCTCATAAAATCTGATCTGTGAAAGAACATGGTAGGTACGCTTTTCACTTGTGCAAATGTTACATGTGCAACTCCAAACACTAAGACAAAAACAAACAAGAAATACTGATCTCACAAAGGGAATGTACTATGTAGGGATGTCAAAATATGCTGGTTTTCAATTCAGTGTACCTTCTATGTTCAGAGTCTGTTGACTAAACAGAAGAGATGATACCTTGTGTTTCTCACCGCATCTGTTTGTCTTTTAATTAAAAAGCACTTCTTTTGTTTTCTGCTTTATTAGTGCTGAGAAGGCTAAGTTAACGCAACTTAAGGATTTAGATGATTGTTACATCCCTAGTATCATGGCTAGGGGACAATAACATGATAATGTTGGAACCTGGTGGCGCTCCTGAAGCATGGGCATGGGTGTTTCATTGTCTGAGCGAAGGACGTGTCCCAGCTCCTCCACACTCATCTGAGAGAAGTACGTGGGATCAGTGATGGGTACACCTGCGGACAGTGGTGGAGAAGAAGTATTCAGATCCTTTACTTCAGTAAAAGTAGAACTATCATAGTCTAGAAATACTGCCTTACAAGTAAACGTCCTGAATTAAAAAATGACTGAACTACGTAATATCAGCTAAAAGTATTTAATGTATCAAAAGTAAAAGCCCTAATTATGCAGAATGGCTCTTAACAGTGTTATATAATAATAACATATTCTGTTATTCCGTTTTTATCATTAATTAATACATGTAAAAGCATTTTAATATTGCAGTTTGTCAACATGGAGCCAATTTTGGATGCTTTATATAGTAGTTATGAAGTTCTGGTGAGCTATATTAATAGGAATATAACTCCACAGCAGCCAATTCTCGCAAGAGGCTCAAAAGACATAATTAGTTCTGATCTCACGCTGTCAACCGTTGAGTTTCACACTTTACAAAAGCTACCTGAGCTTTTCTAAGAGAATCTCTTGTAATTATAAAGGCCCCAGCGACCGCACATTGAGAGCACTATTTCATATGAGACATAATTGATTCATATCCGGAGTCATTCACGCTAATTATGAACGATGCACAGGCGCATGCAGAGCTACAAGCAATTTCCCAGCAGTCCAAGTTCAAGTAAAGGGCACGTATACAATAATTGGTAATAGCAGTGCACAACAAAAGCACACAGACAAGAAGAAAGAAAAGCGACATCAAAAAGAGGCTTGATATTACATTTTTCTCTCCAGAGAGCAACAAAAAGGATAAATCAATCTGTAAAAAAGGCAAAGATGTCATGTACATTGTCAGAGCATGGCCTCACCTTTTCTTTATAATTCCGACATTTCTATCACCCAGATTGTTTTTTTTTTTTGGAGTAAAACGTGGTTATTTTTTTTGTGTACATTTGATGAATCCTGCAAAAATGTTGCCCATCAAATGTAAGTAACAGCTACTGTATGATGCATTACCTCAACTTTGGAGCTAAATCAACAAAACAATGCAGGTTCTTTTAAAACCTCATCAAAATGCTGCTGTAACAGCACTTCAACACAAGTTCATCCTTTCTTTGTGCTCTCACCTTCCTCCATGGCCCTGGTGATGGCAGCACAAAGGGTCATGTAGCCCGTGTACGTGGTCCCTTTATAGGTCACCTCACACTGTTGAGTTTCTTCCTCTGGCCAAAAGGAGAAGTTCATGGTGTCTACCACAAACACCCAGTTCAAGGCCTGCGACGTTAAAAAACACAAATTATCAAGAGAGCAGAAAAGAAAAAAAAAAAATTCTGAAGTTGTGCAGTGAGCAAGCAGGCAGCCACTGCACTAACAACACAATGGATTAAAGCCCCCTAATCATTTTTAAAAGATTTCTCCACTTCATTTCGTGAAGATACTTTTCGTGTGGACATGGAGGATGCTGAAGGTAGAAACATTTAATTCAATAGGTGATGTCTTGAATAGACATTTTCCTGATTGTCCGAGTAAATATAGGAAATAATGAAATTCTAAGCTGTGATGACATTGTTTGTCTAAAACTGCTTATTATTCATTCATGGTCAGTTTTCATTAAATGAAGGATGAAGAGTAGACTGGTTTCAGACCGTTTCACCATCCACGTCTCAATTTGTTCAGTGATTTAAATAGTGTGACTGAAGTGAAATTAAATACAGTGGTAGATGAAGGACTCAGATCCTTTACTTAACTTATATACTAATATACTTTAATATAATATATATTATTAAAAGTAAAACTACTCATCATGCAGAATGGCTCCTTTCAGAGTTATATTATTATAGGATATTCTAATATTCACGTTTTACCACTAACTAATACATGCAAGAGCATTTACATGTTGTAATTTATCAATGTGGAGGTACTTTTAAATACTTTATATGCTACTGTGAAATTATAGTACTGCATCATATAATATAAGCATCACGTTTGTTTTTTAAAATTGTAATTTCTTAATCAGCAAAGTGACTAGTACCTACAGCTGTCAGATAAATCTAGTGGAGTAAAAAGTACAATATCTCTCTCTGAAACAGGGTGACATAGAAGTATAAAGTAGCATACTATTTATTAAGAGCTTCTCAAAATGTATAAAATAGTTCGCATTTTTCTAGATATACGCTTCATGGTAACTGTCATTAACAACAAATGATTATGTATTGATTGCTTATGTGATAAATCTCCAAATTATACTAAACATGGAGAAATTCAGACTACATTAGACGACACCACATCTCAAGCCATCGGAGTTTTGATTCCGTCTTATTGTCCATATTATTAGCAGCGTTGAAGCTATGAATTCTGGGCACTCTTTCGATTCATTTGCATATCTTACTGGAATTTATGTTATGCCTCTCCATGACTTGGTCCATATAATCATAACTACCAGTCTCCTTATAAATGCAGTATTGCTGTTGCCACTGAACAAAATGTTCTAGGTACCACGTGATTAGCTTCTCATTTGTACTAATAATCTATTTCTCTGGGGGGGGGGGGCAGGCTGTTGACAGACTCCCCTGGTCAGAGGTGGGTGCTGGAGCCAATGGATTTGCCTTCTTCCAGCCACTGGCGGTCAGATCGTCACTGTGTCGGAGGTTGTAGAGCAACTCTGCCACCTTCTGCACTCCTTCCTGCTCCACGAACACATCCCGACTCCGCTCTGCTATGAACTGCCCAGACTCACGGGGGAACAGAGGAGGCTCCATGATAGAACCTGTACTACTGTACGGAGAAGAAGCACACCTGATGGGACACATGTAGGCACACAAGCATATATGAATATAAATACATTCCCAAGCAGTTTTTTTTTTTAATTTTTTTAGATTTCCTCCTTTTCTCTGTTTAGGCATATATCATATTAAACAGCATATCTTTGTGTTTTGGACCGACAAAACAAGACATTTAAAAGACCTCGGAAAATCACCTTGGACTTTGAGGAACTGGGATGGATATTAGTCACTATTTTCTGACCATTTATAGACCAAAACATTTTAGTGGCAGACCTAAGGAGGGAGGGATGTAACAAAGCAAGAACATTTATTTTTAAGAAGAGGGAATCAGGGCTGGTTTTCAATCTCCCTTTACAGTGTTTTTAGGGGATTTCACTCTCATCTCATGAAGGCGCTGTATAACTAAAGCAGAATGCACAACATATAAAAGCCCTGTACACAGGACCAACCCCATTATTAAGACCAAAAGAACTAAATTATATCCTTTCTGTGAACCTCTAAAAGCTGCCTATTTTGTTTTACCCAATGTCCAAGGGCTGCTGTGTTAATGTGTTCCCTATCACACGGATGTAACCGTGGCCTCCTGAATGAAATTCATTTCCACTGCTTTCTGTAGCGAGTCACATGCTTTACTCTCGACACTGAAATAGAAAAAAATAAAGTTTTTTTTTTTTTGGAAAGAGCGGTGTTGTGCGTGGGTCAATGAGGCAACGGGACGAGCAAAGTGCAGGTAGCAACTCACGACTCCGCTTTCACACCGTGGATTGTTTTTCAACACGGACGTCCTGTTCCGCGACAATTATCGTATTTTATCATTCATAAACTGATATTTTACGCAACTTACCGATGAATGCAGGGAAAGTCTAATGCAAGCTCTTGCTGCGTCGCGTTTCCACTACCGGTTTCCAGGATTTGACCAATCAGAGCCTCCGTAGTGAGCTCGTCAGTCTGATTAACCAATCATAAGCCGAAAGAGGAAATCGGAAAACAAATATCCATTCAGTTATGGATACGCAAGTATATATATATATATATTCTATATAAAAATCATATTATGCATGTTCTGGTCCAGTTGACCCCGATTTCATGGAGTGAACACGAGTTAAGTTTAACACCAGGTAAGTGTTATTTTATGCAAATGTGCCAAACATTTGCAGATTTCAGTTCTTTAATTTGAAGATGTGCTACTTTTCTTTGTTGTATATTTAATGTGTGTGTTTTGAACAAAACAATGTGCAGCTATCATCTAGGCTTTTTGTGAACATTTTATATTATTATTATTATAAATCACGTAGTCCAGAATATAATCTACCGATAGAAAATTCTTGATAGTTGTAGCTTTAAATATAACACACATGCAATGGCAGCTGGACTGTCACCTAAACAATCACATTAGCTTTTAGCCCAAATGCCATATGTTCACAGAAAACTGATCCAGCTGCAATGATTTGCAAAAAAAAGGTTCAATAAGCAAGCTCATTAAAAATGCAAATTGCTTCAGTAAAAAGTGGCACCTTCTTTATTCATTTAACAATTTGACAATGTGAAGTCTACAGCATGGAGAGCAAACAAGTGTAGAGCACAGGAAATTACTGGGACAAATTAGATAAGTTCAATATCATTTGTCAACTCTCTAATAAAATGTCAAAAGAAATTCTAGCTACAAGTTGCAATTTGTGAGTTACTCAAATTATTCAGATTAATTTCATCACACAACTACCATGTATATTCTTACAAATTAGTCAGACTGTCCTGTATCTTGTGTGTACAAGAGTCCTAACTTAAACATCCCCAAATCCATTCAGACGGGTAAAAATTCCCACATCTCTGAAAAAAAACAAAAAAACAAATGGTTCAATTTGGGAAAAAACAGGAGCTTACAATCTGCATGTTGTACAGAGTAGTAATGTGATACAACTGTGTGTGAAGGGACCGATATAGACAAGAGAAAGCACACCCAACCCACACACGCCAACATGCATGCACACTCAGGACAGTTTTAAACCAGAGACACAAACATACACATACAAGTCATAAAAATCAAAACCATCAAAAATAAAAGGTTATGTTTATTTTTGTATGTCAGGAGACTGAAGAATATTTTGATAGAGGTGTTAGAAAAAAAAAAAGTGTATCTGATAAACTAATGGACTACACTCTTAAAAATGCAGAACATCTACATTTTCTTTTATGCACAGGAATGTTGGACATTTATTTCATTAAAAAATACAAAAATAAAATTCAAAAAAGACACCCACAATCCAGAATAATAGTCTGAAGGGGATGTGTTGTACAGGGGCAGAAAGGTTG
>CALSCE010010657.1:19831516-19883212 GCA_943593645.1 Bovichtus variegatus | reverse complement strand
GGGGGCAATCTGAGTCTGCTTCAATCTGAGTCTCCTGGGTCTACAGCAAATGACCAGAGTACTGCTTCACACTGAAATAAAAAGAGTGGGAAAATAAATAAAATACACAGGAAGAAAATTGCAATTCACAAGTGTATGACAGTGTAACTATATAGCAATGCAACTGTGGGAGGATGAAGTCTTGGGAGGAAACGGATGGGGAGGCAGAGCAGGAAGAGAGACAGACAGCGAGTAAGAAAGACAGGCAGGGAGGAAGACGACTGGAAATAAGTGGCTGACGGAGAGCGTGGAAGAGGAGGTGGAAGAGGAGGAGGAAAAAGAGGGGTGTGGTTAGTCCTTGTGTCCAAGCAGGTGCAGCACACTGAAGAGGGAGGGGAGGAAGGAAGAGGGAGGCAGGGTTAGTTACTATGGCAACACTACACTACTCATGAGACAGCGGCGGCAGGTCTACAGCTGTATTAGCATTCGTGCTAAGCTTAGATAGCATCAACAAGGAAGTAGTGTGTATTATACGTGCCTACTGGTTGCCAAGGGAGACAGAAGAGGAGGGGCCCGTGCTATTTGGCAGACTGTGATTTGTTGTCGGTTGATCTAACTAAAAACAACAAAATCACTAGTCTTCCACACAGCAGCAGCCAGGGGAAGAATCAATCCACTCCCTGCTTCACAGTGAAACGGCTTTGATGGCAAAGAGACATTCTGTTGTTTTTTTTTTTTTCTTCTACCAATCATTTTCAATGGACAAATGTGACAGTCAAAGAAACATGCCAATCACATTGACCCTTTTAAAAGAAAAATGCAATATGTACTCTTGAGTTTGCCTACTCATTCACAGCCATTTCATGCAAGAGGAAGGTTTGAACTAGTTTCAGGTTGCATGGAGAAGAAAGGAAGGGGGTTAGTGGAGAAGAGACAGCAGGCAACAGAAATGCATAACCCAACAAAAAGTGGGTTAACTAGTATTGCAATGCAATTTTAGAAAAACACATTTATAATCTTAACACAATCTATATTCTATATGTGTGGTTCAGAGGGATTAAAGAGGCAAAGAAAGACAGCATCTTTAAAAAATCTATATTCATTTTAGCCAGCATGAGTTTACAAGACTGTACTTTCTAAGATGGGTTGCTAACTAACTTGATGCAACCCAACATCCCAGATGAGGTTCCCACATGACAATGTCATAGAGGTTTTGAAAAGTTTTTAACTCTTAGAAGACAAGCCAGTAGGCTTGATAAGCACACTTTCATGGGATAAATGGTTGAACTACAACTAGGGTGCTGAATCAAGAATTTCTACATCTAATAACGACGGATGTAATGTAATGCAATAGAGTTGTGTCAGAACTTGCCTGTTCTGTAGAAGGTACTGGGCGTTCTGGATCTGATCCTGGGTGCCAGTAATGGTGATTATTCGGTCCTCAGAACCTTCCAGAGGCTCATCGATCTTGATTGAGGCTCCTGACTCATGGCGGATCTGTTTGATCCGCTGGCCTCCCTTACCAATGATAGAGCCAGCCAGCTGTTGTGGGGGTACAGGGAACATTTCAGGCACTGGGAATACATGTGTGGAGCTTAAATTCTTTGTTGTTATGAATTAAGATACGTTTAAGAAAATATGGTTTCAATATTTGTAAGTGTCTTAACAAACACACAAAATACTTCTCAAATTAGACTGAACGATTTCTATAACCTTATCTAGTGTGAAGTCAATGTGTGGTGTAGACACACACACACACACACACACACACACACACACACACACACACACACACGTTATGTTCATTTACTCACATCTTTAGGGATCGTCACTTGTGTGGTGATGACAGGGCCACCCATTTCATTATAGGAGCCACGTCCACCTGATGGCAAGAGGGAGAGGTCCAAAGCACACAAACAGGGAAAAGAGGAGTGAGTAGAAAGTAGAGCACTAAAAATCAATACTCAGCTGCCAAAATAATCACACATGGCTTAGCAAATTTTTCTAATCGTACAGATCAATAGAAAAGTGTAGAGACTCACCTGACTGGTAGCTATCCCAGGAGGAACTGTTGTCTGAGCAGGAGATAAAGCAAGAAAGAACAGTGACTCAGTGTAAACATTAAGACAAGTTATTTCTGTGACATTTGTAAACAAATGACCCATTTCAATACTGATGTGGCTTGTCATAGATCTTCTTAAGTAAACTGTTAATTGATATATTATTAGCTCCGTGTGCCATCTTAAACCTTTGTATATATATATATAAAAAAATTAATTAAAAAAAGATACTAAGTAAAATGTCATTCCACTAAAGTTAAAATAAAAAGCACAATATGTTTGCAATCAAATAGCCACGACACCTTAATGTGGGCTGCACTGTCCTTCTAGCCACGTTGTCGGTGTACAGATTTTGTCATTTTCTCCATGAACACTACATTCAGATAAAATGCTTGACACCACAGTATGTTTAAAAAAAAAAAAAAATCACTGACGGCTGCAGACTAAGACACATTCATATTATGACATAAAGAACATGAGGCTTAGTACTTACCATATCCTCCTCCACTCTGTAAAAAACAAATGGAAACACAAACGGGTTACATACGGTATAGTCGCCTCGTTTCATCTTTCTAGAGATCCCAGGTGAATAGATGGAAGAATGTATGCACAAATGTATGGATGATGCAGCAGCCTCGTCCATGGAGTAGAGTCAACTAAAAGCCACCCAGTTTTCGTCCATAAGCCAGACTCCTCCTCCTTCCCCCCTTCCCGTCTCTCCTTGCATCTCCATCAGCCCCAATTTTCACCTGCTATTCAGCTGCTGCTGTCACCAGGGCAACAGGCAATTCAAAAAGCTGTTGCTGAGCAACGGCAGGCAGTATCCTGCCAGCTCTCAGAGAGGCAGAGAGAGAGAGGGAGAGAGAGACCTTCCAGTCTGTCAACAAAGCGTTATTATTGCCTAGCAACCAACCATGGCCACCACCAACCTACCCACCCCCAACATCCTCCCTCTCTTTGCAGAAAAAAACAGGCTGGCCGTGGAAAGTACACAGTAAGAGGGCAATTATAGCTGCTTTTTATGGGGGTGTCTCAGGCTGTAGTGATTATGGTCATTTGGTGGGATGGCTTACACCATGCAAAAACTATCTTGGATGTAGGGCTCAGATGACTGTGTGCACATGAGGGAGCAGGTACGGTTGTATTGTCAATAAACCACTATTATGATTACAACACAATGGACAATCACAGCATATTGTATAGCGCTAGGACCAACCAGTGTGCAAGCCTGAGGAGGCTGGCACCCAATGAGATGCTAGAACCAGAGCTGCATGCATTTAGCAAAGGGTCACTAACCATGTTATCACTATAGCGATCCGGTCTGCCTCTTCTGTCACTGGTGACGAAAGAGTGTCATAGAGGGAGGGAGTGGGGAGGGGGCAGAGACGGAAAGAGAGAGAAAGAGATGGGGGGTGGGTTGGAAAGAATTAGAAAATGATTAGAAAAAAAGCTTGACAGCATTCCAAAGGAAATGTGTGGTCTAGGTCAAACTGCACACACACGCTGAGCAAGATTACAGTATAAACACATTTCCTCTCAGCCATCTTCCTACACAGTAACAGGAACAGCTCTGACAGTGTTATGGTGAGAGAAGTGACAGGTGGTGGTGATGAGGATGATCAGAGCCAAGGGCTGCTGCTTCCCCCCCTATAACAGAGCTCAAATTAGGGAATTAGCTGAGGACATGTGTTTGGATTTATTTGGTAGTCTTGATGTTCCTAAGAACATACATGCATAGATGTTACCTCCATGTCAAACTACAGCCTCACCATAACTTGTTGCTTTTGCTTAACAGTGTTTGGCTGCATTTACACTAAATCAGGCGTTGCGGAGTGTCATTTAAATTAAATTAGTCACTACATGTGAAACATCACGTTGCTCAGTAAACAGTGGAATGCTACAATGGGAGGACTGGCGTTTTTGCCTGATTCGGTGTGAATCCAGCCATGTTGTATTACACATTGGTGTCATTAGCTATGATGACAATAATATAAAAAAATTGCTTCCCATTTTAGATGTAAAGAAATGATTCTCTAATTACAAGTCAGCTTGTAAGAGCAAGACGTTTTGCAGGGGACTCGAGTTACAAATGGCACATGACCTTCATACACCACCACAAATACTTTCTCTTAACCTGGGAGCGAATAACAGATTGGATGAGTTATTAACACCAAAGAGGATGTCATACAACATTACTGCAGTTCCCTGCAAAGCACTCCAAAAAAGGTGGATGGGGATCAGGTTATGGGTCGTATGCAGACTAGGGCACTACAGGCAGCAGAGCAATGGATGTTTGTGGGGCAGTAATTAGTACTTAGAGTTAGGGATGACAGGAAGGTTTATACAGTGTGTTATTTTCTCACAAGCTATGGAGAAGAAAGGGATAACAAGGCATATTCAACAAACAACAAAGTAGTAAGGCAGGAAAATATGGAACATGTAGGAATACCTCAACACATACAACTTTATTTTAATCAATTATTGCGAAATATTTGTCACATTTGTGAATGGAAACTATGCTGAACACCTGTCAGCGCTGGTAAATGATTCATTCCTCACAAAGACAATAGGGTTTTTACTATCCTGTGGTGCTACTCCACAGGAAGCACCACCCAATGGTATTGATGAGGAATATTTGCTTCAGTGAATAACTATTACAGAACACCTACCATTATTGTGGCAAGTGCAAGTAAAAAAAATATCAAAGAGAATATCAAAATGTCAAAGTATCCCTTTAAAGATAAATAAGGAGGTTTAGGCAAAGGTTTGGGGACAGAAACTTACTTTGACCTGTCATCTGAGCCACGGTACGAGTCATAGTAACGATCTTCTCTGTGGGCACGATGGAGATGGGAAAAAGACACACACAAACACACCCAGACACACAGTGATGAGCACATAAAATTTGTGGGATGATAACCGTGAGTACAAATGTTTCCAGAGGGGTGCATAGTGTGACACTGGATTACATGCAGAATACTGCACTGAATTAGACAATGTAAAGCACGTTCGGTGAATCTTTGAACAGATGCACCTGGTTGGAAAATAACCACCTGAAGAGGGATTAAGCTTTTTATATGCAGATGCAAGAGGAAACAAGTTCTCTACAAGAGGAACTCTGAACAGAGCCTAGACTAAACACTTTAAACTCAACAGGTCAACTTCAAACTGGCAAGTGGGATCATGCAGTCATTTGGCACTTAAGTGTTCAGTAAAACAAAGAAGTTGTGCAAGATTGTATCTGTATTATAATCTGCCACAGAAAACATGCCCATTTGTAGTGTAAGACTTACATTTCAGAAAAACAAGTTTGACACAAACACCAAGAAAGTCAATTAGCTGGCCACGCCTTGGCAGGACTGTTTGTGCATGAGTAAAAGAAGAGGAGCGGCAGAGAAAGCAGCAACAGACTGTTCATATCTTACCCTCCTCTGTGTGGGTGTCCCATGGGCATGTTGCGTCCACGGCCACTCCCCCTGCCAACCCTACTCGGGTGGGGTGGAGGAGGTCCTCGCCGGGGGCTCATTTCATCGTAATCTCGGCGCGTGGGAGGCATGGGTCCCCGTCCCCCTCTGCTAGAGGGCATTCGTTCGAACCCACGGTCTCCACCCCCACTGGACCTGCCCCCTCGCATAGGGAACCCTCCCATAAGCCGGCGACCGCCTCCCCTCTCTTCAAACATCACGGTGAACCCACCATATTCATACGTTTCGTCGTAGAAGTTAGGGTCGTAGGGCTGTGCACGACCTTTTATGGGAGCCTTAAAAAGGACAGAGGGAGATCAACTGACCTGCTCCGGGGCATTTGAAATGTAGAGTTTACAAGAATACAGGTGTGCTGGGAATAAATTCATTTTCAACAATACATACACATATTCCTAACGTAAAACAACACCGCACTGAAAGGGCATTAAATGTTCTGATGCATCTCCAACAAAAATCAGCTGAGCATGACGTGCCGTTTACATGTTAGTTTTAACATTTCAGTGTCCAACACTAAGACACATTTTAAATGTCCAACCACAAAGTTACCTTCAAATCAGAAAAAATATTCAATTAATGGCTTCAATGTGTTGCAATTCTTCAATGTATACAACTTGACAAAATCACAAAAAAGGAGTCTCAACCACCGTAAAAGATTCTTACTTCAGCGATGAGCTCCAGCATAGTCTTGATACACTCCACCACCCTCTCTGTTTTACCGCCAACCAGCACCACCCGGTCTGTCGACTGAGGGCAACACTCCTGAAACAGCTTGATGCTGGTCTTTGTGTTCTGGAGACACAGATATATGTACACATGAAGAGCACAGAAAAGGAGGAGAAGGCTACTACATAATACAGCAGCTCATTCTACTTCAGAAAAAAAAAGAAAAAAGACCTCCGAGCATTTCACATATCAAATCACAACCATGTCATTTTATGGGCATTTCAATATTTTTGAGTTACATGAAGTATTCCAGAACATAAAAAGTTCACAGCAGAAGAATTTAACAATTAAGAAATCAATTCAATGACAAACAAAACAAAAGATTAACAAGAGAAAAACATATATCTTGTCTGGGTCCCTCCAGCTGGGTCTAATCCCGTCATTTAATGGAGTGTATTCTACAACTGAAAAACTGGCAGTGACAGAATCCATGTTGTATATTAATCACACATTTCAGTCTGTTAACTGCTTTGCAACTGATTTAGTTCCAAATAACCTGATTCTCATCTCTTGTATCAACATACCTCTCTGAGCTCCTTGATCTTGGCTCCCTTCACTCCGATGATTGAGCCAGCGAGGCTCTGATGGATCAGCAGGCGAAGCTCACAGTCGAAATCCATGCCATTGTACTGCTGGTACTGAGCAGAACGTTTAGCATGTTAATCCTTTGGTATGATCCATTAAATTCTCTAAAAGACTCAAACCTGTCTGAGACTTGCGTTACTTCCAATTCTACCAAAATCATCAACCAAATAGGGCACATAATGGCAAGTTAATGTAGATGGTATTAAGATGACAAAAAGAACATATCACTTCAGATAATGGGTGCAATACGCCAATGGTGAAATATACTGCACACTTACGCAGACCGGTATTAAACCAGTCCAGTTCAACCTATCTGACGCTCTTATTTACAAAATATCCAAACTACAGAAACACAAAACTGTAAAATGTAAAAATTAAATAAAAATGTAACTAGAAATCATCTCTGCAACACAATGTACATTTGCAACACATAGCTTGGTGATAACTGTAAACATTCACCATTGTTTTCACTTCTAAATACATGGGTCGGTTTATTGTGTTGAACGGGAAAAGACATGGAGACAAAAAACAAGTTCAACCAGTCCTCACCTCTTCCAGTGTTGGGATAATCTTTAACAGGATTTCTCCAACTGTTTCGATGTCGGCACTGATGCTCAGGATGCTTCAGAATTCACAGAGAGGGTGGGGTTGGGGGTGCCAGCAAGACATCCCAGGGGGAGGGAACAACAATTCAGATTAGAGAATTCATGACATCCGTTTTTTGCCATAAAAAAACAGTGACACCCCATTTAACCAACTCACTACTGAGACTAACACAGCTAAATGAACTGTTGAAATCCAGTGCTTTCTAAACTTTTCATGGTAACTGGAATAAAGCTAGTACCCAAATAATGCAATGAAAAGAAAACAGTTGTTTGTCCAGAGAAAGGAAGAAAAGAGGCAAAATAAAAAGGGACCCAAAGAAAAGTGACTGCATTTGGTGACCAAGACGGGGGAGGGGGAAGTCTGAGGAGGATCTGGCAGGAATAAGCACCAAAAGGTGCCAGAGAGAACTCTAAAGTCCTAAAGCATAGTTTGGTGGATGCACACCACAAAGACTTTGACTAGAAATACCTCAAATAAGGTTCCAAACACAAATTTGAAAGATCGAGGAAGCCAGAGACTTTTTATCAAAGTGTCCTCCTGTCTAAAAAAAATGCCTTGGACAGCAATTTTGATGCTTTATTTGGCCAAGAAATATTAAATAGAATTTGTTGTCTGCACCCACCTCGTGACATAAAATAAAAACAATGAAATTACTGATCAAGAGAACTTAAGCACAGTTTGTACATGGAAGTGGAATGGTAGACAGCTGAGGGAGAGTAACAGAGTAGTTTATACCATGGAAAAATGAAGTTTGCCACCACTGGAGTTGATGCTTTTTATGGGGATGGGAGAAGCGATAAACACAACACCAAAGAATGCAGGGATGAGTGGGACAGAGAGATAATCTGAACATTCAATAGCTCCAGCAATCAATAACAACATTCAGATAAAGCAGAAAACAGGAAAGAGAATGAACACACACGCACACGAACACACACACACACACTTTAGAATGGGATGAACAATCTGAGTCTATCAGTATAATGAGGGCATCTCAAGGAAAGAATGAGATGGTGCGAGAAGCAGGTGAGATTATGAAACTAACGAAAAAAACAAGAACACCAGTATATCCACTCTGAGGGGGTAAGGAGGTGAAAACGCGAAAGATAGAGGGGGATAGATAATCATAATGAAAATTAAACAAACAAAACAGACATACTGCACAGATTATAGCAAAGATTTAAAAAGACAGTGGCAGATTGTGGAAAAACCCTGACAACACCAGCCTAAGTTTCAATGTTGACGTGACTTTAGAAATGGCATATAAAAAGGATGTTGACATGGCTTTTACAGGCAGATTTGGACATGAACGCATTTAGGCATTTAGACTTAGGCTAAAATACTAAGAGAACAGGTAGGTTAAAATACAGTGACTTGACAGAGGCAGGATGTTTATTTATTATTCATCTCTTGTTGTTTGTTTGACCTGTAGTCAGGCAGTGAGAGGGAGGAGCTTAGGGACATACCGCTCAGGCCCACTGCTGTCTGGGACTGACACACTGGCATTGTACTGGGCGTGGAATGGGCAGGGGCCAGGGCCATTCGAGCACAGATGTCAATCAAGTAAGGCGCCCATTTAGGGACAGGGCACGATTATGGACAGGGCCAACCAGGGTGTCAGGTGGGCGGGCGCAGGAGGGGCCATCCAGAACATGGGCAACAGAGGAGGAAGTGGGCAAAAGTCAACAGTAAAATAATAAACAAGGGAGAGGGAAGAGGGAAGAGGAATACATTTTTAATATACAGGCTCTACACTGTTCAAATGTGACTTTAATTTGATTCTCTCAGAGATTGGTTTGTCAAAGAGAGAAAAGGAGAAAAGGTGACATTGGAAAATGGGTAATGGCATATTAAGAACATGATAAGTTCAATGTTGGGGAATAGACCAGAGACAGTGAGAGAGGGGTAGAACAAATTGTGGAGGGCTAGAGAAAGAGGCAATGACATTAAATGAATTAAGAATTGGTCAGGTTGCCTTAACACTTACAAAAAAAAAAAAATTAGCTGGCGCTGCAGGTGACCTCATGAACACCGCACTGTGCCCATAAATTAAAATTAACAAGAGCATCAGTGTTGCCACAGCAGCATTCTTACAGTAAATTATCAATATGGAGAAACAAATGGACATGACAATCGACTTTGGTGCCAAGGGCCAGTTTAGCTGAGGTAATCACATGATGATCATATAAGAATAAAAAGATAAAAAACAATCCCAAAGGGTTTGTCTGACGTTTTCATGAACTAACATCAATACAGGCATCAGCCAACCACACCCCTTGTTTACACAGAAGAAAATATTGGCAAATACCATAACAAGTTTTTAAACAGTTATCCAGGGTAAATGGTTTAAATAAAAAATAAAAATAAAAAAAATTTGGGAGGCTGAACACCATTGAAGGGAAAAATAAGAGAATATAAAATGAAAAGTTGTATGAAATGCATAAATTGTACTCACGTCTGTACGAAGGGCTTTGATGTTTTTGCCACCCTTCCCAATTACAGCTCCTGCATTCTGAAATTAGAGAGAATACTGATATAAAACTGAAGAGATAACAAATACAGAAGAAAATGATTACATTTAATGTCCGGAAAGGCACAATGTTACTAATCAAAGGGTGGAAATAAATTATTCAAAGAAGCAGAGATGTGATCATGACAACAAAAAGAAAACTATTTAAAAAAAATGGTGTACAAGAAATCGGCAGGCTTACTGAAGGGATGCACAAAAGAAAGACAACACAATTAATCACAAAAGGGTTCGACATGAAACGTGAAATGAAAGGAGAGTTGATTTACTTTGCTCTGCAGGAGGATGCGAAGCTCAACCATCTCGTCCGAGTTCCTGGAGCGCTTGAATGATTTCTGCTCATCTGCATCCTCAGCAGGGCGCTTACCTGGCATAGGGAGATAAAAACACACACTGACAACCTTGCATACAAACTAGATAAAACTAAATAATCAAAGACTACAGAAAGCAGTGAAGAACATAAGTCCAAGATTTATATATTCAAACTCTGTTTTCATATTATAAGATGAATATACACAGATTGTGGTGTGCACAACTAAGAAAGACAAAAGACATTTTAAATGCATCTATGTAAACATGAACACAACTTTGGGAGAGGAGATTACACTGTGTCGACAGATTTGTAAAACCTGTCAATAAAAATGAAGCATTTTGACAACATAAATAACACTGTAAAGAAGATATGTTTTATACCGTTAGTCTCTGTGTTGCCGAATGAAGAATCTTCTTGCTGTTCAATTTCTGTCTCCATGGTCTTCTGACAGCGAAGGAGATTGGGTGGGCACCTCGGTCCGGGGAACAGGCAGCAGCAGGGAGAGAGAAGCAGAAAACTGGCCCCTGGGAGAAGTGGTAGCCTGTCGGCATTGTGAAAAGGGGGGAAAAGAAATAAGACAATTCAAGCTGTGCGCTGGAGATTCGGTTATTCAAGAACCCGGGATAACATGGCGAGAAAAACGAGAGAAAAACTGGCAGAAAACTCCGCACTCACCGATATTTATTACAGGGACAAGGGCGTGTTGATAGGCGGAACTAAATAAGCAAGGACCAAACAGCTGCTGCGACCTGTCGGGAGGGAGAGGCTAGTTGAAATACTGAAATGTAATGTAAATAGGCTCAGCACCAATTATAAATCTCATACAAATGATCTCAGTCCTATGTTTCAATCGCTGTTATTGACATTTAACTAACGTTACAGGTCAACTAGGCTTATGAACATCCATTCAGTTGGTGTTTAGGATCATCATCATTTGAAGGGACACAATTATCATTATGTTATCGCATCGTAACATTACTATGATCGTCTGGGAGGAGAGAGAAGTGAACATGTTTGCATTGTTTTGGAGTGAATGGAGAGTGCGTCTGGTGCTAAACTCAAGAGTCGACCAGCTAGAACGGATAATAATAACGTTAGATAGCAATATAACGTCAATATTCAGGCAGGAAATTAATCGGAAAATTCAATTAATGTAACGTTACAGTAAGGAACTGAAGCCAGAAATATAGTAGTTAACAGTTATACTAATTGCTGACATTTACCAAACTGAAAGGGAGCCAACGATAACTTAGCTCAACTGAAGCTAACGTATCAAGCTAAGCCTGGTTCATGCTAGCTACCTGGGTTAGCTACGCGCTTCGTAGTGTAGATTTGAACGAGCAATTTCAATAAATGTCGATCGTACACTTTTTCAGACACTTCACTAGTGGAATACGAGGCAAAGTGTTGCTTTGTGTCACTTATCCAACACGAGTGGGTCTATAAAACATGACCAATCGGTCAATACAAAGACGAGCCCGAGCAACTCAAGCTAGCGGCTAGCTAATTTCGCCATGTTGCCATCATTTCGGTTGAGCACAAGGGGAGCTAACGTTAGCCATGCCAGCTAATTAGGCAGCGTTGCATCAGACACACAATAAGGAACAAAGTGACCACTAAAGTCAGATTTCTTTGTATAGTACCTGTACACTTCAACTACATTAGGCTCAATGGGGCGCAGAAAAAAAGAGAAAACATCGTCAAAACACGAACCTGCAGTGCAACACCTCACTCGTCCCCTTTCCTTCTCTACCGAACCTGGAAATGTACAAGTTATGGTAAAGTGTGCCGATTGGTTGAACAGAATGCCAATCAAACAAGCGGGAGTCACTATTGGCTAGAAGAGACGTCAATCACAAGAGAAGAGGCGTTTCCAAGCCATATATCCGGGTGCAATTACATCCGCAAATTTCAGTGTGGTTGCTCAAATTATTGCTGTTTATAAGGTATGATCCGCAATGCTAATGTTAAATTGTCTCTTTATAAATATTTGTAGAGGCACACTTGTTATGTTTGCTGTCGGATATAAGAGAATATATGGTCATGTTGTATAGACTAATGTGCACTATCACTAATAAGTAGTCAACTTTGGCGCCTTGTCTGCTTTCCACAAAACTTCGTGAAAGAGGCTGCCTCCATGGCTTTCAGGTAACCTTTATACCAACACTTACTTGAACATAAAAACATTATTTAGTAGTTATTATGTGTTTTCATTATTCTGTGGCATGCAATCCCTATTTCTCACTCAATCTCTTTCCCTCTCAACAGTACGCAGACGTGACCATCTGCATAGACACAGGTCTCATCCAAGCTGATGTGAGCACATACACACAGAAGCAATTCTCCTTTTGTTCTTGTTTCATTATAAACTAATCTCTCCTTGTCGATCAATCACCACAAGAGTTGGTGTCAAGTGGTTTTTTGAGATCCAGAGAGAAGATGACCCCTTAAACTCCCTTTACACCCTGAGGGATTACAGGGTGCTATGCAATGAATTAAATTAAATGTAACATTTGAACCACTACTTGTATACTGAAAACCGTAATTTAAAAAATGTGTCATTGCTAACGTGTAATCCAGAGTAGAATAATTACTGATACATATGAACAACGGAACTGTGTATATAATAACAGATTACAGTGAGAGAAATATCAGCAAGTGGCCTAAATCCTCACAAAAGAAAAGAGCATGGCCCCTGAGATCCAGGCAGTGGTACGATCTACCCAAGCCTGGCTGCAGTCCACCTGGCACGTCCAGGTGCCCTTTGCCTGGCTAGAAGCCTGCGTGGAGTGGCTGCAGGAAGAGGCAGGAGGAGCAGGTCGTCTGTCACAGCAGCAAATCAACCAACAGGTAGGCAGGATGTCTGAATGCAACATAATGACAGTCTACAGTTTGCTCATTTGGCATGAAGATAGCTCAGTTAGCTCATGTCACTATGACATGATTTAAATATGGGACTTGGGTCACATGATAATAGGTGATCGGATATGGAGGGAGGGAGATGGTTTCTGTCTCTGTTCCAAGACTCTGGCATTGCATATGAATGTCCTCTTAATCTTTCTCCAGCCATTCACTGACTACTGGTTGATGACCTCCCAGTTGATGCTGTAACTACTTTTGGTCTGGTGTTTACAGACAGCTGATGTCTCTTCACAGTATTTATTCAGTCTTTTGTCGAGCTGCAACGAACAGTCAACTAATCAATTAGTCGATCCAGAAAAAAATTTTGCTACTATTTTGATCATCAATTAATTGTAATTTTTCCTGCAAAAATGGCAGAAAACTCTTTTCTCCTCGGCAGCAGATTGTTTGTGTCTCTGTCTTGTATGGAAGGAAATTCCAGTATCCTTGCACACTAAACAGACATAACAACTCAGAACATGATTGTGAGCCGATGCGCTCACACAGGGAAACCACAGAGGGAGAAATTAGACAGGGAGCGTTCTTGGAGAGTGTGAGACAGTTTATTAGAGGCGGCTCGGTCGTTCTTTCCATCTCCATCTCCATCTCCGTCTCCGTCTCCGTCTCTGTCTCTGTCTCTGTCTCTGTCTCTGTCTCGATCTCTGTCTCTGTCTCCTTCCGTCCGCTCAGTCTCTCCACCATGAACCCAGCCTACTGCAAGACAGAACCAGGTCATCGGCGTGCTTTTATTGTGCGACTGATTACCTGATTCCATCCAGCTGCCTGGCCTCCAGCTGAGCCACTCCCATCTCCTCCCCAGCAGCCAACCCCGCCTCCACACCCCACTGCCACAATGATTTAAGTAGTGTTTTTTTTATGTAAAAACTTGGCATGCCAAGTAAGCTTAAAGGATGCTGTGCACACTGTGGGGCCCAGAAACATATATTGTTGAACCCTACACAAATATGCAGATCTTCCCGGTATCTCACCTGGTAGAGCGGGCATCCTATCAATAAAGGTGAAAAGCCTGAAAAATAATATTTAAAATAAATATAAATATTTAAATGAAATAGGCAGTGCACAGATAGCACAACTCATTGAACCTTATAGCAGAAGAGAATCAAAAGCCCAAGAAGACCAGCTCTACTACTGTCAGCTGAGAAGAGAAGAGCAAGATCATGCTACAGTGGGAAGGGATCGGCAAAAGTGGGCGACAGGAGTGAAAGAACACCTCCTGGTCTGACAAATCCTGGCTTCTGTTGGAACATGCTGATAGCAGGCAACATTTTTGTGAAAACAGCATGAATCCATTCTGCTTGGTGTCAGCTGTACCAGCTGGTGGTGGCATCATGTGGGGGATGTTTTCCTGCATCATTTGTACGCCACAGAGAACCTAAAATATTCTTGCTCATCAGCTGCATCCCTCCATGGCCAAAGTCTATATTATCTATCTCTCTCTTTATTATTATTATATTACAACACAACAAAAAGAATGCAGAGTGTCATAGAATAGGTGTTACAGTGGGAAATACATTTGCTCTGAACGATTTAAACCCTCATGTGCCTCACTGCATGCTGTGAAATTGTAGGCGCTGGACCAGTGGCTGCAGACAGACCTGAGGGACCTGGGCTTCCCTGTTCTCCCTGAAGGGCTCGCTCAGGCCCAGAAGACTGAACTCAGCGGCACCTTCTGTGTCCAGGTACAGGCTTTTTTAATCATATGTTTTATTCTACATATTTCATCTCAAGTTTATTGTTAGATTTTAGGTTAGGCCCAATGACTATTGATCCGTCAAAATTATGAATTATTCACAAGTTTTGGCTATAATAATTATCCCTCAAAAAGCAAATTAAGCAACCTTGTTTAAAAACTAACATGTATAAGCAGCATGTCGAGGAGAATAAATGCACCTACATCAGAACACAGGTGAGGGGGAAAAAGACAAATATCACATGTAACAATAACACACAAATCATGCAGCAGCAAAAATAGCAGTCCACACTGAGCAAAGAAATAATCAGAATGTTCCCATTGCATTTCTTTTATGGAGCCGTTCTCATGCACTTATTGTGTATTTGTTGTTTTGTTAAAGGCATTTTTTGCTTTATAATATAGCAGTCTAAATATTTCCCGTTTACTTTATCATGATGTGCGATACAAATTATAATCCAACTAGGTGTTGCGATGTACAGGTATTGAAGATAACAAATGAATATTGATATAATGATATTAATACACATATCATAATATTGTTTAAATAATCCAAATAATTTCAGTTTATACAGTTAAGGTTAGACTCTCCACTTCCCTACACAGGTATTTTGAGTGTAATTCTTTTGCCAAAAAAGAGACGCACAATAAGAAGTTAAAATGTTAAATATTATTTCACTAATAGCATTATTATTATTATCAATATCATTATTTTTTTCTTCAAAATGTATTAATTTAATATAATAATAATGATAATTTATTATTACGATAATATTGTTAATGTGAATTATTTTGGCCACGATAATCCTGTAGTGAAAATCTGATATTTTGACAGCCCTAAATCCAACAAAAGTGATCACAAAACCACACACAGAAAATAATGCAGTTGTGCTATTCATGGGGGAAAAAAGATTGGCGTACAGGCAGAATCCATATTATAACAAAGCACCAAAAAATCAGCTGGAAACCCTGAGACGGAATAATTAAATGTAAGTTGGTTCCAAAGACACAATGAGGGGAGCCGCAGGGTGCATGTCGCACTCAAAAAGAAAGACAAGAAATTCTCAAGTGCAGTACTGTATATCAATTATACTGTTATAAGACTGTAGTGTCAAACAGTTCACTAGAGTTTTAAGAAATTCTTATGCCGAGAAAAGGCAACATAATTAATGGTCCCACTCTGTTGCAGGTTGACTCGTCACTGGACATCGGTCAGCCTGCATATGGTCAGCTGCAGAAGTGGAGGGGCACAGATTGTGCCAACAGCGAGGTGTCTGCTGCCACTCAGGCCACCCAGAGGCCCTGGGAGGCCAGACCAACCCGTATGCTACTATTGCAGGTCAGAGGCATGTATGAAATAAAGTAGTTATTTAAAAAGTCTCCTTTGAATTTGGATGCTTTGTAAATGAACTTACATGAAACAATATGTGCTAAAGTCGTCTCCGACAATTAGTTAATCGACAGAAAAATAATTGCCTTTGGATTGCATTTGTTTAATTGATTAATTGTTAAAGTAAATTTTCATGCAGAAAATGCTGTATTCAACCTCTCAAATATGAAGATTTCCTGTGTTTCTATTTTTCTTCTTTTTTTTTCTATCATATTAACTGAATATCTGTGGGTTTTGAACAGATGAAACCAGACATTTAAAAACATCACCTTGGACCTTAAGAAACTGGGATGGACATGTTTCACTATTTTGTGACATTTAAAAGACTAAACGATATAATAAATAATAAATAATTGTGAGATTAATCGATAAGGAAAAAAATCGTTGGTTGCAGAAAAAAGTTTGCGATCACAATAATCTGAAAGCAGAAATATCTTTGCATTGGCAAACTGGTAGTGACGACAGTGTATTTGACATTATAAATACAATGTTACACTATTTACCAGTCTGCACAATTATACTCAGTCAACTGTCCAACCCTATTCTATGGACAAGATTTATCTTTAAGTGTTTGGTTGGGTAGAATAATGAAGACTTCTGCTTCTCTTCCTAACTGAATCAGAGTGGACAGGTACAATCAGTGGGAGCACATGAAAGAGTAAATTGCTGGAATATAAGGCGCAGACTGTAATTTTCACCTTAAGTAATACACTTGTCACTGCTCTGTGGTTTCTCAAGAATAGTGCTCGTGTTGCTTAGAAACGTTGCAATGGCTTTTTTTCTTCTTTTTATTTTCTTCTTTTCTTTTTTTTTTTTTACTGTTTCTGAGGTCTGAAGTCACACAATTCTAGGAGTCATGGGGTGCAAAGACCCATGGCATTTTAAAATACACTGGAATCACTGTCAAAAGCCAGTGTAATAAAGCAGATGTGTTCAGATAAGCTTTTTTTTCCAGCCTTGCATTTTGAAAAGTCCAGGTCAGCCAGCATAAATAATGAATACAAGAAGAACATCTATTTCCAAATTCACTGAGTCTAGGTTTAAACCAGCTGTGTGACTTACATGTACAGTATTACAGTAGCTGCATGTCACAGGTAAAAATGCATGGAAGTGTATTTATGCCTTTAGAATTTCTAAAAACAGTTTAGAGAAACAAGGCTATGGCAGCAATAATGTTGAACCTTCTTTTGTAATAATTTCACACTCATTTCCCTGTTCAGTTGTTCCTGGTCAAATACATGTGTCTGTTGTACAGGTGACGGATGGAGTCCAGAGCTTAGAGGCCATGGAGTATCAGTCCATCTCTGCACTCAGCTCAGCTCTCAGGTGAAGAATCATTCTGTGTAACATTAAACTGCACTGTGGTGTTTTTTTCCTGCTCCTGGCGTAAAGAGGAGAACCGCGACTTTCTGCAATTTATTAATGTCTTTCTTTTTTTCTAATTTACATCTTTCCACCAACTGTGTCTCTAGTTTTAAAGCGAAAAATGTATTCCAACTAATGGAAGCTGAAGGAAGCCGAGGGACTGCTCTTACTTATTTATGTTTTAGATTGTGGGGGGATATGTCATCAAATCAAACATTTAAATCACAGTTAATTAACATGTTACTGCTACGTCACGGCCAGTTTCTCAACGATTAAGAAAACCCAATTGCTTTTTTTAAAAACATTTTGTACCCTATTTAAAAAATAATAGTAATAATAATAATGAAACTACATGTTTATTTGGGATTGTTGACTGTTGTGACCCTCAGGCCTGGTGTGAAGCTGCAGCTGCAGGGGAAGATGGTGTGCAGACTCGGGATGCTTCTGTTGGGGCCGTCCAACATCAAGGTCCTGGGTGGTGAGGTGGAGGACCTGGTGGAGAGGAACAAACAGGTAAACTGTTGCTTTCTGTTGTTGATCAAAAGCAGATTCAAGCCTATATATGTTTACTTCTTAATTTATGTTAGAAATTTGATATTTAAGTCATTTTTCATTTTATACAGCATTGAGATTAACCCCATACAGTTGTTATGGGCAAGTTACTGTTTTTCACAGCTGATGAAGAAAACCTAAAGACACAATCCTAACTGTTGTTGTGCAGCAGTGTATAACATGTAATGTATACAGATCCAATGGTGTGTTTTTATATTACTGACAGGGCAAGGTGCTGTGTCGGACACTAGGACTTCCTGAGGAGCAGCAGGAGGTGGAGGAGGCGCCACCAGCACCACGACAAGGTATATTCATTTCATATAAAATAAGGCCTGTTTAAGAATGACGATTGATGCATTATTTCTTAGCTTAATAGGATAGTTTGGATTGTTTGACGTGGGGTTGTAAGAGGTACTTATCCATAGTCCCCACCTAAAAAAAAAAAAAAAATCAATATCAGTTTAAATGTTTGCTATTTTTAAAACAAAAACAGTCATTTCCCCACACAGATCAAGGCTGGTCTGCCGCTGCGTCGATTTAGTTAGTTTGTTTGTGTTATTGTGTGACTTTGCTTATTTCTGATATACCCATAGTGCCGACCTTCATCTGCTGTAGTTATTGCACCGACTGTGCTAAGTACCATCCCACTTCAAACAATACGCACTATCCTTTTAAACTACCTATTTTATAATTGAGCACAATCATAATGTTGTGCCTCATTTCGTTTGTTTGTTTCCTCTTAAGGTAACCAGGAAGTCGATGCCCTGGAGCTCGACGACGCAGAGTTGTTGGCCAGTCTTGAGGCCCAGGAGGAGGTGGAAAGGTTTCAGGCCGGGCATGTTCGAGACAGCGCCTACGGGACCCTCAGTGAGACCTCCACTCAGTCCTCGAGAAGCTCCTCTGTCAGGAGCCTTGTCTCGACGGCCTCATCCAGGTGGGTGGTTAACAATATAATGTCTTGACATTTTGATGCTGGAACTCCTCAGTGTTCACCGTCGGGCAAATATACCTTGACATTTTGAATTTTTGCATAATGTTTGTCTTCAGAAGAAAAATATCAGCATTTATCTTTCAGCTACTTGAGGAAGCAATGAACACGTTGATTCTACAACGTATATATATATATACCCTGTAATGTTTTTTTCTAATTGTTGCATTGCATTGTCTTTATCTTCGCCTGCTGTGCTGTGACGACCGATTTCCTGTACAGTCAGAAACAAATGAGAATAAATTGCCTTATAATTTGATCGTTTTGATTTGAATGTCAAAGGCAGTTCACTAATTATGATATAAAATGAGCTTGTTGGTCTCAAGTTATTGTAAATTTACCAACTCAAGGCTGTAATCAAAGATGAGACTTAACAGTTTTGAGTGATATCTTTATTTAACTATCCTGGTCCCCTTGTTTCTGTAGCATTAGAGCTTTTACTATTTTTCAAAAAGTCTCCTACCTTGGAAAAAATATTCTGATATTAGCTTTAAAACTATATTAGATTTTTTTGGGTATGAGTACAGTACAGTATTGATGGGCCCATTTTGCCAGAGGTAATGCCATATGCATTACCTCTGGCAACATGGGCCCATCAATACTGTTAAAAACACACTTGCTGCTTCAAAGCTATATTATCTCACTACATTTTTTGGCTGGTCTCTTACAGAAGTGCTTTGACCCAGAGCTACAGAGGTGGTTTAGTCCAAGGTCGTTACCGCGGTAATGAACAAGAGGATTCTGACCCCTTGATTCAACAAGAGATCCCAGATCCCAACATGGCAGACGAAGACTTCCCGGATGAAGACTTTGACGATTTTCCTCTGGATGAGTTGGACAGTGTGATTTTGCAAGAAAGTACAAATGTCACTACGCCGTCTGACAGCAGTCACAGAAGCACGCCACAGAACAACAACATAATAGCGAGAATTCCAAACAGAACAACTTCTCAGTTTGTGCAGCACGCTTTGAATGTCTCTGGCTCACGGCTTCATTCGAGCGACTCCAGATCCACCACACAGAACAGAGACTGTCGAGGCTCCACTAGCGGAGCTACAGGGCAGGTTTTCTCCCCAGCAGCAGCTTTAGAGACATCACATCAATTAGATTTTGTTACTAATGCTGAGAGTGATTTCATGGATGAAGATATGGACTGCTTACTCGCAGAGGGAGAAACTGGGCAGCTAAATCAGCTCCCGGTCCATCAAGGACTTAGTAGAGCCAGAGAGAGCTCTGCCAACAAAACTGAAACTTCAGGCTCCAGTTGTAGATTTACTCGCGACTCATCAAGAAATGCAACAGATAGCTTTTCTGTTAAGACAGAGCCTGCATTTGAGACCTCACACAACACACCTCAGGTGCAAAACTACACTTCAAGCACTGCGGTATTTGATAGGCTATCGGCTAAAAAAGATCCTCAGAGTGAGCGTTCGGCCCCTGCTGTCACTCTGACCTCTCCACTTTTTACATATTTGTGCCTGCTCGAAGAAAAGATGTCCAAACAACCGCATCACACAATAGAGATCCACGTCAAAGCTTTCATTGTGACTCTCATGGGAAAATTGAGCAGCAACACTGGTTTTTGGCGCGTCTGTGCTACAATATCTGATGGCACCGGTTACCTGGACGTGGAGCTGTCCGATGAGGTTTTGACGGGCCTGCTGGGCTTCTCGGTGGCGGAGAAGGGGGCTCTGAAGCGTGACCCAGCCCGGAGGGGTGAGTTGGACACTGGGATGAGAAGGTGTCAGGAGGAGCTGGTGGACATGTGCTGTGTTATGACCATCCTGGTCGAACCAGACGGCAGAAAAGCTGTCGTGACCAAGGCAGAGCCCGTCAATGAGAAAGTAGTCCAGCAGCTGGAGCAGAGGGTGAGAGACGGGAGGAAATAGACACAGAGGAGGACTTCAGAATTCTCCCTAATGTAATGAAACTGGTGGGGTTTTTTTTTTAGGATTGGTATTCAACCTGCCCTTTTGCTCCAGATTTGGAGAGCAGAATGTGTGAACTGGATGTCTGATGATCAGTAAGCAGTGTGTTGCATGCATCCATCTGCTAGTGAATGGGACATTCTGTCACTTGTCATTAAAGGAATTCATTCATCTATTTTAAGAGCTTGTTTCTGCTTGAAATCCACTGCATCCCTCCCAAAGATAACAGATCTATAATGTCTACACTTAATATTAATGTTCGGTTATCAACATATTAGTTCCGATTCCCAAAATGTGTGTTAAAACTATGTAAGGAGAAGAGTGAAGCAATTGAGATGAGAGACATGAATTGGGGGAGAAAATAAGTCATATTCTGATGGTTGTAATGAATTGCCAGCCTTTGCATCCATTCAGTACATCCATTACTTCTGACTGAAAAATGATTGAATATCCAAGGGCAGCATGGGTATTTAATAAACTCCCCCGGAGGAGAATGAGAGCAAAGGGAGATAAAGGAGAGACCATGAGCTTCAATTATTTCTGTTCATTATAAAGACTCATCTACGTTTTCTTCTTGAATGAATATATAGGAATATATACCACAAATGTGATGCCTTTCACGGTATTGACTGTATTTTAAAATAAAATTGTTCTGAAGGTTTTATAATTTTCTTTCACACACTGACAAATAAAACATGCTTGAAGTAAGAGCTTGCTGCTAGTTTCATCTTTACGTTTCTTCTCGTCAAATGAGTGTTGTATTCCTAAGAATAACAAGAAAAATCAATAACCGGACACCGTAGCAGTGTTTAATTTGTTTTATAATAGTCTTATTAAATGCACCTTTGGGATATGCACTGTTTAAGCACTCATAATTATGATTAAAAGTAGCCCTGCAGTATTATCTGGTCTTGTAGCTCTTTAGAGGCGTCCGAAATGTCTCTTTAAGATGAAACATCTCAACAATTTGTACGACTCAAATTCATTTGTGTCTTGTCTGCCATCATACAATATAATTAGGTTCCTCATACATCAATGTCCTTAGTGTGAAGACGAGTAAAGCACAGTCTAATAAAGGTATCGCATAGAATATATGTTAGTACGTATGTGTGCTTACATTTGTGTGTGTGTGTGTACGTGCAGGAGGGCTCACATGTTTGTTATTGTCTTATGGTGTATTGTCTGTGTGCACTTCCATTGAGGTGGCTGGTCTCGGTTCATTAAGGGCTAATCAGGTTGAACGTCTAAATCAAGACCCTGCTATGCATGTCGATAACCTGTTATGTGCTAATGAGGCTGGATACGATGGGGGATGGGGAGAGAAACAGCCCATAGGGATACACAAGTGGAATAAATATTGGGTGATAGAGTAACTGAAACAAGAGTGTTGTCTCAGTGATGCTGCAGCCAAACCTCACTGTATACATACTGTACTTTATGTATTTAACTAGTTACTAATGGCAGGTGCCCAAAGTGTCGCTGTGACTTTAGCTTTGACTAAATGATATGAGAAAATACATTTCCTTTTTATTTCATGTTCAACAGGTGTGTATGTAGTCAGGTGGAAATGTAAGAAAGAGAAGAAACGAGAGGTTGAAAAATCACTACGCGTGGAATAAGAGAAGTCAAGGTCCACATCTGAGTGTACTAATACTATGTGAACGTACCATGATACACATCCGAGTGTACTAATACTATGTGAACGTACCGTTATACACATCCGAGTGTACTAATACTATGCGAACGTACCGTTATACACATCCGAGTGTACTAATACTATGCGAACGTACCATGATACACATCCGAGTGTACTAATACTATGCGAACGTACCATTATACACATCCGAGTGTACTAATACTATGTGAATGTACCATTATACACATCCGAGTGTACTGATGCTATGTGAATGTACCATTATATTTAAAGAGCTGTTTTCTATTTGGAAGTTTCTTCAACACAAATTGTCTGTTGAAAGTCAAAAACAGCTGTATACGACGGTTTAAATAAATTAAATCAAATTGAAAAAATGTAAAATTAAGTAATTAGTTTGCTGATGAAGATCATGTGGTATGATCAAAAGCTAAGGACCAAATGGATCCTGATATTACATTGACAGTTTTCTCAATACTGCAGGTTCAGAAGTCAGGAATGATCTGTCAGACTCCTCCGTGGACCAGAAGTCACTCAAGATGAAGATCATGTGATTGATCGTAAACTCAAGAACACCTTGAGGTGAGATCACTTTTTAGGATTAATAAACAATTGAGTGTCAGATCAAGTCAAGTTTATATTACATCATGATTTAATGTGCATTTACTCAATTACTGCATAAGTAAAATGTTATTAAAATTACGTAGTTTTTTAGCTTTAACAGAATATAAGTAAGTAGTTTGAATTAACCCCACCTTGAACATCTGTAATATTTAAATGCTGTTTACATGTTAGGTAATATATCAATGATAATAATCCATAAATATAATATGTATAACTTTATAATACATTTAAAGGAGCCGTTTTCATAGTTTTATTTTTTAGATTTTAGGTAAATTTAGCTGAAAACACTCTTGTACAAGTCGTTTTTTTTACTTAAGTGAAGGATCTGAGTAACTTCCTCTACCACTGCTAATATATCTGTATATAGCCTTTTAGGCAGTAAATTACCAGGACGGAAGTGCGCAGGGAACAAATACAGTACAGAGGATACTAACCAAACATTAGGGCAGGAATTCTTTTCTCAGAGATATTTTATGAAGCTTATGACCTTCATCATTTCCTCCTAAATGTATTACATGTGCACTGTGGGTTGAGTCTTTAAAAGTTTGTCATGCAGCGGCACATGATAAATGACATATTTCAGAAGCAGCATGAGAAAGTGCTTGACAGCCCTAATAGCTTTCCATTTGCAATATTATTTCCTGGATGTTAGTCTTCCACTTCTGTCTCAGTCCGGAGCGGTAGCAGGGAGAAAAAAAAAAAGCTTTTTTATTCCCCTGTGAGTTTGGATGTACCTTTCCAAATTGAAAATAGCAGGCGAGTGGAGGAAACTGAGACAGGAGGGACAGAGCGCACACATGGGAGACAGAGCACTGTGCTAATTTCGCTAATGCTCATATACAGCTGCACTGTACCTCTTTGGTCATTACAAATATCAATGAAAAAAGTATATGAGCAATCCTAATACCCCTCCTGCTGCAGCAGCTGTAATTTTCTTTGCCCTATTACATTTAGTAATGAAAAATCCACTTAGACAACTCAACCTCTGATTTAGGCCTCCATCAAAATGAGCAAATGGTTTCTCTTCATGGCGAAAACATACCTCTCCGTGTGTGTGTGTGTGTGTGTGTGTGTGTGTGTGCGTGTCTGCTGAGGCTTCAGGATGTGAATCATTAAAGGAATAGAAAATGATAAGGAACTCGGACTTCCTACCTTGTTTTGGCTCATCTGGATGGATCGAGGGGATGATTATACTAACTGACAAAAGTTTTTGCCGTCATGGGTATTGAATATCTCAACATATAGATTTACTTTGATAAGCTAACTAATTTTCATTATTATTAAAATATTCTAATTGAATTTTCTAATATCAGCAACGTTAACTCCAGCTGTCACCTACATAAAAAAAAAAAAAAAACATTACCAAAAAACAAAAGTAAGACTCACTATGTAGAATGGCCCATTTCTGAATAACATATTATATGATTGGATAATAATTATTTATGCATGAATGTATATTCAACATTTTGATGTTACAGCTGGTAAAGGTGGAGCTAATTTTGACTACTTTTTAAGGTAGCTTAATCTAGTCTGTCTGGCAGACAACGCCAAGGGTATATGACGCCATTACAGGCGACCAAATGAAACGGACCGTTACCTTAATTAAAATAATGGCCGTCAAAGGGTTAAGATCAATAACTGCCACATACATTTGAAAGGGCATCAAGAATCCTACAGCTGCAAATTGTTACGTCTACCAGAGAAGCCAAGTGCAGAACAGAGGCTGGAGGCTAGGAGTTGGGCAAAGTAATGGTAATTAAAGAACAAGTTAAGTTCAGTTTTGAGCTGCAGGGGGTCCGGTGCTGAGTGGAGCCAGGGAATGGAGAGCAGCAGGATGGGGTCTAGTGCTGAAGCCAGGGGGGAACCGAGCAGGCTGGAGAGCCAGGAGACGGGCACGGGGGGAAAGTGAGGAGGAGCAGGGGCAGGACCCAGGAGAGGAAGAAGGTCTGGAGACAGAGGCGGGAGTCAAGCCGGAGGAAACCGCAGGCACAAGGAGAACAGGGATTAGGAACAGAAGTACAGGCGAACGGTAAATCACAGCGTCAGAACTTGACTGACTGTGGATACAGAGTCAACGATCTGGCAAAGTCTGGACTGGAGCTTTATAGCAGAGTAAATTGGATTGTTGGCAGCTGGTAGCCTGGCTCACGCACACCTGTCCCCACTCCTGCACACACACACACACACACACACACACTGAGGGGGAGGGAGGAGAGACTGCAGGCTAGGCCGAAGTGGAGGCCATAACACAAATACAACCAAAACAACCAAAACGAACACAACCAGTTTGTCTTAAAACAATTATCAGGTGTCCATACGAACACTGAAACTGTTTTTTCTTGATCTAATCTAATCTCGCCTTCTAAGATCCCTTCCTAATGTGCTTTCATGTAAATAATGGGGGACAAAGTCTGCAGTACTTGAGTAAATGTACCTTCAATGCAACAGTCAACATGTTTTAACCCCACGCAAAAAAAAACATAGGCAAGACATTGTGGAGTATATTTTAAAAGTCAAACTAATGTTGAACACATCATCTTCTCTTTGATGGAAAATGCAGAAATAAAGCCATTTAACACAATGTATTAAGAGTAAGATATGAAAAGACCCTAATGATTTTGAAACAATGAATCCGATCTATGACCTCCAGTGATGACTCAGGTAAATGATGGTTAACTAGACTTAATGAAAGCCTATTAAATATATAGCTCGGTGAGGCAACTCTGAAAGCGTGCAGACAAACGATTGACAGGCCCACAATACAGCTGGCCTCCACATCCTATTCTCATACTACCAAGGCATTAGTACCATTTCAATACGAGTAGGATGTACTTGAGGAGCAGGACTTAAAAGAAAAGAAAGCAAAGGAACCACATAAAGAGACGAATGGGAGATTTTGATGTGACAAGGAAAAGAATGGACCGCTCCCCCCACTTGTCCTTTCTTTCTCCACAGAGACGAGGCAGCCTGACAAGCTGGCCATTAGGAAGGTAATTTGACAAGCTGTGCAGAGTGCTTTCACTGCGCCCTTACACCTCTTGAACATCATGAAGCCTTATGTACCCCTAGTTAATATTAAGAGAATACACAGCCTGGAAAAGCCTACATATAAACAGGCACATGACAGCCGACGTATCAAACCTACTGTCAAGGTCAACGTGGCTCTTTGAACTCAGAAGAGTCAGTCAGCTGTTCAAGGTCTACATGCTGTCACTGAATTCTTTTTATGTTTTATTCATGAAGGAAATCACTGCAGTTGATCTTTTGTTCATCGTTTATGTGGTTAGGGTATTGATTTATGTAGCATGTGCACCTGTTTTTGTGTGTGTGAGTTAATGCGTTTAATTCACGAGGCAGGATATGAAACGAAAGGTCACCATCAGGAAACCATTGGGACAAAAGGGAATTAAAGGGGAAATGAGATCCACCAGAAGAATACTTACTCTGAATGAGGAGCTTCTACACTGAGAAAAGAAAAAGAAATACAAAAAGCAAAGGCTTTAGCTCGTGTCCGAGAGGACGTTTAAGTGCATCGCACGCACAGACGGGCCAAGCGAGAAGTAAAGACGAAAGTGACAGACCTGTCATCACGAAACACACACGCAGACACACACACACACACACACATAGATTGAAAGGGTGTTTGGCAACGGCCTGTGTTGTTGCTGTAGGAAAGAAGCCTCAGGTTGAAGAAAAGCATTGTTCTGTGCTGAAGGCTGTAGCCTCTTATGTTATGGTGTTGTTATTCTCCTCTTCACTCTCCAATGTCTCTTTCTCTCACTTGTCCTTCTTCTTTTTTTCTTTTATGTGCTCTATTCTCATCATTTTGCTCTCTCCCTATTAAACCATAAAACCTCTACATGTTCTACAATTGTCATTGATAAGATAATAATAATTAATGCAGTGTTTCCTCCACATTGCTTTAACTGTGAAAAAAAAAAAAATCTGATTTTAAAACTTTTTTTCTGGCTTCTTATCAGGTATAAGACTTGAAAGAGAGGTTACAGGTACATAATGTTTGTATTTACTGTAAGTGGCTATGCTCTCTCTCTCTCACACACACACACACACACACACACACACAAAAAGCTAAATACGATGTAGCACTTGGGGGAAGAGCAGGGTTATTTATTTACAAATTATTCAAACAATCAAAATTACTCATTCATTTATGCAAACTCACACACATGAGAAACAAGTCTTGGATGTCTACGGGGACATTATCAAGTCTTTTTAATGGACCCAATCAGAAATGGTCCAGCTGGCTGCTAACTGTTGCTCTTCCATTAGAATGCATTATCACACTCTTGTAAATGTCTTCCCCTGTAACCATGTTTGTTTTTCTATTGACGCCAATGCTGACTAATTGTGTTTTATTGAGCTCCCCATAAGGTTAGAACATTTAAATATTGTATTTAGTGGATGATTTATTCAATTTTAACATTAGGAAGAGTGGTTTGGTAATTTTTTTCTTCCCCTCCCATTTCCTTTAAATGCAAGTCAATATCGGAGGTTTTCGTTTCTGCTTGGTAGTTTGTGGCAGGTTTTCTTCAGGTTTCAAGCGAGTGTTCAGTCTCAGTTCGCACAAGACGGGAAACAACAAACAAAATGTAATGCATCAGCATTGTAGATGAGCACTTTTAAAGGATTGCAGACCTATAATTACCCTTCGTAAACAGATGTAACTTTGCCGTCTCTATATTAATTTGCAGCCTCCTTTATCTTCTTGCGGCCCCTTATATTCACCTCCTCATGTTGAAACCCTCTGCTTTCAAGCTACTCAATTCAATCATATGTTACCGAAGAAAACTGAAATCCAATTTAATGAGCCTAAATACAACAGTGGATAAGGGGAAAGGGAGTGAAGAGGAGATTGAGGAGGAGGAGGGAGGACATTATGAGGCGATATAAGAAGGAAAGACAGGCGGGGGAGAGGGTGCGGACAAAGCTGAGAGGAGGCTGAGGTAGAGAGGAGAGGACCAGGGTTTGTGTGGAAGAAGTGGAGAAGTCTTAATTGTACCATGAATATACTGATATCATCATCTAGTTCTGTTATTTAGGTCCTCATGCAATTTGAGCTGCTGTATATAAGCGATGGCTTGATGGATTGATTGACTGATAGAAAATCTGTAGCAGGATTTCAATGAATCTGTGAAAAGAGTAACGTCTGCAGAATGACTCAAAACCCTAAATGTATATAAATGGACAACGTTTCGATCCCAGCGGTGGTTTCACAGAGATAGACTTTGACTAAAATACTTCAGATGGACGTCTAAATTCATCTGTCGCACAAAGCTGTGTAGTTGTTGACTATCTTAAGCAGAGCTAATTCATCATGATGTCTGGTTGAATTAAGACGTTTTTCAAACGAAAAAACATGTCTGACTGAGCGGCCGTGTCAAACCGCTCGGCTCCCTTCACTCCAGGACGTTTCACTGGGAAAAATTTAGCAAACGTTGTAACAATACAAAAATATGAAGTGGCATAAAATCCTCAAGCAGTGCAGACCTGTAGCAGAGCTGAGATGCTGCAGGCTTAATGTGGCTCAGTATTTTAGCTAACTCGTCGGTCCGGCTCAGAATAGTTTCCTTGGACAAATGAAAGTGATTGACAATCTCCTCACTGATGTATATTTCTTATACACGGCTTATTGTGGTCACTACATTTTTTTTAAAGGCCACATTATTTCCTTCTCATTGCGTACGCCACAACATTGTTAGAAAACCAAAAATTATTTTCCAGATTTTCCTCCTCTTCCTCTCATTTGGTGCCGTTACTCAGCAGGTGCCGCTGATTATTACCATGGCAACATGGCTCTTCATTTAGTTAGTTTGAGGGTTGGGTAGCTAACTTTTTAGGCTTAGAATAAGTTTGTATTCATTTTTGTGAAACAATCTAACTTGCGTTCAATAAATATAAGCGCAAAATTTAGGCCTAGTCTACACATGAACAGGTATTTTTGAAAACTAGGATTTTCCTCCTTTGTTCTCAAAAAAGCACAGTTTAAAAAAAAAAAAATGTCCAAATGAAAATGCAAAAACACAATTGAAGCACTGTCAAGGCCAGTAAGCAGGTTGGGTCACGCACGCATGCACGCACGTGCACACACACACACACACTCACACATAATGATGATGTTGTGGTGTGTATTCACTGCTAACTGTCTTTATACACACACCCTCCCACTCAACATACTCTAATTTACATCATCATCTGCATCAAGGCCGTTTCAATTTTTCTCTTTTTTCTCCTTAAAATTTGTCATTTGGTTTATGTTGACAAGAAAAACATTTATGATTTGATATCATTATTATTTCTAAGGAAGGCACATAACCAAGCCAATATCAGTTATGTTTTGTGACCGTCAGACCACCGCCTGGAAGAAGAAGATGTTACAGCTGCTGCTTCGGAGGCTGCTCTAAAGCTAAGCCTGCTTTAATGCAGCATTTACTGCTATAGAAAAGCAATGAATATGATTGTTTTTCTTCAGAAGACAGTGCTGATAGTCATGATAGTGCTTTTCTCATTTCTCACCCTTTCAGCTGTAAATTCTTTCTCAAGCAATTTATCATTATAATGCTTCATTTAGAGTTATTCAGAAACTACTTTTTATGTATGTATTGTTCTTATCGTTTACCAAAGGAATAAAATAAATAAATAAACAAATAGCTATGTTTCTTTCAACGTAGCGTTCTTCTTCACCGAACCTGTACACAGTTGTATTTACATTTCTATATGCATATTCATTACCTGGTCATTCAGATGGCCCTCAGTGCAGCTCATATCTAGATGCAGAGCGATTCCAGGCTGATCCAGTGAACTCTGTGTTGGCCCTTGAGACAGGCCTGATGCACAGTTTAGCTTACAGCTAAGATGCGTCCCCTCTTTGCAAGAATGTCCTAATGCATCCTTAAGGGCCCTCCACCTGCTCTCCACTGCCTCGGTAACCATGGAGACCTGTCTAATTCAGCAAACGATATGGTTAAATAAGTACACATTCAGAAGAGCATGAACAGTAAAACATGTAAACACTTGTTGGATGCCTGGAATAGAAATATAAGGACAAGATGAGGTGCTTTTATATGCTTTTAAAACTCACATCCTTTCCCTCCTCCACTCAAAAAAAGAAAAGGTTGGAGCCATCTGTTAGAAGTTGTTTGTGGAGGGACACTAAATGGGTTCCAAATTAATGGAAAGAAGAGTCGGTGGAGCAATGGCACGAATGTAAAGCCTGAATAGAATAAAAAAATTAAACAGCACTTGATATTCTTCGGCCCCAGAGACCATTAGGGGAGCAGCATGCTCAATAAAATTGTAATAATGAGGAGTTTGGTAACCAGCTAGCTACGTGAAATAAGGAGAGAAGGAAGGAGCAGAGTGTAGGATAAAGACAGGAAACACATGACTCTTTAAAGCAGAGGGAGAGGCAGCAAACATCATCAGAAATCACAAATATCTAATTGCCTCTATAGGTTCAGGAACAGTCCTCTGATGAGTTTGTGTGCAGAATACATTTGAAACATTCAGGTTTTCAAAGGCACAGGGGGGTAAACAGAGCAGGCAGAGGTGGGAGTGGGGAGTCAATGAGAAGAGAAAAAAAGGAAGTGAGAGATTGAAAGAGAGCGAGAGAGAGAGAGAGAGAGAGAGAGAGAGAGAGAGAAATGTGAATCACACACTGCTGCTCTGATAGCAGCATGTGTCCATCTCTCGGACCCCCCGCCTGGCCTCCAGGGAATTTATCTGTGTGTGTGTGTGTGTGTCTGACAGAGAAAGAGTGTGCATTGGTCAGCAAGTGTATGCACGTCAGCGTGTTTTTGTGCGCAGTTTGTGTGTACATGTGTGTCTGTGTGAGCTCTCCCAGCAGGGGTGAAAGCACATGGGATGAAGGGCACATGTGGCTAAACACACATTTATATAAAACAGTCGCTCGGCCGAGGCGTTTCTCAGAACCTGCCACAAACAGGTGTTGTTGAGGGCATTATTTGTCAGAACAAATGCAAGTGGTTAAGTGATTAAAGAAGGCCCATTTTCACGTCCGCCTGGCCTCGTCAAGACGGTCTTTAGAGTCCTGGCAGATAATTCAAAGAAGAGCTGTCCAACAAAAAAACAATGTGAAGCATCAGATATTTCTTGGGGCCACATAATGTTGGTGTTTCAAAGATTCTGCTTTGTCACAATATCTTGATCTGTTCACAAAACACTGTCATCTAATTCACATTCCAGTGCAGCAAAAAGATGGACAATAAGGAGCTCACTGTTGTGATGTTAGTGGAGATACATAAACACGGATCTTCTCATCTAACTCTCAGAAAAAGGCGAATAAGTGCATTTTGCTAACTTTTAATGAGGCCTATTCCTTTTTTTTTTTTTTCACATTTTAAATTACATGAGCATTAGATCCAACAGTGTAAATTACCATTTGCTACCCAGCAAGGCTCAACAGAAAGCTGGGGGCTTGTATCCTGCGATGGGGTCACACCTGCTGCAACACCAAATCGGGCCATAGGTGTCTAGTGGAGGGGGCGGGAGGGGCGGGGGGGGCAATGTTCCCCACTTCCTACCCCCCTACTTCCACCCCCCTTGCTCGGACGACACCCATTTTCGATCTGCACCTTCATTTAGATCCCAACTACACACCTGCATCTTGCACGGTTGCTACAGTATCGCCGTGACAACATCCGTCCACAGACGAACAAACGCCTGCCTATGTTGCCCGTAGCTGAGAAGTAAGAGTATGAATGTGAGTTTGTGTGTGCATTAGTGTAAGTCCTGTGGTAGTCCGGCAGTCCATTGAGGGTGGAGGTGTGCAGTAGTAGAGCCCAGGATGGATGGAGGGATTTCGGATTTGTGGAAGGTGTGGAGCTTTGGTAGTAAAATGTATAAAACATATTCAGTATTGGAATGTAACAAAGTACATGTACTATACTTAAGTACAATTTGGAGGTACTTTAACTTCACTTGAGCATTTATATTTCTGCCACTTTATATTTCTACTGCTCGTCTACTCCTAAAAACTACGATTTTAACAAACAACACATGTGATGCTTTGTTAAAGATTCAACTATCGAACAGTACGTAGAGTAACTATTTGACAATTGTTTAAGTCATTTTTCAGGAAAAGAAAAGCCAAACATTGAATCGTTCCTGATGTTAGGATTTGCTGCTTCTGCTATTAACTATTTAAATCATTTTAATTCAATTCCTAATATTTTTGAGCCAAAAAAACCCTAAACAAAAATCTCAACATTACGATAATGTCTTGATTTTTCTTCTTCTGGATTTTATATAATAATAATATGATATAATTACATTATTTATCCAGCCTATTATCAACAAACTGATTGCAAAATTCTTGAAGAAAAAAGCAGTTTGCCCGTGTACAGTTCAAATATTTCTATTATACTGTGATCTCTACATCTTTTTTATTTCCATGCCAGATTTTAGTTTTATTTTCAAAAATTGAAATTTTTCGATTTATGTATTTAACACACATTAATAAACACTGACATTTAAAAAACATCACCGGCAGTGTTTTCCTTAAACAGCTGATTTCAATACAGTTTAGATATTTATAGCTAATGAGAATATCAAACTCAAAAAGACTTAAAGGACAAATTACAAGACTTTTGTGTTTTGTGCATTTCAGTGTATTTTAAACAAAACCTAAAAAAAAAAGGCGTAACCTCTGCGTATGTTTCTGTATACATCACATGAATTCGACGAACACGATCAGTACTTGTGTGGGTCTGATGAGAAACATGCCTCTCCTCTGTCCAACACAATTAATGTAGCAGAGCGTCCATCCATCTGCACACAGTTGCAGGGATTCTCCTCTTTAATGTCTCACTCTGCACCAAGACACGTCCATGTAGTTATGTGTCAAGGAGCAATTAAAGCATCAAGAGAGATCATGTCATGGCGAACAGTGATTAGGCAAAACAGCCACAAATGTTTGTGTAGCTTGATAATATTGCCAATAAGATGATTATCTATCTATATGTCTGTCCGTCTGTCTACTTCTCTCTTTTCTATTCATCCTTCTAAGAGCGTCCAGTTTCAATACATCTGTTTTCTATCATTTCTTGACGCACCTCCATATGCTTCCTTCACCCCCCTCCCCGCTGATCCTCTCCCTTTGTGCTCTTTGGAGTGCTGGTGGATGACAACTTCATCTCCATCATTCAGTTTCTCTCTCCTCCTCTTCATCCCCCTCTCCTTCTGTTGGAGTGGTGCTACATGACATTCCAGTATCCACCAGTCTCAGCCTCCTAATACTCACCCTCTTCTTCATTTTTTTTATTTATTGCATGTCTGTGTTTCTTACTTTCACTCCATCTCTCCACCTTTCCTTCTATACTCGAATCTCCTCTGTGCTGCTGCCGTAAAACCAACATTAAAATATAATAAAAAAACATGGCGGTATGACTTTACAATCAGTGTGTGCACTACCTGAAAGCGAACCTCTAATATGTGTAAATATGAATTTTAATTAAAACATTTAGTGAGTTAATTCGATTTTTTAATTCCCACAGTGTAACACAATATACCCAAAAGACAAATAATAAAAGCAAAGAATGAATAAAAAATCATGTTATGTATACAAGTGGTACATTTCACATAGGACCAGATATTTTTAGACCAGATATTTGATTTGTTTTCAGTATATTTACTTTACATTTTCAGATTATTATTCCAAGATTTCTAAAAAATAAGCAATTTCCATAAAATAAATATGAACTCTGTATATCTCAGGCATTAGTGTAGTGGTCCCTGGAGAAGTGGGTATACTATACTATTACATAGATGGTAGATCACTAAGGAGAAAGTGGATTTACTCCTATACAGTTCAATGGTTTTTTGGCTGATTGGGGATTATACTGTAAATTCACCTGAAAAATTGCTGGATATTTTCCGTATACCTGTGTATACCGTCCACTACACCACCACATCACGTGATACATGAAGTGAAGTATTTTCCCAGAATCAAATATTAATGTGAACGTCATTTATCCATTTTCCTTTTTGTTGCCCTTATGGCTCTGCCAGATATATATTTGCAATTACAAAATATGTTCTAATTGTAGTAACAATAAACATTTTGAACAGAAGGGCAAATTCAGTGCAACTAACAATTACTATAATGTAATGATTATGTTTTCTTTCTTTTTATACATTGTTGTATTTGATGTTGGTTATTTAACCCTTTCAGGCCAAGGCTTAAATTTGCATTTTTTTATACTACCTTGTTTATCTGCCTCCGTAACCTTCCTATTATATTGTGGATATATATTCCAGTTTGATGGAAATAGTTCCATTAAGGATTTAGTATGAATTATATACATGTGAAAATGCAGGTTGAAAAATGTATTTATTAAAATCAAATATAATACCTCCTAACAAAAACGTAATCCAATTTATCATGACATTTCTTCATAGTAAACAGATTCCAGATTCATTAGGGAAAATGTGCAGGAGAAAAAGCATATTATCAAGGGCACATTTCCAAATCCAAGTCTCCCACTTATCATGTTCTTATTATGATGTTATAATGTTACTGTGCTGTTATTAAGATTATTTTCATACATTAGGCAACCATAATGTATAGAATTCACAAGGTCCCAACAGCAACATGTGTCCATCAACGATATAGATCCAGCAACATGTTTGATCAGATGACACAACCGTAACATTTATTATGTCCCGTACTTTGTTTTAGCTTTTCAAACATGTTAGTACTTGTCTCTCTCCAGACACACACACACACACACACACACACACGCACACACACACACACACACAGTCCTCAAAAGAAACATGTTTGCTTTTCCCTCCTGATCTAACAGCTCCAGGTTTTAAGGAAACACTTGACGTTGACATGGCTGACAAACATAAAAAGGAGCTCACTTATTTTTATTTTTATGGGGGACACATGGTAACACAGAGCCTAAAAATGTCCTGTGTGTCACTGTCTGATGGCTAATCTTTACTCTCCATGGGTGTGTGAAATGCTCACATGTGATTACACCTCCTGCCCTTCGAGCAGGGAGCCATCTGACCTTAAGCTTGTGCTGGATTTAATGAAGCGACTGTCATTTGCCGTGTCTGTGACTGCATGCTCGTCTCACACCCAGGAAACCTTCCTCTTTGTCCGGCCTGATTATTTCTGGCAGTATTAATGAGCCAGTTGCTTGAACGATCCGTCAACCAGTCAAACCAGTGTGCCTGACTGGTCTATGGTGGCCTGATCAATCTGACACGCACTATCTATCGCACAACGGGAAAAAGAAGACACCAGTGACATCCAGTGGCCAAGCAGTACACTGCTTTTACTTGTTGCTGTAATTTAACAGGTATCGGTTTTTTTTGTTTTTTTTAAACGTAGTGACAAGATATTTTGCTTTTTTTCTAGGAAAGGATTGTGATAAAGCTTTTGTACTATGTCATTTTAAAACTTTGCATTGCGGCCTTAAAAAAAAAAGAAGCAGTGATGGAAGAAGTTCTCAGATATTTGACCTAAAACAAGTAGAAATACCAAGTCATGCAAGAAAAAATAATATAATTAAAGAATCAAAACTACTCATTATACAGAATGGCATATTTCAGAATAATGTATATTACATTATTGGATTAGAGTTATTGTTATTAATGTGTACATTATTTTAATGTTTAAGCTGGTAAAGTTTAATCTGTATTAATCCATCACATTTTTTTGTTGATTTTTGTATAATTAATCTGAATCTTCACATGTCTGTAACTAAAGGTATTAAATAAATGTAGTGGAGTGAAAAGTGCTGAATGAAAATGTGAGAATGAAAATAGATTCCAGCTGACCGGGAAGAAGACTGAGACCAATTAAAAATATTTACTTTGGAGAAACAAATTTCACAAGTGCAAAAAAATGTCTCCTTAATAATAATAATAATAATAATAATAAAAATTCTAATAGACAAATACCTCTTCAATAATAAATAAATGCCTCTTGGATAATAAAAAATGGCTCTTTGATCATGAAATGTGTATGCAGAGGTTTAAAAAAAAAAAAAAACAACCAATAAACAAATAGCTTTTAGTCAGGCAAGCATCAACTCTTGCACAAATAATACTATAACTTTATACTTCTGTAGAAGTTCCTCATTCTTTGGTGATTTTTAAGCAGGAATGAATAATAAAAAAGTCCAGTTGCTTATCACCTACTTCTACTCCATGAACTGAATAACAGTCTTCATAAACTCTCAGTTACTGGATAGTCACATTTCATATCAAACTGTGTATCAACCTCAAATGGAAATAAGGTTGTTGATTATCTGAACACTTGTGCAGACATATTCAATATAATGTCCTACGTGTTCATGTCTCTCATGAGAAATGTACAGACACACAATACATACAGTTGCCATAGTGCATGGTTATATATACACATATACATTCATGCCCCTACATGTATACCTACATATACTTAATCATACGCACGACACACAGCTACACGTAGAGTTCAGTCAAATAAATGTAGATATATTAATACATCATCTAAAAAAAAGAAGTATATTACTTTATATCATGAATTGAATTTAATCCAATCCTTTATACACATAAATGTAGGCTATCAATATATGCAAATGTCTTTAAAAAGATTAATAGATAATATTAATTCTGAATCCTAAAACATTTGAACATTACCCTATGTTTAAATGCTATCAGGGACTTGACTTATATATATATATATATATACAAATATTTGAGCTGTTTCAAGAAGATCTACTTCATTATCAGAGCATTCAACTGAAAAAAAGGTTTATTGAGTTCAGATAATTATAGTACATTTGTTTTTTATTATTGACTTTTTATCTTTTTTTGGACGGCCATTGCTTCAATGCACTACATGACTTACTCTGTGATTTAATTTATGATTTATTTATTCATTTGTTGATGTGTCAGATCATAATTTTAGATTTTTCTCACAAGTAATGTACTGTAGTCTTATGCTTTTTCATATAAATGTAAACAAATAATCAACCCCCAGCCCCCACACACACACCCACCTACACGTGCAACATTTATTTTCCATTATTGTGACATGATTATTGATTTTTTTTATTTGACAAAACCAGTGCAAGACAACTTCATTGAAAATGTATTATATCAACAGTAAACACTACAAATATGTAAAAAAAAAGACAAGTGCTCACTACCATTGATGTGTGTTTTTGTTCACAGTGATTCAAAGCACCAGGCTGCAGTTGAATTGTGTGGGGGATGTGAGTGTGCAGCAGCGGTGCAGGCTGCTCTGACTGAATCCTTCTCCTAGCGTCACATTCCGCAGCTCATACGCCGTCACACTGAAAACACACACACACACACACACACACACACACTGAATCACAGTATCTCTCTTCTCCATCAGACGTGTTCAAAGCTGTTTGTGATGTATTTATAGCTGCACAGAGATAACTAAATATATCTGCAGCTGAAATACACAGCATGAGAGCAAATATATGGTAACTGGGAAACAGTTATTACAGACATACACACACCTGTTATACAGTTGTGTGCAGCAGGTGACCAGTTGTGAGCTGCTGGTCACGTTGGTATTGATGAACTCTGCGTTTAGAAAATGTGCGCAGTGAAGTTCAGGAACGTACAACATACCTAGAAACCCACAGAGAAATGTCATCATACAAATCATAAAATCGCCTCAGGTTACAGGATATATTGCGAAATAAAACAATATATTGCGTGCTAGATGCTTCGCCGACGAGTCTACTGAATAATAAAGCTGGAAAAGCTGTCTCTGACTTTTGTAATACAATCCAAGGTGCATTCTCACTTAAAATACAGTCGTTGAATGACACACGAATGTAGGGACACAAAATAGTGAGTAATATGTACGCAATGAGAACATATCTTAAATATAATACATGTTTTATGCATGGTTGTATGGCTGAATGGGCCTACAGGGCACAGACCCGGGTGTGTTTCTTTCTTATTACAGCTGCACAACATACGTTGGTAGCATAGGTTGCAGTAACATTTCATTTAAATACAGTAAAACTAGTAAAGCTCAAATCAGTTTGACAACAGAATAGCTCTGCTTTCAGAAAATTCTACTTCATTTTAATGGGAGGAATTAAGAGTAACACTAAATAAGACAACAATAATGTTATAGACTGGAAACAATGTCCATCGAGAGCATTATAAATACACAATGTGGATAGATGATAGATAGAGGCAAAGAAGAGTAAACTGTCACCTGCTATACAAGCTGTCATGAAACAGGAGACGCTGCCTGCAATCAGAGATCTGAACCCACAACTGGAGATGTCAGCCCGTCTATCTGGAGCCAAGGATGCTGGGAAAATAACAACTATGTGTAAAAATACAAAAACTTTTCTGGATTGCAAAGACAAATTGTCTAATTTTATGTTAAAATGATGAAAGATATTTTAGAACAGCTGGTTCTCCCTCTTTAACTTTTTGAATCAACAGGCTGCTTTTTGTTTGACATTTTTTATCTTGCTTGTAACTATAATTATAACTTCCGGCGCTGTGGATGCTGCAGCCAGCAACTGTTGCTCTCTGTCCCTTTCCTGCTTTTTAGTTAATTATTCTTATTTAGAATTGTTATACTGTCTCCTACTGTGCATTGCAACTGTTGCACAATAATTTCCCTCGGATTAATAAAGTTCTATCCTATCCTAATAACACTTTCCACTTCCACTATTTTATGCACTGCGTCTTGTGCTACAAAGAGATTTCGTTTTAAAATCAATTTATCAAGAAAATGACCCCTCAATTCACATTTCTTTGGTTATTGTGTGAACACTACAAGCACACACATTCACTTTTGGCATCTTTAACTATTAAAGGAAATGTGCTAATGTTATGTGTGTTTGAGAAATGGGGGGGGGGCTAAATGTAACAGTCCTACATTTTCATTCAGCTCATGCACTGCGATTTGCTAAAATGTAATAGATGAATTTAATTCCAAATGTGCAACAGAAAAAAATGATTGTATCCAGTTCTGTGTGTTTTGTTTCCAGCCATTTCTTTTTTTCTTTTTTTTTTACATTTGGGACAATTAAGTGTAAAGTAAATTTAAATGATAACTCATGTTTGCTCAATCAAGGATACGTTTAATCACTAAGATTTTGAAGGAAATTATACCAGCCAGCAACTTCCTGAACTTTAATTTTCCAGTTTTTTCCGTTTGCCATTGCTGCTCGGCCTTTCTAACTAACAGCTAGGTGGCACTCACACAGTGCTCCAATCGACATCCCCAGCGCAGCAAAGTTGGAAAATCCACACAAAGCGTAGGTTGCAATGGTTTCAGAGTGGACCTAAAAGTAAATAACAAAATTAATCTAAATTGTTACAGGTATGTGAAAAAAATATCCAAAAAGACTTTAATGCCTGTATTAAACTATACTTATTATTATGTTTCCTATGTCATATATAGCTGTTTAGGCCAATAACAGAGGGTATTTGAAAGATTCTTAAAACCTCAATACATCTTTGACTAAACAATGTTTGTCTATCGCCATTGAGACGTTCATTAGAGAAATAAAATGATCTCAGAGGACATAACATTGCAGATAATATTATTGACCTTAAGCCCCCCCACACTGGCTTTTATGTCACACAGGCCCAACAATGACAACAATTGTTACCTAATGATGCTATTTTACTGGAACAATTAAACAGCTACTCATCTAAGCTAAAACCGTAAAAAAAAGAAAAAGACAATCTGAACAAAAACAAGAGTGAGAACACAAGAAACTACAAGGGCACTCGGAGAGCGCAGACCTCCTCCGAGGTCATGCCCATCTTGCAATATTAACAAAAGCGAGAAATAATATTGTGTATCCACCCCCCTGATTCACATCCCGTCCAAAATGTAATTGATTCTTCCTTGGCTGATGCTATGAAAATTGTGCCAGTAGTTTCTCAGTTAATCCTTCTGGAAATCTGACAAAGAAACCGAACTGAAAACGTAGCCTCGTTGGCGGAGAAAAAGATGAGTGAGACTCACAGAAATATACTGCTTTACGCTGTCCACATACTCTGGCCCTCCTGCTTTTCGTCTCACAATGAACTCCGACAACTTCTGATAGGCAACAAATTCATTGATAAATGTCTTCATGCCAATCAGTTCAGCAACGATGAAACTGTCCTCCCAGGAAACACCCATCATGAAGGAGAGAGGCATGAACACGTAAGAGCAGATGAGCTAAAGGAGAGACAGAAAGCAAAAAGTGAGTGCATGTATGCGGCTAAATCTTTGATCAATTTACAGTAAAAATACGTCAGATTGTTAGTGTGTTAAGGTGTCAGTTCGTGGTTATCACCGAGAAGGTGAGCTGCGGACAGTCGAACATCCCACCCAGCCAGGAGAGAGCCACGTCAAAAAAAGCAAACAGTGCCATGAAGGCAATGAGGTTGACAACTATGTTGGCCACTAAACCCACAGCACAAGATGCACCGTGGGATGCCGCCTCCAACACGTTCTTACTCTCTCTGAAGGGACACAGGCAACATTTGAAAGGTTACATCACACTCCATCTTCTGAACAGCTGCTTATCAAAATAGCACAGTGTCATCGGCATACTGGTGTAGATGGCATTTGAAATATTGTGTTTAATGCTGTAGTTCTTTAGATCATCACAAGTTTAGTTTAGTTTAGGTCAATGTAGATAGCAAACCGCAAATTCATTTTAAAAACAGAAAGTATTTGGTCCTTGGTCAGATCTTCATCAGGTTTTGACTGAATGAAAAGTTAATAAGTTAAGTCTGTCCTGCACACACTGTGCCCGTGCACTCATTGTGCGTCACTGGAGCCGTCCACAAGTTTGTTATGATATGTTTACTTTTATATTGATAATTCTGGGGGGATGGCTTTGGATGGAGGCCTGAAGAGACTGGGTGTCTGTGTTGCAAATTTGGTGACTTTCTTGCAAGATTTAGCGACTTTTCAAGCTAGTGCTGCCAGCTACTTTCTTTGGAAAAGAGTTAGAAACATTACACTGGGTTTTTGGTTGGATAATTAAAAAAATGCCTCGCATGCAAAATATAATAAGCAGTGCCATCCGTATTACGTCATTAGAAATGTTTTAAGCTAAAAAATCTGCGGACTCCATGATGTGTAACCTATTATTTCTAATAAAGATGGGTTTGTTTCACTATGTGTTATTTTTTGGAGTTTGGTGTTTTAAGTTTCAACCCACGGGCAGAGAAAACATTCTTATTTAAAGCCAAACAGTTCACTAAAATATGCTTCTGAAAACTTCTGAGCTGAGAAATAGGAGACACAATAACAGAAGCTGTCTAGTTATACAGTTTGATCCGAGTTCACGAGCAGTGATTGACACTCTGATTGGTTGTTTTCTTTCGGCACAGTGGAGTCTTGCCAATGCCATTAGGAGCACTGGGGGGAGGCAGAGGAAAAGCTTTTTTTTTTCTGTGTCATGGACTACTGACAGGATATAGTGACAGTTTCAGCAAATATGACAAAAATGTATTTATAATAACAACTGCAGCTTTAAGAAAGGATGAAAGATGCTTGAAATAACGTCTTTCAACATTTTATGAAACAGTCCTCTCCTACCTATGGTCGATTTTGAGGTCATGCCTGGCTCTTACACTTTGGGTCTCCGTTTCAGGCCAGAACATCTTGGCGATGGCCAGGGAGGCTGGAGCAGACATCACTGATGCTGTCAACAAGTGTGTTGCCTCAACCTAAACAAAGGAGGCACATAAAACAAGTGGTCTTCATGACAGGGCTGTTAAAGTTCTACGTACACTCTCAGGTAAGTGTCAAGGTCAGTCAAGAGTCTGTACGTTTTGAAGTTTACGCTAAATAATCCCCACATATCCTTTGAACCGGAATGAAAATGTTTAAGTCTATATGTTATACAGTGTTCCTGAAGTTGTCTTATATTGTACTAGTTCTTATTCCTATAACTTTGGAAAGTTAATTGTGGGTTGGTTTGATAACTCACACTTTACAGGTTACTCACTGGCATTCCCAGCCTGGCACTGAAAGGGTTAATAAAAGAAGGAATCTTGATACAGCTTGCGACAGCTCAGGCATAATGTTTTCGGGTCGTCCGTCATTCCAACCGTCCATCATTCTCGTGAACGCATTGAGGGAAGTTCTTCTAACTTGGCACTGAAGGACGAGCCGATTAGAATATGGTGGTCAAAGTTCAAGGTCACTGTGACCTCACAAAACAAGTTTTGGCCATAACTCAAGAATTCATGTGCTAATTATGACAATTTCACACAAATGTCTGATAGCATAAAATTATAAATCTTTGGACAAACATAGATTTAACTGCAACTTGACAGGAAACAACTGCAAAGTGGTAATTGTAGTTGCTTATTGACAACCGTCCCTTTTTCAAACACCTCAATTGTTCATGAAATCAAGCAACAAACTGGACTTTCATCTTTGATAATTAGCATTTCCTTAAAATGAATTTGTTTAAATATAGACTTAATTGTGATAACCTCAGTGCCCTCTCCTCCTCCTCCTCCTCCTCCTTCCTCCCCTGTATCTGCCTTCTCACCCCGAAGGAGATATAGGCTCCCAAAATGGTACCAGAGACGCTGGCAAAACCTCCTGTCATCACAGCATGGATCTCAGAGGAAGTTAGATCATTGATGTAAGGACGAATCAAGAGAGGTGACTCTGTCTGAAAGAGAGCGATAAGGAAAAGCGCCGGATTCATTTGGGACCAGTAGATTCATGGATAAGTATCATTATGTCAGTGATTTGCTTGATATTTTTATTTATTGTTTGAACTGTTGTTAACCTGTCCCAAGAATATATTTCCAGCTGCAGCCATTGATTCTGCTGGAGATGTTCCCATGGTAACCTGCATTATAAATCCAATCTGTGAAAAAAAAAAAAAAAAAATCACAGAAAATCAAAGGAAAATAACAGCACGGTATAAAATTATAATATAAAATATACAAATTAGAAATGAGAAATCATGGTCGTCATTGCTTCATCATGCTCCTTTGCAGTTGCTTTGAGCTGTCATTATTGTCTTTTATTCCTGGATTTTAATATGAAAGGCGCTTTAAATACAAATGCTTTGAAATAATTGATTCCATGCCATGAGATATTTCTCTCCGTCCATGCACTTTATCCTCCCACTTTCTCACCTTGCAAATGAGCCAGGGCATGAAGCCAATGCAGTAGAGGATGGAGATGATGGAGCTTAAAAAAACCAATATAGGCATCACCTGGAGGGAGTCCACAATCATCATCATCATCATCATCATCATCATCATCATCATCATCCAGTATTATTGTGTATGTTTACATGGACACTAGATACGTTTCATCTTGGTTTTAATCATATTCAGAATATGACATTCACATGGAAAATGAGAATCCTTGTTAATCATCTCGTTCTATTTTTGGGTTTTGTTTTTGCCTTTAATGATAGTATAGCCAAAGATAGACAGGACAGGGGGAAAGAGAGGGAAGGACATGAGGCATGGGCCGCTGTTTGCACCCGACTAACCTCTACTTTTGCCTGAGCTAATAAAGCACCTGCACAAACACAACCTGGAAACCAGATCATTAATTGTGTGTTTAAACACGCTTGAGTTGTTATTCTTGTCACTGTTATGTTTGACTGTTGCCTCATTTGTGTGTGTGTGTCTGTGTGTGTGTGTGTGTGTGTGTGTGTGTGTGTGTGTGTGTGCATCATATTGGTGTGTGTCATACCTTGAAGACGAAGAAATGGTCTCTGTAACTGTCCCCGAACACAAACTTAGAGCCAACATCTGAGAATGACATGAAGTTCTATATAGAGGTGATTTAAAAATAGTTAGCAAACAGAAACAGAAAACGTTGAACTAATAACTTTATAACTTTGGTACAGGTGCAGCAGGAATGTTTGTGAATGTTTTTGAGCTACAGTGACTGGGAAAGCCCCACATTTATCATTAACAAAAGAAGGCTTTAATACTGGCAGAGTAGGACAAACCAGATGAAGGACACAAGGAAATAAAGGAAAAAAGAAGACAGAAGGAAACAAAAGAAGGAAACTAGGAAAAGAAAGAAGGGCACAAGGAAGCAAAAAAGGAAACAGAAGAAAAGAAAACAAGTCTACAAATAGACAATCACTGAAGAAATCGTTCTGAGTGTATTTGCGTGTGTGTGTTTGTGTGTGTGTAAGTACCTCTGCTTGTTTTCCGAGCCATTCCAGTCCAACTAAGCCAAAGGTGGTCCTAAGGATCAGCAGACCAAAGACAAACTGCAGCCCGACCCCGCACAGCAAAGTTTGCGAACACCACTGCAACACACATGTACAGCACATGATCAGAAAGTGTGTGTGCGTGCTTGTGCGTGGGTGTGTGTGTATGTGCATCCCTTACCCTGAATGGGTGTTTGGAGAACAGCAGCATTAAGAAGATGAGGAGCAGCAAACCAAAGAAAGACACAAGATGTCTGGTCCCTCGCTGGGCTGTGTCCAGTGCCAGCCAGCACACCACGGCCACCAGCAGCAACACGTACATCGCCCTGGAGGCACAGACGAGGGAGGGAAGTGGAGGAAGCTTTTTGCATTTTTTTCTTGTATTAATGCTTGAGTTGAGGAGATTAGACCATTTATATCAAACAATGTTTATTAAGTTGTGTTTGGGCACCAATAAAAACCCACCAGCGTTGCAGAAAGAGTCCAAAAGACATTAACCTTTAAAGCTGTAAACACAACAGTGACATATAATTACCAAAACGTTATCTATCTACACATCCAGCAAACATGGAGCAACATTTTCATCCATTGGAAGTTGTATTTTTTGGCCACCTGACAAATATAAATCCAGCATTTACTCTCGTTTTTAGCTATGTTTTGGTCTCCACCCCTGAAGGAAATATCTGACTCTTTAGTTGCTAAATGCTCCAATATGTTCACCAGCAAGTGGCCTTTGTCTGCAAGCGACAGCAAAAACTAAAACAATGAGCTAAATAAAGTCAAGTGATGATTCCTTGTGGGTTCATCACTTCGACCAACCCATTACACATAGAAATAGTAATGTGATACAATGTTATCGTAAAATGAATGATTATAGCTGCTTTAAAGTACTTTTCTTGCTTATTCAACTTAAACTTTATTATCTCGTGGTTTGCAGACAGTATGTCACAGCAGCATAATAAAATAAGAATAAATGTCTAAAAAAAGAAAAGACCAAATTTAAATGAAAAATAGCTGAAGATCAAGCCAAAAAAAGACATTTCTATCTTAAAATCTTAAAATGTGTTAGATTAAGACCCACCAGATACAGCGCCAAATAAGCAGCACACCAGTTGGCGTCACCTGGCGAACCTTTATCGCTCGATGATCATCATTCATTTTTTAGACCACCCACACTCCATATATAAAAATCATCAAGGTTTCCTTTACAGTCGACTGCAGCATGTTGATGTTTCAAGCATCCTGGGTGGCCTGAAGGACATGTTTGTATGATATTTAGCATGTTTATATTCCTGTTATATCAGTTGTCACAGTCTATATTGTGTCTCTGTTTCATCTTTCTACAGAGGAAGCCCAAGTACCCTTGAGCTAGTGAAATTAACTTACTTCATTCCCTTCCTGTTTAAATTCAGTTCTTATGCTGATTTAACGAACAATGAATTTTCTTCGGTCCGAGGACATTGTCGTTTATAGGAGAACATGTCTGAAATGGGCCTTAAATTTCTCTTCATTTTCAGGAAGCCAAATCTGCTCTCAGTCAGGTGTGCTGAAAGATGAATCCCATTTAGGGGATTAAATTAGAGGAGCGTGGCATATTGTTTAATATTAGCATAGGTAACGCTCCCAAAACACTATATATGGGGCAGGTGTTGTGCCGTGTGCAAATAGTCTGGCACATGTCCAGGGTAGGAAAAGTAAAACAAAACATTTCTGACCATCTGATCCGACAGCAGTTTCTGCTGAGAAGGTCTCTGATAGGAAAAAGCTCTTCCCACAGCCGGTCGCCATAGCGTTCCATCATCCAATCCCAGACCAGGAAGAATAAGGTTACCAAGGAGATGACCAGCAGACCGACAGCCCGGTTGAAGTCCAGGACACATGCTGCTATCACTATGGCAACGAAGCCTGAAACAAATTTACTATTAATATGAATTATATCCCACAGAGCTGACATCATTTTCTTTAATCAGAACAATTATTTTTTTAAATGCATTTGCTGCTTTACTTCCTCCAGTTAAAAAGACAGCAGGAAGTGTATTTAATGTGAGCGCTAAAATGACGGCGTGTGACATCATCTCAACAGTCGAGAAAAAACACATCCTGAAACAAATCCTTTAACTCGATGATAATAGCACTTGCGAACATATGAGTTCACATTTCAAACTCCTTCGTTTCAGTTTTTTTGTTTTCTTGTCTTAAGTCTACAAAGCATACAGTGTGTTTGTATCTGTAAACTTGCATGTCCCCTGACTTACAAACACTGAATTGAAATGAACTGAATTAAGATATGAAAGCAACTATTCTGCAGAATTTTCATTACGTTTTACACACTTTTAGTGAACAGCAGATTATACTAGCCTGAGAATAGTTCATTTTCATATTGAGTATTGATTCATAAATGTAGGTAATGTAGGTAAAGGTGTAATGTCTTTGGCTAAGTGGTCTGCATTATCAACTTTGGCTCATCACAAACATCGAACATTAACACAACCTTTTTTTTTGATATGCAGGTTCACTGGAAAACATTTGTGTTGTGCTAAGTCAACTTCCACAACAGTGGGAAGATATATTGTTTGTGTTTCACAGTCCAAACTGATTTAACTCTTAGAATAACTTACTCTATTTAAAATATTATATAAGTATTATATAATTGTTAAATCACACATATCTCTAAAATATTTGTAGAAAGGGTCGTAATTAGACAGACTTGAGAGTCATAGCTTGCAGTATTTTCTGTTTTTACTTTTGTATCAATACAGTGTGACAATACCACTAATTGCGCTCTTAAAGTTGCTATAGGAGATAGCAAATACATTGACCATTCACCGTGTGTGTGTGTGTGTGTGTGTGTGTGTGTGTGCGTGCATTCTTGTATCTTGTAGTCTGGACAGCACCATTACAAAATAAACATAATCGTCATGTGTTCTGATAAGCCATGGCTTTATTTTTCCATTAACAGTCTAGGCAATTTTGCAGCCACACACACGCACACACACGCACACGCACATATCAATACACTCCGAGGCCCAGAGCATGTAGGTCCAATCTAACCAGCGCAGCTAGTTTGCGAAGATGAATTAAAGCGTCCTTTACAAGCCTTCGTGCAGACTGAAAGTCCTAAAGCAAGACTAGAAATAGATTTTTCAGTACACTTAGATTTAATCCTATGTGGCTGGCTGCAACATCAAAAGTACCAAACAAAGAAAATCAATTGTACAGTAACAGTGCAAATACATTTACGAGAAACTCTTTCATTCTGCAAATTTAATAAGAAAGACTTTGATACTTAGACATGTAAAAACACATGTGGAGTATGTGGGAGGCCCCAACACAGAGACCTGCAACCCATCGAGGGGCCAAAGACAAACAAAGATACTTTACCTGCTGCTAAAACCAGTCGTATAATCAGGCGGATCTGGTCTTTGTGCTCTGCCAAATAGCTCTGGAATGCCTCCATTTTTTTCTCTAGCAACCTGGGCACACAAAAAGGAGAAAGATAAGGGGAAAGATAAACAGACAGGACATAAATGTTACATCAAAGGGACAAGAGAAATGCTGGTGATTTAATAGAAACTCAGAAAATCTGAAAAATGTGTGTGTGTGGCAAAAACAAAAATGCAACCTTTTGCTATGTTGGTCTGTCTTCTTGTCTGCATCGTCTGCAACTTCGGTAGGACTGTCCGCATCAATGTATATCTGCTCCTGCCACACACAGACACACACGGCTTGAGGATGAATATGTTAAGGAATATGCTGACACAAGGTTGCTCGCACAATGACACAAATGTTCTTGGAAGCTAAAGGTAAACTGGTTGAAGGAGAACTTCTTCTCTTGTGCACAAGTTTTTGTTCTTTTTTTTAATAAAACGATACATAGTGTAGTGTTGTGTAAAAGTTCCCAATCCTATTAAACAGTTTTATTAAATATAGCTTAAGAAATAGCTTACCTCTGACTCAAAGGCATTGTTGTCTTTCCCCATTTTCCGACTCTTCTCTATTCCACCCAGCTCCATTCTCTTGCAGTTCACGTATTTTCAAACCCTGGCCAGACTCACTGGGAGTCTTTTTCACCTGTCCTGTCCTTCCCCTGCCCATCCTCCCTCCTCCTGAGACTCTAGTTTTTCCTCCCATTTCCTCCATTGTGTTCTCTTTTTCTTTTCGTTGTTAACTTTGTTAAATGGGTTGTGAAGGTTACTAATTTGAAATATATTCTTTCTTTCTTTCTGCGCAACATACACACGTATATACACACACATTGATGACTAAAAAGTCTCTATTTGGCCGACTTATGTCTAGCTGTCATCAGGTTAAAAGCCATTAAGGGATTAGACACACACACACACACACACACACACACACACACGCACACACACAGTAATGTATAATGTAGGGGCTGTTCGGTTGTGAATAGGAGTAATTATTGGCGCAAACATTCCAAAATGGGACAAAATAGTCAGCATGACATGACCTCTCTCTTCTCTGTTACTCAGTAACTTCTTTGAACCCTGAGAGAACAGTCTGTACATGTACAAAGTCCCAGTGTGTGCAAGTGCAGTTACATTTAATAGTTCTGTTTCTTTCCTCAATTTAATTATTTTTCACAGAAATACTCCCTGCTCCCTGGTAACATTGTATTGTTTCTATATGAATGTAGCTTGTGAAAATGACTCACCGTAGTGTCATGGTTCTTAAGTATCCCAGCAGCCACTAGAGAGCACTAGTGTATAATTTCTCATGACCATAATATACATATGGCAGGTCTGTAGAGGTTAGAATAGGTTCATGTGAGTCCACATGATAATATATACAGTATTTATATTGCGTGACACAATGGGAGCTTTCATTCAACAAACACTAAGTTATCAAAACATAACAATTGAGTGTAGGAAATTAGACAACATATCACATCAGATTACAGTAGAATATAACCGTGGTAATGAAAAACACTCAAATTACAATACTGTAATTTGTCTTGCTTGTGTATGAAGGCTGAGGATCCTGAGACAATAAGCACTAATAAAAAAAGACATTACTCTCTAATGCAAAATGCAATGCATCTGTCTTACATTTAGTGGGCGGGATTTCCAAAAACCTTTTTCTCATGGGAGTGGGGTAAGAGAAGTTCAGTAAGATGAGTGTCATTCAGTCATTTTTAAATGGAAAATGAATCAAACGCTTCTTTAACTAAGGACACATGGGCCCCACTGAAGACTACTAGGTAATAGTACTTTGATAGAGCAACTCCACATGTTAAAGCCATTAATCAAGTCCAAGCCAAGAAGTAAAAAACAAAAACAAAACAAGAAATATCATGGAAATTGTTCTGCCTGACTGAGGTTTGTTAATCCATAGTTACTAAAGGAAGAAAACAACTGCACTCTAGGAGAGCTAGTGTAAGGTTTGCACATCCTTGTATCTACTCTACTGTGTCTAGTGTCCCAATCATGACCTATCTCTCTGCTTCTCATAGCTTTGGGGTAAAGCAGGATATGAAAATTGGACGTGAAAAGTTCTTTTTCTTTACCTTGAGTGAACCTGAAGCATGTTATGCTAATCTAAGAAAAACACACAGCACAGTCGCAGGTAACAGCAGATGACTGTGATGAAATAAAGGGTAATTGGAATGCAACACAAGTTGATTGTGATGCATCAAAAGTTGATTGCGATACAACAACAGGTGACCGAGTTGCAACGAAAGTTGATTGTGATGCAACCCCAGGTTGAATTGTTCTGCAACAAAAATTGACTGCGATGCAACAAAAGTTGACTGCGACGCGAGAACAGGTGATTATGATAAAAACAAAAGATGATTGCAAAGCAAACACAGGTGATTGTGATGAACCAAAAGCTGTGATGTGATTTATAAAAAACAATCACTCAATCAAATGTTTTCATATCATGGTAATTAAAATCTTTGGCTTTGGGATCAACCGTCAGCGTGATGGGCATTTTTTTCCACAATAATCCACCATAATATGTAAACTCAGCCATTAAGAGATTGATTAAAGTTAATTAGAAGTTGCAGCCCTATTGTCATGACACAACAGATACTTGTGAGTTTTCATAAATATGTGATTGTGTACAGGCATGAAGAACAGTGCTCACACTGCCAGAAGAAAATATCTTAACAGTTGATGTGATGCTGGTTGGGGAGCTCAGTGACGTCATGAGAAAACATATACACCAGCCATCTGACCAACGGAATCAATATATTATTTTTTCATATAAAAGAGAAAAAAAATCACCTTTAAATTAAATGAATCAATTTGTAGGTACACTATTGTACATCTCAGATATTATTTGTGATATGTTTTTATTTACTATCATCCAGAAACTAATTCTGGAGCTGCTCCCTATAATAATAAATGACTCTTGCATATGGCTACATTTTCAGAGAGACAGAGCTCATTCAAATAAACACATTTTTTAATTTAATATCTTAAACTTTTATAATTCTGTGTTAATGAACACCAGGAAAGGGTCTGACACTGTGACTTGTTATACAAACTCGTACAGATCTGACACCCAATAAAACATTGTCCATACTGTACATGGCAATTAATTAGTAGGGACACCTTTAACATAGTGGATTCTCATCAGTTGCGGATTGCAGTAAACACTTTGAACGTGCTTCACAATTTGCATAAGAAGCTACATTTGCGTGGCACACTATAATATGCTCACAGTGTTGGATAAAACACACCCTGACTGATGCTTTGTCTGTGGGTGACAGATGGTTCTCGGGGTGGTTGCATGTTTAAAATGTCAAAGACCTTTAACACAGGTTACAACCTCTGTCACATTTCAAAAGAAAAAGAGTGTAATTGGAATATTCTGTGAGACAATGTTTTAATTGGTACGCCCCCACTGTTCTGTGAAGAATGCGTACACCTCGATTTCTGAGGCAGGCATCCACCAGATTGGTTCAGACACAGGCAGGGCTCCATAATTACACTCCTCTATTCAGCAGCACTGCCTGTGCGTCAGCACAAACGTCATATTAGAGCTGGGGACAGGACATCGGAGAGGAGTGAGGAGAGGGGGGGGGGGGGGGGGGGGGGGGGGGGGGGGGGGGGGGGGGGGGGGGAGGGGGGGGGGGGGG
>CALSCE010010657.1:19802691-19821516 GCA_943593645.1 Bovichtus variegatus | reverse complement strand
AGAGAGAGGGAGAGGGGGGAGAGAGAGAGGGATCCTTCTTGGCACACACCCGTCAGTGTGGCAGTGAGATTCTGAGTGACTGGCGGGGGATTCTGGAGGAAACACAGGAAAAGGACGACACACTCTCCGGTTTTCTTTTTTCTGTCATCGCTGCAGATGGTTTTCTAGCTGCGCCGCCTGTATCCACCTCAGCATCGGAGTTTGCTTTATTTCTCCTCTCCTTGATTGGCTGAACCAGCGGCTGAACCCAGCCAACCTGGGCCGGGCAGTGGGGCTGTTCAGCGAGCCTTATAGCTGAAGTTGGCACCCGAGATGAGCGCCTGGAGACCCGGGAGCGGGGCTCTCTCTTCGCCGGGGAGAGGGTCTGGGTCGTGGCGGTGCTGGTGGTGGTGGGTCATGGTGATCGGGGTGTCAGTGGGCTCTGGAGATCCGTGGTTGTCCACGGAGGGATGCCCGTTGTCTTGCACTTGCAGCAGCACCAGGATCTCATGTGTGGACCCGGATTGGGGTATCAATGCTTTCCCCGTCCTGCAGAGCGAGGCGGAGATGGAGAACATCACCGACATGTGAGTGTCTCTCATAAGCATCAGATTTGCAGAAAGGAGATGTCGGATTAATAAGTGGCCCTGTCATATTTATCCCGCTTTTAATCAATGTGGCGCTATTTTCCAACACTTTTCAAATATAGGAATGTCCTCCTTTACCCTCCTCTGCCAGTTGTGTCTGGGGCTGACAGACACAAGGAAAGAGCCAGAACCGGTTCAGATTGTCGGTGTATTTTTCGCTTTGAATCTTAATCTCATGCATGAATTTAAAGCGAATTCACAGATTTACCTGTTCTGAGATGTTTTATTCGGCACGGGTTCGGCTCAGACACGCATCATGTGTAACCTACATTGCATAACAGACTCATTGCCATTATGATGCTCTCAGTCTTCCAACAGCAGCGTGGAAACTGCCCATTAAAAAAAACAAAAACAAAGCAGTTGAGGCTGATGGACTTTATTCCGACTATTAGATAAAGCCGTGTCTCTGTGCGGGCGCGTGCATGTGCCAATACGCACGCGTGTGTATGTGTGTGACCGAGACACGCACCTCTGTCCAAATATTAGTGTGAGACACATCCCAAGATGGCTCACATGGTTTGGATTTAAATGAACCACATGTGCAGAAAAAAAAGTCAATGTGTCTTTCTTCTGATCGGTCAACATTTCGCTTGTATTTGAAAGCTGGACCCTCCTCTTCGGGACGCTGGGGGACAATTCAAGACAACATCTCAGTGTGCATTTAAAATGTACTGTACCCCCTTTTTAATAAAAACGTCACATGGCCTCGGAATAAACTCTTGACAGTATAAGCATTTTTTTTTTTATCTGAGAGCAATTAAAAAGAGCAGATTAAAATATTGAATTGCTGCACTATCTTTGTTGGCGAAGATAAACGGCCTTGTTGATAATGACTTGTCAGAGATGAACTTGGGAGAAGCCTTGGACGTGGTCTAAATGAGCCAGCAGTCTGGTGAAATCATTCACTGAGTGCTAATATAAACAGACACAATGCTGATGAACGCGCGGGCGTCGAATTCTACAACGACCTTGCCAAAAAAACTAAAACGGGGAGAAAGGTTATCATGTCCGCTGTCGTGGTAATTGGTTAAACATCATGTGCGCACACAATTTGACAGAATATAATGAGCTGTATGAGCGTCGGGGTGGATTCCTACATGGGTGTTGATATTCCATCTCTCTCTATATGTGTGTGTGTGTTTGGTGTACAAGCTCAAACAAATCGCATTTAGTTCACCTGCTAAGAAAACAACCCTCCAGTAGCAGGGCTACTGAATGACTGACAGATAACCTCAATAATGATAATGTTGGAGATTATTTTGGGGTGTTGGCTCGTTCATAAATATTAACATGAGAGAAGCAGCACAGGCAGTTGTTTCATAGGTAATGCAGCGTTTAATAAAGATGAAATATATATATATCTCTTGAATCTACTTTTGTATCACAATGCTGATATTACATGCAATCATAGTAGATTTAGGGCTAATGGACACATGTGGGTGTAGTAACTCCAGGCTTAACTCCTCCCTGATCACTAAGTCAAACATGCGGTGTACATTAAACCTGATGGAGAGTTACAGTATGTGCATGCTGTTTGTATTTGGCAGTGGCATTATTATTATTCAGCAGCGTGAACTAGAACACTATCTGCTTTCGCCTTTGTAGCTGATTTACAGATACTTATCTGCTGACGTTGAAGCTGTAATTGGTGATTTGTTGTAGATCACAAATAAGATTGTTACCGAACAATTTCAGCTGTGTGTCGTTATTTTGAGCCAGTTTCACTCTTTAGTGAAACAGTGTGTTGGGTTTCATTTATCAGTGGAGACCACTGAATAATGCTGATGTTCTGGGCCAACTTCTTTAATGATTGAAAGGCACATATCACGTTTTATTAAAAAAAAAAATTTCTACAGTCTTTTTTTCAGGCTTTTTTTTGGACTTTATTTGACCGCGGCAGTGGAGAGCTGACAGGAAATGAGGGGAGAGATATGAGTGGTGCAACTAAAGTCCCCTGCCAGACTCTAAGCAGGGACGCTTTTTAGACCCCAGAGACCAGCAGAACACCCCAACACAATATTTTTAAGGGTTAGATGTTGTCTTCTCAACCCTCTCTGATCAATCTTCTTGCATCAACAAAAATGCAATTATTCTGGTAAAATTCAGAGACTTGAGAGGTAAAATACAGCGTATCATGTTGTATTTGAAATAATTGCAGGGCGCAAAGGAGGTCTGCACACCGTTAGGCTCCAAATTAGTAGTTTATTTCTCTTTTTAAGGCAGTGTTCTGATCTACAAGATCTTCGCCAGGTTGCCTGAGGAAGATCTTATAGATCGAAACGTTGCCTTGAAAAGAGAAAAAGAGATTTTTTTTTTTAATTCGGAGCCTGAAAGTGTGCAGACCTCCTTTGTGCTCTGCAGTTATTCCTTTTCACCTGAGTATCTAATCCTGGATGTGCACACATTTGGTCCCTCTTGTGTATTTGAAATAATAAGAAACACAAATAAATCTTAGACTGAAGACACTTATTTACTATAGCCATGTAATGATCTTGGAAATCAATGACTCTAATTAGAGATGTTTTTTTGCCCCCCCGTCGTATGCTATATGTGTACCACTTGAAAAACATTACTCAATGACCTTCTGAATTAGACTAACAATACGTGTTTCTGCTGTCACTATTACAGCATGTTCCCTCTGCAGGTGAGATTGTTCTGGTTTAGTTTATCTCCGAATGTTCTCAAACATCTGATCCCAAAGCTGTGATTTTTGAAAAGTACACACACTCATTCACACGATCATCTCCTGTTGGCCCCTAAACGGGTCAAGTGCCTTGCTCCAGCGCAGCCCCCCCGTGTGCCATTCATCAGCTGCATTTCATTTTTAAACTGTAATCATATGGGCTTATTATGTCCTTTTGTCTTGTTGAAATGCTTCTGTTTGCTTCCCTCTGTTAACAAATGAGCCTTCTGACACACACTTGTATCCCCCGACAGTTACATCGCTAACCAGAGCGGCTTCTCCTCCATCAACGACAAAGAACTGCACTACTACAAGAATCTCAGGAACCTGTAAGTCTGTTCATGGCGAATATTACCAAGACACAGCCAACATTCAGAGCTATTTTCAATAGCTAATAAATGATTACACACAGTGCTTTTATGTTATACATTTCTATCTTATGTGCCTGTTCTGTTCACTACATCTTATGCACAATGCATAATCTAAAGGCCCAGATATAAGACGCATTTTAGGGCAAAAAGAAGAACAAATTCTTTACATTTTAATGGAATATTTGGCTTGGTATAATCCACTATATGAAATATTGATTTACTTTGCCTTTATTGATAATTCTCCTTCTTTGCTTAAGGCAATATATGTCTGTTGATTTAAAACCCTGCGTTTTTTTTTGTAGGTTTTGTTGTAACTGTACTTTGCTATTCATCTGTGTCTCATTTTATTTTCTAGTTTAAAAAAAAAGAATTATATACCAAGCAGCACTTTCTTGCAACATAATAATCCGTTTGGTGGACTCTACCTAAGCCAATATCCCATTTGGTAGACAGATTAGTACAAAGCACGTTACGCACTGCAAGTGTAGATGCTTTTAATTGTGGTCGGACCCAGCGGGAACCAAACGAGTGCTGTGTTCGAGGCCCAATATTAAACTGTCCCTCTGAGAAATACTTAAAACACAATTACACTGTCTTGACACCTATATGATACTTCACAGTCGAGATGTTTATACAGTAACTAACTGTCGTGTTTCACAAGTGATGAGATGAATCCGTCACAGAACATCTGCCAGACCAACTTTTCACATCAGTAATGATGTCTTACAGCCTCAGCTGCTGAAGTGCACACACACACTCTGCACCTGGTTTTATCAGTGCTGAGTAATGTACATCACCTCGCTCTTAAAGCACTTTTTTGTATATTAAAAAGCTTGAGATTGAGATGTCTGTTAAATGTACAAATGTGCATACTTGAACAGAAACACCTTTATTTGGGACATTTTGCATGGACACTGCTGGATCAGTGAGGGGAAATCTTCATTTAGTGATTTAGGATTTTTTTGTGTAATATTCATGATGATCAGTAGAAGGAAAGATGGTCTGTTGATGTTTGGTACAAACCTACATTTGGCTAAACTGTTAGAAAGAGGCAGGTACTGGTCTCTCAGGAGAGAAAACACTTGCTTGTTATGTTAGTTATGTTCATTTCTGACAAATGTTTCACCACTGCAATGATGTTTTTGGTGTCTGATATGTCCATGTGACACAATATATAATGAAATGACAAATACATCCAAATTATGTATATTATCTTCAGATTTGATAGATTTTGTTGACATCATTCATTTGAACTTCACCTTAATGGCAAACTGGATGAACTGGTTATTGTTTTTTTTCAATGAGAAGTCTTTTTTTAACAGTTATAATAACACACCATCAACCTACACTCATAAAACAACGCTAACATCTCCCGATGTCGATATTCAGATGCTACATTTAGGATTATTGATAAAGCAATAATAATAATAATAATAGCGTGCCTCCTCCTCTGACATGACTTATTAGAAACCGCTTCAGAATATATCTTCTCAGACTTTATGGACTGATCAGGAATGATTCATGTTTTCGATGTTGCTGATATTGTAGTTGCTGTTGATAGTTGTTGTGTTCCTGATGACGACGACGATGACGCTGTTGTATATGCGTTTGTTTCAGAACGGTGACCAACAGCCGGCTAACATACGTGTCTAAGCTGGCCTTTCAAAACAACATCAAGATACAGTACCTGTAAGTACAAGAAGCATGCATCTATTCCTTGTATGATGATTTATTTATCAACTTTAGTTAGTAAGTTGTTTGACTCAGTTGGGGAGAAAACTGTAACATTTGTTATCATTTAAAATGTATAACTACGTTTCAATTTCATTCATTTATTGTATTATTTATTGTTTACATTGATGAACAGGAAATGTACAGTATATTGTAAAGTAAAGACGAGACAAAGCAAAGAAACAAACCATGTTCAGACTGAAGAGGATTTATAAATCACCATCATAATTCAAGTTAAAGTACTTTAAATGACACACACTAATTCAGCCTTATTGGTGAATATAAAAATGAGTTTCTGTAACACCAACCTAATATTTTGTTTTGGTTTTGAAAACGCAATCTCCCTCCCTGATGTTGGACCTAATTTCCAGGAATCTGAAAGATAACAACCTGTCGTCGCTGTCCTGGAGGATATTCAGACACCTCAACATGTCTTATCTGTGAGTTGAGCTCAGCCTTCTCTATCAGTCTGTCCATCTCCGTGTCTGTCTGTCTACCTGGCTCACTACAGCCTCTGTGATGTCACCTATAGATTCCGGATGTGATGTTACTAATGCCTGCAATCTTGGGATTACCTGGAGCCAGAAAATTATAACAATGTTTAACTTAGATATAGGCAACAAGGTGGAGACTGAGATGAAGTAGACAAACAGCAATTAACCATCAAGACATGGTTAACGTGTGATTGGCTATGACACCTGTCGATAAAGGCGTACGTGCTCCACCCAAATATACCCTTTACTCAGTCTCCCATTACTTATTAATATTACTTGTAATAAAGCAGTCGTTTTCACATTGCATTGAAAGATATTGAGAAAGGACTTAAGGATCATTAACTGCCATTATGCAACACAGGGTTGCACAACAAAATGCATCTGTAGCTCATTCGCTAGACAAGAGAAAAACATGAGAAAAACTCAACCAACAGTAGTGTTTTCCTGTAGGCCGAGTGCGTTCTGTTCCACATGCATTTAGTTTGAAAGTGTATACACTTTGCATTTCTAGAGAGATCGTTTGGGCATTTTTACTAATGGTTTAATACAGTCAAATGATTATTTTTTTCATTCCAAGTGGACATTGAAAGAACTGCATCTTAAGAGGAATAGTTCGACTTACGGAAAGTTAGATGAGACACTTTCGTATCTATCTGGAAGGTTTAGGTTCCAGGAAGTTACTACTCCCAGACAAGAAATAGTCCAGGACATGACAAAACTTTAGTTTTTTGTATGGATTACACAAACACAATGTAATGTGTTAATAATTAGTGAGCTTTAGAGGTGCAGGTAGGTAGATCTTTTGGAGCCAGGCTAGCAGTTTCCCTGTTTTCAGTCTTCACGCTTAGCTAAGCTAACCGGCTGCAGGTGGTAGCTTTAAATCTACAAGCATGAATTGTATCAATCTGAATCCTCTAACTCCCGGCAAGACAGCAAACAAGCGTATTTCCCAAAATGTTGAACTTTTTCTTCACGCCACTTTCACACCAGCACATTTCAATCAAGCTATTGCTTTGTCTTCTAAAATATCAGTTACTCTCACGCTCTACTACTCACAGTTCTCGACTTTGTGTGTGCGTAGGATCCTGACAGGGAACCCTCTGCACTGCTCCTGTGAGAACATGTGGATCAAGCTGTGGTTAGGAGAGGAAGCAGACACTCAGGAGCTGCGCTGCATCGAGGATGGAGGAGCACGCAAGCTGCTGTCCAGACTGACACTACTGAACTGCGGTGAGCACACACGCACACACGCACAGCTGGACGAGCTGGAAAAGACATTCACAAGCTGTAGCAGAGAGCAAGTGTTGAAGCACCTGGAGGAAAACAGTATTGTGCAGTACTGTTTTGATTGTGTGTTGTCATATGTTTTGCATCTGTCTGACACATCTGTTTTTATGTAAGTGTATGTGTTTGAGTGCAAGACATACACTGTATTAAATTTAATAGTGTGTGTGTGCTAAGTGTTTTGTCAGTTCTCACGGGAGGTGTGGGGGATGAACAACTGGAGAAAGTGAAGTTTGTTGTTAAAACCTAGGAGAATAACTGTGCAAAGAACCTCCACAGGCTTCAGCGAGGATGCTGCACACACTGCATTTCACTTACGCAGAACTCTGCTTAGCCTGTATATTGTAATTTCTCCAGACAATGTGCAGTGCAAAATGCTTCAATGTCTTACACATGAACGAGCAAACAAATGACCAAATGCACGCATGCATGCACACTCAGAGCCCTGCTTTTATAGAGGGCTTCAAAAATATAGTTTGGTTTTTGCAGGGTGTCATTTAAAGGGCACCGACTCTGAACAGGCTGACGTTATCTCTGTGCTGTGGGGAGTTTTCTCATATGATGCATAGATTAGCAGCCAGATGGAGAAGAGCAAAAAGTGTGACCTACAGAGTAGTGTTTGTGTGTGCTGCTGTTTCAGAGGTTATGTCATCTTTTACTAGTTACAGTCGCCCGAGACATTTGCTCGTAGGTGCAGAAAGGTCACCGTGTGCAGGACATTATAGAAGCAGAAAGATTTGTTTTTTTTACTGAGAGGGATAGTTAGTGTGAATAAACACACAGATGACATCAGTGAGTTTCAAAGATGCTGAGTGGAGAAATTTCACTGCATGTATCACAATAAAATGAAGTGTTATAAAGACCATCTGCACTGTGTCCTATGGCACTGGTGACCTGCTGTCATGCAGCCCATTTAATTTCCTTTTTTTCTCTGAATCATGTTTCTAGGAAGGAATTCTTTCTGGAGTTATGGAAAGCTGCAATACTCAACTGCAACAGCAATAATCACATTTTTATGAGTAATAAAAATACATTTTCCACAGCTTTAATTGCGACAACTTTACGAGAAAATGTTGCATCTTTGTTGAAGTTGCAAAGAATCAATATTAGGTATTCCCATAAGGAAAAAAGCTTCTACAAACCAGAAAATGAAGTTCTCAGTACCAGTGCATACAGTTATTTACAATACAAGTGTAATGTCAAGCTAACTAGCAAGCTTGCTCCAAGTCCTAGACCGACGCCCACAGACCACAAAACCTTTTATGTCCTTGCTTACGGAGTGTTCATTAAGCTTGAATGTATAAATGTCAGCAGTTAATCGATGCTATATTCTGCCCTCCCTTCTTCTTAGTTTTTCATGACGCTCTCTATTTTGGACTCTCTTCTTTTCATAAACGGGATTAGATTACAGCTCGACATGGCTGCCTGTCCAAACTCAGCCCTTTTTAAAAGCAAAAATCTGGCTTTAAGTGACATACGGTAATAATTTAGAGCTTGAGCTTAACCCGAGGAAACAAATTTAACGCAGATAGTTCCAGCCTTTGGGGCAATAAATCCAGTCAGATCCAGTTTGTTACTGTAAAGTGAGAACATAAAGGAATCTTCGGGTCTGATTTGAATTCATAAAACACACAATAACAGCAGTCAGAAAAGCTTTAAGGCCTCAATTGAAATGTAATCACATTTTCTTTACAATAAGCCAGAACTGGAATCTGAAAGTATTTTTGCCATTTGGTCAAAAATAGCTCAGGGCAGTCGGGACGCATAAGACAGAAACAATAAGTTAGCATGCAGGAAGCTAACAATGTCATTGATAACTTCTATTGATCCGTCCCCTCTGCCTCCCTTCCATTAGCAGAGGTTATTTTAGGCATTAGCACAGTTACAGCAGGGCCCCTGGAGAGGTGGGCAGGGGACCCCCTGGCAGCGTGACATATGAGGAGGAGGACATGGTAGAGCGGGGGTTCCAAATAATGCCCCAGGGCTACCAGCGATACACCAAAAGTCTGAAACTGCTGGCCTTTTGCTCTCTATGTCGTTTTTTCTCGCTGTCGTTCGCCTCCCCCTCTCTCAGGCGGCCTCTCCTTCTCTTTATTACTCATTTTCCAATCTCTCTGTCTGTCTGTATGACTGTCTGTCTGAACATTTCTGAGTGACATATGAGGAAGGCACAAAGCAGAGGAAGTGCCCAATGATGCCCTCGGGCTGACACTGATCTCTCAGGCCACCCGCATATGTCTCTCAGTCTGTTTCTCTCTGTGGACTGTTTACTGCTGGAGCTGCACTCGAAAAGGCTGGCGCGCACACACAGACCGGTCCCACTGCTGACCTGTACAAAACTTCGCAAAAAAAATTGCTGCTATGATGTTACGGCAGTCCCATGTTTGTGCAATATGAAAGTATGTGAACTGTGGCACTCAGCAAAAATGTCGCGGTTCAAACAGCTGCAGGTTAAAAAAATCCTTTACAAACCTATAAACACTATAAATATATATATATATATATATATATATATAAAAATAATATTTAATTACCTCTACCAACTCTTTCTTAAATTGTAAGATTACTTGGGTCGTTCTTGTTAATGTAAAAATCAAGAACCATGACATTCATTATATCTTATGTTTTTATGTGGCTAAAATCTGCCATCTGCTAAATCATCCAAATGTATGAACGTTATAATTCAAGCCAGCTGTCCTGAGAAAAAGTGCTTTTTTTCCCCTCAATGTTGCGGTGACAGCAGATGGATTACCGGACCTATGCTGGTCACATCACAGCGCTGGTGCCCTCTGTCTTCATCTGTCGGTCTCTCTGTCTGTCTGTCCAATTGTCTGGCTGGAATGATGGTCTATCACGTTTCATTTCCCTTTGCCGTCCCCATTTCTGTCTTAGATTATTGTTCAAGTATTATTTCCTCTGATCCGATATCTCCTTCTCCGATTTCTGTCGCGTTGGCTTATTCGTGAATATACTGTTCAGTGTCACTACTTACATACTGTATGCCTGTCAAACATTCTGCATCTCTCGGCTCCTTCCTTTTGTGTAGCGTGTTTTTACAGATGCATATGTGAAACACCAAAGCAGCACGTAGGCACAGACTCGAGCAGTAAATGGCAGTACAGGCCGACCAAAAAGGCCAGATGGCTCCCGTGTCTGTGGGCAGTAGATGCTATTCACATGGAATTTGCTATAGGGAGACTTACTCACTTACTTGCTAGATAACAAGGAACCTAACAACCAGACACAAAAACTGTAAAACTAAACCTAGAATCAACACAGAACTTAGAAAGCACAAAGGGAATCAGGACAGTGCAGATTGACACAACAGATTAGGATGGTATTCATGTTGTTTTATGAGGTCTTATAAAAGGTAATGGACCCGACGTTTAGTGCTGCGTTTGGCCTTCCTGCAGTCCTGTTTCCGGCCGTGCTGCTGTCATTTAGCAGTGAGGTTTTGTTAACAGAAAGATTCAAGAGGGTTTAAAGCGGAAAACAGATTCAAAAACAGAAGAGCACAACTGGTCAAAACAATTCAGTAAATCATCTTTATGGGAAAGGAAAGAAAGTCATTGCCAAGCCTTTGAGATGGGGAGGAAAAGTTGTTGTGTAAAGCTGGTGTGCAGTTTCTATTTTTGAATTTATCATTAGTCCTTCATATGACAAGAATGATGCATGGCTGAACCAGCTCAGTAGCATGAGGAATTATGTCCAGGTTAGATGGTTATGCGCCTCATGATTTACGTCCAATGCAAATGCAGGAAGTGTCCTTTAAGTAGAGCGGTGGAGAGGAAGGGTGTGGAGGTTAAGGTGATGGATGTGCGCGTCGGCCCCTTATGCAGGAGATTTCTTTAGAAGCCTAAACTTAACGGTACAATACAGCACGGTAGGGCAAATTTGAGGAAAATGAAAACCTAAAAATTAACTAATGTCAGAGTGAGACAACAGCAAATGAATAATCTATAACAGTTTCTGTCTTTAAAAGCTGCTCAGCCGGTCTCCCATTCTCCTCCCTATTTCTCTGCCTCCTTTGAGCACACGCACTGAATCCCTCTCACAATGCATTGACAGTCTCCACTGTGCTCGAACAACAGAAAAATACAGAGGCAAACTCAGGGACGGGTTTTGTGTTGTGTCAATTTTCTGCACATTTCCTTCTCTCCCTGTTGTGTATTTTGTGAGAAAAATGTCTCCCTCGCCTGCTTCAGCCTCTCATCAGAAACCATCACGTCTCTGTGGTGTGAAGGCTGGAGCCTTACATAATAGATATGAACACTTCTCTAAACACCGATGTGGACGTGCCTATTGTGGCCCATAACAAGAGCTGACAACAATGACACCTCTAACAATGACGCAGGAGTACGCTGTGGTGTATTGTGCAGAGGTTTCAATCCAGAGCGGATGTTTTTGCTTTTAAATATGAGCTGTGAGCAGCTATTCAGCTCCACATCACCGGGGCATATCCCCGATGCCGTGCTTGTAATTCACAGCGCATTCATGGCACATGCTGCTGGTGAATGAAGGCAATCTCAATTCAAGGAGTCAAGGAGTGTCAAGGACTGGCAGTGCTAATGTTATGTTTTCTTTGATAGGGTATGGTTATATTCTTACAATCTTGCCAAATTATCTGCCTGTAAATATCATTGTTTATAGAAAAAGAAGGTCCTTAAAATGACATCTGGTAATACAAAGTGAGGGAATTTGAAAGAAAGTGCAAACAATCTGCTTGTTCACCACAGTAAGTGCAAGTAATAATAGTTAAAGAAAATAACAAATAACCCAAAAGGAAAATGCCATGTATTATCAATTTAAAAGTAAGATTTTCCCTTTTTTTAAATTCAAAATGAACACATGTAAATTTACAGATTTGTCTTTTGTTTGTCGTTTTTATAAAAATCTAAAGTTACCTGTTGAAGTAAACATGACTAAATGAGAGCAGTTGAAAGTTTTAAGGACATAATTTATGTTCAGTCTAAGATACAAGGCAAAACAAATGTCATATTTTCCTGGTACAACTGCATTATTTCCAATTATTTATCCTGGCAATGTAAGATTTATGTAAAAACACTCATAGGCTGGTTCAGTGCTTCACCTTTAGACAACTCTATCCCTCCTAAAAAACCTTAGGAGGCTGATGTACTGAATGAAAGAGATATGTTTTGGTTTCATGAGTTGCTTAAGTACAAAGCCACATTATATATCTCATGTGAAATTGTAATCCATGTTATTACTGTAAGAGTGTGCATGACAAATTAAAGGAAAAACCTGAACAAATTAGTTGAGAAACATTAATAAATACAGTTGCTTCCGTATTGACCCTGAGGAGTCACTTAATGGTGTTAATCCCTCCAGTGCAGAGCCTTGGATAATCCATGCTATGCCAACAAGCATTGAAGCTGTTCTGGAGGCTTGTGGTGGCCCGGTGCTTTATTAAGACACTTTTATATTAGATTTCCTTTAATCTGTCATCCCATTTGTATTTCTCCTGGTATTGCAGGTGTACATAAAGTGAGCGAGCGTAGAGGAAATACAGAGAATATGTTGACATGTGGGCTGTTGTTAGTTCATCCATTGTGCTTGTTGGCTCACAGTGGATTACAAAGTTTATTCTTGAGTTTGGAAATATTAGTCTGGCATTTCCAAACTCAAGGTCCACTTTCTAGCATTTTTCTGACATTTCCAAGTGCTATAGATGAAATCACAACAGCTACCGAACTTGCATGTCAACAAATCCATCTCAAGAGACAACAGAGCAAATTCCAATGTGGTGGTGATGACGGCTAAATGGTAGTAAGCAGGAGTTGTGATTGTTTAGTCAAAAACAGAAAGAAGTACACAATCGACCAAAAAATATATATTTTTTTGTAACAGTGTCATGGATGTTGTGCATTAGTGGGCTCGCCCTCTGCAGACACTTGACTGCCAGTATTTCCCGTACGTTGACAGCCGGCTGCAGGTGGGCCGCAGCGCAGGCCAAACACTGAAGCACATAATAGTGAAATCTTTCCACGTAATGACTCATGTGTTGTCACAGACTCGGGCTGGCCTACCATGCTAATCACGCTAAATTCCTCTTCAATCCTACTTGTTGATTCTGCACACATCCGAGGCGCTAAAGGATTACAATCACACTGGATGTCATGGGTGGTTTGACTACCAAAGCTGCGCTCGTTAATAATTGAACATGGAATAATTTTCTATGTACCGACAGGTCATGACAACTGCACTCGCATCAAAACAGATGATGTTTCCAGAAGTTTTATTCTGATTTCCAGGCTCTGTGTGTGTGTGTGTGTGTGTGTGTGTGTGTGTGTGTGTGCGTGTGTGTGTGTGTGCGTGCATGTGTGTGTGTGTGCGTGTGTGTGTGTGTGGTGACCTGCAGATGTATTGTGTGAGTATAAAGCTGATTTACAGAGAGCCTGTTAAGATATGTGGTCCTGATATGGCAGCTGGCCTGCCACCACTGAAATGACTGTTTTTTAGTGCGTCTCGCAGTGATTGAGTGGGTTGCCGTAGTGATAAGTGGGTTGCCCTGGTGATAAGCATTCTGCAGATGGACAGACGAGGTAGAAGAGGAGGGGGGGAGAGGAGAGGGTTCGATAAGGAATCTGTCCAGTTTATCTGCAGTAGCTGTCGACACCCATTTCTTCTCCTCTCTTGTTTTTGTTCTCCTTTTCTCGTCTCAGCTTTTCTTTTTCTTCCCTCTCTTGTTCTCATCCAGCCTCGTCTTTTTCTTCTTCTTCTTCTTCTCCCGGTTCTCATCCAGCCTCCTCCTCTTTGATTCTTCTTCACTTCTCGTCTTGTCTCTTCTCCCCTTCTTTTCTCCTCTTCTCTTCGTTTTGTTCTCGCCTCCTTGTCTTACCTTTTCTCTTCCCTCCTTTAGGTTCTCATCTTGTCTTGTCCTCTTCTTTTTGTAATCTTATTCTTTCATCAGAGATGTTATTGGACAAGGGATGAGGGCGGCAATACTCTGATTGAGTCTGATTGGTCATACTCAGGTCACCTCCTGGTCAGCACACACACTAGTACACATGCACACACACACACTTACCAGTGTCTTTGCTTTGACTGAGGCTTCAGACTGTGTCCAATCAATTTTAGTACTTGTGCTGCTGAAGACATGCACTAGTAATCAGTGTAACCATCACCGTGTTTGAACTCTGTCCCTTTGTCTGACTGTTTGATTGGGGTGAGTGTGCTTAAATGAAAGCGAGAGAGAGAGAGAGAGAGGGGGGGGGGGGGGGGTAGATTGAATTTGAGGTCTTTTCTTTGTGTGTCGTTCTTTTCACTCTGTGGTAGTGGGTGTGTGTTTGCCTGCTCTTCCACTCGTATTGTCGAGGTTGTTACGTGCCTTGTGTTTCAACTGAAAAGACAAGAGTTGGCCATGAATCCTAAATTTGCTTCCTCCCCTTTCTCTGCCTCTCTCCACCCTCCTCCTTCCCACTCCCTGGTTGTATGTAGAGGTTCCCATGGCAACGTTGAGCCCATCCAAAGTGACACTAATGGAGGGGAAGCACGTGGACCTGTCCTGCACGACCTCTGGAGTGCCCTCGCCTGAGCTGATATGGAACATGGCTTTGGTCTCCATCTATGAGGTCAGGTCAAACACGCGGATAAACACAAACTCGGATATGTTTGGACCCATGGTGTCAATTGCCTTAAGTTTTAATGCTTTTAAATCTGAAGCAATTAGTCAGTTAATCGATCCATTGATTGACAGAGATATTATATTTTATTTTATTAATTGTGCCAGTCATTTTTAAAGCACACAGGTCAAATATTTGCTCGTTTCAGTTTCTTGAATTTTTTTTCTTCATCGAATGCAATAGTAAACGGAAAAAATTTGGGTTTTTAGAGTGTTGACAAAACATGCTCATTAAAGAAGTCAGCTTGGGTTCGGACTATTATACTTATAATATTTTCAGGCATAAAACATACACAAAAATCAATGAAAATCAATGTAATTTGTAGTCCTAAATGCTTCACTGATCCTTGATCCCGTAGTTATTTAGTTATTTGATATATAATGTATATCGTCAGTGCACATGCAAACTTTGGACTCTGTAATCAAAATAGTAAAATCCCTGTCACTATCATTTCAGTAACGTAATCCCCACACAATGTTTTACTGTGATTCAGACCTGAGGAACGCATACTGTCACTGATTTTTGGATTTATTTTTGCCCTATTGAGTGCCATGAGTGTGATTTCACTGGTATAATCAGCTGAATCAAATCATTTCCAAGCACAGTCACATATCCCGAACATCATTCAACTTGGACTTTGAAAATAGCCGAATCCTCATGCTGATTTATGGATGTGTTTACTGACTCAGATTGAGACATCGGGCCAGATTTCGGTGCTGCGACTGTCCAACCTGTCGTCGCTGGACCACAACAGCAAGATCAGCTGTACAGCTGAGAACATTGTTGGAGAGAAAGAGTCCTCGCTGCTGCTGGATATACTTTGTACGTTTGCCCTGTGGCAATTCAATAATTCATTGTAGATTATCGTGTCAGTGCAGTCTTTAAAACAGAGAATTAAAAGCTTAAAAGCTGGAGAAGACAACTGTGTTTTCGCATGCTCCACTAGTTTTACCTCTGAATTGCTCTTTGTTCTTATCTTGCTTTCCTTATTGTTTGTATCTTACATGTTGCTTTCTATTCTCTCTACTACACTCAGTTCCTCCCAAAATCACTAAACTGAGTGACGCAATCCCCGACCATCACTGGTGCATCCCCTTCAGCATGTCAGGTAAGGCGTACATCCACATAATATTCTTTAGTCCTGGCTCTACTCGACTCTTCTTTTGGTTTTCTACTAGGGGAAGTACCTGGTACTTTTATTACTTTTAGTATCACCTCAGACAAGGTTCCAAGCGAGCTGAGCCGATGCTAAAAGGTGGAGTTAAAACACTGCAGACCAGCGATTGGTCAGAGAGAATCGTTACTAGCACATCCTGCTCAAATCGAGCGTTTTTTAAATAGCAAACTATGATTTTTACCTCACTCCTCTACAGTAGACAGAGTGCAGACGTTGCTCTGATTGGTTGCTGATGAAAGGATTGAGCGAGTCTCCCGTTTACACAACAGCTGATCACCCCGCGTACACTAAGGCGGTACTGCCAGGAGTGGAAAATAAAATGTTGTGGGAGTCGAGTAGAGTCGTGCCATGCAGTGGAAACGCGGCATTACCTCGTTGTTATTCTTCTGTCATTAGGCCTGAAATACTCTGCCAACATTTTGAATGATCCCCTGTCTTGACTTCATAATGTTTCCAGGAAACCCGAAGCCGCAACTAGAGTGGTTTCTGGATGGTACAGCGGTGACTGAGGACGAATACATCATCACTATGATCCATGACGTGACAGAGAGAGAGTTCCACGGCTGCCTGCAGCTGGACAGCCCCACACACCTCAACAATGGGCGCTACATGCTCCAGGCTAAAAACATATACGGGACAGACCAAAAGGAGGTGGATGCTCACTTCATGCGCAAGCCCTGGGAGGGTGAGGAGGAGCAACACTGCACAATGTTGTTTTTAAAATCAAGTTTTTACTTTCACTAAAAAGTACAGGGCTGAAACAATTGTTCAATGAATTGTTTAGTCAAACGACAGACAATTTTTCAGGAACAATTTTTATTATCCATTGATAAATATATATATATATAAAAATAAAAAAAAAAAATAAATAAATAAAAAATAATTAAAAATATATACATAAAAATATAAATATATATATATATATATATATATGTATATATAAAAAAAATATATAAATATATATATATATATAAAAAAATATATATATATAAAAAAATATATATATTTCTATATATTATATATATATATATATATATATATATATATATAATTTTTTACAATTTGTGCAATAGTTCATCTAACTTTTCAAGCAAAAAAAAACATGTTTCAGCTTCTAAAATGTGGCAATTTGCTGCTTCTTTTTCTCTAATATATTAAAGTGAATATTCTTTAAAAAAGTGACGGAAACAGCTCTTAAACGCTCTGAGCAATATAATACACGTCTTCCCCGCTCTGGAAATGGGACCATCCGAGGAGCAAGTGAATGCAACATAAAACAACACCACTTTGTTGTTTTCTTTAAACTGGTATATGTATTGATGTAACCTGAAAACTGTATTAGCCTGGACTTTTTCTTGACAATTTTTTTTGCAGTCCTTGAAAGTCACACATTCAGTAAATGGGGAGTGCTTTTGAATGTTGTCTCAAGAAGACTCCCCCTTTAAACTTTTGAAGCCCCATCCTCTCATTGATGCCGTTTCACAGTTTTGGCCTCAGAAAAGTAATTATTTCTACCTATCTACGTACATCGGGCCAACATCTCATATTCTAAAATATAGCTTTACTCCAGTGTGCAGATACTAAAGTGAATATTCAATCAAAGTAATCTGTTGTTTTCCTAATGTGCAGGACCGGAGAAGGAGCCCATCTATTATGGTGAGTAAAAATAAATATTTACTACTACAAATGTTTTTTTTTTTTAACAAATGTAAAAGTGTTAAATCCAACACATCCACTTAAGATTCATAGTGTTAGTGTTTTCATGACAAAGTGTTTCCTGTTTAACATCTCATCATTTCCATCCCCATCAATTAACACAAATTACATTTTAGAAATCTTTCTCTTTCTCTTTTTTTCTCTGGAGTTGGTGAGGGTGCGTTACATCCCTACACATCCTTGCAGCTAGTGATTAGGGTTGTTATGTCTTTCCCCCACACTCTGGCCCTGATGATGTTATTATTTTTTCTGATGTTGTGCATGTTAAATATATGTTGTTTGTTGGTTTGTGTATTGTGTTTGTGTAAGGACTATTTTTTTTTTTTTAAAACAAGCTCAGAGAACAAGCTCATGACTGACAACATTATTTGGGAAGTGCATGTCAAATCATTTCTAATTGGAGTATGTTGATATGTTTAGGACCTAATTTGTCTCTGTTGTCTCTTTTCTCTCTTGCTGTTTCTCCAACACCTTGTCCCTCCTGCAGATATAACCACAGGTACTGCAACGCCTTCGCTAACTCCCAATTACAAACATTGCTAAGCCCCCCCCCCCCCCCAGCAGCAGATTTACCGAATTTTTGCCGTATGAAACACAATATGCTGTCTCTAGCCTACTAATGAATCTAACGTGAGCTCCTTTACTTGAAAACACCGTCCCCAGCCGACTTTATAATGTTTCCAGCTGATTCTTTTTAAAATTACAACCCTGCAAAAGACCAAAAGACATATATACTTGATGGCTACATGCATATTGTGCTTAAACACCGAGGCTAAAATGGTATGTTCCCAGGCAAAAAGTCAGCATTATATGATGATGTAGAAAAAAACTAAAATAAGAAACAACATTGCTCTTGTATTTCAGTGTAGAGCTAGTTAGTCCTAATAAGTATGATCAGGCGAACTCTGTTTAGCTGTTTACCTGACACACAAAAGCCTTAGATTAATGCTAATCTGCTTAATTAGTCTTTTTTAACACAATCTGTAACCACACAAAATAATGCAGAATGAAATGCTGCTGGAAATAAGGCTGGGCAATTCACTTCTTGAGGTACTCTTCTTCTCTATTTATTCCTCTCTCCCTCTCTCTCTCTCCCTCCC
>CALSCE010010657.1:19728097-19774030 GCA_943593645.1 Bovichtus variegatus | reverse complement strand
CTGTCTCTCCTCCTCTGCCTGTCTCTCTCCTCTACCTGTCTATCCTCCTCTGCCCGTCTCTCTCCTCTGCCTGTCTCTCCTTTCTGCTGTCTCTCCTCCTCTGCCTGTCTCTCCTCTGCCTGTCTCTGCTCCTCTGCCTGTCTCTCCTCTGCCTGTCTCTCCTCCTCTGCCTGTCTCTCCTCTGCCTGTCTCTCCTCTGCCTGTCTCTCCTCCTCTGCGTCCTCCTTCCTCCTGGATCGATAGATTACTTCCTGTGTTCAGCTGGGTGACAGCACAGTTTAGAGACCATGAGTTCAGGTTACCAGTCATCTGTGTGTGTCTGTGCGTGTTGTGATGGGCTTAAGGGGTCACGGAGACCTTTGGGGTCAACAGTGGCAGCAGTGCTGTGTTTGCCCTGAAGCCTGAGTGACTGCTCCACTGACTGGTTGTGTAAAACGTCCATTAGAGTCAGAATTAGAGGGTTTACATGAAGGAATTTCTTGCCTTTTTGATTTGCAGTCAATTATTCTTCATCAAGAGGCAAATTATTATTTGGCGGCCAACGGTTTTTCATTTGCGCCTGTGAAATTGTCAGTCAGCAGCTAGAGCAAAAATGTTTGTGGTAAATGTACCAAATGGCCATAACTGCAGAAACATGAACGCTTGCCTGTTCAATTTGTTCTTTTTGTCAGCTTGTACCTGATATCTAGGCTGTCCATCACCACCTCTGAAATGCATCTGAACCCCATATTTCAAACAATCTTTTGCTCCGACATGACCGACTACCGCCAATACAGTAATCTCAAATCATGAAATCCACTATTATCTGCTAACAACTGCTCCCGCTGTTCCTCTCTGGGCACAAGACAACCAAGCTGTTTTAACAGACTGACTGACAGGCCCTGATGTCCTTAAATCCCATAATAGCCTCTCTACATCCATCGCCCTGGGCAACATGCAGCAGTAAATGGCTTCAGTTTGTCTGAGGTGTACCCAGAGAGCCTTGGAGCGATCAATATAGTCACTCACAGTCATCGTTTTAACTCAGCTGCAGTGTAGCCATAAAACTCCTGCTCCAATCCAGATCCCCAAACCGCCGGGCTCCCACAGCAACACCGGTGTCGCAACAGCAACTTAAAAAGCTAAAGAATTGACTGTCCACGTGGACGTGGCCGTGTAACACTGTGTGTGACTCACAATCGTTGGTGTTGTATCACCATCGGCCATTTTCCTGTAATGTCTCTGGATCGCTGCAGAATGCCTCGGGTTTGCATTTTTATTAAACAACAGACGATTTTACACACAGCACCCATTTCTCTTCTATAAAGTGGGAAAACACTATAGCAACAAGATGAGTGTCCAAAAAATGTCAACACCTGTGTTTTCACACCACAGCACTGTTTCTATTATCCCCGTGGCAATCAAAGTGCAGGGATTTTCCTACCTACTTGACAAGGTTGTATAACTACTGTATGTCGACGAAACACATCTGCTTAGTTTCACCAGGCGTCGGATTTTCAGCACTCAACATAAACCTCTAATGAAGTAGGCCGTGTGGACTTGAGGTCATTAATTTAACAATGTCTCTGTACTCTGATTGGACGACAGTATCGCCCATCCTCCCCTGACAGAAACAGCTGTTCTACCAGACGCCGGGGCCATTCGTTTTTTTTTCAGTTCACAAACCTGATCAAGAATTGCACCAACAGGGCGACACGATAGCCGAGCGGTTAAGGTGCAAACCACATGGGCGCGAATGGCCAGAGCAGCGAGTCCCTGGCTCCATTCCTGGCTGGCATGGATGTCATTACCCTCCTCTCTTTCCCCACATTTCCTGTCTCTCTCCACTTGACTGTGAATAAAAAAGGAATAAAATGCCCAAAAAAACAATCCTAAAATAAATAGGAAATTCCAGTTTCATGCAACTTGGATGTTATTTTCATAGTTTTGGTCATCATTCCTGCTGGTGTCTGGTAAAATTGTACCCACCAAGTACAGATCTGGAAACACGGCAGTATCATTAAAAGTTGTTAGGTGGTGCGACTCTATTAAAAAGGCCAATGCAAAGTAGAAAAGTTGCATGTGGTTGCCAATTAGTCCTGGGTGGTACAAAATGAGCTAAAGACGCAGCTGCCCATTTTGAAGTGTTTCAACTTTCCCACAAAATCTAAAATGTATAGTAACCCTCTTAATCTTCACCACATTCAGTCCTCTACACTGACGTCCTAAACATCTAACGTCACAACACATCCAACGCCTTAACCTGTCATATAAAAAGACAAATAGACTAAAAAACAACGACAGTATTGCCGTTTATAGTGCTCATGCTACTGCCACCCACCTCTCAGTCATGACCTGAACTTTGTAAGCGAGGCAATGTATTTTATTGACCGTTAACCCACGTCTCTCCCCACCAGACTGCCAGGAGCTCCAGTCTCCACCAGTTTAAACATCAGTTCCATGTCTATTAACAGTGTTGGGTCGTGACCTGACCCCACTTATACCTTCACCTCTCCTGTCCGTCTCCCTCTCCCTCCACCTCCCCACTCTACATCTTCTCATCCCCCTTTTACCAAGTCACTCCCTGTGGACCCTCTGCCACCTCTCTCTCATACACAGACACACACAGAGACACACACACACACACACACAGACAGATATGCACGCAGGCTCTTGTTGCCCCTCGGCTTAACGGTATTTATAACGATCTGACCCTGGGACCTCTCTGTGTTAATGATCTTCAGCCCCTCCCAACACAAGCACACACAACCCGACAGACAATAACCTGCGCTCTCCTGTGCAGCGGCATGTTTTTCTTCTTCCCTTACGTTATGTTGAGATAATCTCCAGAGTAAACATTGCCAGTAATAAGACGACTCAAGCAGCCCAAAACTAACAGCTTTATTTCTTGAATGCAGAGTTTCTCCACTGAGGGAATTTAGGAAACCATGTCTTCTAACAGTGCACAATGGCTGCCTCCATTTAGTAATGCTGAAATAGTCTCAATTTGAAGGGAATGATTTGAAATCATTTAAGAAAATAAATAAAATGTACAACTCTTAAAATATTTGCAATTAGTAGCCGCTGTGAGCTAGTATACTATAGTACAATAATTCTACTTTTTGCTGCGTCCTTTTGAATGAAACCATCTTTATAACTGGTGTTTTGTACATTTTTAGAGAAACTGAAGGATTAAATTTTCCTGATTCAAAAATTTGTGAAACATCTACAAATTATTTTGAAAATCTGTATTACTACAAATCTTAAAACAAGGCATTTTTCACCAATGTTTTCCCCTTTTTATCTCTTCAAGAATAAATAGGGTAATAGAATACATTACAAAAATCATGATAGGGGTTGACATGATTTTCGTAATTTAGAAATCATTTGTAATATGTAAAAAAAATTAATTTATGAGGCAGAGGTGCGAGTTCAATCCGAAAATTGCAAAGAGCATTTGGTCGAAAGCAAGTTCAAGAATATTTTTTAATTCACCCCACAACTTATTATTCATCTTTCATCACTCTATAGGGTCCATTCATTCAAAGTGAGACAAACTAGTCTGATCCTGGACACAGAAAGATGCTGCTGGAGAACAGAACCGCCCGACGCACAAACACAGAGCACCTATAAGTGTGAATATCCCCACACACACACAAAACAAACTATTGTGCGATTGCTCTCGTTCCTTTTCTCTCTCAAGACCTTTTCAATCCTCACATGAGTTGCCAAAAAGCACACACACAAACAAACTCTCTCAGTTTCTCCCTCTCAATCAAGCTCTGTCAGCAGCACTAGAGCCTGATATGAGGCCGGGGACAGAGGAAATGAATGATGTCAACCAGTGTTATAATTCAGCAGAACCGACCACATTACAGGGAATACATATACTGTATTTTGTGCTCATGGGAAATCAATCTAAACTCATAATACAATGTTTGCAGGCTTATGCTGGGGTCTTAAAGAAGTCTGGAAAAGAACTTTGCATCACAGCCTCTGTGTGTGTGTGTGTGGTTGTGTAATTCTGATTAATGTTTCTTTCCCTGAAGAGACTCATGCCCTAACTTATCTCTAGTGTTATTTTTCTTCAACTGACCCAAAGTGAAGCGCTGATGAAAAACTAAGACTTGATGGAAGCACCCAATTACGCTCTTTAAGAGATCCTTCTACTGCACACACACACACACACACACACACACACACTTTCTCTCTTTCACACCCCTAAATCAGTGAAGAATGCATAAATGAGTTAGAAGCATGAACTAGACAATCACTCACAAGCTTTTATTACAGTACTCGTAGGACAATGCACTGAAAAGCAGTAATTTGCTAACCCCTGCATGTACCTGAGTGATTAAGATAATTTACAAGCGATGGCAGTTATCATTTCTGTGTGTTAGCACTGGAAGCTCTTTCAACAGCGATCTTATCATCTGCAATACAAAGTACATTGTGATGACAGAACTATAAAAATACAGACCTGGTGATGATTGATAAAGAAAAACAAACTATAAATAAAAAAGTGAAAAAGTAATAGGAGTCTCCGCCACCCAACCTCACGGTGAAATTGTGAAATTGTGAAATATCCCCACTTTAGCCATCTTTTCTCATCTTTGTAATCTTGTGGGCTTGTTTGCCATCATGGCAGAAGCACACTCATACACTCTGAAATGTACAAACACAAAGTTGGTTGTGTAATTTGCAGTAAGTCCAGTCCATGCCCTGCAGAACTTGTTTTTCTGATCTGAGGTCTGAGGATCACAAAACCGTTTTAACCGCTTTATGATGTTACAACTCTATGTTTATGGTTTATTAAGATTCAGGCACAAAACTGGAAAGATCACGGCTTAGGTTCAAATAAATACCATTTCAGTTTAGGGATTATTAGATCGTGGTCATGTCGTGGAAATGGGAAAGAAACAGCCATCTCCTGTGTTAAGAGTCCGATGTTTTTTTATAGACCATCTATCCATCCCAGCCTCCTCCTTACACGTTTTGACAGAAGGAAAAACTACAGTCACGCTTTCAATATGTATATTGTTTAAAGACAAACACGTGAACCTATCCCAAAGTTACATGTTTGGGGTTGAAGGTGGCAGAAGCCGTCACAGTTATGTTGTAAAGTGTTTAGTAGCATATTTCAGTGTGTGTGTTAGTGTGTGTGTGTGTTAGTGTGTGTGAGAGAGAGAGAGAGAGAGAGTGTGAGCCAGTATGCACTTGCAAATGTAGCTGCTATTTAGAGCTGATAATGTTTGCTTTGGCACTCCACCCAAAGACGCAGACAATTAGCTGCAATGCCATGAAGGTGTACTGCAACTTGCGAAGATGGAATCCGCTTCATGGACTGTTTTCACTGTTTAATTAGAAACTAACTCCTCCGTTCTGTTGCCAAAACAAATAATTTTTCCGTTAAAAGGGTTTGGCTCAGTGTCTGACTCATTCCATGTTGTCACTGTATTATTGCTTTAAACAATGTATGTTGAATGAAACATGACTTAATATCCAGTGCACTGAAAACATGACCGAAATCTCAGTTTTGATATAGAAAATCAAATTCTCCAGAGATCTTTCAACATATAATAGCGGTATACCAACTAAGAACGCTGAATATGAATTTCCTACTTCTTGGTTTTTACTCCACCAGGTTCCTAGATTACAGGCATTCGTCTTTTTGAGGGCATCCATTAATTCCCTCGGTTACCCTCCAGCTTTGTAGAAATACTCTATTATCGCTTTCTTTCCTTGACTTCATCATTAAATGCTGCAGAGCCTGACCTAAAAAAAAAAAAAAAGAACCCAGCACTCAAACATGAAAACAACCACAGTTGACAAAGTACCGAGTGCTATTCTATAGGCCTGACCCTCTAATGGGACTTTTGCAGGCTTCGTCACTCGTTTTCCACACACGGAGACTTGCAAATTTGTTCTCGAGTCAGCACTATTGGAGCTGCTGCCTCCTCATCCATATATCCTACAAACAGTAAGAGTCTAACTTTGAAGCCTCGAGTTTGGCATTTTGGTCGTCGCCATCTTGGTTTTTTTAAGAGCAGGAAGTGACGATATTAAAAACAAGCATAACAAGCACTAAGTTACCAGCTGGTGCTAGCTAGTTTAACAAGGTGCATCTGTAATTCACGTGAACTATGATCTTAATTGGTGGCCATGCTTCCCCCTGCACTGCCGAGTCCGAATTTCCTCATGATAGTAGATCATATATGTCACAGTAGTGTCTCCAAAATGTATTTTATACTGGACACATTTGTCGGTTCTGTTTTTTTATTATTAATTTATTATATTTCTTGTCTTAGTATCACTACTACCCCTGCTTACCTCACTCTACACAATCCATTCACAGATACATGCGAGGGTTATTTGTATTGTATTGTTGTCGTTTTTGATGTTGGAAATCCCACAAATATATTATTATAAAAATAAAAATCTGTGAATATTTGGTAGAAAAACATGCTTTAAAAAAAAAAAACGTACGTAATCAGAAAAAAATGAACAGCAGACTCCTTAAAGTGTCTTTACAACTAAACGCCATGGTAACGACTTGTCAATCACAAGGTAAAGCATACCCTGCTTTATCAGCTATTTTACTCTAAATGGGACCCTAATTTACTAAATGAAAATCAGGCTGTATCGAAGTACATTTGAAACTAGCTCTGGCCAACACAGCGTCTTGTCGAATCACATTTAAAAGCAGAGCAAGGTTCAGGTTTTTGCTGGATAGCCCTGCATTTTTTGGCACTCTCCGCTAGCACTCTGGTCAAATTGTCGGCTTCGGAAAGTAACCCCCCAATTCCTGGAAAGGAGGGGGGGGGGAGAGGCTGTCTCAGACGCTGCTCAACCATCCCACAAGTCCTAAGCACTTGCTCCAAGCATACTGATCGCTTAACTCTGAGTGAAGCATGTGTCGAATACAATAATCGTAACAAACTGTAGAAGGTCTTCTATGAACATAATTGGAGCGTTTTAATGACGCTGAAAACTTAGGGGGTGATTAGTTTAGCTAAAAAAAACACATGAATACTGTCCATTTTGTATCTTACACGCTCGTAACTAATGTTATAAAAATATAACCCTCCTTCTCTTAGATGTCTATTGTGATCAATAACATCTTCATCTCCCCACTTTATGATCTCATCTCCTCAATCTCTGTTAATAACATCTTCATTCAGATTCCTGGACTTGTTCTATTAACATGACCATGTGCGCTGAAATGTTCCGTCTCTCGTGGTAAAGATAAGAAAACCAAACTCTCTCTCTCTGCTCTCAGGACCATCTTCTGTGATCAGTAACGATGATGACTCCGCCTCTCCTCTTCACCACGTCTCCAACGGCAGCAACACTCCTTCATCCTCAGAGATGGGCCCTGACGCGGTAATCATCGGCATGACCAAGATCCCGGTGATAGAAAACCCTCAGTATTTCAGGAGCACAAACAGCCTGCTCAAAACCGACACTTGTGAGTAAAAACCCCATTTATCTTTAATTTGTACCCAAATGAACTATGTTGGAAATCCATCATGAGATTTATTCTGCAAAGTATTCATGCCAACTATCCTTGTGTGATTCATGGAGGTTACCATAGCAACATCTTTCCTGCAGTCATGACAATGACCTTGGAGCTGCTGATGATAAGCTGTCAATTCTGAGGGAGAAGTGGGAAATAGAAAGACTATTTATATGCAAGTGTGTGTGTGTGTGTGTCCGTGTGTGTGCGCTCCAGCATACGTTGAGCACAAATCCATTCATAAATTCGAGACGTCCACGTGTGACTCATACGCACACATTACCAGAGCCGAAGGCAGCAGAACATACATACAAGAGTTTATCTAGCAGAAAAGAGAAACATGAGTAGTAACAGAAAGAGACAACAGTCAAACAGACTGACAGGCACAAGGATATTGACCTGGTCCATCAACATGGCATTAGGAATATTGGCAAGTAATAAAGGCTTTGGTCTTGCATTGCAGTAAATTATGAAACCGCATGCGCGCGAGTGTGTGTGTGTGTGTGTGTGTGTGTGTGTGTGTGTGTGTGTACTTTTACCTTAGGGCAAGGTTGAAGGAGATGTAATAATGGGGAGGACTAGAGGTTGACCTCTTCAATCGAGCAGGATTTACTGAAAGATAACGCTTTCATTCTCGTCTTGTTCAGGCTGTAAATCCCAGTCTGAGGATCAATGAAAGTCAATAATGTACTGCTGCGTGTGTGTTTTTAATATATTATCGCTATTACAACTATTCCTCTGTATGTTTCTTTGACTCGCAGCATAAATACTGAATGCATCCTTCTGATTATTTGGCACTCTGCCTTTTCTAACTCAGGCAGCCTTTGATGGACACAGTCTGGCAAAGTGGCACTACGTTGCGTGCCAGGAACCAAACTCTTTTAAAACATTGGCCCTAACCAGCTTGTGGCCTGTAATATTGAATATACATTTATACTAGGCTCTCTTCCTGGCAGCAATAAAGTAACAATTACTCTGCAGAGATGATGGATCCGTGTGTAATTACAGGAACTGTTAGCTGTGCTGCAAAGCTTCAGTTGCACAGCTTACCTCTGAAGTGAACACCTCATTAACAATAATAACATCAGAGGAGCTAGAGTGGATGGAGAGTGTGTCACATGCATTATCAAAGACTTATGGTAAAGCACTCTTGGACTTGCATAGGTTGCAACTACTGTGTTTATGGTTTCTTTATCCCCACACGTACAGTAGATGCACACAGGCTGTTAGTGTGCATGTCAAGCCACTGAAGCAGGGCTGTAGTGAGGATTTAGAAATACTAAGGACATACAAGACATTTAATTCCCACCAACAACCCCACCCGGAAACCCCAAAACAGGTCATATTTTAAGTATTTGTATGTATTTATTTATTATTCATTGAGTTAGCTGTTCAAGTTTTATTTAATGGAGCGGTTCTTTTGAAGAAATTTCTCTAAAACTGCATATTTAATAAAGTTAAACAACTCTCCATTCCCCCTATACATAGCATCAGAATACATCTATTTGGAAAAGCACCTCAGGAAAATATTTAGAAATCCCTACTCATAAAGTAGAGTGTTACCTCTTATTTCCCAACATAAACATCTAAAAACTGTGTTTATTATTTTGTTGGCCTCAACAGAAAGGTTTGACATTTTGGAAATACGCTTATATGCTTTCCTGCTGAAAGTTAGATAAGAAGATTGACACCCCACTCAGGACTGCACGGTAAATATTAAGCTGACCTAGAGCCGGTTGCAGCAAACCGCCGTAGAGGAGATGTGCCCAACGATGGCAAACCATCGCCAAGAAGCAATAAAAAAAAAAGCAACAAATAGTCAAATGTTTGTCTAAAACAGCCAAATCCAAATTGAATTAAAAAAAAATTGGAGTTTTGTGTCCAGCCCCATCAAAAACTGGATTAATGCAATAAATGTAAAACCAAAGTATAAAAAGAAAGGTTCTTGTTAAACAGGAGTTATGTGACTATTTGTTGGCACTGAATCTTCCTGGAGGCCAGCTGTTTCCTCCTTTTCCAAGTCTTTCTGCTAAGCTAAGCTAAGCTAAGCTAAGCTAACTGGCTGCTGGTTCCAACTACATATTTACCGCACAGATATGAGAGTGATATCAAACCTTTCACTTCACTATAGCATGAAAGTGAATACTAATATTTCCCAATATGTCAAAGTATTCCTTACAGGAATCAAATCAAAAAAATACAGAGTTTTAAAATAGTGGAATTAGCTTAAGAATAGCTTGTGTTAGATTTTCACTGCAGAACTCATTGTAGGGTATAAATAAAAGTGCTAACACTGAAAAAAAAAAAAAAAAATACTGAGCACCAGACCCGAGTTATCGCAACTGAAGGACGCTGAACTGAAGGAGAGATTTCCCTTTTTTCATCTTTGTTGTTTGTTGTTACACCTTCCTCTTGGCTTTGTCTACAGTATCTCTCAATTTTTCCACCGTTTCCATCACAGCAGATCTTATGGGGTTTGTATTTTGTTGTATCTAGGGAATGAGGATTAACTTTGTTCTGGAAAATGTTATTCACAAGACGACACGTGCGTACAGTACTCGAAAACACCCATTTGCACGCACGCACGCACGCACGCACAAAGATTATGAAAATGTAGGTCACAATTAGCTACACCTCCTGATAGGAGGGCACATAGATGGGAGCGGTTGTTAAGTAGAAGGAGGTGTAGTGGGAAAAAAATGAAAGAATTAGAGTCATGACATTAACTGCTTGAGGAATTTAATGGAGAGAAAGTCCCCTATATATATCATATTGGCTTTGTTTAAACTATCAAACACACAATTTCCAAACTGTTTTATGTCAGCATCCAGGTTCATGGGTAGATATTGGGCAGATGAGGGAAGGAGGGAGAGAAGAAGAGGCAGATGGGAAAAGCGGGTATAATTATGTCCCGAGACATTAATTTATTTGGTTGTTTAGAAAGATGCTGATTAAGGAGGATAGGTGAGAGCGGTGGCTCTATCAGGAGGAGTGGAGGGATCGGATGACTGAGGGAAAGGACAGATGGAAAAATATGGGAGACGAGGTTGATGGGAAATAATATTCCTCTTGATGTTAATGTTGTCAGCGGCGTCATAAACAAGTGATGGGAAAAAAGAGTGATGGAGCAACAGAATGGGGGAAGAACATGTGCCTGGATGTTAATGTTTTGAGGATGTTGATTAAAAAGTGATAAGTTCAGCAGAGGAGGGAAACGGCAATAGGGAGAAATAAATGGAGCAGCGGGGTGCTAAATAAGGAAAGAGAGTAAGATAATGAGACTGGATGGAGGGATGCTAAATGAGAGAAAATGAGTGAATAAGATAAGCATGGAAAATGGGTACTAATTAGGAAAAACATCAGAGAGTGTAAAGTTTGGTAAATGGGGAATAATATTTCTGTAGATCTTAATTAAGGATAGGCCTACTGTTTGAAGAGAAGAGGGCTGATGTGTAGCATTGCACAAAGAGATACAGTTTAATAATGAAAGCAGGGTGGAAGGAGTGTAAAATTGGCAAAGGCAGACAGCTGGAAAGCTGAATTCATGAGTGATATGAGGCCATAAAAAATAAAATAACTTCATTTTGAAAAGTTCTTGATTGCCATGCGCAGCAATTATGGAAAATTCTTGAATATATGAATGCAAAATTAGTTGCAATGACACATTATAAATCTAACAATAAAGACACATTTTAACAAACAGCAGGAAAGGCTTTGAGAACAACACCAAATCTTCCTGCCAAAGAAAGAAAGGCAACAGGGGAAGTATTGGTCTGCACACATGAATTTATTTGCCATTTCAGGGTGTTAATTAAGGAGAAGTGGTGCGAGGCATTTTCATGGATGGACGTTTATTACACAACTGCAGTAGGAAATGGTGTTGTGAGGTAATTATGTGGTTAAATAGCGGGTAGCTGGTGGGATATGGACGTATTGTGTGCACTGAGATCTGTGACCTGCTACTGCTGTTTTTGAACTGAAGACAATAATGTCATGAGAAAGAGACAATATATATATTTTAAACACACATTTACATAGAAGCGCTGACTTTTAGCCACAGTGATATCATACTCAACCCTCTCTCATTCAAACATTATGTTTTTATAGTTTGCACATATATGTTAATCGTTTAATGACAATATATTTCATTTGTTTTATCTACAATATCTGCTCTTGGGATGGATTAGAAAGAGTACGAAGATGTTTTACTCAGGTACAAGTAAAAAATGACTTGTGTAACAATGCACTTATAGAAGAAAAAAAAAAAAGTAGGCCAGTTAATGTAAAATTAACTCAGAGAAAAATGATTTACATGTTTAAATGGGAGAGGGGGGAGGATGGTAAAGAAAAACAAATGTGTGTGATGATGATTTTTTTTTGATTTTATTTATTTTAGATAGGCCTAATAAACAACATATGTATGCTACAAAATAAAGTGTATTAACATGTCAACATTTACAGATGTCTCAACAGACTCCAAATGTCTAAGCCAACAATATGAACGCCCTTTGCAGCCTGTTCACACAACTCAATACCAACTACACAGCCTTCCAGAACAGAGACTAAACTCAGACAATCAAACAAATATGACCAACAATAACAAAATAAAATAAATAAAAATATCTAAGGACAACGTGGCGGGTGTAACACACAATATTAAGCTACATAAATGACATCATCCCATAAAACAACACCTAAAAACACAGACATCATGTATCGGCAATAAAAAACGCCACAAACACACACACACACACACACACACACACACACCTCAATGAAGGTAAAAGCTCCTCAGTCACCTGGAGCCTTTGCATTTAGCATTAACCACATAACAGCGTTGTTCCTTACTATAACCTGGCTAAGCCCTGTCTTTTTGACTGCCAGATGTGCAACTGTGTGCCTGCAAGGAAACACAAATTATCCCATAATACATGCACTTGAACACACACACACACACACACACACACACACACGCACCTGTTGTGTGATTGGGTCAGTTGATTGGGTCTGGGTTTGTAGCCTTGTCCAGCCCGTCTGCCTTGTGGGTAATAAACGGGCTACAATTTATCTTTGAATAATCTTCTTTAATCAACACAAGACTGTTACACTCACACCTGTCCCCCGCAAAACAAGGGCAGGTAGGAACTAAAATGACTCGGGGCAGGAAATAACAACTTTAATGTCACATGTAAATATATAAATAAATAAAAGGTTAAAGTGCTAAATGATAACGGATTCATTATTGTATCTAATAATAAAACAATAATAATTGCAAAATCAAAGCCAAAATGAGAGAGATTGATATATAGATAAGATTAAAAAAAAATACTTCAGCAAACGTAAAATTACCCTTTTTAAAAAATGCTCAAAAGAGTACCAGCACACAACACTTTGTTACAGTAGCGAGACACGACTTCTGCTCTGGGATACTATATCCGCTTGTTCCATCTAAAGCTAGATTTTTAGACAATCAAGCACTCAGGGACAAATTGTCATCTGGGTTGAACGTAAAAAAAAGTCAACTGTGTCCGTTGAAGCGCGAGACACAACTTGTTGTTTATTAACATTTAACCAAAAACTAACTGACCCTGACCTTGACCAACGTGCTTTGGTTGCGCAAATCTACAGTATGCACAACACACATGGATGCAAACTCCGATCTCCCGTGACAAAGCTCTGCTCTTACACGCTCAGCATCCATCATCACCGACTGGCAAACCAAATGAGTCTAGTAGATAATAATTTGACAGGGCTGTCATACTGTAAACGGTACGTGTTCAAAGCCTACAGAGGACACACACATGGTGGGTGTGTGCTCCTCCTAGACACAATGTGTGTGTGTGTGTGTGTGTGTGTGTGTGTGTGTTCAAGTGCATGTATTATGGGATCATTTGTGTTTCCTTGCAGGCAGACAGTTGCACATCTGGCCAGCAGTCAAAAAGACAGGGCTTAGCCAGGTTATAGTAAGGACACAATGTTGTTATGTAGAACTAAATCTTGTATCATCACCATGATAAGATGCCAACATTTTTACAAAAAAAGAAAATCTGCTGGCATGGAGTCACAAGTTACTTAGCAACAGTGAGCAGGTTTGTCGACTCAGATCCAACCGTGGGTGAGCAGAGGGCAGAGAGGGATTACGCACTTGAAACAGAGAGAGAGAAGGGAATGTTTTTTTTAATTTACATGACAACACAGAGAAACAGCTCAAAAAAGTATTAAAAAAAAACCCCATACATTTAACATCTTTTCCACTTTATAAAAACAAGTTTAATAACTGACGTTGATGGGACACACAGTATAGTGTCACAACATTAGACCTTATGTAAACTAACTTACATAGTGTTTCTAAACCAAGATGGCGAGCTTTTAATTAAAGTTATTCTCTTCCTCTTTTCAACAGTCGTCCAGCATATTAAGAGACACAACATTGTGCTGAAGAGAGAGCTGGGGGAAGGAGCATTTGGAAAAGTCTTCCTGGCCGAGTGTTACAACCTCTCACCGGACCAGGAGAAGATACTGGTGGCTGTCAAGGTAATCGGGTCTTATTCTTACGTTTTATTTCTGTGTAACTTTCTACTGTTCAAATGTCATACTCCCGGGCGCACTAAGGTCCTTACCACAGGGGAACAGGTTCAAAACCGACCCGCGCCCTTTGCTACATGTCATCCCCTCTCTCTCCCCTCTCCTGTCAATCTTGAGCTATACTAATAAAGTCAAGAAAAGCCCTCAAAATAATCCTAAAAAAAAACAAAAATGTAACAGTCCCAGTGATAATGTAAATGAAAGACACAAGTTTATTCATATCATTTGAATCAAGCATGACACAGATGTTGTATAACTAGAAGACTTTATTCTGTAGATTTCTGTGAATATATTTAATGTTTTCTACAGTATAACAGTCCTACACCTCCAGCATTAGTTAGACTATTGTTCTTAAAATGTATACAGTACAGTGTAAGTGACGAATCACTCATGTCAATCACTTGATTGAACAAAGCACACATTTCATAGACATCAAAGGACATATTGAAATGAAACACCACCCAGTCTGCATTACAAACAAGGTATTTTATGAGGAGTCTAGTTTCAATATGAGATTTTTTGAAAAACCCAGCTCCTACAGAATGATTGATGGCACCAAAATAAAGCCCATAATGTTTATTATTATAGCTGAAGTTATTGCTTTCTCTGCCATATTTTGCAATGAGATCTGATATACAATTGAAAATACTGACAAGTGTACAGCAGGTCATCTCATGTTCCTGAAATGCAAAGTTAAGACTCCATTTCCTCTGCTGTTGTTGGAAAGTTGTTTCCTTGCAATGCTTTCTCTCTAAGCAAAAGGTGGAATTACACTCAAACCGCTGACTTCCAGGGTCAAATTGAATGGTTTCCCAAAGAGCATCCTCGCATCACACCTACCCGTCCGTGCATCTCTCCATCAAGGATGCTCTGCGGTGAAACAGGATCTGATTGGTGGAGATCTTCTCATTAACAATACATGACCTGTGAGAGACCCCCGTCCCTCTCCTTCTGTCCCCACTTCCTCTGTCTTCCATCCCTCACCTCTAACTCTCACCTGCAGTACTTTTTCGCTCTCCTCTGCAGTCCTTCATCCTCTCCTCAAATCCTCCACCTTCTTTTCCCTAAACCGCTCGCTGGCCCGCTGATGTTTGCTGCCAGCTTAGCTTTAGCTCAGTCTGAGCTCTCTGTAAAATATGCACCTGAAAATCCCAGGAAGCACAGCTCTTGGTTGTAAAACAAGATGCTGTGTGTTGCTGCTGCACTGCTTCTCAAATCTGGTAAAACGTTACATAATAAGCATTCAACTTACACTTAAAATAAAGTGTATTTCTCAAACTGCCATAGGTGTGGTTGCATGCAGATGAATCATTTAGTCATTAGAGTCACTTCATTGATTTAACTCTCTCAATTCATCGGATTTTGTTTTTCAATTAGCTAATGTACCACCTGCTTGTAGCACACTCTTCCTGCTCTTTTCGTCCTCGTCTTCTTGTCAACTGGTATGACTCACCGCTTCTCTCCGCTTGTCTTTTCCTCCTCCTCCTTGTTGCTGCATCAACAAAGAGGAGACGCGATGAAAGCTGGTGGAAACAGATTTTTCAAATAAATGATGACATTGTCATTGACTCCTCCTTGTTTAACTCAGTTCATCCAAATTACAAAAAAGCACATTAAAAGGGAATATGTCTTTGGTAGAAAGTACAGTAATTAAATCGACAACTGTTTAAAGGGAGGTCTTTTTTAGATGCTGCGAGCACCACAAACAAAATGCATTTCATCTCCATTCTGCGATGGAAGAATTCAATTAAAGTCTTTGCTGATGCATATTGTTATAGTGTGAATGGAGGACAAACATTAATTAATTAAAGTAATATAAATGCCATATTATAATTAACACAGTTAGTATAGGTGACTTAAATACACCAGTTCACTGTGATTATGAAATCTTGCTGCACACTGATTTGCGTTTTCATTTGCCAACTTTCTGGAAATTTCACTTCACATTTCTGCAACATTTCAATGGAAATATATTAATAATGTACATAAAGATGTGTCAGTGCATTCAATCATCATTACAGCCGGTTTCTCTATGATTCAGCGTCAAGAGAGCAAGCTGATCTATTCATCATTAAAGAAAAAAACAGCGATTCGTATTTTGAGATGTATTTTCCTTTTTAAATGGTAAATGTATGCATTTATAAAAGCGCTTTTCCAATCTTTTGTGATCACTCAAAGCGCTTTACAACACATCAGTATTCACCCATTCACACACATTCATACAGAGTCAGAGGCTGCCATGCAAGGTGCCACATGCTCATCAGAGATAACCATCCACACACACTCACACACTGAGGCCGAGGATCGAGCTCCGACCCTCCGGCTAGTGGACGACCGCTCCTGAGGCAAAGATCCCCCCTCCCCTCACAAGCTCATTGTTCCTCATGTACATACTGTACTTATGATCTACTCTATCATGCATGCTACATTACAGAAACATGTACACCACATTACATAACCTACACTCACTAATAGACCTTAATGGTCCTGGTTTTAGAGTCGGCTATCTATCAGCCAGTCAGCCATAATACAGAAGCCAGTTTTACTGTTACTGTATATCATACACTGAGGTGCCATCGATCACAGGCACACTTTAACACGTTCAGACGCACACAGAAATATGCACGCGCCTGTACACGTTTGCATGCCATCAATCATGAGCACCTAGCACTTTCAATAATGTTGCCTTCACATGTAAATGTGAGTCACTACATTCCCAGGCTCGAGGTTGTTGATTGCTTCTTATTTGTCTGGGGACCTGAATGTGCGCACACTGGATGACTAACAGTGCAATATTATGGCTTTTAGCTTGGGAATTAACGCTGCATTGAAAATCAGAGCCTCAGAGCGTGAGAGTTCAAAGGTAGATGTTTCTGGCTCACAGCAAAGTCTCTGAATTCAACATTAAATACGATCTGCTAAATATTTGTTACAGTGGTCATTTGACAGACAGCTCCCTCAGCTGATTGAGTGCAGGTGTTTGCCAGGAAAGGACGTTTTTCTTTTCCTTAATTTTGCATCCCAGATGTATCCTTGTGCCAGGAGCACAAGTATATAGCTTAGTACACAGTTAGTAAATCATTTACTAATGCTTTAAGTTATAAACCATTTTAAGAGCAAAGATTGGGTTGCCAGACTATGGCTGATGTTTATCCTTCTTCCAGACACTTGCTTTGTCTGTTTAGCAAATTAATATAATAATTTGACCTCGTATCTTCTTTACAAAGACCTTTGTTAATGACTTATTAACATTTTGCTGGCATCTTGTACACTGACTTTTTAAGGAACCAAAAAGGAGCCAACCAAGAACCCAGATCAATTTCAAACTGAGCTTGATGCTTTCATTTAGTATGCATACTGTAAACCACCACATAATCATCACGTAGTGTCACATTACAGCCTGTACTGTACATGACCAAGCATTTGTTTGATCATGATACATTATCAGTTGAATAGGAGTGGGTGGAGTTACCGTTCATCTCATGTTCTGGCCTCTCAGCGTTCCAGCTGGAAGGTTGAGGATCATTTTATTCATCCTGAGCTTTCTTAGTGACTTCTCCTTGTCCTTTAAACATATATTTGTAATAGGAGCTTCTCTCTTCGATGTTAGTACATAGACACACACACACACACACACACACACACACACACAAGGTGGAAGTCGAACGTATATTCATGTCATATACTGTAAGAAGATAATCAATTATTCATGTAGGACAAGAGGAATTATCTATATCTTTCTTCTTTTGATGTGAAATGAATACCGACCCCGTATCACTTTCATTTCCTGCAACTCTTTCTTCTCTTTCACACACACTCTTTCTCCGTCTCTCTCACAGAGAACTTCCTTGACACATTTCCTGATTCATGGAAGGGCGAAAGAGCATGGTTCTAAAGGGAAGCGGGGAATAAAATGACTGTAAACAGTGTTGTACTGTGTAATGGCATTAATATGAATTTGTTTCTGCTCTGCCATTGTATCGGTCCATGCTTGGTGCCAGTAATTTCACAGTGTGTGCCGAGTTGCTGTAACTCACTTTTACAAGGCAAGACACTCACTTTTTTTTTATTTTCTAGTCGACATCAGCCACATAAATTGGAGCAGACTGCGTGTACTGTGAAAATGACTAATTGGCAATAGTGTACGTGGCATAATGTGTGAGGTTTACATTCGTCAGTGTATTAAATGTCACTTCTGTGTGTGTTTCTGTGTGTGTGCAGACTCTTAAAGAGGCCAGTGAAAATGCCAGGAAAGATTTCCACCGTGAAGCCGAGCTGCTGACGAACCTTCAACATGAACACATTGTCACTTTCTATGGCGTCTGCGTGGAGAGCGACCCGCTCATCATGGTGTTTGAGTACATGAAACATGGAGACCTCAACAAGTTCCTCAGGCATGGCTCTTTTCTTCATTACGTTCAAATGTGACCAAGATAGCAGCATATTCGTGTTAGTTGATGCAGGACATTGGAGTCATACGCCCCAACTATAATCAAAGCTGATTGAATCATTGTTTCTTATCAGTCACACACCAATCTCAGCCCATTCTTTCAACAAGTATGACTCCCTCCTCACTGATCGCTGCTGCACCAATGCCGCCTCACGCCGCTGCTGCTGGCAAAGCTTTGCCTCCACCACATTTCTAGTTTAGAGTCCTGTCGTGGCTCAAAGGTTAAAATGGTATTCAATGTCTTGGTTTGGGCCCCCAGTTGTATTCTCATTGGTTTTCCTGACTGAAATGTTGCCATGAAAACAGCAGCATCAATAGACAAAGACTGCACAGTGGAAGTTTCTTCTTCTTCTGAAGACTTTCACAGAAGGGCAGATGTAGTATTTCACATGGTTGATCCAAGGCTGGTAGTAACATCGGACAGGAAACACAAATGACACATGACTCCAACAAACAGTAACCGGGCTCACGTAACAGCTTTGTTACTGTCCCGTTCCCTTGCAGGGCTCACGGTCCGGATGCGGTTCTGATGGCAGAGGGCCAGACCACCAGACCTGTGGAGCTGACCCAGTCTCAGATGCTGCACATCGCCCAGCAGATAGCATCTGGCATGGTCTACCTGGCATCACAGCACTTTGTGCACCGCGACCTGGCCACCAGGTTTAACACTTACTCTGCTTCTACACTCTGTGCTTATTGAAGACACACGTTTTTGAACATTTTAGCAAATGTAATAAAACAGAAATAACTGTTAATGAACCCCATTTTCTTAGGTAGTCCTTGAGATTTATGTCTGTGGTTGGACTACACTTGACACATTCAGTCATTTGGACATAATTATTTAATATTATATGAATGAAAAAAAGCAATCCAGCCAAAAAGATAGTAGCCAGTAGAGAAAACACGATATTCTGTAAAACAGCAGATATCTATGGTCTATGATTGACTCATTGATTGATATTAAAGGATATTAAAAGACAATAGCCACCCCAGCCACAGCCTGTTCACCCAGCTGCCATCTGGCAAGCGACATAGGAGGATCCACTGTCGTAGCAGCCGACTGCAGAGCAGCTTCTAGTTTTTTGCCTTGTTGTTTTTCTTATGTAGCAGAATTGAACTATAACTGCATTTAGTTGCACAACCCTGTGTAGCACAATGAAAATAAATGATCCTTGTATCCTTGTATTTCCGCAGTGAGTGAATGATTGAAATCTCACGTAATGAAACAACACCGTATCAAAAGCATGTGAAACTCCACCGACCAGAGATATACTGTTACTATTCAAAACAATATTAACTATAACAAATAATTCTGACATCTAAACTTTTGTCAGGTATAAAACATATATATGATAGAGGTTTAACAGCCTCCAGCGTAACTCAAGCTATATAACGTATCTTTATTTAAACTCAACGTCTTGCTGTAATTATTCTTTACTAAGTTTGTGCTTGTTGACCAACAGGAACTGCCTGGTGGGCGAGAACCTGCTGGTAAAGATCGGAGACTTTGGCATGTCCAGAGACGTCTACAGCACTGACTACTACAGGGTAGGTGTATGTGTCGATATCTTTTCTGGCCCTTCTTTTAGCCTCTACCCTTTCCCTGCTGCATGGGTCCCTCTCTGCTCCTCCCCTGCATGGGCATGACTGACGGACTTTGATGGAGTTACTTGCTGTGGAAGTTAGTGCAGTGAAGTTAAACATACATGTAGCTAACTGTGATGTAAATGTATGTAATTAAATTCAAATGGAGGGAGGAAAAGTAGCTGCTGCAGTAATAAGGGCTGTTAGTTTGGATAACTACTGCAGGTTTTCTGCCACTGATGGGTGGTATACACCAGTAGCTGGAAGGTTTCTTTTTGTTTTATACTATATCATTTTATTCACTATTCTTTTATTAAGCAGGTGTTCATTTTAACTGTAGACATCCACTGTTCACCAGAGAACTGCCAACAAGACAAGCACCAATATATTTGAATACAGCAATTTAATAATATTAAAAAGAAGGAAAAGAAAGAAAGAAAAACTCCAAAACTCCCTTAAAGACACCTCATTGATAATATGTGATGGTGTGTAAATAAGTGTGAATATATTCAAAATATTATGTACATAAAATATTACATTTAATAAATAATATTTATAGTATAAGAAATTGGTATTTTATATTTTATAAACCGCAAACTATCTCTAAGATACAACATAAGAAAGAGTTGTATTTTCACTGATGTGTGTAACCTATTTTCTTAATTCAGACTTTGTCAATGAAATATTGAATATGAACCAGGAGGCTGTTTCAAGACACATTTATTTTGAAAAGCTTAATTTGTGACAGTGAAATTATCACCCCAAAATCTATTTCTACAAACTGCACATACAGTAGTCTGGCTAGTCGAAACATAGCATAAGAGCGTGCATTTTATTGAGATATGTTGAGCCTGATATGATCTGTAGTATATACAGTATAATGCAGGCTACAGGGTTGCACGAGGGATATACTGTATACAGATCTATTCACACTGCAGGAAGTGCAGGTTAGTAAAGTAACTCACACCCATCTCATGGGCGGCGTAGAAAGGGCTACTGTGCAAAAAGTTAACGGAGAGGAAATGCAGCTGCAATTATGAAAAAACTATATATCTGCGTGCACATTGTGTGTATTAGTATGTTTGTGTATGTGTGCGTGTCGTAGGGACATTCAGCAGCTCTACTAAGTGTGTCAAGATAACTCAGGGGTACAGACTGCTGAGAAGTGTGAGCTTTTTCCTTCTGAAGAGCAATCTATCACCTTCCCAAAAGGCCGAAATCTAATAAATTGTACTGATTGATTGATAGTGACTGTCCGTTTTTCCTGCCCTTTCTCCCGTCCACTGTGACACACTGACATGAGTGACAGTGACAGAGAACTGGGAGGAGGAGGGAAAGAGAGTATAACCTTAACAATAACATTCAGAAAGATGGGCCATTTAAATCTATGGGCCATTTAATGAATGTAATAATCAGTGATAGCATTGATTGATGCATTTTATCTTTGATGTAAATGCATGTCTTTATATGTTACCGTAATAATGAAAAAATGCTCAGTGTAGTTAAAGAAATACAAAGAGAAAGAGTTTGTGTGGAGAAGCACTTTAGTGTAGATCAGGCCTTTTCAATTGGGCTCAATCCCTTTGATCATTTATACATTTGAAAAAAAGTACACGCACAAAAAAAATCCTCTTATAATACATTGTTTTAAAAATGTATTCCCGTTTATTCACGCTACCACTCACGCAAATTGCCGCAGACATACAATGCTAACGTCAGCATGCACTACTGTAGCTGCAGCTGCAAGAATCCTGTTAAAACCAATATCATCATTTTATTAGTCGACTAATTAGCCCGTTCATTCGTTATGTCTGTTAAACCTCGGGTGGCTCATGTATTTTAGAAAAACATTTTGTTAGATTTTATGAAATAGGGTTTAAAGAGCAATGCTCTGACAAAAAAAGAAAAATGATCCGGTACCTGTGGCTGTCGCTGGACTTTATTAGGTCCGTCCAACTATTTCATTCGGCCTTTATAAAATGATTGGACGGCCGACCTGCCTGTCTACCTGCGCGCCACCAGAGTCTTCCTCAAGACGCTAGCTTGACAGCAGTGAGTACTAACAATAGCCATGTTCCTTTATGTTCATACTGATACTTTTGGAGATGTGACTTTGGAGGCATAAAGGATTTCTATCTTCACAGGTCGGACACAGGAAATGTAAATGTCCGGCCCTGGTCCTTCCAGAAAGGTCCTTGAATAAGCCTGGTCTAGATTATAGCTTGCATTCAGATTCAGCTCTCTTTGAATATGTTTTCTTGTATTTAAATTATAGTTCAATAGAAATGATAATGTATATTCATGACAGTGGATTCCTGTTTCTCATTATTAAAAAGGCACTTTGCCTATATTATATATTCCTATTTGCTAACCATATTTTGCTTAGTTTTCCCACATGTAGAAAACCTTTCACGACCTCAGAGCTAAGCCACCATGTTGAAAAGGCAAAGAGAAATGCGAGATCCACAGGGCCACTTTCAGTCTGTTCTGAGCACATGGACATTTTACTTTTCGTTGGTCTTTCTCCGAACACTGTCGAGATTACATTTGGAACTAGTTCTGCATGGCATCAAATTAAAGATGTAAAAAAAAAAAAAGATTAAGGTCTCTCCTCTTTGGCTTTCTTTTGTACTTTCTCTGTGTGACGACACACAGAAACCCCCTCCTCATCCTCCTTCCTTTCACCCCTCCTCAATAAAGCTAAGCGCCAAGGCTGTAGTCATGGCAACGGGCGAAGGCAGCGGTGGCGAGCCTCGCAGTTGTATCCAACGTTTCTCAGGAAGAAAAGTAATCAGAGAACTTCTGTTTAGTATGCCGAGGCAGTACTAGAGAAAGAGAGGGGGAGAAAGAGAGAGATGGAAGTGTGGGAGACGAAGGCAGGAGGGAGGGTGTCAGAGAGATGAAAGGAGCTGGAAAAGAGAGAGAGATGGAGGGAAAAGGGTGGGAGGCCAGGCAGGGAAGAAAACAAGACACAAATAAATACAGAAAAAGGAGAAAAGGCAGTAATAGAGCTATAAAGCAACACACATGCTTAGGAGGGAGAGGAGAAGTCTGCAGGAGAGGCAGCCTGTGTACGGCGCACAGGATAGTCAATAACGACACAATGCTGCAGCGTTAGACATCCACAGAGCAGGATGTTAGAGACGGAAAAACAGCAAGAAATGTCAAAAAAGGACAGAAAAGGTAGACAGACAGGGAGAAAACAGCAAAGCAGGAGAGAGGTACAGCGTGGCGGGAGGTAAAACACAGTGATCCATTCATGTTTCAACATCCAGCAGAGACAGAGAGGCGTGTGTGTGTGTGTGTGTGTGTGTGTGTGTGTGTGTGTGTGTGTGTGTGTAGGGAAATAGAAGCAGAGGCGTAGGACTAAAAGCGGCTGTGGTGACGTCATTGAATCCCCTGTTACACAATGAACCTGACAAGCGCTTCAGAAGACAGAAAGGATGCCTCGATTCCAACCTTGAGCCTTTCCATGCAGCCTTTTTTCAGTGTGTGTGTGTGTGTGTGTGTGTGTGTGTGTGTGTGTGTGTGTTAGTGGGTTTGGGGAGGGATTTATTCCTTACCTCCCCTAAACCGATTTCATGCCCAAATGCGTACGATGAAAGAAAATGAAACGTCTGCTCGGGTTTTAACGTTCGAGCCTGATATGACACAGACCGTAGAAAAACACTGGCAACAAAGACGAGCTGCACAATCTCTGCAGAGTAATTTGGATGGTGTGTGTTTTTTTTTTTTTGTTGGGTCCCGACCAACATAGAAAAGCAAAATCTTAATGGAGCACCTTGAGGGGCCATAGTGGAGCAGCATCTGTGCACGAGCGAGACCAAACACTGCTGTGTGTGAGATACACATCAAGACAATATATCATGTGGAGAATCATTTCTCTTTGCACACAACTGTGAAAAATCTATTATTGATATTATTATTATACACAAAACCACATAGCTAAAAGCTCATAAAGAGACACATAAACCTACCAAACCATATTTATTATAAACCTATACAAAAGTGGAAGGAAAAATAATCAAACAAGCCATCTCGTCAGCCAAGGTTATTGGAAATTTGGCCAGAAAAATGACTTGCTGGTTTAAAGCAGCAAGGTCGAGTCAGTTAATAAAACTCAATGAGGTTCCCTCGTCAGTCCTGACTCCTCTTGGGACGGCTGCTTGGACGGAGTATTGACTGTTGTGCCATTCAAAGCTCGTGTGTAATCAAAAAACTCGCCAATAAAACAACTTTACCTGCTCTCACTTGCATCAAACATGATTAATTGAATAAAAGTATGTACCAGTGCTACACACATGAGAAAATTGTTAAAAACAAATAGTTTGATTAAAAACAGGGAATTGAGTCCAGCAGCCTCTGTAAGAATTATTTTAGTTTTTAGCTATGACAATTAAAAGGTATAATATGTAACCTTTCCGCATTGAAACGTCAAAATACGACTAGATTTGTGTTGAGTTGTGTACTTACATTATTCAAAATCCTTGTCCTATCCCAAAACCCAGAGAAATGCTTCATTTTAGGTCTCCTGTAATGGAGTCTTATCCCCTTTTTGTGCGCATACGTCAGCGTTGCCAGTCATACATTTACTTTTTATGCCGTTTTAAGCCACATTTTTACGAAACACTTTTTAGATCCTGGTCATTTTTGACTATTTCAACCGGATTAAGGATTTTAGTCATCGAGCGTCTTGATTGTAAGTTATCAGAGAATCAGGCTTGCAGCCCCTCTGGGACGTCCATGTCTGTCGAACAGCATCGAAGAAATGTGCAACTGCTTTATCCGCTTTTTTAACGGTTTTAACCACCTGGTCTGTTTGTTTTTGAGAGGAGGAGACGTCCTGAAGAATAAACGCTGAAGGAAACCTTACCGGGAGAAGCTGACTGCAATGTCGACCTAGGCAGTGAAGACAACAACTCCTCCGTTTAGTTTGAGAAACCCCTAGTGGCAGACAATTCCATCATTTGTGTTTAAGTGCTTTGAATGTCCGAAAACCAGATTTGTTGTGAAAACAAATATGAGAACACTTTGACTGTATCTGGGCCAGGCCAGGAGAACAAGCTCTTTTCTCCAGGCAAAACATAATTTGACCAATCAACACACACACACACACACACACACACACACACACACACACACCAGCATTCTTGGAAAGAGTTTTTGTTTCCATAGCAACACAGAGGGCAATTAAGGTAGGATTCCTGTGTAACAAAGAGTGGGCGGGGTTAGTCACATAAGCCCCTCCTACACCACATCCCATAATGCTTTCTTTTTTAACCGGTCCAGTTGCTATGGATACCACAGCCTCCAGGAGGTCACTACAGAGAGCCCACAGCCCTCCTCTGCTTTATTTATCCTCCTTTTTTGAGGCTTTCCTGGAACACTCAGGCACTGGTCTATAGCTGAATTGATGCATATTTATAAGACAGAGCGGGAGCGAGACAGACAGGCGGGCTTAGAGACGGAGAAGGGAAGGTGAGAACGAGGGAGAGAGAGAGAGAGCGAGGGCAACAGGAAAGGAGACAAAGACTGACGACGAAGCTACTGACAGCAAAGACGAGGCAGAGAAAGAGCTGATGACAGAGAGATGCACTGTTTATACTTCAGGGAGAACCTGTGGAAGCGTTCTGTCCACTATTTTTCTTTATATTTGATGGCAATGACAAGAAAATGTAATCTGGGGCTTTCCCTTGCTGCTCCTTCATTTGTTTTCTTTCCTCTGTTTTCACTTTCAATTCAGCCTCGTTAGCCCCCCTTCTCTCTCGTACACACAGATAAGAAACTTAAAGTAACTGCAGTCCTTCGGTTCAAGAGCCAAGTATTAATATTTCAGAGCATCAGGGGAAATGATCAGACATGATGAATAAAACAGAAAGACTAATGTATGTGAGAGGGTTCAGACACATCAGTGAAAAAAAAAACGTCAGAAAACTTTCTGTGGAATAGAATAAAATAGAATAAACAATTGCTGTGTCCAAAACGTATTTAGTGCACTATATTTAATGTCAGTGCATTTTTGTGTTTTGTGTTGTGTGCGCTGTACGGCGGCCTAAAAACTCCCACGATAAAAAAAGAAAAGTAGTGTCAGTGCCATTCTGCTATCAATCCCACAATGCAATGCGACACATTTTATAACCGTCGGACAGTTAAACTACTTCTCAGTGTCAGCGATGAAGCAAAAATGATGATGGTTAGTAAATCTCAGTTCCACCGGCTGTTGGTACTTTCAAACAAAGAGATTTACAAAATCAGGTTGCACCATTAAAGACAATCAAAGCTCAGACTTTAGTAATGTGTAAATCTGTTGCTAGGAAACATCTGTTGTGCCATCCAACCAAAAGTGATTAAGAAAAGTTAGCATCATGAGCTGTAACATAACTTCCAAAAACAAATTTGAACTTACACTCAACATTGCAAATAGATTCATTATATAGGGACTAGATTAGGGAGCGATCTTGTAAACAGTAAAACATTATATTTGTTTTTTAAAACACAGCCTTATAATTCTGCCGGAGGATATCCCAAGATAAGGAAAATGTGCATGTGCAGTATAACTTTTGTGCAATGTGCTGTAGTGTATATAGTGTAACGATAAACCATTTGTTGTATTCTGTATCCTTATTCTTACATCGTAACCCTTGTACCTCGCTGCTCTGGCAACACTGCACTTCATGATGCTCGGCCTATAAAGCACAATGGACTTTGACGGAGAGAGAAAGAGAAATGCAAATAAGAAACAGACAAACCAACAGCATTACAGGGAGAAAGGCGAGAGGCCTGGTGATGGAGAGTAAGAGCTGCAGAGTTGGAGGCAGATATGTTTCCCCAGACGTACCAGTGAACCTGATGGCTATCTATGTGACCGTGCACATTTTATTACTCCATTAAATAACCCACTGACTAACAAAGAAACAGGCCAAGTGTGGGTACCAAGCCATTAATAACAGGCATAAACCTCCAAATAATGGATTGTGCTATCTGTGTGGAGCAATGGAGTGCAGATGGTTCGGCAGATTCATGTTCGGAGGAGCAGCAAGGGGAAGGCAAAATATATGGAGTCAGTACACAGGGTTAGGTTTAATTCACTTTCACTCCAAGCAGGTTAAGTTTAAAAGTTCAAGCACTGGCATATCTAACATGCATATTTCACAGTTTTCAACCTAGTTTAAACATGGTTCAAGTCCCGGTCTGCGAGAGCCTCGACTGCAATGAACTGTCGTGTTTATGAAAAGTAAAAACAGCAAATTAATACAACAATCAAACAGGCTCCAAAGGCTCCGTTCAGATTAGAGTTTAATGAAATGACCAAATGTCTCTCAGAGTGCCTGTGAAAGCTTATGTGTGGATTTATGCTTTCTGACAATCGCTGGAACTCACTCTGATGTTTGATGCTACAACTTAGGATCTAATCTAAAATCTGATCTAAAAATATAATTAATAAATGTCACTCACATGGGATGCACACACTCCATACTGCATTAGTTAGATACTCTATCAGATGTTTATTTATAATGGATTACTTATAAAGTTTCACTGGCTCACACATTTTATAACCTGCATTTGACAATTTAACTAGTCCTGCAACTTATTTCATGTTAAACCAATTAATTAGTGGCTTCCTTCTGAGCTCAAAGGCGTTTAAACTCTTTGTCCGAGGGAATTCAAAGCAGGGCTTTCTCACCAGTATACCCTTCAGTTAAATCAGGAGTGAGGTGTGCTACAGTCATGGAGATGATGCGATCTGCTGTGTCAGAGCATCAAACCTCGCTGACTGCCTCGTTCCAAAGCCTCAGGCCGCAGTTTTGAGGAGTGAAATGTTTGCAGTGCTACTTTAAAATATATTAAAATTCCTAAGTGAACCCTGTGAGAAATGTGAAAAAGCTGCGTGACCATGCATTCGAAATGCATTATGTCGCAGAATAGAGGAGAAAAGAATAGAAGAGAACTGAATGCAGAGCGTACATGTCAGAAAACAGCTTGTTAAATCGTCATTATTACATACGTTCACTGTACACTATACTGACTTTGTACTCTCTCTTTCTGCGTGTGTGTGTGTGTGTGTGTGTGTGCGTGTGTGTGTGTGTTGTGTTCAAAGGTCGGAGGTCACACCATGCTGCCAATCCGTTGGATGCCCCCTGAGAGCATCATGTACAGAAAGTTCACCACAGAGAGTGATGTTTGGAGTCTAGGAGTTGTTCTTTGGGAGATCTTCACATATGGAAAACAGCCTTGGTACCAGCTCTCCAATAATGAGGTACAGTATGAAGTCACTAATCTGTGTAATGTGAAGTCTGAACAAAAAGAAGTCAAAGTACAAAGCCAAATGACTTTATGTAAATGTTACCATGGAGGCACCTTCATCTCAATAAGTGATGGAAAACAAGATGCTGCAGCCCCGGGATATGAGAAAATAGCCCTTCAGTTAAAAACACGACTAAATATTTGATCAGTTTTGTGTGAAAGTTTCTCACACTGTAGTGAATCCTTTGGCCTGAGCCATCTAAGTGTGTGAAGCTGAAGCAAATCGTTGTTTTTTGAATGAATTGTGAGGTACAACACAGAGCTGGGTGGCGTGGAGCTGCACTCAAAGCTTTTCTTTACCTGTTTCGCTGGGCACACCTCGCAAAAGTAAAGGTAGCTGCTGTCAGGCCTCACCGTCAGGCTGCTGCAGGGAAAGATGTGTCATAAAATACATTTTTAAACCCTGTTTTTCAAAAGGGCTCACAAAATGTCCCATATTTTTTTGGTCTGGTGACACTGATACGACCAAATATCCTGTTCTTTTGGTTCAGGATTCAAACCCTGTTTAAACCATTTTTGATATTTTGTTATGTTAGTTTATTCTGTACACATTCTTCACACATCCATTGCATGTTTGTCCTGTGGAGAGGGATCCCTCCTCTGTTGCTCTCACTGAAGTTTCTTTCATTTTTTTCTCCTTTTAAGGTTTTTTGGGGGGAGGTCTATAGACAGAGGCTGCCGTATGCTCTGCAGATAGTTAAGGCCCCTGAAGCAAATAAGTGGTATTGGGCTATAGGCTATGAATACATTTGACTTGACATCCAGCATACAGTGAAATAGCAATTAAAATTAGGATTTCCCCAAACATTAAACATTAAAATTGAACATTAGGGCTGCAGTTAACCATTATGTTCATTATAAATGACTCTGAAAATTATTGTTTTAATTAAATGTACAAAAATAGTGAGAAATGCCAATTTCCTAATATATCTAGAGTATTTTAATTGAGTGTTGCAGCCATAAAAAAAAAACATAGATTCTTGGAAGATGGCAGATTTCACTCGGTGTAAACATAATATACCAGTAAATAGCTGGAACAAGCCGATGGAGGATGTATGTGATACTGAGGAACAAAAAGGGAAAATATCAAAGGGTTGATTTTCTGTTCATTGACTTTATAACCCGAAATGTCTTTGGAGCATGTAAGTGTAGATGTTCTGGAGCAGCACAACAAACAAACCAAGTAAACAAATAAAAAAAGAAGTTAAAACATTGGCTGCTTATTCTGAATGAGTAATAACTCTTACAAATCATCCCTTTTACTGAGCTCAGTGTCTTGACCCAGTTTCCAGAAAACAAAGCTGTGTAAGAGCCCTCAACCCTCCACCTCCACCTTCACCTCCACCTCCACCTCCACCCTAGGATGTCCTCAACTCTGGTTACAGCTTTCTAACCATGTCCCTTTTCTCCTGATTCACTCTGGTTACATCCAGAATGACCCTTTAGCCCCTTCCACTGTCTTCTTTTCCAGTTTACATCTATTTAATCTCTCTCCATTCACAGTTCACTCACCTCCTGACCCAAATCTGACGCTCAGATATCTTTTACAAGGGATATGGAGTTTTGTTTCAAAATGAGATATTAATTATTTATGTTCTCTCACTAACTGATAACAATCAAGGAATGAGGAGGAGTTGGTAGTTGCTTGATTAGCGAAATGATGATTGCAAACTGGATATTTAATAATCCAGTTTGCTGAATGATGATCAATGATCTTGAATGATAATCTTTAAGTATTACTTTTTATTTTTTTATTTATTTTTTGATGGCTGTCTCGCAATTTGAAAGACACACACTGTTTTTTGGAGCCTAATATTAGCCATTAATTTGTATGCACACAGCAGGGTGTATTTAATGTTTGAGGAAATTATAAAAAGCTCAATTATAGCACAGTATAGTTATTTTACAAACTGCTGCCAGAGAATGATATATATATACTCTTTGTACCGGCGAGCTCTCCTCTGTATTGTAGTTTGGGTTTGAAAATATCTCCTCTCCTGGATCCACAAATCCTCATCCTACAGTAGACTTAGAGCTAACATCTGTCGTTGTTTTTAATGAATATATAAGTCTTTGAACGTGTTAAAACACTACATTCTCTCTCACACTGCTATCGAGTAATTGGATTCGATTTGTCTGGTTGACTGCTCCACTGTCGTCTAACTTCATCACTCCAGTAAATAATTTATTCACAGTGACATTTTCACTGTATGCCACTGAAGTGAGGTGAAAACACTTCACCGAGCAGATGCTCCATCATCTCCAACATGCACAAAGTTGCGACTTTCAGCTTGAATTGTTGAGCAATTTCATTTTTCATTTTTTTTGTAACAGAGGACGATGAGATTAAACTTGAAGTCTCTCTCTTTCTTTTCTTCTTCTGCAGGTGATAGAGTGTATAACCCAGGGCAGAGTGCTGCAGCGCCCTCGGACCTGTCTTAAAGAAGTGTACGACCTGATGCTGGGCTGCTGGCAGAGAGAGCCGCACATGAGACTCAACATCAAAGAAATCCACTGTCTGCTCCTCAATCTGGCCAAAGCCTCACCTGTATACCTGGATATACTGGGCTGAACGCAGGAGGACAGAGGATGTGTGTGCGTGTGTGTTTGTGTTTGGGTGGGGATGGTTACTGCACCTTAGGGTGTACGTGTATTTGAGGTTGCATGCATGAGTGTGTGTGTGTGTGTGTGTGTGTGTGTGTGTGCGCTAGGGTGGACGCGGTTATACCTGTGAATGAAATGACGTGTGCGATGCTCGTGCAAGTGCGTGTGCGAAATGCACCGCTGTACAGGATGTGACGCTATTATCAAAAACTCTTAAAAAGGCAATCAAAAAATCCCTCAACTCATCCCCAACCGCGTCTTTCCTCCCTGCCAATTTCCTCTCCTTTGTGCATCTTTACTCCCCTCCTTCCTTCCCAGAGAGACATTTGAGCATAAGAGTAATTTAACTTTGGAGGAGAAAAAAAAGCTTCTTACTTCTTTTCAAATGTTTTAAAGTGACTGGGGCGAAATTGATGAAATCCTGATTAACGGGACTTTAAATTTAGTGAGTCATCCCTCGCTGCTTGTCGGACAACGGGACTCATTGGAACATCTGGAAATTCAACAAAGAGCAGCGTTGGGAGGATTTTCGGAAGCATCGATCCTTTCGCGTGTAAATACGAGACATTTTCAGAGGAAATGGCTCTGTGCGATCTCGAGCCATGAAGACACTGTGTTTTCCCCTCTCACCCTGTCTGTTTGTCTGTCTCTCTGTCTGTCCCTCAGAACTGTACATGAGTATTAATGTCAGCATTCATCCAACATGGCCAGAGGAAATGACTACACAGTTCATGACTAACACACTGGTACACTTACAGTAGATTTACTGAAACAGAAAAATTAGCAGAAAAAAGTAAATCAGCTTTTCTGCCTGTCAGATAAAATTAGGAGGTGAGATGACAAAAGAAGAAAACAAAAAACAATCACTAACAATACAGTGCCTACTGAAGCTGAACTGAACTGCTGTGGTGTTCCACTACACTGTAAATGTGAATACTACAAATGTAAAAAGCTTGATCTATCTGGCACCGATCTATTATATGTCCCCATGCAACAGTCTGATATAAATGATAATAAGGATATATGCACTCATATCTGCATACTGTTTTCTGTTACATATTTACTTTGCTCAGGCCTGGACTGCACGGTCATACAGCACAGGGTAACATGACGACTACTTTCTTTTTTTTTTTCATTTCCCCCAAAGTGACAGATGCTTCACTTGTGATGTCAAGCGCTCGTGTCGGAGGTCAATTGATTAATTTGTCCACAGCTGTCCGACAATCGTGAGGTCTTGGTGTTGGGGGGGGTGCTGAGGGAGTCTGGGCTCCGAGTGGTCAGATCACGGTCAGAAGTGTGGGCGGCGGCGCTGGAGAAGGTGTGGTTCATTTGGTCAACCCATATTAAATCATCAAGGCTCTCAGCACTCAGACGTCCTTTAAAACCACATCTGTGCTAGAGGGTAGGCACACACACACACACACACACACACACACACACACACACACAGTATACCTTATCCCGTCATCCCTTCATCTCCACACACACACACAGGGAAAGACACTCAAAACGGGACGAGAAGGAAATTGAATTGTGCATGTTTTATTATTTGAGCGGTGCAGTGCTTCAGCCAGGCCCCGTCCACTGTAATGGTGTAATGTATATTTCATTACAGCCTAATGGGCTCCATTAGCACAGTCTCCTCACAGACATTCAAGACTTATTGTTTTATGGCTGAGAAGGAAGGAAGGATGGAGGGATGGAGAAGAAAACAGAGAGGGAGAGCGAGAGAGAGAGAGCGAGGGGGGCCTGGAATGAGGAGCAGTGGAGGGGAGAAATAAGAGAGGTAATAATGCATACTGGGAAAGAAATGGAGAGGAGGGGAGCGAGTTCAGAACGGAAGCAATGGAGTACAAAGGAGAAGATGATGGGAGGGAAAAGCGACGAATGGGTCACGTAGAGCAAGAAGCAGGAGAAAGAGAAGATAGTGGAGAGAAAAAGGAGGGAGAGGAGGTGTGAATGTCCTCAGGGAGAAGGTGAAAGTGAACATCCATCATTACTGTGGCCTGCAGATGTTCCGTAAAGCCACAACTTCACGCTCCCATCCCATTCCGACGGCTGGCTTCCACCACACGCACACACACAAACACACATTTTACTGGCAATCCACCAACAGCTTACACTGAAAATGAACTCAATAATGCACCGCACATCCCCATTATTGAGAACCACTTCACTCACTTACAGTACAGCTCACACAGACGCTTACAGACACTCTGTATATACAACATGCAACCACATGCATGCAAGGAAACACATTTGATGTTTGTTTTTGCATTTTACTGGGGCATATTTTACTCTTTACAGACATATTTAAAAAGTCATGATCACTGCGGTTTCACCCACAGCCACTTACATTAGCTGTAAAACATCAATCTGGAATTATAAGTCTTATTTGTTTATTAACAACAGCACTTGATGGTATTGATGTTTGTGAATTTGAAAATGTTGATTTGATTAATTTATAGTATTATTTATAAATGAAGAAGCATTTTGTACATTTCTTTCTATATCTAAGGTTGCCTTTTGCAACAGCAAACTGAAATTGATAACCGGTTTAGTTGATTATGTTTTAGCTAATGTGTAAGATAATCTTGAGTGTATATGTATTTTTATGTCAGGCTCCCTCTGAACAGCTACTGTCCTTATGTACAGCGAACTCCACAACAGGGATGGAGGTTTCACCGGCCTGCCACTTTTGTAAATGCCATTTGACACATTGCAAAATGATTGTGCGAGCAAGAGTGCGAGGGGAAGGCTAACAAGGTCCTCAAAATCCATCCCTGCTGTAGAGTCGAGTAGAGTTTGCACTGAGCGACACACTCAGCGCGATTCAAAAAAGCACACAATAACTGCACAATAACAGAAGGCAGGGTGTGTGAGGGCCCACGTGAGGAACAAACAAATGCCTCCGAGGTCGAGAGTGGAGCACGTCGAAGCAACGTCTCAGCTGGCTGCACTGTGCGTGTACGCACCTGCTGGGTTTTCTTTTCCTTTTCTTTTTCTTTTTTCAAATAATGAACTGTGTCAAGTTGGACAGTTATAGGAAGAGGCTGTGAGAGGGACGTTTGTTTTACGATGCAGACCTGTCAGCACAACGCTGGAGGGTTCTGTGAAACTTTAACTCCGGCTGAAGATCGGCTGTCCTCGCATTGATGCCTCAGATCAAAGATATTGGTCAAACTAAGAAAGAAAAAAAGAAAAAAAAGGAGGAAAAACAACAACTGGTGTATGAACGGAGGCCTCAGAAAAGGAGGGACTGACAATCACAGACTTCTCTCTTTCTCGCTCTTCTTCAAGTGACCTACTGTTTAATAGACTCAACCAACGTTCCTCTTCTATGCTGCCTATACTGTACGTGATAGTCTTAAACTTTGGTCTCTAGAAGTGCTACTTTTTCTTTTTTTTTTGTAATATGAAATAACAGTGAGAGGAATGAACAAAAATACATGTACAAATGTGAATAAGCTGCTGACAGAAATAAGCGTCGCTAACTGCTGTGTCCGAGACTGTGTCGGTATTTAGATCGTACTGTTTTCTTTTTTTTTTTTTGTCTTAGAAGTGGAGGGCAGAGAAATTGGGCTACGTGGGACTCAAAAATACACAAAATGACATACAGCAGCCTTGGGATGCAGATTGTTTGCTCATTCTCCCGGTGGTGTGTGCCTGCATGTGTGTGTGTGCGTGTGCGTGCGTGCGTGTGTGTGTGCACGCGGACAAGACTGATTGATGCCGGAGTGAGTCAGGAGGGATCCGTAGGCCAGGTTCAGACTCTAGCCAAATCCTAGTTCAAATGCAAAGAGATTCAACGGAGGAATCAGGAATTGATTTGTTGTCGCTGTTCACCAATTCATGATAAATGACTTTACCCAGTCGTGTAGGACTGAGGTTGGTATTATGGCAGCTAAGATTTATGGAATCACTCAATTGCTTTATTTATGACTCAAAAATCCGCCTTCTTCTCTACACAGCTCACTAAAGCCTGGGTTTCACAGAAGTATATCAGCAATATTAATGCATACTTCCTTTCGCCTATCGCCTCACTATAACGTAAATACCGGGCTGAGTTTGAGCTAAACAGTTATGTGACTCAGCTCACATATTCCTCATACAGATACACATCACAACTTTGAGTGTGTTATGATCCATATCACGTTTAATCCCCTCTCTCTGTCACAACCCTCACATCACAGTCTGAGCTAATAGAGCTGAAATATCGTAAAGGTCATCTTTAAGATTACCTTTGTACTCGGATGCTTCTGGAGCCCCTACGCCCTGAAGAATGTAATACCACGAAAACTGCTTAACTGCTGCAAAAAAAAGAAAAGAAAAATTCAACTGTGATTTGCTATATGCAATATCTTTGTTTTTCAGTATTTTTGGTTCTGTGCTATTTGTCTCTGTGTTTAGAGGGTTTCTCCTCTGGCAGCGTGGAGAAAGAAAAAGGAGGATTTCGGATGTTTTGTGGATGTTTGGATTGTAAGAGGCTTAAAACAGGACGGACGGCAAAGCACTGTAATGTTTCTGTATGAAAGAGATGTTAAGAAAAGTTATTTCTATACCTAAAAATGCTCCTCAAAATGTAAGCAACAACTGTATTGCAAAGCACACAAGGTAATTAAAAGCTGAAAATATTCTGATTGATGCAGCTAAAGTCTGTCTTTGCAAGCAGGTTGTTGTTCGGTCCATCAAAAGTTTCGATGTCGCCCATTAGTGCTCTGCTGGTGAACACACACACAGAGAAACACACACCAGAGGGACTTGTACAGTCATACAGTTGCGTGGTGGAAATGATCACAGTGAGTCATGATGGTAATGATGATGATGGTGATGATGATGATGATGATGATGATATGATTTCTCTCTGAACGTGGACCAGTCTGTCGTGATACAATGTAATTAATAAAAAGTGTTATGTCACATCAAAGCTCCCGATAGTGAATATACTGAAGAGTTGTGTGTGTGCCAGTGTGTGTGTGTGTGTGTGTGTGTGTGTGTGTGTGTGTATGTGTTTTTGAGAGGGAGATAGAGACACACACACACACAAAAAGGGAAGGAAATTAAAAAATAAAGTGAGTTGCTTTGTAAGAAACAAAAGAAGTAGTCGGGCATGCTCAGAGCGTTGAGAGAGAAACAGAAAAATATGCTAAATTAAATTCAGTGATAGAGCTGGAGTGTTTGAGTGATGCCAAATCTCTCCCATTCTATTAATCCCAGTATAAATCCAGTGTCTTTTAAGAATAAAAAAAACTAAACACTTGCTTGGTTTGCAGATTAGGAGCCGGCTCAGGGCTTTTGCAGCGAATTGTACGAGCAAATTGGACAGGAGAGTACGTCTAAATCCCTGATGCAATTAAGCAACAGCTGAATTAATATGTTCCTTTTACACTGAGCTCTGTCTACAATTTATCTTTTAATAAAAACGTCATTGGAAAGGAAATGAGAAATGCACTAGGCGGCACAAAATTCACCTTAGTGTTATTGTGTGTGTGTGTGTGTGTGTGTGTATGTGTGTGTGTGTGTGTGCGTTTCAGTGGGTAGATGAGGAGGATGGGAAAGTACCTAGACTCAGCATACTATGTGTGTGTGTGTGTGTGTGTGTTTGTATGTGTATGAGTGGTAAGAAAGTGGTAGTAGTGCTCTCCTTGGTGTACAGTGGAGAATCCCTATACTCAGCACTTCAACCTCATAAATAACACTTTTAATCAACACACACACACACACACACACACACACACTTACACACACACACACACACACACACACACACACACACACACACACAGTAGTAAGGATCAGAGAGGCTGTAAAAGTTGATGTACTGTAATGTCTTGGTAAGAAAAAGATGTTGCAGAAATTGGGTTACGACGTGTAACCAAAGTGTCCTGAGCTTTAAATCCAGCTAAACATCTTGGTCACAACACCTCCCCTGCTTTCTGCCTGCAGACAGTATTACTACACCCTCAATTAATACATGCTTAACCTCAATAAGTGGGGCTAAAATGCTTCTTCTTCTTCAGGAAAAAAAAGGTACTGTAGGCGAGACCAGAGGACTGAACAAGAGTATATAAGTAATTCCCTTTAGAAATTCTAATTAGTTAAGACTCATTTGTTTTGGCAGCCTGTAAAGGCAGAGGTTTGGGGTCCAGGGGCCGGAGCTTGACAGAGTATACGGCGTGACCCCCAGGTCATTAATGGTCCCCTCCACACATGTTTTCAGGAATATAAAAAATGTTCCATTTGAATAAAACGTTCTGCTGATATGAGAAAGTTCAATTAAAAAGTAAAAGAAAGAAATTCATCAAAAAAGGTTTCCACAATAGACATGTGAAAGTTGCATATCGATTGGTTTCCAAACTAGTTGTGATGTCACAATATCATACTCATATGTCCACGCCTTAAACTCATATTTAAATTAATTTAGTGAGTACAGAGAAACGTTTCCCTATTCAGCAGATTAATGTAAAAACAAACTGCACAAACATCCTCAAACATCCAATGAAATAACAATAAAACAAAACTCAAACCTCACTCATTAGTAATTCTTCCACTGCAAGTTATCAACATAATGTACTATATATATATATATATATATATATATATATTGTCTAAAACATGTCATTGTTAAATCAGATTCAGTCTCACTCATGGGGCTAACACTAATCCTACCTTAAAAAAAATCCATTAATACCCTGTTCCCCTCATTGCCTCCCTGACATTTCTCTTAATCGCATCTGTTTGAAAGTCAAGTAAAATTAATTTGTAAAGCACCTAATCATTAAAGTGTCAAAAGACTGCACAAACCTACATGTAAATTATAAATGTGTGTGACATTGAAGTTGATGTGCACCCCCGAAACCTCATTATCGGGAAGGAAAAAAAAAAAAAAAAAAGACTTTGCTTCACTGACAGGGATCTCACCTTCAGGATTGCCAGGCGTGCCTACAGCAGGCAAACAAAGAATAAACACTGATAACTAAATGGAACATAAACAATATAGACAGAATAAACACAATAACAATGCTCAGCTGAGCGTCATCAAAGTCAACATAGTCATTATCGTCAACAAGGTCATGACAGGAAGGACAGCTGGTGCAGAGACATTCATGAGCAGCGAGTTGGGAGGCTGAGCCGGTCCGACAGGATGCTGTGACATCCGGAGGAATCCATAGACAAGCTTCTTTTGATGAAGCAAATAAGCATTATATCAACCACAAATAACGTGAAGTAGTGATTGAGTTGAACAAGCTAATACAATTGTAAGTATTGTGAGTGATTTAGTATGGACAAGTAAGGTTTTGGTGCCAAAAAGTGCAGTTATTAAAATACGACCAGTGGCAGCCAAAGTATTGTCCATAACACACACTGTAGACGTTTAAAAGCACAATTTCATGACCATTTCACTTTTAAAAAAATTCGGAGAAATGCTTTTGTCACAGAAATGTAAGAGTTGCTACGACGGACATTGTATTCCAGCAGCAGAAAAGCTCCTGCTAACTGAAAATCGTACCTGAGTCTCTAAAATGAGTGGCAAAACATCCGAAAAGGTGATACATCACCTGACCTGAGCGACTGAAACCCTACAAAAGACAATATCTCAGCACCTTTGATCTTTTCCAGCCATGGAAATAATGGCCGCCAAGCCAGGGCTTAGTGTCTCTGTAGAGCGTGCTGTACATCAAAGCTCCAGTAATGTGGCCTCTGCCTTAATACCATACTATTAGCAGTAGCCTCATCCCAGAAGATCTAAAAAAGCAGCAGGGAAGAGAAAAGTAGGAAATGTGTCATTATATAACAGAAGCATAGGCTGAGAGAGGAAACGCACAAAAGAACAATGGTCCAGCGGACACAAAGTCGGGCGAGCCAGAACTGCCTCCTAGTGACAAGGACCAATTAGAGATCTGTAAGGGAATGACAGGCAGTCATTAGTGGTTAATCCCTCACTGCTGCACCTGCGTGGTGACATCAGCGACACCGCAGGTAGAAGTGTGTATGTGTATGTGTTCTCCCACCAATGTGTGCGTCCGTCTGAATGCGAGTGATTTATTTCTGTTCCCTGCTGCAAATAGCACTATGACACGTAACGGATGTGTTTTACATGTTCCATCTGAATACTATTTGGTTTAAACCGTATACAACTGAAGACTTTTTTGACTGTTTTTTTTTTTTCTTTATATATGCAAATATGTTTGAGGAGAAACATAATGCCACCAACTTACATTTATCATCAACAACACGAAAAACCATTTGTAATGAACGTATCTGCAAAATGTTGTCTGGCAACACGTTTTGTGTTCTGTCGACAATGTCCACTCATAGAAACTGAAGCATGGTTAATGGACATGTACTTATTGTGAGAATAATCAATATATAAGCTGTTACAATGAGCCTTATTTAGAAGTGTTAAATGTGATATGAAAGATGTTGTTGAATTAAGTGACTACGCCTAGTCTAGTGGCCAACTACTGTGAAATAAGATGTAATATCTGTAAACTGTGAAGCGTAAGAGTACAGCGCCTAAAAGGGTGACTGAAGATCTGATTGGAGCAGAGAAGTGCTAAGAGGCGGGGCCACGCCCAAGTGTCAACAAGGGGCCAATAGGACCTGGCCCCCGCCAACCAATGGGAGAAGACTATACCCAAAAGGGGGCGGGTATAAAACATGTTGTAAACAAGAGATCGTGGCCGTTCTGTGGATCTGTGAGACAGAGTCACTACTTAAATGTGCTCTGTGGACAGTGACATGGGTCCTCAGCTGAGGGCTTTTGTACACATTTAAGAGCAGGTTAAAGGCTTTCCTCTTTGATAAAGCTTATAGTTAGGGCTGGCTCAGGTTTGCCCTGGACTAGCCCCTAGTTACGCTGCTATAGGCTTAGACTGTCGGGGGACTCACTCCTCTCCTCTTCCCTATCTTTCTCGTTCTCCTCCTCTCCCTCTCTATTGATATGCATTCATGTCCCTTAAATGCATGTTACTAACTCACCATCCGGGGCATCATCCCCGGAGTTTCTGTGTCCCTTATCTGGCAGGTTGCCATTATTAAAGATTACTTTTGGACCGCGAATCGTGGCTGCACCTGTTGCCCTGGTCCTGCCTGACACCAGGAAGCCTTGACATCCCCCTGGATCCATCTTTTTTTATATATACCATCGTATCATGTTTTCTGTCGCATAAATTGTCCATGTTGTATTTTTAACTATGCTGTTTGTTCTGTACACACTTCACCTATTGCACGTCTGTCCGTCCTGGGAGAGGGATCCCTCCTCAGTCTCTCCCTGAGGTTTCTTCCATATTTCCCCCACTAATTGTGGGGTATCTTTTAGGGAGTTTTTCCTTGTGCGATGTGAGGGTCTAAGGACAGAGGGTGTCTTACTTTGTACAGGCTGTAAAGCCCACTGAGACAAATGTATAATTTGTGATATTGGGCTATATAAATAAACTTGATTTGATTTGATTTGTAATGCTACCATATCATCATGGAATAAATACAGTTAATATGAAGGGAAGTTTTCTGAAATTGATTTCTATGCGTCTCTATTTCAAATTAAAAGAACACAATATTATTATGTGTTTAAGTTAGGTTGCTATACAGTAGGTAACGGCAAAAAAAGGCTTTTGACTTTATTCAATACAAAATCTTTTTGACATCAAAGCACTTTTGAGTCTCATTTTTTATAAAGATAAAGAATCAGTACATGGTTGTATTCCATAATTGGACTCCATGGTACTTTAACGAGTACTGTCCTCGAGATGTACGATACACTGGGATGTAAAGGTTATGGATTTGTCCAGTTAAACGTACTTATTTGAACTAATGACCGAAATTCCTGAACAAATGTGTGATCTATCAGGGGAGAAGAAAACTGGATTTTGTTAAGAAAAAAAAGACACAAATGTGAGTGGTGAAGCAGACAGAAATATAAACACCGGGCAAACTACTCAAAACTGGTAACTAATATGATCTTTCTAAGTGAGTTTCTCATCAATAAAGATCCTGGAAATCGTGTTGAAGTAACTTTAGTCATTTATTTCTCAATATGCAATTTCAACAGTTCTGAATTATAATTCATCTTCCCTGCAAATATCAGAAAATCAGATTTGTTCACATTTAATTACAATTTATTTGTCTGAAACCATTTTCAATATGTGAGAAGGCGGTGTTTACTTAATTATTGAGTGCTGTCAAGTACATTAGTATCAGCTGTGAAAAATATTGGAATTCCTGCAAAACAAATTAATAGTATACAAATATAATTTTGAGGAAACAGGTTTAATTTCTGCCATTCCCCGCCATTCTGCTGGGACCATAACAGAGAAATGTTCCTTTTCACAGGTTTTTCGTTGGGTTGTTTGAATTATTACAAATGCATGAGGTGGAAACGATTAAAAGTAATGGAAAACTTAAAAACTTACACAGAAAGGGTAAGACGCAGACCAAAAATATTTGGGTGGCTGAACAAATACAGATATGATTACAAACAACACCTCTGCAGATCCTTCGAGTGAAGTGCACTGGAAAAGACTTTCTCAATACACAAGCATGCTCTCTCCCAGAGGACACCATCAAAATGGAAAACACAGAAAAACAGGACAACCTTGTGAACGAGAGCCATTCTTCATCTTCTGTCTCCTCCTGCTCCTGCAAGAGTTTCCTGTTCCACCGAACAGGAACAGGCAGTGGCTTTATCAAGATTTATGAGCTAAATCATCATTGGAAATATAAGACACTTGTTGGGGCACAGGGGGAGATGGGGAGAGGGGAAGAGATGGTGCCGGCTGGAGAAGATGAAGAAAAAGGGAGAAAGATGAGACAGAGTGAGAGAAAAACAACAGCGAGAGAGAGAGAGGGAGAGAGAGAGAGAGAGCTGAAGGGAGAAAGACAAACAGAGGGAGATATGAGGATTTTGGTAAGAACAGATGTCTAGACTTGATCCAAAAAAAAAATATCCTCAGTGCTATCTTTTATGCTGCTGCGGTTTCCTCTCTAAATGTGCTGACATCCTATTTGAAAGCTGTTATCAAGTAAAACACTAAAAAAAAAAACAAGCAGAAGTGCAGTGTAGATAAAGGGCCGACTGGACTGGAGACAAATGGAAAATGAGGTGAATCTCAAAGTCCATCAGCCACAGCTGTTACATTACACAACCCCTTCTGATGATGCACTTATTCTCCTCACATAACACACACACACATATGAAAGACGGAGAGCTGAGACAAAACAAAACATACAAATAACGCTTGTATATGGAACGGAACAGGAGCTATATGTCAAAAGGTTCCGGAGCAGAAAGAGTGAGGTAAAGGCAGACAACATACTGTAAAATATTCAATATTCATACAATCTTTAAAGTAATATAGTACTTTAATAGTTTGCTTTTTTTTTTTTCCCGTTGAGTGAGATAAGCAGGCCAATATTAATCGCAAGTCTGTGCATTCGGAATACAGAGCTGAAGCCAGGAGGCATTTAGCTTAGCTTAGCATGAGAACAGCAAAAGAGGATGATGATTTTAGGGGAAGTTACATGTGGGAGCCATTTCTTGACAATGTAGAGGATACAATTGAGGTAAACAGGCAAGAAACCAAAGTCCAAAATCAGGCAGATACGAGATCCAGGTAACAGGATTACAGGGGTCAGAGGCTCGAAAGCAAATTGCAAGAACAACAAAACTTCGACAAAGTGGCAGGGAATGAAAGGAAAAGGACTGACTGAATATCTGCAGGGCTGATTAGGAAAGTGGGAGCAGGTGTGTAGGTAGGTGGAGCAGTCAGGTGATGGGGAAAGGAGGAAAGTCCGCGGGCATCTGGTGGAGCGATGGAAAACGGCAATGAAGAGGTCTGGGGAACAGGGACAGGGAGGAAGAGAAGGTTCAGTCTCATGATCTTCAATATTAACTGGAGTTTGCTCAATTTTTGTGGGATTGCAGATGTTCAAATGTCTGTATTTATTTCCAGACGTATTAGACCTAGAGAGGAGGTAAAGGTAGTTAAAGGTAGTTATGCTTTACTATCCTTCCAAAATATGAAACTTTAGGCTGCATAAAGCTGATAGTTGTGTTGATGCTATGTGTGTTTTTTACAGTAAATAAAGAAAAACTTAGCAACTTATATGTGTGTCAAAATACAAAGCAATTATAAACACTAACAGGCACTATAAGCAGTTCAGTTATAAACGAAACTCAAGGTTTTCTTTTTTTTTTTTGTTTTACAGTGGAGCAGTTTGTGATGCTGGATGTGACGAAAGGTGCAACAGACATAAGCATATTCCTCATAAATGTTTAACTATTATTTTAATGTCATATGCACAACAAACATACAATTTGTTACTATAATTATATCAAGTCCAGTTAAACGAACCAAAAATCATTTTGTCTAATTTGTCAAGTCCATCCCTGCGTTAGGCAGTGTCATCTGTTTTCTGATCTCCTCATTTCAACCTTGAAATTATCACCCATCTGTTCTTTAGAGATGAATATGCTGAATATTTAACGTACTGATGTGAAAAAAAAAAAGAAGCACTTTAATCAAAATTCAAACAGTGACGCGCTTGGTAAATGCCAGCCCTCATTATTTTGCAGCTTGTGCCACCTTTAATGAGCTTAGCGTCTGTCCACTGAACAATACGACACTCTAAAATGACTGCGGAGCCACGTTTCTCTGCACATTTTTGCCAGGAGTGTCTGCGACTGCATGATTTTCATGTGATTGACAAATGAATAGATGTACGGGACACAAACTAAAGTAAATCAGCTTAATTGGCCCTTTCTGAGATCCTAACGATAAGAGCTTGTATACTTCCTGTTGTATACTGAGTTGTCTGGAGGAAACAGAAAACAAACAATGTGAGGAGAGATAGAGGGTCCAAACTGAAAGATTGGCGAAAAAAGCTGGAAATAAATTGTTTGCTAATAGGTTACAATAAATACAAATCAATCAATTGAGAATAATAATCAAAAAGAAAAAAAAAACAAGACATATTTCAAACCAGGTGCAGACAGTGCAACCAAGCATCTGGAGCCAACAACAGAAAAGACTGAGGAGCCTGATGCAGAGAGAGAGATAGAGCGAGCGGCAGAAGAGAGCCAGTGAACGAGGGATGGGCTTTTGATGGAGTCTCATCTGGAGTGTTTATGACGAGGCAGCGCCAGCAACGTAATGAGTTGACTGATCAATCTTTCCTCCTTGCCGCGCTGGATCAATAGCACTGTTTTGACATCCTACATTAAGCTCTAACTAATTGCCAGATTGCTAAATGCTTTTAAGAAGGAAGAAAAGAAAACATATCCAGGCCAATCAATAATGCAATCACACCAGTGACTCTCCTGTACTGCCCAGGGAGGAGGGATGTGCTGTTTGTTTGTGGGAGTGTGGTGAGTGTTAGGGGCCAAACTCTTACCTGGTTCATGAATTGTAGGACTTATGGATGGATCTTAATTGTGTATGAGTGTGAGTGGTGTTGGGGCAGCTGGGAGTTGTGGTCAGGGGAGGAGAGCGGTGGTGTGTTTGGGGTCGGAACCTCGGCGGCCTCAGTGGGACAGTTTGATGATTAGGCTCACAGCTCCGTGGCTAAACCACCAAGACCTAAAGAAGAATTCCTCACTGACAGGGGAAATGATCCTTAACAGCTTCTTTTATTAATAGCTTTGTATGTGTGAATATCGGACACTCCTAAAAACCCAGTGTACATTACCTGCTTAGCACCAAACAGCAGACACGGTTGGAGACTCGCAGCTGAGAGCCAGATATTTCTCTCAAGAGTTGGTCTTTTGGGAATTTTTCAGACCAAAAAAGCGAGTGAATTGATCAGGTGGCCAGTAACACAACTCCAAATGAATGATCATGTTGCTCTGTATCTGTTGACGTCAGACGGGTCGTCGGTGGACAGGCTGGACAGCTTTAAGTACGTCGGCGTCCACATCACCTGACCTGGGCGCTGCCTGATGACTCAGTGGTGAGGAAGGCAGAGACTTCTATTTACACTCTTTTTAATGCATACATTGAAGGAACTGCAGGATTTACATTTCACAATGGGATATATTTACCAAAGAAAGTCATTAAGAACAAATTATACTTTGTACTTTGGTGATTAGATGTGATGAAAAATTTCGATGGATTGGTTGATTGAAGTGTTAATGAGCCGCTGTTTGCTAACAAACTTGTCATTTTGTCAAATGTCAGTGTTTATGTTCACATCTTGTTGACTCCATGTGGCAGAAAAAAAATCAGTGATTGCGGGTTTGAAATTTGAGCTCGACAAATGATTCTTAACCTCGAAAACAACAAGTTTGTATGTCTGCAACTGCAGACACATGAACGTTTTCTAATCCTACAAAGCTCTGGTAAAGCTTTGGTCGTGTTTATGCATAACTGCCCTGGGTCCCCTCGGTTTTCTAGGGAAAGGTTGTGGTTTGAATATCTACAATTCTATGATAACTGAGCCAAACTTCATCTGCTGATGAAGACCGTGTGATACAGGCGACAGAACATGATCTTGAGAGGAGATTTCTCTATCATCTCCTGATGCCAAGCTCAGAAATAAACTGTCAAATACAATTATTTAACTATTTCACTTCATTTCAAACTTCTAACTTATTTGGAACATGTGGGTAAACTAACCCTGCGTGCTAACCTTGGACTCTATTGTGACGGTGCAGTTTTCTGAAATTCTAGCAATTAACTTGACGAATACAATGTTATCATTACCAAAAGTATTACTTGAAGATTATTGCCCTAGTTGTAATAAAGCAGAATTGTCTCTTGCTTTCTCTCCTTTTTTTTTTTTTTTTTGAATAAGCACATGAGGAGTTGATAACATATTACAGAACAATGGGTGAATAAGCTCGCACAGTTCCTACAAAGCGTCTTTGTGTTTTTATAAGCCTGTGTGTGTGTGTGTGTGTGTGTGTGTGTGTGTG